>OY978448.1:2506665-3133331 GCA_963854805.1 Plagodis dolabraria
ATGCTTTTACTGAATATTTTGAAAATTGATGATTAGATTCCTTGGAAACATAGCTTAGGTTCGTGACATCAAAATCTATTTTAGATTGATGTACACACTCGTGAAAATGAGTTATATAAATGTACCCAAAGCCACCTGTAAACAGGATGTTATAATATAAAGTCTTGATTTCATAACAATACAAATTAATACAACAAGATTAGTTACTGTATAGATTTTACACTAGATTTCGAACCAGTTTGCTTAATTGAGCAACAAACTCTTTGGAGTCCGATGAAGGCCCCGGACATCCGCCCCTTCAGCCTCGCGAACATTCCCCAATTTCATTATAAAAAGGGCCTCCGAGATCCTACAAGAAATCTCGTTATCCTTCCAAGACGTGTTTTATTGAATCAAGGTGTTACTTTACCGAAATTTCGTATCATGATGTTATGAAGATGAGGCTAGATCGAACCTGAGAGTATTGTCAAATTTGGAGGTTATTGGCAATAGGAACCGGTTTTATTGAAGAAGGAAAATTTTGATTTATTAAAATTTGAGCAGCTATTTAAACTGTCTTTGAAATATTTTGCGTGTTGACGGACGGAGAGCCCAAACTCAGTAATAGAGTCCCGCCCAATTACTGAGCCACGGATGTCCGTCCGTCTGTCTATCTCCTCTTATTTCTTACGGGAACCCAGATCAGATGTCCTGCTGACGCATCATATTTGACTTATCCTGATTACGTCCTAGAGCATTACTTTAGGGGTGTGTGTATACGTCTCCGTAATCTTGAAATCTCCAGAACCTCGGTTCTTTTTTCTTAGTACACAACACAGCTGCTAAATCTGTATCTGAACCATCAGTAAATGAATAAAATAATATTAATTCGGACATATATTTGAATTCATTGTATCCATGTTGTCAGTAAGCCTTAGCCCTGGGTCATTATTTCTTTACAAACTTTATGCAAATAAAACAGTTTTAAGCTTCTTCAAAAATGTAGTAGAATACCATAAAAGGTACGAAGTTTATTTTGATGTAGTACCTATAATACGTAGTTTATAGAAAGAATATAATATTGAGATAGATATTCGTCGTTGCTGTTTCCATGCAAATGTTTCTGACTGTACAAGCTCATAGATGTTTCACACGTATGTCCTTGAGCCTAACACCTGCCTGCCACCGGTTTGCCCATTTTTTTTTATCTCTTAATCAGTACTAATATTATAAATGCGAAAGTAACTCTGTCTGTCTGTTACGCTTTCACGCCAAAACTACTGGACCGATTTGAATGAAATTTGGTATGGAAATAGTTTGAGATCCGGGAAAAAACAAAGGAAAGTTTTTATCCAGCTGCGCAAAAAGAGGTTAATGTTTTGGCGTGATAACCGACATAGGCGCGGGCGGAGCCGCGCCCGGAAAACTAGTGTGAATATAAGAATTCCGTTCAAAACGATTTTTCCAAATAATATTAAAAATAGTTACACATCAAGGATATGCATGATATGATAGGATTAAGTACATGCATGCAAATTTTCATTAATGTATAATACTTGGTATTAAAAATATGGCGAAACTACATATGTATGCATAGTGATAAGGAGACGCTTCCCTAAATAGTTCAAATACTGTAGATAAACTTCAAAGAAGTATCTTCATGCTAAATATACCTTAAGTAAGTGTAAGTTCTTCCCAACTGCATATCATATTCATGTGCACCATTCACATTAAACTGACGGCATTATTCAAAAGTTCAGAGAACAAGACACGGCGAGTTAGTTTACTTCACTTGCACAGAACTATCTTTGGACTACGTAGTGACTATTGTGTAATCTGTGCTAGAATACCTATGTAATATGAAATTCATGTACTAGTGCTAAAATGTTGTAAGTTAGTTAAACTTCAAATATTTGCCGATCTGAAACTAGTTGGTCGAATAACTTAAGATAGAAAATGAGGGCACTTATGCCTGCCCCTGCGATGTATAGAGACGAGATAGTATTCTTCTGTCAACTCTTCTTTTAGCAGTGATGGCTCAGTGGACTTGGCTATGGACTGCCGCGCAGCTGGTCCATGTTTTGAATCCCGGCGTGGACTTGACCTTCACGGCATGGTGGAAGGGCATTTTGGGAATGCTCGCCTGGCTAGCAACCACACTCAAGTGTAGAAAATCAGTCGCGAAGCACCTTACGGTGTGTTCCGGCAGCTATTTATGAGAGCCAATAATTCTAGGTTAAGCCTGTTAACACCTTCGACCACATCATCACTTACCATCAGGTGAGATTGAGGTCAAATGAAGGGGTTACATATCAGAAAAGAAAAAAAAAACTTGTGAAACAAGCCCAACGTTGGGGTTTAAATTATCGGGAGCAAAATTAATACAAAATATCTCCGTCCTGTATCTTCTTATATGGATAAAATTCTCGATTAAGATATTAAATTTTCTACAAAGACAAAGACTTTTTTTGGATGCTTTATAAAGGATTAGCAGCAATGCGTGTTCTTATTTTTTTTAAGGAGAACAAAAGTTATTGAATATCTTTTTGAAATTTGCAATATCATTTTAGTCATTTGAATAAAGTTTATTATTTTTTAATTAAATTCATTATTATTATATCATATAATCCAATACTTCAATAGTCGCAACCCTACATTGCAAATGTCTGCAATACTTGGAACTACAAATTGAGTTGTTCCGAGCTGAAGGACTAGAATTTTAAAATAAAGTTATGGCACACGGGGATTGTTTTGAAAGTTTCAAAAAGATTCTAAAATTCCTGTAAGCAGAACTGACACGAGTTTTGCGAAAAGTTTGTACGGTACATAAATTTTAATACCTGAGAACAATACTTTAGTTAGATTTAGCGCAGTATGTTCTTTTTATAATAACAAAGAGGTTGCCTAACGGTGAAAAAAACAGGTGTTGCACCTGTTGCAAAGCGTTGCCCATTCTATGAAGGACGCTGTAACAAGTGAAATTACTAGGCAAAGACTACTATGAGTGACGAACGTAGTGCAGTGTCAAGCGGAACGATGAGAGTGACATTACAACTGTCATCTAAAACTAATGGACAGCAGTGACGCATGCCGCCAGGCGTCACACACGATCTTCGAGGTCACACGTTCCACGCTCTCTTCTTGTTACGATTTTTATAATTTCTTTACTGTAGCAGCTAGATTGTCCACTGCTGAATACAGCCTCCTACAATAAGGGGGTGAACCATAATCCCCACGCTTGGCAGGCGTCTTGGGGATAACAGTATAAGATATCAGTTCCTCAGAAGGCGCTTCTGCCCACCTTCCGATATTTTACCTTTAGTCGCCTCTTACGACACCCACAGGTAATAAGGGGTGACATTCTAGCCCGGCACCCCACGGGGGATTACGTTACCATGATATTATTGACAGTTAGAGGTGACAATGGTTTCGATTCTATGCAAATACTCTAAATTAACGATTTCTTTAATATTCTCTAAATTATGGTAGCTTTTATTCTGTACACACTAAACTTTAAATTCGTATAACGCTTGCGAATGATAATTTGACTTTTGTTTTCAATTAAGGTATGTTTTACGCAAATTTAGTCGTAACTAACGTTACTAATGCTAGATTACCTGTAATTGAATAGAATAATCCTATAAAAAAATTGCAATTATAAGTTTTACACGAATGTGGATTTGAGGGTGAAACACTACCTACTTAGAGAATTAAACTTAGATAAGTAGTGTATTCACCATTGTCTATAAGACGTTAAGATTGAAAACACGATAAATAAAAGAATTCTGGTGTATTCAATATCCAAGTCATATAAGTCTAGAACTATTTATAGTAAAAACCCGGCATTTGTAGCAGAGGCTACAGCGCAAAGCCATGCAGTAGATAGTACCGCGGAAGCATAGTGTGCGCACGATGCGACGACAGCGACTTCCGCTTCCGTTAGAGGTGACGCTTTTCTGTGCACGCTTGCACTGTGACAAACTTTGTACGGGTAAAGTATTGTTTTGTATGTTTTTATCTAGGACGCTATTAATACAATATGTTTCCAATAACGTTAGCATTGAATTGAAAATTATCGCCATATTTGTTCATTATAGTTTATTATTTATTTTAGAATGTAAAAAAAAATTAAAAACAAAAATGAATACCTACTCTAAAGCATCCCTTTGTAGGTTCGTCTCGAAGTCCTGGGTTCAATCCCCAAATCGTATCGGAGTTAATCTGGCAAAGACATTCTCAGTAGTAGTCTAGAGTCTGGAACAGCTATGATGGTTACGTTTCTTTATTAACCCAAATTTAATGTAATTTAATAAACTTCATAAATATTGTAAGATCTTTTTCTGTATCCATATTTTTTTCAAGTAAAATATTCGTGCGATCCCGCAAAGGAAGTAGGTACAAGCAAATGAATTTATGGCGTTCAAAGCCGATACCGGAGTCTGGAAACAAAATTTTCGCTCGTATATCATTTAACAAGTTCATTTCCTTATTTCCCCCAGTTTCATATCGCTGCCTATGATAGCTTAAGCTGCACATAAATCATTAAGAAAAAAAACTCGGAATATAGCGTTGACTAGTTTTAAGCTTCTATTCCAATGGAGCTGAAAAGAAGGTATGGTAAGTATTGGCTTTAAAGGTTTAGTGCCTTTACCAATTTAGAGAAAAAAAGAAACGTCAATTGGTGATTTCCCGCCTATTTCGACAAGATGGCGGACGGACAATTCTTTCTGGCAGGCGGTCTTTTGCCGGAGACATGTTTAAGGCAACAAAATTCACTCCAATTAAATCCCTCCTTACCTCCAGAGGGTACTATTAATTAAACGCGGCTCTCGGACCGTCCTCTGGAGTGCCACCTCTCCTGCCACCGTCACTTGTGATAATCGCGCCTGAAATTATTCTCTTTGATTGTCTACGAAATGCTCACGCTTTGATTCATAATTGCTCAGGATTACGAGTGATTACCACCATTCGTGGATCAAAGAAGGATGTAATGCGACCATTGTTCTGAAATTAGATCAAACGGTTGTAGCAAACGATAACGAAATTAACTCTCCTCGCTGAAGTATCGACTTTTATTTGGCGGAATGGATATAGATAGATACTTGCTGTACTAAGTAATCTTGTTAATTGTCATTTTTTTAAAGATTTAATTCAAATTAATTAAACAACAGTAGAATTAATATTTGCTTTCCAGAAGCAGCGTGTAGTATTTACAAACAACATGCACTCTATTAATTAGCATAGACAAGCAGTAATGGATCTGTGAAATGGATCAGCTTCTGTCAAATTAATTCCAACCAAATGGCGCTACATGTTTGTTACGAAAAAAAGATATAGTTGAACGAAATTATTTAATATGTTTAATAAAATACCATTTTATATACAGGTTACTTTAACTCTTGAGACCTGAATGTCGAGAAATAGGAGTTAACATATTTAAGGGGACTTGATTCTGAGAGGGAAAGAGAATAACATTTGTTATGTTGAATAGGTAACTTATTTAATGGAATTTTGTGGAACTTTGATTAATTCATACTTATTTTTATTTTCCACTAGCTTTCCGGGCGCGTCTCCGCCCGCGCATATATCGGTTATCGCGCAAAAACATTAACCTCTTTTTGCGCAGTTGGATAAAAACTATCCTTTGTTTTTTCCTGGGTCTCAAACTATTTCCACGCGAAATTTCATTCAAATTGGTCCAGTAGTTTTGGCGTGAAAGCGTAACAGACAGACAGACACAGTTACTTTCGCATTTATAATATTAGTACTGATTAGTACTTCTTCTTCTTCTTCGTGTCGACGATTCACGATTTAGATGGATGGCTGCCAGTACTGGGCTGTAGCCACCCCAAGGTTTATTAGTACTGACTAGTACTGATGGCAAGCTTCTAAATTAATCTGCATCGCTTCCTTAAGGGCCTTTGCAAGCTCGACGTTTGGATGTACCGCAAACTAATGACACAATGACAACTAATGTAAAAAAAAGGATTATTGCGGATTATATTTGAAAGTAGTTCGGATCAGAATATGTGATGTGCCTCACCATATCACGCCATCTCGTTCCATTCATGGTCATCCTGATGCACTTATGCAAGCTACCGCCCAATGTACAAGGAACCAGCAGTTTATTCACGTAAAAAAAACTGTTGCATCTTTCACGGGCTAGAAGACTAAAAAATATATTCCTCCAAAAATGTCTGTCTGAATTTTATTACATTTACACCATATGAGTTTTCTTGTTTATGTAATATGCTGATTATTTTCTATTGGAACCTCGATTGGCCTCAGCAATTCAAATTCGTAGGTAATTCCAGAAATTTCTTGGTTCACTTCATAATCCGAAAGTATAGTAAATTAATTATAATACATTTTTTGTTAGTTTTATTCAATTTATTCGACTTTACGGCAATGTAAAGTCTCTAGCAACAGTTGGAAGAGTGATCTTGAATTATGTCAGTGTGGAAACAAACCTTTTAACTGTTTCAGTAATAATACAACTTCGACTGTGTAGAACACTGCACTCTGATTCGTAAGCTTTCACACTATGGTGTTCGTGGAACAGCTTTGAATCTAATAGAGTCATATCTGTCTGACAGGCTACAGATGGTTGGAATAAATGGCAATACTTCTTCCGGGTCTTTCGTAAAAATAGGTGTACCGCAGGGATCAATTTTGGGACCTTTTCTGTTCCTAGCGTATATTAATGATCTGCCTTGCATGGTCAAAGATTTCTGTGATATTGTTTTATTCGCGGATGATACCTCTCTGATTTTTAAAGTAGATAGGAAAGATAGTGAACTCATTCATGTAAATAATGTGTTATCTATGATCTCTGGATGGTTCGCCGCTAATAATCTTCTGTTAAATTCAAAAAAGACCAAATGTTTAAAGTTTTCATTACCAAATGTTCCTTATGTTGAACCAAACATTAAGCTTGGCCTAGATAAACTCCCTATTGACAAAGCGACAGTCTTTCTGGGAATCAAAATGGATTCAACTTTACAGTGGGATCCACATATACATGATCTAGCCGGAAGACTTAGTTCTGCTGCATATGCAGTTTGTAAGATAAGACAGTTAACAGATGTAGCTACTGCACGGCTAGTTTATTTCGCATACTTCCACAGTATTATGTCGTATGGTGTATTGCTGTGGGGAGCTGCTGCTGAGATAGAGACAATCTTTATCTTACAAAAGCGTGCAATTCGAGCCATATATGAAATGGATCCTAGGGAATCTCTAAGGGATCTTTTTAAAGAAATTGATATATTAACTTTACCGAGTCTGTATATATTTGAAAATATTATGTATGTTCGGAAAAATTTGAGTAAATTTAAATTAAACAGTGACAACCATCATTACAACACTAGGAACAAATATAAATTAACGGTACCATGTTTTAGATTAGCAAAGACAAATAAAAGGTCCTTTTTAGGTAATTGTGTGCGGTTTTATAATAAAATTCCCGAACATATTACAATGCTCACAGAAGGAAAATTCAAATTGCACGTGAAAAATATTTTGATGAAGAAATCCTACTACACAGTTTGTGATTACTTAAACGACAAAAATGCTTGGAAAATTCCACCTCTGCCAAGCCATCACATGTCTCCTACGTAATTTAAACAAATATTGTAATAATTGTATTATATTGTTTATAACACATTGTAAAAAGACGTTTAAAAGAATGGCCCCGAGTTTCTTGCCCGTTCTTCTCGCAGTGGCTCTATAAACTTTTTTTGCTGAACGTGGCAGTACAATGTAGAATATTTCAATATTAAAATTTGTAATTGACCTTCATAAGAGCGTCGTAGACGCCTAAATTGAATAAATGATTTTGAATTTGAATTTGAATACTTTGACAAAGTAAGTACTTTGACAAACAAAGAGAAAAGTCAAATCAATAATTGATGTTGTGGTAAATGTTGTTTTCATATATTGTTACTGTTTTTTTCTAAGCACAATCTAATTATGTTGTTTGTGTAAATAGCCCTTCAATTGATGTCGTGTTAAATGTTGTTTTCATATATTATTACTGTTTTTATCTAAGCACAATCCATGTAACACATGGCTTTTTTAACTCGAGTCTGCGTCAGCCGTCCACCCGCGTCAATCACGCCGCGGCTTCGCTTGACGCTTGTCGACGTTTTTATATCCGTGACCAAGGCGAATACTTGTAGACTGCCTGTCTGGACTGTGTGAATGGGGCGCTTTATACGAGTTTTTACTTAATGTGTATGCTATTTATGTGGAGGCTACAGTGACTGAAATTGAATAAGAACGCTTACGTAGTTGTTGATGTAATATAAATGTATATTATAGGTACCGAGTTTCAAGGTTTTCTTTCTTGTCTACTATAGTTAGTCTACTAGAGTTATTTGAGTATATTTTTTGACGCAATGATAGCCGAGCGACTTTGGACTGCTACGCTGCAGGCCCATGGTTCAAACCCCAACACGCCGGTTGGAGTTTTACCGCATATTGGAAGGATATTTTGCTAATGGTCGCCTAGCTAGCTACCACCGTAGAGTTGAAAGTATGTCGTAAACTATATGAATATGATTTTAGGGTGATGAAATGCATGCACGCGCAGTGTAGGTCGTCTATTGACTAAATGCTTCTGTTATAAATAGGTAGAGCTCCGTCACAAGACCATGAAATAACCAACTGCAATGCATGGTAATTGTTGAGTAATAGTAATCCAGGCCCTGGTTTAATAAATATATATACCTAATATTATTTATATTAATAATTATTATATTCTTTTTTCTTGTAATTCAGTAATTTAAATGAACCTTTGTGAAGACCAGCTATAGAAAACTACATAGGTACTTATCTCTCTACGATAGCTAGAGAACACGTTTTTTTTTTAAATTTGTGAGGCACCCATAGTTTAATTAATATGTACGAGTATGTGAATCTACATATTTTATTATGTTATTTTTACTATTAGGGCTTTGTGTTATGGATAAGACATTTTTTATAAGGTTTTGTATCACCTATATGTTGTTTGTGAAGAGGACACTGATATACGCATACGGGCAATTGTTTCAATGTAAGAATAAGGCTAATCTAAAAAAATTAAAAAATATCTCCTTTCCGAAAATATTAACGCCATCTCTGGGATTTCACGATAACTACGTTTAGCGCCAGTTACAAAAGACGCAAGCAATTTTATGACAAGTAACTATTATTTAACATGTATAATAAAGCTACCTCTAAGGCTGAGATTCAGAGACATTTGTGTAAGACGGTCAAAGACCAGTCTTAGCCTAGCGTCGGCTAAGCCAATCTTTAAATTTCATATTCAGAGATATCCTACTTACCTTGTTCTTTGTTTAGATCACACTCTGTTATCTATGGCACATTTTTCACTTATGGAACGTATACCGGTTCTTGTTTATCTGTGCATCCTGATATAAAAAGAAAAGGACAAGAACAACAGTATATAAAATGTGATTGGAGTGAGTGAAACAAAATAAGTGCCTTTTTCAATTTACGAAAAAAAGTTCCTGAAGAACTTTTTGCACCATACTCCTCAGTGTCTCACTAGGCGGCGCCACTCCTGCTTTGAGACAGGCTAATGTAGTCGATTTCCACTACTTGGCTTAGCATGGCACGCGCTAAGTTTAAGCGCTGTACCAGACATCTCTGAATACAATTATTCGGCTAAGCACTACATTATGACGGATTAAAGCATTAGTTCACGCTTAGACTTGTCTCTGAATCTTAGCCTAAGATTTATCAAGGCAAATATAGTTTTAATTTAATTGGATGTCTAATTTTCAGTTTGACTGAGTAAGAGATGCCAAATGTCACCTGTTTCTTATTACTGTTTAAATTGTGATCTGAGCAATATTAATCACACAGTTCGGTATATTGTTGACAAGAAATCACATGAGACTTGCGTTGCAGGATGTGCCTCCGTCAGTGTTATGTCATTGTTTTAACACTGTTAAATGTTCAACATTTCGAATTTGCGACCAGACTGTCCTTACGAAAATAATATACGAGTAAGTCAATGCATAGGGAATATTTAAAAATATTTAAAAAAATATTAAATTATAATATAAGCAAATCTTTAATTATAATTTTAGAAAATATTTAATTGTAATTTAGGAAAATATTTAATTATAATTTTAGAAGAATACGTGTCAAAAATACGAGGTCTTGCCTTTTCAAGAGCACGGTTCTCGATCGTGCGCTTCGAAAATACATCCGTTTTGGCTGCCTGGTGTTTGTGAGGTTACGTCGGCTTAGCAGGAAAATTAAGCGGAATAGTTAGTAGATTTATTATATTATATATGCTTTTAACATATTTTAAGTATTTTTAAAATATTAGTTTGTAATTAATATTCATTTCCTTAAAGTAACGCCTGAATCTAATAATTGCTAATGAACAAATTGGGTGTCAATGAACAAATAATTATACAATAGTATGAAATATTAATAAAATAGATAATAAAATATAATTCTGGTATATTATATACTAGAATTGCCCAAAATATTATGTACCAGAATTCACATTTGGACCAATAGAACTATATAACAAAAATTGAGAGAACATGAATTCAGAGTTATACATGATAAACTAGTACCTACCGATTCAATATCTCGGTCATGCGCTAAAAGGGTCAAATTCCTGAAGCGCAAGGAACACTTAGTGTACATGTGAAACACGTCGAAAATCTTTCTGGCTGGGTTACTTGGAGCATCTAACGTCACGTCATTTTGTCGAAGCATTAACTTTTGGCAGTTATTATTTACTCGTATATTGTATTATAACAAAAATTGTTGTTATCACTGGAAATCAAAACTACAAAAAAATATTTACTGAATAATTGGAACAAACACTGAAAAGTGTGAAATAATTTGTTGGAGTCGGTACCATGCGGATTCAACACAAAAGCTCACTTTATCAACGTCCAACTTCTACAAATTATTACATACTTTTCAATGTTGGATGACGGTTCCGATTTTATGAAAAAAAAACACTCTTTTTAGTGATGTCATCTGCCTAAAAAATCAATCACTCGCCTAAAATACTGTTTACCAACGACAAGAGTTTCAATGACCATGAAATCATTCAGGTATGCAAGTATAGTTTTCAGCTCGATTCTGATGACATATATATGGGTAGAACTAACCCAACAAAAAAATATCATGAAAATGATTTAAGAATTGTAGGTGAAATCTCGTTACGAAATTACCAAAAAACATACAGTATAACTAAGAACCTTTTTAAGTAAAAAAATACACCAAAAACGTTACAAAAGACGCCGCCAGCCGAAAAAATTACGCATTAAAACAAACAGAAACAAATTCACATTATCTCTGAACTTAAGGGGTGGTCGTTTTTCTTCATTTCTATCATTACGTCGTACGCAAGAGGAACTTAATCCACGCTGTTATTGCCTGTTCAATGCTTAATGAAGTTGGGATTTAATATATGTGTGCTTGGAATTAGTTGCTCTGGACTTTTACGACCTGTGGGGGAATGGAGCAGGGTAGGGGGAGGGTTTCCTTGAGCACCTGTGATCTAGTATCGCTTGGAATCCAAACGAATTGAGGATGTGCTATTAATTAGAAGCCAAAACTGCGCGAGCTTGGGTATACGGGGTTATTGGTAAAATGCTAACAAACTCTTAAGGTTGACTTTGAAAAAAAAAATTATTTTTTGTGTTTTAATGCCTACTCCGACCCAAGAGTGCGCTTCGCGGCAACACTGGCCGCACTTTTTTAATCCAGTAATGAAATATTCCTATAACATCGATGCTTTACTTACGCAGATGTAAGCAAATATTAAGAACCTTCTCCTTTTTGAATATATTTACAAGAAAAGCTATTTTATTTTCTCCTTCAAAATTATTATTTTCATACAAACAAAACAGTACCTAAATGCACGATGTTATTGTTCTTAGCTGTCGCCAGATGCATTGTAAACACAATTAATCATCACCTATGCAACAATATTAATTACTATTTACAACTAACTCTACATACATCACAGGTGTGGCGCAAATTATTCTAAGCATAAAATTAGCCTTCGTCATCATCCCAGCAGCTTTACATTAATCCAACGCGTGTTCACAATGGCCCTGGCAGGTGCTAAAATAATAAATTAAACTCTGGACATGGAAGTATCATTTTGTATACTGGACGCGCATTATCCATGTAATGCTGAAAATTTGACGTTCTATAATTTTAAGTATAATTCTGTGAACAAAGTACTGAAATTATGTTAGTGTACAGACGTTGAAATGAGATCAGATTTCACGAGTGGTGAGCATAACATGAAAGCACATTTGTTTGTGTTGGCGTGAGTATTGTTGAAAAGAAGTTCTTTTTTTAGTCATTCACTAATTACATTTAAAAAGTTTAGTAACACCAGTAATATAAGCTGGGATTTGTTGGTTGGCGTTGCAACTGCTAATGCCATCGCGGGAAAGTTTTGTTGAGGTTTTATATTGTGCTTTTATGCGTTTTAATCTGAAATAATAGTGCCTGATTTGTAGTTCGTAAGTGTGATTGAGCTGCAACAAGTTTCTAGTGTTACCATCGATCATGATTCGCTTATTGATCTGTGAACTTTGGAAGAGATCGAATACACTACAGTTTAATCTTCTTTTGTGTTGGAAGTTGAAGGAGAAATGGGAGCAAAAATGCACCACACAATACCGAATATACAAAACGAGCTTTACATGAAAACGAGTCATAACTTTATCCTGTTAATAGTTGCCAGCGCCAGTTATCCACATCCTGAGACTACCATTAGCATTGCTTAATAAGCACAGCACACCGGGTTATTTGTTCCGAAGATTTCAGTTAGGTATGTACTTTAGTTTTGTATTTTATCACAAAGCTGCAAAAATCATCAAGCTACAATTTTTAAGTTGATAATCTATCTATTACAAGCATTTATTACAAGTCTGTTTAGACAATAACTGTCCTAAAATCACAATACCCATTCTAGGTCTAGCTTATTAGTCAATTATAAATACAATTTTCCTCTTAAATGTTACCTTGTACAAAGCTATGACATTAACTTTTTTCCTGGACAGGTGCCGCAATGGCAACTCTTAATTCTCTTTTCGACAAAGCCCAATGGCTGGTTAAGTAAGGCATGAATAAAAATGCTATTAGCAGAAATAACTGAAGCCAGTTAAGTCTAAAATCTAGAGTTCTGATATCGTCCAGTTTTGGTTATTAACCGGGCATTATGCAAAGAGCGCGTTTTATAATAAATTCTCGGCATAACCGTGCCAGGATTAGTTTTGTCAGCTCAAAGACGGATAAATTCTTTTTCTCATTGAGTTTTATTGCGTTCTTCAAAGCTGCGCGGTTTCAGAGGGGTTTATAATTTAAATTATTCCATTATGAAGACGACGGATGTGCTTATTTTTGACAGAGTTGTGAGATTTCTGCTGAGGTGGTTTAAGAAGATCTTTTCTATTTTGTTGCGAGAAGACTGCTATCACGACGAACTCCATATTTTAACGATGTTTCTCACTCAATATCTGACAAAATTGCGTATGATTTTACGCACGTGTAGCTATATTCGTAATGCTTATAACTACATTAACGCTAGTAAAAAATCCACTATATCCAAAGTAAAATGTAGACAACATCTGGACGTTACATTACAAAGAATGAGAGATCTTCATGATGAGCTAGTCACATTATCATATCTTGTGTGTGTGTGGCAGATTAATGACGCCTACTCTCACAAAACCCCGAATAAAGTCTACACAGCAATAATCTAAAATCAATATACCAATATTAACATTACTAGCAGCGCTAGGGTATAATCCTGACAAAGTGAAAACGCCTACTGGCGGCGTGCCAGGCCTGAAGCTGCAACTCAATTAGTGAAATAATAACTGATATTTCATATAGGTACTTGTCCACTGGGCATTAGTGACGTTTTGGATGAAAATAGAACCAGTCACATCAAAATTATTTTGTATACTACATTAGGGGTAAGCTAATAATATGACATAACGTTGGTGGTAATACTATTATTATGATTGCAGCATTTGTCGTTTAATACTGTGTATTTATGTATTATTATGGGTACATAATTATTATAGAGAGATCTTAAGGTAATTTTAAGACAGACATTTTAAAAATTTTTTTTCATCTTTTGACAACTGTTGACCTTTGATAGTCCCCCTTTCAAAGGTAAGAAATAAAGTATTAAAAAAAGAATATTAAATCAAATACAGTGCTAAGCGAGACGTAAGCATGGGCGTCACGAGCTCTTCTTAACAAAGACTACCGGATGTGGTTGAAACTATAGTCGAAGTTATCTGACTTATTCATACTTGAGTTATACCGTATTATTAACTAAAAAGGAATATTAAAATTTAACAACCGAAGTACATGAAAACATTTTAATTTCTCTTTGGTTCAAGCTTCTGAGCCAACTTAGATCACAAATGTATTATTTTTTACTAGCGACCCGCCCCGGCTTCGCACGGGTGCAATGCTGATACTAAATATACTACAGAATATATTTACATACAAGGTTCATAGCTTTTTTGTCATTAGATAATACAAACATGTTTTAATCAATCAATCAATCAAAATTAGTTCTCTTATTATTCTCGTAGTTTCCAATTATATTAGTTCTCTAAATTTTCTTGAGAGGTATATCTAAAAAGGTTGAAAGTTACTCTTGACATGACATTAGAAACCTCGAAAATTATCAAAGTTTCTCTTGTATATTATGCATGTACTTATTATACATATAAACCTTCCTCTTGAATAATTCTAGCTATTATAAGAAACGCATCAAAATCCGTTGCGTAGTTTCAAAGATCTAAGCATACGAAGGGACAGAGAGCGGGAAGCGTCTTTGTTTTGTACTATGTAGTGATAACTCACTATTGTTAAAATTTCCACGGCATTGAAATATACACACTGAATTAAATTCTCATTTCAAAACAATGGATACAGGCAAGGCACTGTTGGTTATTCTGTGGCAGAAATCGGTCCGAACCATTCATGACTCTATAACATATTCATTTCATAGACTTTCTATGCTAATGATGTAAGCTGATCACACATTCACGTCGAAGTTTGGTGTAGGGTATCACGGCTATAGTAGTTTTAATTAATTTGGCTATCGGAAAATGTAGCAGAGAATCGGGCAAAGTTGCCTGCGCGGGCTTAATGTGGGCAAAATTAGTAGTTTAAGTATAACTTGATAGAATGTGTGGGAAATTGATAGGAATAGGTACGCCTTTTAGAAAGAAAAACGATATGAGTTTTTAAACTGTCATGGTGGAGCTCAAAATTAATCAAAAACACGGTAAATATCCCGTTGGTGATAATAATTATAAGAAAAACGATGTTTCGGTACAAGTATAAATTAAATAAAAAAGTAAAAAACACGACTGCAATTTGTATATTTTTGGTTGAGTGTTGCATTGAAATGAAAACTACAACTTATAAAATATTTATGAAATCGCTTTTTGCCCTTAATTAAGAGCCACAGAATTTTTTTTTTTATTTCTTTTGATATTTTTTTTATTGCTGATGGGTTTGACCACAATCTCACCTGATGGTAAGTGATGATGTGTTCGAAAGTGTAGACAGGCTTAACCTAGAATAATGCGTAACAAATGAACATGATTGATTGATGGATAGAAGAGGCTAAAAGCCGTTAAGCGTGGCGTTCTACTGTGTTCGTCTCCCAGCCGATGATGATGACGATGACCTATCCAATGAAAAAATATTTAATTGAATGTCTAATCCAATGTGCTTCTTGGGGTCGTCAACGTCTGAATAAAATATCAAAATTTCAGGTTTATAATTAATTTCATTTACAAGCTAGACTTACTTGGACGTACAGACAGATAGATAGTTGAGTCTCAATAATAGGGAACCGGTTTACGAAATCCTAATAAGATAATCGTGTTGTGCCAACCCTATTTTGCGTGGAATAAGGACCACAAAAGAGAAAGAACAAGGATAATGTGACAAAAATAACGTTATTTTGGTTCACGATCGTAAAATAAAATATCGTAACCATAGCCTGTCTGAATAACATCCAATTTATAACTCAACAGCCCATCATCTTGTTAAAACTGCATCACTTACTCTCGCAATTTATCAATTTAGAGACCTTAATGCAAATGGATTGTTCGAGAGAAGTTGTTTTTTCCTTTACAGTGAGAGCGCACAATTTGCATAGAATGAACTAAAACGTGACTACGCTTTCCCAAAATGAAAAGTAGTAAATGCATAAGAATGTTCGCACTGACTTTTGTATTTAATTAAGGTTGAAGTTAAGTATTTAAAAGCATTTCTATGTAGTTGATATAACTTTACTTAAATGCATTTCTGACTTTACTTTTAATTTCAATACAACGTTTCTGGGGCAATATGATCTAATTATTTTAATTAGATTAATTTACAGAGATAAACGTAATTTTATCATTACACGAATACCCTAAAAAAGGAGAGTTATATTTTCAGGGTGCATGTATGTATGTTTGTGAGTTGATTTTTTATGCCTGATAGGTTAGCCTTTGACCACTATCTCACCTGCTGGTAAGCGATGATGTGGTCGAAGATGTTGTTCAGGCTAACCTAGAATGAAAGAAACGGTCAAGCCAATTCCTATGTAAGAGATATCGTTAGATTTGTCTTGACAGTGCAAGTGACACTAGGTACTTTAAAATTAATAAAAAATCAAACTGCTGGATTTAAAACGTCATATTTTGAGATAAAAAATTTTTTTCTTCCAAACCTATCTGGATTATCAAAATGTAGGGCTTCAAACACGATTCCATAAATATATATCTTACAGCTTTATGTTTCATGGAAAGATTAACACATTCAAAGAAAATAAATAGTTTGCAGTCAGGTTTTTTACTTTTTTAATTAATTCATAATTGTTTTTCTTTGAAAACGAAGCTCATTGCCGAGTTAAAACACCAACAATTTTACAAAAGTTAGACAATATGGCCCCTGGGGCTTCATAATCAACGTTGATAAAATTTAATGGTGAGGTCCACATCAGATATCCTTCAGATAACTTTAAAACAGACGAACGGTTCCGTACCATTAACAACATTAGACTTCATATTTTAACCTTTTTTTGTTTTAAAGTGCGCGAGTCTGACTCGCACTTGGCCAATTTTTGTATGTGTGGTTATAGCGACAACAGAAATACATCACCTGTGAAAATTTCAACTGTCTAGCTATCACCGTTCTTAAGATACAGCCTAGTGACAGACGGACGGACGGACGGACAGCGAAGTCTCAGTAATAGGGTCCCGTTTTTACCCTTTGGGTACGGAACCCTAAAAAATAAACTAGGGTGACGGGAGTGAAAGCATAATGTTTTGACTAATGACTAAAAATATTCATTATAATATGAAAGCAATACTTAAGGCTTGCCTCTCACTCTTGGCCATTATCACTGATAGTAAGGAAATATGAATCTGTGTGTCGGTCATGTTACTTTATTAGTAACGATGTTCGATTGAAATCGTCACTGTGATAACACTTATTAGCGACCGAGCACTATTGTAGTTGAAAAATTTACCTTTATTATTGCACTGGCCATATAGATGGATAGGTAATTCTCTATTGGACACACTCAAGAACGAATTGACCGATTTTGATAAAATTTTAATGAGACAAAACGACAAGCATCAGCTTTCAAATAAAAAAAGAATTATCAAGTCCTGAGGTAACAAACATAAAAAAAATACAGACCACTTGAGAACTTCCTCCTTTTTGAAGTCGGTTAAAAAATAGGAAGATGTGACCTATTATTTTGTTGGTTACAACGTACAAAATAATACTACTAGCTCCTGCAAACGAACACAGCATTGTAGTGTTTTGTTACATAACAATTTGTGATGGCCCATACATGACCCGATACTGATCGACTATAGGAGAAAATAAGCAACCGGATGTTTATATCAAACCGGATATTGGATTTATCACGTATTTTTGCGTAGAGTAATGAATATTTCGCCGGAAAATATTTCCACTTTAGAAATGTATTCATGACATTTACGTAAGCAATAGAAACCATTTATTTTGTGTGTGTGTGTCACAGATAAACTAGATAGTTTGTAATAAACAATGAAGCGGAAAACTGGGGCCTTATTTTAATATTAGAATGGTTTTTAAAATGCACGCCATTTTGGCCTTTTTCTTTGAAAAAGAGATTTCCAATTTTGAAATTAAGTTTATTGCAAGCTTTTATTTAATGTCACCCGTCCCGATGTTTGTCATCAAATCTTGCAAATTAAATTTGATCGACTTCCTGGTTACCCATTGAGCTGAAATTAAGCATACATGTGTAAATCGCGTGACAATGCAATATTCTGATGACATGGTGCTGATCTGATGATGGAGCTGGAAGGTGGCCAAAGGAACTTCGCAATGAAACGACAAAACCTCATCGAGTTTGAGCTCATTTGAATAGTCTTGACGAGTATTAAAATTTTTAATTGTTTTTAGTAACAAGAATAAAAAACTTTTTTTTAATAAGTTAAGCTCGTTTTATTTATTTTAAATACCAAGTGTTCAAAATCGGTGAAATTTTGCATGCATGTCCTTTAGCCTAAAACCTACGCTGCTAGTTTGCCAGTTTTTCGTTTTAATATTTATTTCATATGTACATGTGAAAATAGTAATTCCTATTAAAAATATATTGTAAATATATACTTTTTGACGTCAAACTGATACATCAGAAGCATAGGTTTTACGCTCATGGACATGCATGCAAAATTTCAATGAGTTTGAACACGTTAAGATAGACATGACTACATTTGTATGAAAAACGCTATGAAGACACCAGCCTTAATCATACCAAGTTCATGGTATTAAATAACACGATAGAATGAAATTAAAAATTCACGCTCAAGTAGAACATCTGTCGCCAAGCACTAAACAGTGTGTTCCAACAGCTGTCCTTGGAAACCTAATAATTGATTAGGTTACTAACGTAAGTTTGACACGTACTATAAGACATTTTGAGCCGAAATAAACTTACTGTTTTTTACCTCGAGAAGTGGTCTCGATCGGTTTCGCGACTTTCAGAGTCGCTTCGTCACGGAGTGCGTGCGCTCACGAATGCGCCCACGCATGCACTGGTGGTGGCGCCGGCGGCGGCCGCGGAGCAAGCCGCGCGCGCTGCTGCACTCCTCGCGCGCTCTGACGTCACCGGCGGCGCCGGCGCAGGTGCATCATTGTTTGCTTCGTCACTGGCACTACTGTCGTGCTACTGTCGTTCCATACTACCAGACCTGTGGAAACCTGTTTCCATTCTGGGTTAAGCCAGCTTATTGCCTTCGACCACATCACTATTTATATTGTGTTCATAAACTAGACTGCAGTGAAATCATATCTGCAGTGAAAATAATGTTATGAATTTACGAGACGTAGTTACCCGCTTTGTGTTAAGCGTCACGTTTCTCCTTTTTACACTTGCAGCGTCACCGTTCTTGTTCTGCGCTCATCACTCCAACACGTCAGCTCTTATGTCTCTTGCACCCAGTTTCATTTGGTACATTGCCCTTCAAGGTTAAACATAGTAGTGACTGCACACTTCTGCTTTCAGGCAGAAATTCTGACAAAGCCGTGATACCCACCAATACGGACTCCAACTGAAGAGTCCGACTCCTGATTATTTAACTGTCTAAAGAATTATAGATGGGTAATAAGCTTACAAAATTACAACGGAGGGTAGAATTTAAATCACGAGCAAGTATCATTTTCTGCCAACTGAGCTACTGTAGTAAGTGAGCCATAGCTCAATTTTTTTCTTTCCTCCCTGTTGTTTAACCACCTTAAAAAGACAGAGCGACATCTGCAGCTATGACTGCACCATGATAACTCAGATTTCAGAGCATGTTTCGGCTCATGTTAAATCTTCATGCTTTTATTACAATTATGTTATGTTTTTATGAAATAACACCTCTTTGTTGAAATTCTGCTGTATCAGTTTTGGGATAACACAATGTCATCCGGCCAAATAAATGCTACTCACCACTAACGATCACGTTTTTGTATTGAAGAGGAAACCGGGCCCTAACGACTCCCATTCAAGTGTCTATGTCAGACATCGGTACAATATAGGCACTAATTGCTTGTTGTATTGGCAGAACGCCAATCCCCGCATTGTATCTGCATTAACTTATAATATTACGAAAAATCGCTGAAAAAATTGGTTCGGTTGTGTTGCAAGTTTATTTTTTCGCTTCAAAGTATGATCTGGCGATTACTAGATTCGATTTGGCAAGCGTTTTGGCGCGGCATTATTTTTAACTGGCAACAACGAGCTGGTAAAGTGAAGCTGATGTGCTCGTAGAGGAATTTGCCTAGTTGTTTATGAACGATTTACTATTAAGCAATGTCCGCTGTGGTCATTACTAGGATGGGTGACCATTAGTGGGATTTACTATTGAGTGCTTCCGTGGAGGGTATGTCCCGGTTGTTTTCTTAAGATGGCTTTATTATAGGATGGTGATTGAGCGCATTGTTAGAGTTTTGTTACTTTATTGCGGCTTTGACATTTATGCTTGGTAGGTGCGTACGGAGCGGCGCTAATTAAATAAGATCTAAGGAGTGAACTTAGATGTAAATAATAATTCATAAGTGGCAAATTATTTATAATTTTATTTGTTAATATCGTTCGAAAAATTGAAATATATATATCTTCATTTAAATGTCATGTCATCTGCAATCATACATTAAAAAGTAAACTTGCACTGCATGTTTTATGGTTAGACGATATATAGCGCTACAGCAACTATAATTGAACTGCGCACTCGCCTCCGCAGACATGCGAAGCTTTTTTTATGTTACTGTGACGGAACAATCTCGAGGCCTCCTACGTTAAGTGGACTAATCTCTGCCTATAACAGATGCATTTCGTCACAAGTCACGAATTGAATTGATTTGAAAAATAGTCATTTATTATGTGGACGTAGGTACTACTGTTAATTACTACGTTTATGATGTCCACTGGCACGTGTTATTACTAATACTCCTAATTAATCGTTTGCTCAGGAGCAGATGAACAGGCAAATTGCCTTAAAGCTTAAACCTTTGATCGCCTAATGATCGATCAAGATCCACTACTCCCAACTGCGTTATTATATAGTAGAGGAGACGTGGGATGTCGACAGGTAGACCTTCGCCCATCTGATAACCTTGATGAAACATATTTTCCAAAAATAATTTATTGACAAACATGCCTAAGATAACTTGCCTATCGAAAAGTTTTCATACCATTTTTTAATATTAAATTATTTAAATTAAGCTTCTTTCATCATTCAACTGATAGTTTTTAACACACAGGATATGCCCAGGTCGGCTTGCCTGCTTGTATCTGTGCATGGCTACCTGGCAAGCAGATGTGAACAAGTAGGTCAATATAGGTAACTACACCGATCTGTACACCAATTTCCGCATCGTCACACTTAATAATCAGATGATATAGAGTGGAATAGATTACAAACCATCGTGCGGGGTCAGGGCCTTATTAAGCTTACAAAGGCCCTGATATATAGCGACAGGCTAGCGTCGAAGTTTTTAGACCACCTTGAAGGTCTTTGCCATAGCCTTACGACTGCCTCCCTAAGATGACAAGTATGACAACCAGGACCAATGGCTTAACGTGCCCTTTGAATCACGCAAGCGTAAATGCGACTATAGCGGACACCCATTTAAGTACTGTTCGTAGAGAACGTTGCTTGACCTAGTTGATCGGTTACGACTAGGCAAGCTCCGCAAGGAGTGCTACTATCAAAAGAACTGTTTACATCTTTGTATTGTGCACTTTACTGCTTCCTACCAAACTTTTGATGGCCGTTATAAATTTAGATACTATCATTTCGCGTGGCTTCTCCCGGTAAATGGCTTCTTCTTGAGGACGAGTGTCTTTTTATTTGACAGTTTGTCTTTAAGATGTCTGTTAGTAGTATCATTTCTGGACGGTTAACGATAATGGTGTACCTTTCATATTTTTCATGATGTTTTGGTTATATTTCTTCTGATGTTCTGTGAAAATCGTAAAAGTGACTTTTATTTTATTAGCTTGGAAAAATCATTTGATGATGTTTTTTCAATTAATTGAATTCATTTAAAAAAATCATCTTATTCAATTATGATTGAATATATATTATATTGTTCTGCATAATATTTTAATACCAACATATTTTAATCAATTTAAGGCAAGTTTATTTGTAGCTCTTTCCATAAAAAAGTAGTTTCATCATTAGTGATATAGGATAGTGTATATGACAAACGGAAACTTGGCAGATGTTTAAATAATTTAATTTACTTACTTTGGCGCATGCGTGGTGAGTTTTGGCGCCATTCATACGTTTTGTTTTTCTGTTTTTTTCTAGTTGAAATCTACTAGTAAAATAGTTCTATCTCAAGAGTTTACCACGTTTTCTGCCATTTTATTAAAACATTGAGCATGAACTTGCACACAAAGCTTTGTTTCTCATAGTCCGCGCAAGAGACGAGGATATCCAAAAGAACATTGATTCAGAAACATGCACATTTGATTGGTTCACGTAGCAAACTTGCTCAGTGATTGGTTCAAATGCCAGTGTGTTGCCCCCTCTACAAGCACGGGGGGTAAATCGTAAGATTTTTTCCGCAAAACACGCAAAGCATGAATACATAGATTTTCCTTCGAACATAGAAAAAAGTCCTATTTTTTCGTCTTCAATGTTTCTAAAAATATTGGCAGGAGACACGCATTCAGTATATGATACTAGTAATATATATTTACTATTTATTGGCACTGTTTCTCATCCATACGAAAAAAAAAAACCTCTTTTTCCCAGTACAGTTAATAACCAACCTGATAACGCAATAAAAATACAGACTAAATCCACAAGCAAAAACTCCTTAATCGTCGTATTCACGGAGGTGGTAGTCCGTTGATGATAAGTTGATCCCGCCCTGAGTGCAGTTTCCGGGCCGTTTGGGCGGGCGGGATAATCGAGTATCGGAACGGCCATTAATGAAAAGAAACGGAGATTATTTGGCAGTTAAAATATAACGTGATTGAACCGACAGTTAATGTGTAATTTAAAACGTTTTAATAGCTTTACCGCTATTATAAACAATAACATGTTTTTTTTTGTTTAAAGCTATTAAATAAAACGAGATTCATCCTATAATCTTTTAACCATCCTGAAAATTTTATCAATAAAACTACAATTAAACCTGAGCCCTTATTTTGTAATTCAAATGGTGATGAACCATCAACATTCCACATCATCACTTACTATCAGGTGAGATAGTGGTCAAAGGCTAATCATGATTGATTAGGCTAAGCATTATTGCATAAAAAACAAAACTTACAATCAACCGTGCAATGACATATGTTTTGAAGAGTTGAGGTCTTGGATTTTAAAAATTAGAATCACATTCTGTAGCCATACAGAGGAAATGCATACGCTAGTGTGTACTCGAATCAGATGTGGCAAATAAAGTAAAGTTTGCTCATCCGATCTGCATTACTCAAACAATCCGAGTTTAATATGAAAATGTAACTACGTCCGTTCCCCGGGTACTATGTTTGTTTCCATGTTTTACTTTGAAATCATACTCACAGATTTAAAATTGAACTATTGAACAATTGCATTTTTCAAGTTAGATGATTTATTTATTTATAACAAGCTGACTAATACGCTAAAAGACATAGAAAAGGTAAAATGTTTTATTCAAAACCTTAAATCCTTAAGGTAATGAATAGATTCAGGCCTTAATTTGCGGAAATCTATATTTAATAATAACAAATACTTTTAAAAGTATCTTAAAAGACATTAAATAATATTTAAATAAAACACTTAAAAATGCATAAAATTATATATCTAGTGACAATTCCGCCTAATTTTCCTGTTATCTAAGTGACGTCACAAACATCACGCAGCCTAACCGGAAGAATACCCGACTAGTTTCGCTTCTAAACGAAGCATCTTCAGGAGGTCTTGACTCACCGAGCGCACGATGTCGATCGTGCGCTCGGTGAGTAGATATATAATTTTCTGCTTTTTTAAGTGTTTTATTTAGATATTATTTAATGTTTTTTTAAGATACTTTTAAAAGTATTTGTTATTCTTAAATCCTTACTTGAATCTAAATACAATTATACCTACCTTAGACGTATTTTTCAACGATAAATTTAATGACTGATAAATAGATCGTTCCGTTCCTACCATACCTTTATAGGGTCATATGTAAACAAACATGTAAAATAAATATACACACAAACATGTAATAATTCATGGTAGATGCTGATGCCCCTTAGGTCTGGGAATGAATCCAATGACGCTGCTCACTAACCCAAGGAGAAGCTAACGTATATGTCCACAGGGGCACCGACAAGATTAAAATTACACGTTATTAAATTGGTATTTAGCAAAGTAAGTCATGAAGACTTCCTTTTGCTGAATAACAATTTAATTATTTTCAACAAAAGTAGTTGGCATAAGTTGACAGTTCCGTTCCGTTATATTCCGTTCTTTCCGTTTTATTTCCAAAAGAAAGTCGGCAAATTTTCATAAAATTAGAGATCACCATCGTACTGTAACTGAAGGAAGGAAACCAATTACAACGCAAATGAAAAAAGAAAAACGTATTAGGCCGAGCAAAAAGTCACAAATCAGAAAGACTAGATAAAGAGACAAAAAGTATGTATTATAATCCGGTTTAAGGGCTTAACAGCTGCTAAATTAGCATCTGGTGTCAGTGAGTACGAAAATCAAACAAACTACTGTTGAAATAAGTATCATTTCAGTGCGCACCCCGACGTGGCAATTACGTATATACATTTTCTTATATATGGCGAAGAATCGATTATAAAGTATTTGTTGCTACCACGATATTGCGGTCTATTAAATAGATGTTAGAAGTTTTTTTTCGTAATGTAGCAAACGTATTTGAATTCAGTTCAATTGCAATAAAACGCGATGATTTATTGTTATACTTACACATAAACAAACCGGCCAAGTGCGAGTGGAACTCGCGCACGAAGGGTTCCGTACCATTATCTGTAAAAAAACAAATTTGTTGTGTGGGAGCCCCCCATAAATATTTATTTTATTTTTAGTATTTGTTGTTACAGCGGCAATAGAAATACATCATCAGTGAAAATTTCAACTATCTAGCTATCACCGTTCTTGAGATACACTGGCCTGGTGACAGACGGACGGACAGCAAAGTCTCAGTAATAGGGTCCCATCTTATATTATGCTATTTTTCTAGTATTCTGAAGCAGTTATGCCTCAGTGGCATTGGTTATGGACTGCCACGCAGCAGGTCCATGGTTCAAATCCCGCCGCGGGGTTGAGCTTCACCCCATGGTGGAAGGGCATTTTGTGGATGCCCGCCTGGCTAGCGACCACCCTCAAGTAGAAAATCTGTCGCCAGGCACCCAACGGTGTGTTCCGGCAGCTGTCCTTGAGAGCCAGTAATTCTAGGTTGAGCCGGTTAACCCTCTTTCAACACATCGTCACTTACCATCAGGTGAGATTGTGGTCAAAGGTGATCTAAAAAAAATATAGTTCAATTTCGTTTCTTATTAAACCGGGTTTGTACCATGAAAAAAGTAATAATACAACATGACCATAGAGCAAATATTCAAAAAGTATTTAGCATTCGGCTGCGTTCCGAAACCAAACAATATCATTGAAATGTCTTTAACATTAATTAATTCTAATAATAAAATAAAAGCCCGAATTTAAATTCCAATTATACCCCAGCTTCCTGTTTATTTCTTATTTCAAGCGCAAAATTCATACAATTCAACTTAATCCTTTCTTTTGCGTAATTCAGAAAAGTCCTTTGTAGGGATAATTCTGGGAACAACAGAAGCTCTTTCGAAATACGGAAATAACGGTTCGCTAAGTCTACCATACGATTTTATCCAAAATACCTATGTGCTGTTTGAATATGAGTGTCTTAATAAATTCAGATTGAAATTACATAATACAAATTAATTTATTTCAGATGTAAATAATGTAATTGCACTTTTTATTTGTGTAATTGCTTGAGCAAATGTTTTTCCAATTGGTTTCGTTAATTTAAGATTTCGGCATTTCGTACCCGATAACTTTTTGCATTCATAGTATTGGGGGGATTTGATATACTAAATATTAAGTAATGGTTTTCATTTTAGCATCACACGCACCCGAATTCGTGACCCGATTTATTAAGGAAATTCAATTGTTGTCATAAATGTATATACACTGCCCTTGGATAAACTTTATCAAGTCATGAGACGGAATAGTCACCTAGCTTTAGCTAGGTGACTATTCCGTCTCATAAATGAACAGGGGTGGCGCTAACCTTTAGGTTAGCGCCACGCCTGTTCATTTGCAGTATCACCATATCGGCGTACTGCTCGACCCAGTAGTGCATATCTACACTCCGAGACATTAGTTCTTATGTCTCATATACGCAGTATTTTTCACTCTCGAACAGAAGTGTATGCGTAAGAGACCTGCCAACCGAGTAACTCATAACGAGGCAGCAATAACAGCAATTACACTAAAGTGACCTGTCATAAAAACTAAGCCAAAAGTTTTTACAATAAAGACCTTCTGTAGTCCAGTGTTTGTTAGCGATAATAGAGGATAGACAGATAACACTTTATTGCACTTTTAAAATAATTAATACGAGTAATAAGAAAGATTGTAATAATTTAAAAATAGTACAATCGGCGGCCTTCTTGGTAAACAGCAATCTCTTCCAGACAACCGTAGGCTGAATGGATATATGTTTATTTAGATAATATACTTATGTAATATGTTATTTATCTGACCTTTTAGTATTAGATAAGCCATATTTACCGACCCTACCTACGGGATGTTACGGGATTTAGATGAAACTTAAAATAATAGTTCAGCTAATGAATAATTAATACATTCAAGCATTGCTTTCGTTTTCGATCGTGCGCTCGAATAGTCAGGACCTCTTGAGGATGGTTCGTATAGAAGCGACACGCGTCAAAAATTCTTCCGATTTTGCTACGTGGCGATCATGGCGTCACTTCGGCTTAGCAGGATAATTAGGCGGAATTGTCACTAGAAATATCATCATATTTTTAAGTGTTTTTTATTTAATGTTTATTGAAAATATAAATAATTTTTTAAGATAAATATATAAATTAGCTCCTGGTCCAACGCATAGGATACTTTTAATCATCATCAATTTTGATAATTGCGGGTGAAACCGCACGCAGCTAATAGTGTAGATCTACTACTCTAAACCCTCAATTTATAATTCTGATCTCACAAAAGCGTAGAAGTTTTGGTACTGTGAATTGTCATCCAGCCCTTAAACAGAAAAGTGTAGGATGGGGTTCAGAGGAAATTACATCCAGAACTTACTATATATAGATGCCAAACTCATTTTAAATACGAATGTACTTCGCTTTTTGTCCGAAGTTTGTGCCTTCGTAAAACGGTTTTACACTCACGCAGCGAATTTATATGCCTGTCAAACTGGTACTGTATATTAATGTAGGTACTTATTCTTAAACTCAGAATTGAAACAATAATGGCCGAGCGGTAAAAGGTATGGACTGCCGTACCGCAGATAAAGAGTTCGATCCCCACCGCCACCTTTTAAGCTTCACCCCATGTTGGAAGTCCGTTTTGGAAATTCTCGCCTAGCTTGGTACCACCAGCAAGTAGAAAATCTGTCGCCAAGTACCAAAGAGTTGTTAGGCAATAGTCCTAGATAGCCAGTAAAATTACAGGCACATAAGACTCAACAACTGTATGTCTCAGGAAGACGGGCGCAGTGCAATTTTTCACTTGACGGAATGTATATGCTATAGGCAGAGGTTAGTCCGCATAACATCAGGTGGTCCTCGAGATTGTTCCGTCCAAAATCCTTTAATGTATCAGCTTTACTTATTGAGATTGTAGACATACAACAGCAGTTGGCTGGGCAACAGATTTTCTACTTGAGGGTGGTAGCTAGCAAGGCGAGCATTCTTAAAATGCTCTTTCAACATGTAATTGGCGAGAATTGAACCATGGACGGATGGAATCGAGACAGCAGTCCACATTTATTACTATCATTGCTTCAAAATTTTTTTTACCAAATAATGGAACCGACTTCAACACCCAAAAATGTGAAATAACTTGTGAAGTCGGTACCATGATAGTTCAAAAGTACCTATTATCACAAAATTGTGCACATGGTACCGACTTTTTTGGTAAAAACTTTTTTTCACTCATTTTAGTGACCCTTGCTACTTACGGGATAGATTCTCATTCATTGTCGACGACTATATCATCAAGATAAGTGATTTTTTTTTCAGTTATTGGAGCGTAACTCAAAAACGGCTTGACCGATTTTGATTAAATTTAAAATGCGACCAAACGACAGGTATCAGCTTTCAAACAAAAAAAGAATTTTCAAAATCGGTTCTCCCAGTCAAGAGATCAGAGGTATAAACAAAAAAAAAAAAACAGACGAATTGAGAACCTCCTTCTTTTTTGGAAGACGGTTAAAAATTATATAACATGATGTCACTTGTCCCTTTAAGTTTTATTATATTGTAAAACTGACTTTCAGGTCAGTTATTTGTGAGTCAAGGGAGACAGAATACTGCCTCTGGCAATGAGCAGGCGAGCAAGGCACGCGTTGACGTAACTTGCGCCCTCAGCCTCCGGCGGACAATCTCCTGTGTTGGTTTGCCCTCCTTCACTGAACTGTCCTAGATAAGCATAGCAACCATATAATTATATATCACATCTTGTGCTGAAGGCGGAATTACTATGGTTTTAGCAACAATTAAAATTTCTCATGATCAAGACGTTTAGATGAAAGGACAAGTTAGTCCTAATTATATATACGAGTATAAATTGGTTCATTTAGAGCAACTAAAATTTATTATAAAAACTAACGTGGTTTTCACTTATTTTAGCTTCATTTTAACTTCATTGCATGACAATTGATCCCGTAAGCAGCAAGGGTCACTAAAAATAATGAAAAATTTTTTTTAACAAAAAATGGAACCGACTTCGACACCCAAAAGTGTGAAATCACTTGTTGAAATCGGTACCATGATGGTTGAAAAGTACCTATTATCACAATATTGTGCGCATGGTACCGACTTCGACAAGTTATTTCACATTTAGTGACCCTTGCTGCTTACGGGATCGATTGTCATTCATTCTCAACGACTATACCATAAAGATAGGTACATATTTTTCAGTTATTGGAGTGCAACTCAAAAACGGCTTGACCGATTTTGATGAAATTTAAAATGGGACCAAACGACAAGCATCAGCTTTCAAACAAAAAAATAATTTTCAAAATTGGGTCACCCACAAGAGATATGAGGTAACAAACATAAAAAACTCCTTTTTTGGAAGTCGGTAAAAAAAATGCAGTATAATTGATAACCTCCTCATTTTTTGAAAGTCGGTTAAAAATCTCAGTTACTAACCTACCCAGAGATAAAAAAAACCTAGGACTACGAGGTTACAAAATACTAGCCTGGTACAATGCTAATTTTTTTAATTATATAAAAATGGCGTTAGTTCCGACACTAATGTATGGTTATGAAAGTTGGGTTTGCTAGGATGAGTGTGAAAGTCTACGAATAAACATTACTTATTCGTCGATGAAACTAGAATAAATGCAGTGGAGATGAGAGCATTGAGAAGCCTGTCCTGACTGGAGTCCTCACACAGACCTTAGACTGAAATCAAACGGAGTGACAGGATATGGAATAGTGTGATAAGGGAACGATGTGTTGTGTATGAGGATGTAGTGTAGTAAAGGTATGTTAAAATAGTTTGGTCATGTAGAGAGAATGACTTAAATGAGAATGACTTAACAGGTATACATGGGACAAGTGAACGGAAAACCTAGGTGAACGATGAATATAAAGAGGTACTCGTATGTAAGGATCATAGCAAGTGTGGTCTCTGCCTACATCTATTGGAAGGAAGCGTGATGTTATTTATTTATGTATAATAAGGATAATATTTTTGCAATTGCATTATCAAAGGTTCAAGATGTGGACCTGTAATTTCCCTTGGGACAAGTATTGATACATTTTAGTTCAGCTTTTAGCATATCATCCAAGTCTGGTTGTAAAAAACTTAATTTCGTAGCATATCTGGATGACTTTCTCATCTCAGTAATGGCTGCATTAAGCTACAAAGTTTCTGAGCACAGCTAAGTTTTGTTCAGCGATAAAGAAACTTTTGATTTTGAAATGAGAAAGTTGTGTAATGAACTCCAGTAGAATAGTACCTTAAAAGCTTCTTCTGATTACAATTTTCCTTTAGTTTATTTGTAATTCACATAAAAAAATTGGTAATGAATAAATTGAGGCGTTACTTTGCAGAAATGTATATTTAATAATAACAAATATTTTAATATAACACTTTAACAATATGAAAAAAATATCCATTTGGTTTACTTTGCAGTAGTGAATTTATGAGAAAAGTCTGTTACTCAGCAACTAACACTGTGTTCCGGCCTGCAAGCTGCTTTTTTAGGCCAGATCTCACTTTAAGGTAAGCCTGTTTACCAACTTCGACCACGACATCACTTGTAAATACGTAATATTAACTTTTTTTTTATTTTTTATTGCTGATAGGTAAGCCTTTAACCACAATCTCACCTGATGGTAAGTGATGATGTGGTCGAAGGTGTTAACAGGCTTGACCTAGAAATTCTTCTATCTCACGTGTTGACAAATGATGCTTAACTGCTGAACTTAACTCCTGTAAAAATATGAAACCTGCTTATTGCGAATATTATTTCCTTTACCTAAATGCATAATGAACATCGCACAGATATTTTTCTTCTGTGAAGAAAAATATGCTGTTTCACCGTTCTATATAATTTTTATAAAAAATGTGTCAATTAGAGATGAGCTTAGACGCACCGAGTCATTTTGAAGAGTAAAATTATCTATAGAATTAGAATTCCGTAGTATTGACGTCCGTAATTTACTGTGTTCAGCTATTGCAAATTCTAATGAAGCCGCTTTCTATTGAAACTCAGATTCCTTACCAAAACAGACTCAGTTTAACGACATTTATAATGAATTGAAAGTCAATTCCAGATCTGACACCGAGTGAAACCAATCGAGAGAGCTTTGGAATAGAGCTGGTGAACCGTCTCGCAAATCGGATGGAAGGGAGATCGGATATGCGTTACAGCAGCCTCTGGCCGACCGCCAAAACGTATTACGAGTCTGCTAGAGGGCACGTATATAGTACGTGCCTACCACGTGCTGATTACGTGACGTTACACGAACTGTAAATAGGTGCTTCGTGTTAATGCTTTCGAGATGCACACAATGGAATATTTTAAAGATAAACCTTGGGGATTGATGGAGATGGAGGTACATTTTTCAAGCGGGAAAATTGCATTGACTAAACTTATTACTGTATGAGCCAGATTGTCCACTGAACCTCCCCCATCAAGGGCGGATTAACCATATTCCTCTCGTATGGCAGACGTCTTGGGGATCGCAGTGTAATATAGCAGTACCTCAGAAGGCGCTGCTGCCCACCTTCTGGTATTTACCCTTAGTCACCTCTTACGATACCCAAGGGGCGAGATTGGGAGTGACAGTGTAGCCAGGCACCCCACGGGCAAATAGTTTGATTTGCTTAACGTTGACAATATGGGCAGTAATGACTAAATTTTGTAAGATCCATTTGCAGCCTGCTTAGCCAAACATACCATCACTTATCATCAGATGAGGTAATAATCAAAAGTTAAAAAAACGTACAAGTGTCAAAGGAGTACCTACAAGTAAAAATATCAAATATAACACCATAATTATGGTCTATAACATTTTCTGAGCGACAGAATCCACGGTGAGTTAAAACAGTCTTATCGCAAGTAAAATGATGCAGTACATTGTCTAGCTCAAACCTAATCATAATAAACTATCTTGAAGACTCAACCATCAAAACCGTTTGTCTCAAGCACCTACTTACCCCTTAAATTAAAAACTGCAGACGATGGCTTTAAATCTGTAGACTCTGTACAGGCTGCTATTTAGAAAATTAACCTTAACTTCATAAAAAAATTAACTCAAGCTTCAATTAATAAATCTGAGATTGTTTTAACGTAATCAGAAAGTATTTACGAGTCTTGTTTCGCTTTAACGGAGCATTTTGAAAAGCTAATGAGTTTAAAACATGGTTGTAATGTAATACACGTTTTTGCTAATGACACGTTCGCTTTACGACCTGCAAGCTGATGCCGTGTGAAATATGACTTAATTATTTATTATGGCATTATTTTGTGGTAACGTACTAATGCAAAACTTTACTCAGCTGTACGTTATTTAAAAGAAAGGACAAAAATATAAGTTATATTGGGAGTTAATTTGTAGCCCGGTAATTTGAAACATATTTTTAGACATGTAACTAATTAAATATTTTTTTAGTGAATTATTTTCTGTTAAATTTTTCTTACCTACAAGCATGTAACAGTCTTAAAAGATTTATATTAGTTCATCATGTATCTGTGCTCTCATTGATAAGGCCAAGAAGAATAAACTCTATTGACTCTAGCGCCAAACTGAACTATCTTACTCGTAGATTACAATGGCCAATAAATCAATTAGCATATATAGTGCCTACAAAGTGATAGTATCCTTTTCTTTCTATATCTTGATAGATTTTAATATTCACGTTTTATACCAAGACAGACCGCTATCAAATGCAAGCACATAATTATCAAATTGTTACAATAATAAGGTAGAGCTTTTTGAGTAAAAATGCAATATTCTCCATCGAACGTGATTATTTATATAAGGTGCGTGTAATTTTAATGTGAACTCGGACACGTCCGCGCACTCTGCACACACACCACAATGACTTAAAAACCAATGGTAATGTCGAGGTGGTGTGTATTGCATCTTTACATTATTTTGCACGTAAGGGTAAAGATTTTGGAGGGACGTGCATATTTAGAATGTAAGATCTCTACAGTGGGATCTTAAGTATATGACCTCTTGTGGATAAACAGATTTTACTACATTTCTTTAAAAAAAACTATTTTAAAGTAAACGCTACACAGCTTACAGTTGCTATGCCGAATTTTAAGGCGCAAAAGTCTGCAATAAATAAAGTTATATAATATTAAAATATTTTTGATAAATATCCTATTCGTTATTTCCAATACAATAATTATAAGCAAACTATTGGTCATGGTTCCTGAAACACAGCTGACGCTACTTCGGGAACCTATGGATTCAAATTTACTCTGTACCTATGTAACTTAAGTCAGTAAAAACTATTTGTATTTGAAGTTGTTACTTTTATTGTGTTGATTCGATGTTAAGAGAAATAAAACTGCACTAAGCATATATACATGGTTCGAATCCCGCCGCGGGCTTGAGCTTTACCGCATGGTGGGAGGGCATTCCCGCCTGGCTAGCGACCACCTTCAGGTACAAAATCTGTCGCCAAGCACCTAACGGTATGTTCCGGCAGCAGTCCTTGAAAGCCACTAAAATTACAGGCACATGAGACTTAACAAATGTGTCTCAAGGTGACGGGCGCAGACCATCACTTGTGTGACGAAATGCATCTGTGATGCATCAATGAAAGGTGGCTTCGAGCTTGTTCGATCATAATAACATAATAATAAAAAATGCTGCCTGCGCTAGGCATCGAAAATATTCACGCATGTTACCCACAACCAGGCTGCCCCGGAATTGCGCTCTAACATTTTAATGCTGATTGTCTACATATTATAAATTAACAAGCTCGGGTCACATTTTGGGTAAATCTGTTTAGGTATCAACAGATCCAGCCGGCACTAAACCAAGGCTGAACGTAAGATTAAATATTTCTCGGCCCATTTACATCGTTACCAACAAGCCTCCCTTGCCTCTGCCTTACATTGCCTGCTTCTTTGTGATTTCCCTCGAGTACACCAACGATTAGGAGAGCGAATCGCATCCAATTTTTATCATCCACTTACGTCTATTTAGGCTTTTTGTTAAATTGCCTCCGAAGCTGAACGGTTACGAGCTTAGAGGTTTACCGCCAGTTTTTTTATAGATTGCTCTCGTAAAGAGGTTTTATGGACATTAATGGGTAATCACCCATCTGAGACTATTACGTTTCGAATGTCGGTGTTGTCTGTTGAATATAAACTGGTCGCTTTAATATTTCATTTCAAACACATGAAATGAAATATTTTCTTTGAAGTATTTTCAACTGTTGAGAAAATGAAGGACGTTTCTGAAGTCCACAAGTATAAACATATTTATAATTTTTATATTTTTTAGCAGATCAACCAATCTTATTTGATATTATATTTTTCTTAGATAGATTATACTTTCAAGATAAATTAATATAATTTTTAATCAACTTCCAAAAAAGGAATGAGGTTCTTAATTCGTCGCGTATTTTTTGTGTTTCTTACCTCAGAACTTTTTGGACTGGGTGAACCGATTCTAATGATTCTTTTTTATCAATTTCTACCAAGGGTTTTCAAGTTACACTCAATTAACTGAAATATGTGTGACAATATTTCACATTTTCAGTGTCAGAAGTCAGGTTTTTCTAATTTTTTTACAAAAAACTGTATCCGAAGTTTTTTGTGAGGAAGTAACTATTTAGTCGCCACGAACTAATTCTTTTAAAACAGTATTTTCGTTCAATCCAAAAATTAAATACTGACTGGATTGAGAAAAGCGTGTTATTCAGTTGTCTTTTCCTCTAGGCATATAGTGGGTTTGGCAAATGACAAAGTCACACGATATTTTACCACAGTTTCGAGAGTTAGGTTGAACTATATACATATATATATAAAAAAGAGATATCATCTTCTTCGTATCACCCTTATTCCACTCATGCAGAGTCATTACAATATTTCTACTCTTACATCAAAAAGGGTTACACATTGAGTCATTAAATATATATGTATTGGCTAATACCACACAAGAAATCACATTTGTAAAGTGCTTTGTTTTTTATTTGGCTTTACTTTTATGACCGACCTGACGGTAACCCTCTTTCTTAGAGAATGCTTAGGGAATATATAATGTATTCAAGTATTCAATGTTCTTGAATTACAACGTATAGCAAAGTTTTAATTGTATTTTATAGTATATTTATAGCACCTAACACCTTGTAATGGACTATTGAGGGTACTTTCGTTAAGAAAGCTACCTTTTGGCAGAATGTTTGGTTTAACGTTATTTTACAACTCAATCTTAAGCACTTTGAATTGTTCAATTCATATAAAATATTGTGAGGTTGAAAATAAGTTAGCGTTTTGTAATCGTCTTAGAAGAAGGAAGAGGTTCTCAATTCGCATGTGTTTCTGTGTTTAACCTTGTTTTACTTTGTTGTTCTTTACAGGTTCTCTTTTGTTATTTTTTTTATATTCTAAAGCTGGTGCGTGACATGTGGTTCCATTTAATGTGAGAAGATAATACAAGCAATATTATTTTAACCTCGCGAATCTCGAAAAACCGTTGTGAAATCTATGTAGCTAGCTATAAGCGTCAAAAAACTTTTTCCTTTTTAAATTTATCAGTACAGGCGTTAGTTTCAACAACCTCGATTCTATTATTCCTTATCAAAAGCGTAACTATCAGCTGTAAAATAAAAATGGTCCATGGCAACACATACCTCTTGAGGTCAGCTAGCTTCTACGCAGCTCTCTAGATTAGGATCTTTACAAGACCATGCGTAACTCACTTAGTACTACTTAACCGATCAACTAAGCTAAGCATTGTCCGCTGCGACTTGGATGGGTGACCGCCAATTTGAAATAAAGGAAGAAATACAATTGGAGCATGAAATTTCGGCAGAGCTAGCCGTGCTCAGGTGGCCGAGCGGTTTAGGCATCCGGCGCGAAATTGGGGGACGCGGGTTCAATTCCCGCCCGGGACATAAAGTTTTGTGCTCCAATAATGTGTGAAATATGATTTTTGCTTAGCAAGCGATAGTGCTTGTAATTATACTTAGAAATATTAAAGCTAGCCTATCAGTTAAAAAAACGAGGATTGTCATAATTCTATTTATGTATGTATCTATTTATAATTTTATGTATGAATAGACACGCTGTACCCATTTTGAATATGAATTCAATTCGCAAGAATTTAAGGATCTGTGGTACGGATTTTAGGTCTTTGGGTTTTATGCAAGTCCTTTTCACTCAGAGGTAAAGTTTAATTTGCATAGAGCCGACGGCACCAGGTATCTTAGAGGTAGCTGGTCTTTGACTAATTGTAGTACGACACAAGTTTAATTTTATTTTGACTTACAAAATTAATCCTATATGGTTTAGACTAAAGATTTTTACTAAGACTTAAAATATTTTTAGAAATATCGTCGTAGAAGGAATTAATTTCTTTAAAGACAATTTTCAGGGCTTAATATTCTTAAAGATTGTATGTGCATGTCGGTGTGTACGTGTGTGTGGATTGGTTGAAACAAATTTGGTACTTAGGTTTTTTGGTCTTGATTCTACTCGTATTTTGGTCAGCATATAGATAGATAGATAACTCTTTATTGACAACACCGTAATAACAACAATAAACTTATTACTAAAACATAAAGCCAAGTGTATCAATGGGCGGTCTTATCGCTCAGAGCGATCTCTTCCAGACAACCCATCAATAAGGGATATGGTCCATATATTGGTCGGGGTGTCTTATGGTCTAAATAATATTATGCATAAATTGTTCATGTTACCAAATTATTAACTAAGTAATTAACCAAAAATACAAAACTAAATGAATACTCATAAGTATATGTACATAAAATATAATATAAGCATAAATGCTTATACTATTATAATAAATATATACATAAATACCACATAAACATACATATATGAGTTAAAATACATAATAGAATATACATATATATTATATATACACATATATATAAATACATACAAATTGCTATATGTTAAACACATAATTAAATTAAAAATAATATTTGTACCATTGTGTCCATTATTAAAAATAAAAAGTTAGAGCAAGAGATAATAGTTCTTGACTTGATCCTTGAAAGATATCAAATTTTGATATTTTTTACCGACATGATTTTACATGCGTTGTTAAAGCAAAACCTGATACCAGTTTGGGGTATCTAAGCAAGAGTTGTAATGGAATTATCACTAAATAATAATATATTGATCTATTTTTTTAATATACGTAATTTAATACTGTTAGCAAAGTTTTTTAAAATACTAGCTTTCAGCTTATTTTTATTTAATCTCTTAGATATAAAAAAGAAAAGGTTTTTTTTACTAAATCCATGAGAACTTATACCAAATCCACGGATGTTTACATGAATATGTATATAATAACATCAGCAAACTGTATTTCTTAATACAGAATCGTATATATTGAACATGGATCTCGTTCCCGGCCACAAATCCCTTTATATAACGTTTCTACCAGCATCCGCATCGTCAAAGGTATCCTTAAACATGTCTATTACATTTAGCTATTGAATAATAAACGTTTTGCCATCCCTGTATATGGCACAAGACGTGAGCCGACTTACAAGAACAGTTCAAAGACATAATGCACGAAGTACTCTCGGAGTTGGATATGATACTGCACTTTATTACGAAACCCCTAAAGCTGCTTTCACAACGACTGATTTGGGCTTAAAACGTTTTAAAATGTGAATAAGTAAGTTTTTTAAGCCGGGGTTTCCTCAATTTTCTGGGTAATTTTCAGGTCCCTTTCATTGTCAGTCTGAAATGTATGCTCGAAATAGTCAAATAGGTGTCAGAAAGAAATTTATGGCAGTTCTAAGTAAAGCCGCAGGTGACTGTGTGTCTTTGACAGGGGATATTTTTCATATAATTTCAATTGAAGTTCCAATGATTTATTTGAAAAGTTACTCAATAATAAACCTTTTGAAATTTAATTAAAATCTATTGGTTCCATTTTAGCGAGCTCACGAGTTCATGGTTAATTTGTTGCTGAGTTTAGTAATTTAATATGAGTTTTGAGAGTAACTTTGACAGCTGCTGTTTAAAATCACTTAATTAGTACACATAGCTTATTAGGTTTCTCAAACAAGTAAATGACTTGGAAAAAACATGTTTCTAAATATTTTGTAAGAGGCCATACATCAGAAATAAAGTATATTCTTTCCTTTCTCATAGGGTCACTTTGTTGTCCATCTGTCCGTCGGTCTGTAAAAGCCTCTCAGGAACTAGTGGAGATATCAAATTAATGCTACCTTGTCCGACGAAGGCCTCTTAGCTGTGTGAAATAAACTTAAATAATTCAACGCTACCAAGAGACATGGCGATGCGTTTGTGTCAACCTGTACTAACTATACTAATACTATAAATGAAAAAGTAACTCTGTCTGTCTATCTGTCTGCCTGTCTCGCTTTCACGCCAAATCTACTGGACCGATTTGGATGATAGATCCGGGGAAGGACATAGATTAGTTATCCAACTGCGCAAAATGAGGTTAATGTTTTGCACGATAACCGACACACGTGAGGCCGGAAATCGAGTTATTTATCATACCAACTCGCCAACACCCTCATCAACTTCTAGAATCATGAATTTTGTCAAAGAGCAATGTTTCTGTGAGCTTAAATAAGTTATTTTATTTGGGATTACAGTCTAACATTTTTCGGTGGTTTACTATTTCGGTTAAAATAAATAATAATCTAACACTTTGATCATTTACCAAGATATAAGCTCAAAGATCAACCATAAATATATTGTCACAGAGGTGGACAAACCATTATGAAGCATTATGATTTATGAAGCAGTGATAGCTCAGTGGCATTGGCTATGGACTGCAGCGCAGCAGGTTTGAGCTTCACCGCATGGTGATAGATCATTTTGCGAATGCCTGCCTGGCTAGCGACCACCCTTAAGTAGAAAATCTGTCGCCAAGCACCTAACGGTGTGTTCCGGCAGTAGTCCTTGAGAGCCAGTGAAATTACAGGCACATGAGACTTAACAACTATGTCTCAAGGTGACGGGCGCGTTACAACTCGTGACTTGTGACAAAATGCATATGTTATAGGCCAGAAGTTAGTTCGCTTAATATCAGGTTGGCCTCGAGCTTGTTCCGTCACAATAACAATTAAAAAACCCTTAATGCAAGACTCCGAATCTCACTAAATTGGATTTCATTTCCTCTTTCAGAAAATAACATTTGAATCCGATAAAACAAAAGCAAGCAGCACTGATATTCCATCACAGGGAAGCATACATTTCACACGAACGCGCAATAAACTTGATTTCATTGCATATATCACACACCCCTCAATGATCGATAGGGCAAAGCCAACGTTGGAAAGGTCACAAAAACTTTACTACCGGTTTTCCTATAAAACAGCACAACGTCATAATAACACGTAAAAATACAAACAACGAGCTCGATGGGCTTTCAGAACGGCAAATATTTAGACAAGTAATGGCTGTAACCCGTCGAAGGAAAAATAAAATACAAATAAATGGAGTATGCTTTGAAATAACTGAATACGTTCGGGGGAAAATAAATATGATGGATGATACGTGATGGTAATATACGGATCCTTCAATGGTTGTTAAGCGCGGGTAATGGTGCACTAAAGATTTATTGTATAACGATAATGAAAACGTCAGGATGTACTTCAAACTCAGTACAATAAAACAAATTAGTCGTAATAATACCATGGGTTTGAATATGAATTTGATACGCTATCGGAAAGTCCATAGTTTGTACTCTATATGTATGCTCTATGTATATGCCCCTTTTGTTGTGTATATGCAACCCGATTGCTTCTTATCAGACAATAACTTAGGGATCAAAATGGATTCAACTTTACAGTGGAATCCACTTTTACATGATCTATCCGGAAGACTTAGTTCTGCTGCATATGCAGTTATTAAGATAAGGCAGCTAACAGACGTAGCTACTGCACGGCTTGTTTATTTTGCGTAATTCCACAGTATATTATGTCGTATGGTGTATTGATGTGGGGAGCTGCTGCTGAGATAGAGACAATCTAATCAAAAGCGTGCAATTCGAACCATATATGAACTGGATCCTAGGGAATCTCTGAGGGATATTGTTTTAAGAAATTGATACTTTAACTTTACCAAGTCTGTGTATAATTGAAAATATTATGTATATTCGTAAAAAAATTAGTAAATTTAAATTAAACAGTGACAATCACTATTATAACACTATGAATAATGATAAAATAGCGGTGTCAGGTTTACGATTAGCAAAGACAAATAAAAGGTCCTTCTTAGGCAATTGTGTGCGGTTTTATAATAAAGTTCCCAAACATATTACAACGCTCACAGAAGGAAAATTCAAGTTGCACGTGAAGAACATTTTGATAAAGAAATCTTACTACACAGTTTGTGATTACTTAAACGACAAGAACGCTTGGACTGGTTCGCCTCTGCCAAGCTAGCGCCTGTCACCTACGTAATGTAAACAAATATTGTAATAATTTTACTATATAGTATGTCACACATTGTTAAAAAACGTTTAAAAGAATGGCCCCGAGTTTCTTGCCCGTTCTTCTCGCAGTAGCTCTATATTTTTTTTTGCTTAACGTGGCAGTGTAATATACAATAAACAATTTTTCAATATTAAAATTTGTAATTTACCTTCACAAGAGCGTCGTAGTCGCCTAAAATGAATAAATTATTTTGACTTTTTACTTTGATACTAGAACTAGCCAGGAAGACTGATTTCTCCTACTAAACTTACTTTTAAGTATTATGTTAGTTAGATTCCAGTTATATTTGAGAATATCTTTATATGGTATTTACTTCTTTAAGTACCTAATTTAAGTTACACGATTTTAGTATAACACGCTTTTGCTTTGAAACGTTTCGTATAAAAGAGGTTCAATGATACCGCGAAACGGAAAAGAGTTGGAATGGGAGTGACGGGTACATAGTCGCAACAAACAGGGTTTGATAATGCAGAGAGGAATCATTTGCATCTAGAGTCGACTGAGCGGACTAAGCCGCTTACGGTAATGTAAACCGCATAGAGCTCGGCGTTTGCATAACTTTGTCACGCGACAACTGTTGTGCAACACAACCGTATATAGCTTCAGTATGACATTAATATTTTTTCACTGCATTTGATTTGGTATCAAAATTGTGATATTTGATACCACTGGATTTTTTTTTCTAAGATGGGTGGTTGTTAGTCATTTAAAATATGTTACATAGTTAAAGTTCCCCGTGGGGTGCCAGGCTAGAATATACCCCCCATTAGAGATTAGAGGCGACTAAAGGTGAAACACTGGAAATAGGGCAGCAGCACCGTCTGAGGAACTGGTAGCTTAAATTGCGATTCCCAAGACGCCTGCCAAGCGTAGGCATTGGACATGACAAATCCCCCCATAATAGGGGAGGCTGTGGTCAGCAGTGGAGGATTCAGCTGATATAGTATGATAATGTAATAAAACAACATCAAACTGCTTAAATTGTGTATATTATATTTATCTTTGTTTTAACCCGACACTTTAAACACTGCAGTGATCATGGTCACGTGGTGAAAAATGTTTGAAAAGTTGGAATAAAAATAATGATAAATATACGCAATATACATAAATTGTTCGAAGTTATTTACTGTGTGCTTAATATTATACTGTGCTAAAACCTAAAAAAAAATATATTATAAATAATCTATTAAAGTCGGACAACCGCAACCTTGCGTATTATTTACTCAATTTTTCATTAAATTTCGAACAAACAAAATGTCGTAGCTGCCACGTGTAGCGCGCATTGAGATTGCTCTTTATTTAATTCATGTTTTATAATATCCATAACCAACTTCCAAAAAAGAGGAGGTTCTCAATTCGACTGCATGTTTTTATTTTTGTATGTTTGTTACAAGTTTACTCAACAGATTATTTATTTGTTTGTAGGGTATGACTCCGAGGTAGTCCTATATAATTTTAATCAAAATAAGTAGAGCAGTTTTTAAGTCCATCAACTTATAAATGTATTTTGCTGCCCTGGGTGACTTAATGGTATTTGCTATTGTCGACGATGAACAGTATTTTAGAATGAATGATCTTCAATAAAAAACATAGTTCGGATTTCCAACACTGAAAATAACTTGTGGAAGTCGGTAAAGACCTACTTCCAGTGTTAAAGTAAGATTTGTTTCAAAAATAACCGTTACATCGCCTAATTGATCTGTATCACCTCGTAAAACGCAAGTTTTGTATCGGAAAACACATTCAATACAAAGATACTAGAAACGTAAGCGACTTGGTACATAGTCATAGTCATAGATAGATAACGCTGAAAGGTATAATTTGCATCTAGAGCCGACTGAGCGGACTTAGCCGCATGTTAGCCGCGTAGAGCTCGGCGTTTGCATAACTTTGTGTCGCCTTGCTGAGCAACACAAGCACTGAGCGCTTCACTACAGTTGATACAAATTGTTTGTTTACTATGTACATTTTGTATATGGGATACCAAAGAATTTTTATGGCAAGTATGCGTACTAAACCCCACAGCTTGAAATACAATTGGCTGTGCAACGTATATTAATTTTTATTTTTACCGAAAAATGGAACGGACTTCAACACTCAGGAGTGTTTAAAAGTGTATAAAGATGTAACTTGTTGAAGTCGGTACCATGATAGTTCAAAAGTACCTATTTTCACAATATTGTGCGCATGGTACAAGGACATGCTACATGGACTTCGATAAGTTATTTCACACTTTTGAGTGTAGAAATTCGTTTCCGTTTTTTGATAAAATAAATGTTGTCACCTGTTTTAGTGTCCAATTCCGATGGCCAAGCGAGAAGCGGTACGATCGAACCGTGGGTGTTTTGTCTCCTCTGGATATCTAGCATAGAAGCATTTCGATATATATTTAATGCAGGCTTTTAAAGTTTTCTTTTCAACTAATTGAACTAACTAGAATGAATTGAGATATATCAAGTCTAAATCTTTTTAAATTACCTCAAGGGTATCTTCTGGTAATAGCGCTGAAGCAAGATTAGTGAGGATAAGTTTAGAGCATAGGTAACTTTGAACTTAACGTTTAGGATCTGTGCGTTTCTAAGGATTTCTGTAAGTTATTTGATAGCAGTTTTGGTTGCAAGTAGTTTCGCATTTCAAACTTAACCGGTAAACTTACCAGACTAAAGGTTATTCTCCGAAATGCTTTTCATACAAACATAGCTTCAACCTATACATATTATAAACCAAAGGTTCGAAATCGGTGAAATTTAGCACGCTTGTCCTTGGGCATAATATTTATGCTTTTGGTTTGGCAGATTTTCATAAATTTTAATACACCACTAAAGCGTTTAGTACAGGAATTGTTATATACACATTTAGGGGTAAAATAATTAATAAATTGAAAAATTGGCATAACATAAGCATTGATATGAGACTCAGGGATATAATTACATGCAAAATTTCATAAAAGTTTAAACATTATTTAAGGTATACCGAAAATACTCTTTTGTGGAAAGTGCTACTAAGACACTTGCCTTAAGTGTATAGGAACGGAAATGTTCACTGTAACAAACTTTATATTCAGTTGATAAACCAGTAAAAAGATCTATAGGTGCCTATCTAATTAGAAACCTTGCAATTCTTAATTGTCTTGAATTTGAAGGAGTCGAGCGGTGCTAACACATTGTGGAAAAATTTTACGAATACTCGCCTGACTTAGCAGCAGCAGTCCTTGGCTGGTAGGGCTGAGGCAAGCTGACAAGCAGTAAAATTACAGGCACATGAAACTTTAACAACTGTATGTCTCAGGGTGACGGGCATAATCAGTGTCGTTTCGATAGCCGGCTAGAGTAGTCGCATACAGCGACGACTCGATGCCTGACCCAGTTTTTATACACGTATTGAAATTATTGCGAAATGGCGCAATCAAAACGTTCGGAAACTATCATCGTCCATGAAGCACTTGCTTTCATCCAGCAAAAACTGGATGTGATGGATGAAATTAGCCTGGAGCAGATCTGTTCATCCCATTTTACGGAGGCTCAGATTTTAGAAGCCAAAAAAATTCTTGCTTATAATGCTGTGACCAGTGTTCGTTTCACAGTACGACAAGGGGGCGGCCGAAGAAAAAAGGATCTTTACGACATTTTCCGAGTATTTAAGGTAACTGATAAAGATAACCTGCCCACCTACGTAATAAAGGACCTCAATGTTATTTATAAGCATTAATTCGACCACGTTGATGCCAGTGCGCTCCTGAAGGACATCCTTATATTGAAGTCCAGTGTTACGGAAATTCGCTCTAAGCTGAAAATTTCAGAGCAGACAGTTGACCAGTTGAGAAAGGAAATATGTGATTTGCGGAGTAAAACGTTTTCATAATCGCCTTGTCTGCAAAACGTTAACCTACGTCGAGGCGTCACTCGACAATAAATATCGCCACTCTGCAGTTCAGCGACAATATCGCCTACTGAGTCACCGCGGGGTCAAAACCACGTAACTCGACCTGCACCTGACGTCACGCCTTCGTCACAGCCTATGACGTCCACTCCGACTGCTACTATACGACCACCTACAACACGGCATCAGAAGAAGTCATACGCACAGGTTTCGAAAACGTCTCAAACTGCTATGAAAACACAGAGACAGATAGTGGATGTACAGCGTGCTGTACCCCGTGCTGTTCAGGATGACATTGGGTTCACCCATTAAAAAAAGAAGAGCCGTCAACCTCGGCAAAACCGCAATCATCGTGGCACAGCTATTGCTACGACCTTTACACTACGGGTCGTAGCAGCGACCGTTAAAATATACCTTTCTTGACTGGACAAGGAGACTAAAGGGGAATATATCCTGCGTTACGTCAGGGAGAGACTGAAGAGCCGGTGTGAGGAGCAAATCTCACTGAGTTTGATGCGGTTGGAGCAGATTAGGGTCACGGACTTTAAGTTTTATACCCTTCAGGTCCCAGCAGCTCAATCCAAGATGTTCCTGACACCGGACTTTTGGCCTGCAGGGGTGGTATACCGGTTGTTCAGGGTGAGGAAGCAGAGTCAACCTGTTTTGTAGTGTCACGGATATATACAATGTTTGATATATATATATTTTAGATTAAGGTATTTATGTTCTATGGGTCTGTATATTTTTAAATTTATTTATTATGTCTGTTACCTGAAATAAAGATTTATTATTATTTATTATTATTCACGTCATTTATTTTATAACATAATTTTCATTTTTTTTAAATTTTCATTTATAAAAAAACTTAAAATTAGGATGCCGCCGGCAGCGGGGCAGGGCCCAAACTACCAGCGGTTAGGGCTGCAGAGAGAGGAATCTTCGAACAATGCGTGTCGTGTCGAGTATCACTGCCTTCTGCATCTGACCCTTGATCCAACCGTCTAGTGAGAGCCTCTTGAGGTGTTGGTCGAGGCTCTTCGCTATTAGGCCGATCGCTGAAACGACTATCGGGACAATGATCGTCGAGTCAACATCCCACATGGCGGCTACCTCGTGAGCCAAGTCAAGGTACTTGCTGACTTTGTCCTTCTCGGCCTTCACGAGGTTCTCGTCATGTGGGATGGTAATGTCGACGAGCACTGCCCGGCGCTGGGATCGGTGGACCACCACGATATCAGGCTTATTGCAAACAATAGTCCTGTCCGTGATGATAGAGCGGTCCCAGTAGAGCAATGCACGACCATTCTCGAGTACTGGCGCCGGTGCGTACCGGTAGTACGGCACCTCTGACTCAATAAGGCCGTATTGAAGAGCAAGTTGCTGGTGGATGATCCTGGCCACTTGCTTGTGCCTGTGCAAATACTCATCGTTAGCAAGATGCGAAAAACCGGAAATTATATGCCTGAGTGACTCTCCGGGACGGCGGCATGCTCGACAAATGTCGACCGTACCGTCCTTCAGGATATATTTCCGATAGTTGTTCGTCATCATTACAAAATGCAACTGTTAAAGGTAGAGGCTACTGCTTAACATCGGGTGGGCTACGTGCTTATTTCATCTAACTTACGTAAAATATTGATTTCGCATAGATTCTGAAATATTACACATGATTCGAAAAATAAAAGCGTCTTTATGTATAATAATACATTGAAACATACATAACAGAACAGAAATGTAATTTTTTCTATGAATGTTAATATTTATAAATGTATGGATGCAGAGGAAGAGAAAAAAGAAAATAGTGATAGTGAAATGTGGACGTCGTGATAAGATAATTAGCGTTGAATGATTATATCCCATTAGGCTAATTTTAATTCCATGCCGGTTTGTCGTTAGTTTTGAGATCATATCGGCTTTTGTACCTTTGATTTAGTTTCGTAACATTAGTTTTTTTACACAACGGTAGTTAGCCCTTTATGAATACTCCAAAATGTTGGGGGACCACATTCTTCGTTCAATACGAGGCCATTGGATTGGATTAGCTAGCTAGGCCGTATTACTGTCCTTTTCCCCATCCGCCACCCGGGGGACGCTCCCGTGAGTTGTGGAGCCAGCTTTGTTTTGTCAAAACTTTTCTTTTACCATGTAAATTAGTAAACATACTTCAACTTGGTTTTGACAATGTAGTCCGAACCCATGAAATAAGAAAACGTAGATTGTAAATATTTTAATGGACAATAAATTGTAATTTCTCTCAAAAATACGCTGCAGGTTATGAACACTTAGGAATACAAAGTCGCATAATGATAGTTTGACATCACAGCTACCAGCTTGTGACTTGACATTAAACAATTTACTGCGTGGTAAATGAAGCAAATTAAAAGACAAAGTTATTAAGATAAATCTGTTTGGATTTTTAGTTTTATAGAAATAAGTGAGCATTTCACTTGTATATTGTGATCCGGTAAACAAAAAATATTTTTTTTATGTTATTGTGACAAACTCGAGGCTCACCTGATGTTAAGCGGACTAACCTCTGCCTATAACAGATGCATTTCGTCCCAAGTCACGAATTGCACTGCGCCCGCGTACGGCATAGTTGTTAAGTCTCATGTGCCTGTAATTTCTCTGGTTCTCAAGGACTGCTGCCGGAACATACTGTTAGGTGCTTAACGACAGATTTTCAACTTGAGGGTGGTCGCTAGCCAGGCGGGCATTCGCAAAAAGCCCTTCCACCATGCAGTGAAGCTCAAGCCCGCGGCGGGATTCGAACCATGGATCTGCTGGGCGGTAGTCCATAGCCAATGCCACTGAGCCATCACTGCTTCATTCAATTTAATCGTAAATATTTTTAAAAGACAATTTTTGTCTCAATCATTCGCTCCAGCTTATAGTTTTGCAAACTGAAGCGAATTATTTAGCATAGCAGGCGTGAATGAAATAAATTAAAATGATAGAATTTGGTTTAGGTTATGAATACATGCCCGAGGGGTGACCGGCTAGAATGTTACCCTCCCCATCTCTACCCATGGGTGTCGTAAGAGGTGACTAAGGGTAACATACCAGAAGGTGGGCAGCAGCGCTTTCTGGGGAATTGATATCTCACACTGCAATCCCCAAGACGTCTGCCAAGCGTGGTGATTATAGCATACCCCCACATAGTCGTATGGGTATGGTATGGTATTCAGCAGTGGGAAATCTGGCTGATACAGTATGAACACTAAGGGCCTGTTTCAGAATGTTCGAGTAAGTTCCGGTTATACTATCCAGAACATATTTATTAAACAAAACACTATATTTGTGCTTCACAGTCATCGATTTAGCCTATCCATCGGTTAAAGCTTGAAACGCGCTGCATGTTTACCGTCATTTTTATCATTCAGTTATTTTATGTGTTGGTTAGCAACCCGAAACTTTATTAGGATATTCTGAAATGGCCCCAAAGTCTCCATACTACTCCATACTAGTTTGACAATATAAGAACGAGCTTGTCACTGTTATATTAAAAATGTTATTAAATGCTAAATGAAGCCTCAAGGTACCAAAGGGTGGGCAGCAGTGCCTTCAGAATAACTGTCTTTTCATTCTGCGATCTCGAAGACGCCTGCCAAGGGCCATTATGGCAAATCAGACCTTGGTTCTACGGTGAACCCTGCGGTTGATGTGAATGATGATGAAATTAAGCAAATCACAAGAAAAGTTTTCAACACTTGACAAAGAAATCTGTTTTGGTTTACATGTTTATAGAAATAAATTCAGATTCAGATTCAGATTCAGATAAATTTATTGTAAAACTGTGTTACATTAAAGATCTTATACATTATTATAGTCACAACAGTTTGGTTCATCATATCGAACATACAATAATGTTAGTAACTAACTAAGATTTAATAATAACAATATAATTTGTTAGGTCAACAGTTCATTAATATTAATACAATTCTACTTAATTTTCAATTAATAATAGGTAATGGGTGTAAATTCAATAATTCCGTCAAGATTTAATATGTCATATCACAAACAATTTTATGTTGTCTTCTAAAAAGTCTTTTACTTTATAATATTGTTTCTTTAGTAGAAAATGAAATAATTTTCCCTTAAACGCCGAGACACTTTCCGATTCCAGTACAATTTTTGGTAAGTGATTATATATCGAAGGACCCATACTAAATAAACTTTTTTTAAAACAGGCTGTCCTGTGCTTAGCATAATTTATTTTATGCCTACTTTGTGTACCCTGGCCAAATTCGTATAAGTGCAAGTTTCGTCGCACAAATAGGGACACTTCGTAAATATATAGGCAAGGAAACGGTAAAATTTTGAACTTTAAGAAATATGGTTTGCAAGACTGTTGATTTCAAGTGACAAACTGATCTTAGGCATTTTTTTTGAGCTTTAAATATTGCTTCCCGTTCTGTGCAGTTACCCCAAAATATAGTTCCATACCGTAAAGTTGAAGTTACATATGCATGATAGGCTGTAAGTACCGCTGGTTGACTGACTACTTTTGACAATAAGTAAAGGGCGTAGGAAAAACTGCTAAGCTTAGAGCGCAGATATTCAGCATGAATTTTCTAATTTAGTTCAGTATCTAAATGGAGACCCAAAAATTTTGTATCTGTCACTTCTTGAATTTCATTATTTAAATATTTTATGTTGCATGTCAATTTTCTATATTTATAAAATGTCATTAAATTAGTTTTGTCTAAATTAATTTGTAAATTATTTAATGTCAACCAATTAATAATATTACTTAATGCTAAGTTGATTTCTGGCTCGAGTGGTTCCTGTTTTTTGCCCACGAAAAGAGCGGTACTATCATCAGCGAAGAGGACCATTGGCTGATTAATGGCTCGAGGGAGGTCATTTATATATATTATAAAAAGTAACGGCCCCAACACACTGCCTTGTGGAACGCCATTTTTTACCGGTCTAGCAGAAGATGTGTATTTCACTAAAGCTTTAGTTACTGGGCAGATTTTCGTAATTTGTGTTTGTTGGGATCGATTTACGAGGTAAGATTTTAATAAGTCTAAAACACTTCCCCTCACACCGTATGCCTCAATTTTATCAGCCAAAATGCTATGATCAACATGATCGAACGCTTTCGTAAGATCCATATACATAGCGTACACCGGTAATTTCTTATCTCGGGCAGATATAACTGTTTTTAGTAAGCTGAAAATTGCCATGTTTATTGACTTTTTCTTGCGAAAGCCCACTTGCTCATTACTAAGAATGTTAAATTTATCTAAATAGGAGTACAAACAAGCGTAAATGTATTTTTCAAATATTTTTGAAAAAACTGGTATCAGAGCAATAGGTCTATAATTATCGATACTTTCTCTATCATGCTTTTTATGTAGTGGCTTTATTATGCTTATTTTTAATTTATCAGGAAAAACCCCGTGACTTATACACATATTCATGATATGACTGAGCAGAGGAGATAACATGAACCCTACTTCTTTTATCACCTTAGTTATAATTTCATCATAACCTGCTGTTGGAGTATTTTTTAGAGATTTAATTATTTTGAGCATGTCATCCGGACTCGAAGGACCCATAAACATCGAGTTTGCTTTCTTCCAGTTAAGGGTATTCAGACTACTACCAGTGTTGCTTTTGGAAAAGGTAGATTTTACACTATTACTATAAAAACTGTTAAATGCTTCAACTATGTCAATTGGATTATTTAAAATTGTATTATTATATTTAATTCTATTTATGTCATTACTAGGAGGTTTATTTATTTTTTTATTATTAATGATGTCCCAAGTAGTCTTCGATTTATTAGATGCCATTTTGATGGCAAAGTCATTTTTGGCTTTTTGAGTTAATTTCATAATGCGTTTCAATTTCTTCGTATAAATTTTGAATGATATTAGTCTTTCGGTATTTGGGCTCTTTCTGTAGTCCCACAGCATCTTCCTCTTTTTTCTAGTACAAACTTTTATACCCTTAGAGATCCACTGTGGTGAGACTTTTCTAATTCTTGTGCAAGCCTTGAATTTTCTAAATTTAAATTTTCAATTTCATTGTTAGCTGATTCTAAATTTTCTTGTAGTTTTTTTATAGTGTCTTGGAGATCTTTTGTATACTGGCTTTCGTCCATTGATGTGTTTGGTAGACTAATCGCAGTTGTTTCAAATAGTGTATAATTGGTAGCTGTTGATATATCATTTAGTGAGCTTGTTCTCTGTGGTCTTCTGAATGTAATGTTTGTAACCGAGGAGTTTGCCATAGTGTTTAGGTATATGAAAATAAAATAAGAAGCAAAAAATGTGTGTCGTGTCTTGAACTCAGGCGCTTTCCGACTATTTTAGCTACTCAATATACAAAAATATAGCCTGTAAATTATCAGATTTTGAGCTCGGTGTTCATGTGCCGTGTGTGGTAAGCGATGTCAAAACAAGCGTTTTACAAAAATTCAACAGCAAAAAGATACTGTGTAGTAGCTGAGATTCGAACTTGCCTCCTGCCGGATGGCAATCTAGTCGCCCGACCGTTGTGCCACAGCGCTTATGAGAGCTGAGACGAAAAGTTGATAGAGTATCCAGTAGATCAAAATATCTCCGTAATGTTTCAAGGTCATGTAATGGCACGGTCATTGACACGAACACTGCACTTTGGACCGAACGATGTCACTAGTCACTAAATACAACGATATATTTTTGTAATAATATTGATTTATTGAGTGCTTGGAGTCTACTTTGGTTAAATTTTTTAATGTTGCCGTATTCTACGTGGTTTTGGCTTTTCACTGGTATCTATTTTAAATTGAACTATGAATTTTTCAATCACTTAACAAATTTTTAAATACGGAGCAAAGAGTAACGCGACTGTACTGTTCCGCGCTCCCCGCAAATAGCAAAAGGTAAATGCACATATTACGCTTTGTTTTTGACAATGTCGTCCGTAACGACCCCGTGGAGTAGAAAATGTCGCTCATAAATATTTTAAAGAGCACCAAATTGTAATTTCTGTCTCAAAAATACGCTGCAGCTTATGAACACTGAAATACAAAGTCGCATAATAATAGTTTTACAATATAACAGCTTGTACCATGATATAAAATATTTTATTGCGTGGTAAATGAAGCAAAAGACAAAGTTATGAGGAGAAATCTGTTTGAGTTTATAACCTCTTTTAATCGTAAAAAGGACATAGTTATCTTTAACATTAGCAAATATGCTAACATTACGTAGTAATCAAGGATGAGATTATTCGAATAGTAATCGATTCATGCCGAAAGCTCAATCCTGTGCTTAAACACACCAGTTATAGCCAACATAAATCTAGGGCTAGAGAAAAATATTTACAATATAATCCTTGTATTTTCAAAAAAAAATAGAAAGAACTTATTTATATATATTGTTATATAACTTATTTATATATTGTCTTTGTGAAATTAGCGACGATATATTTTATTTATTTATTTATTATTTTTATTTTATTTTATAATTTAATTTTATTTATATTTTACCTACCCTACGTTATTTGCGAGATAATTTGGACGATGCTGACATCTAGTATCAGTAGAACGTAACATTAGAGTTAACACTTTTATTAGAAGGCGTTTCATTTTACAAACAACTCTTCTATTAGTGAGTGCTATTAGTGGTATCTTACCTTTTTAAACTTGATTCGACGAAATGTTTTAAATAGTTTTAGTAATTCTAAGTTAGCTTGAACAGCATCTTCGACCACATCATCACTTACCAATAGACGAGATAGTGGTCAAAAGCTGTATGTTTCAATCACAATTAATGTTCATAATTTTATTTCTTAAGATACAACCGGTGGAGATACATTACGCATTGCAGACACGTCCGGACCCCACCTTGCGGTTACATACGAAGACCCAATTCTGCTTTATTATCTTACTTCGTAACACTCGAGGTTCTGTTCGCATTCGTGTTTCTTCTATTAGTTTAGTTGGCTCATATAAAAGTAATTTGATGTATTTTATTCTATCCTTTTATTGAGATAATGCTGGATAAAAAAAAAACTAGGAAATAACGTAAAGAATCAGACTTGTATTTGACTTGACATATAACATAATAAACAAAATTAAATTTGAACGTGAAAAATAGAGGGTGATTTTGCGATGAAATTAAATTTGCACTGAGAAACGCAATAAACATTAATTTTCAAAGTAACAAGCAACACCTGCTTCATTACCCACCCATCGAAATAATAACAGGTGAGCATTAATTGAAAACCGGAAAAGTGTCGAGAAGAAATGTAATTTAACAGAAGCATCCTTTGGAAACGCTAATAAGGAAAACGGCAGTTTCAAAATTGAGGGTGGAGTGAGGGAGAGAAAAAATCGCATTCTTAATGTCTGAAGGCCTATCCAAGTATCTGAAGCCTCGGACGGGGGCAATTTGGACGAGATTAAATCCCAAACCCAGCCGAGCATGGCCGAATGGATCGCGCAGCCGAGTGCCATTCGGGATGTCCTCGTTACTGCCTGGAGACAGAAAATATAATAGTTCAGAAGGGATATTTATATACAATTTTTTCAACATATCAATGCTGTAAAGTTCTATAAAATTTTCATCTGCTATCGTGGCGCACGTCACCTATCAAGGTTTATATGAGCGCCCTCATTTCTTCCATTTGCATGTTCTTGACTGTCTACAGGGACCCTTCCCTGTTGACAGTCAAGTACTAAATCAAAATACTACATTTCGGTGATCACCGTTGATTATTGTTTTCCAGAATTACTATTTTCGTTACATAAATTGTTACACTAATAAGGTGGGCTGAAGAACGGACGCTCGGTACAAACGCGAGGGGACAACTGAGCGCATGAGGCTACTTTTGCAATATCACCAAATTGCGCTCACGTTCCATGTGTGTTTTTGAAGCAGTGATCGCTCAGTGGCATTGCCTATGGACTGCTGCGCAGCAGGTCTACGGTTCGAATCCCGCCGCGGGCTTGAGCTTCACCGAATGGTGGAAGCTCACCTGGCGAGCGACCACCCTCAAGTTGAAAATCTGTCGCCAAGCACCTAACGGTGTGTTCCGTCAGCAGTCCTTGAGTACCAGTAAAATTACAGGCACAAGAGACTTGTTAACTATGTCTCAAGGTGACGGATGCAGTGCATCTGTTATAGGCAGAGGTAACCACTTAACATCAGATGGGCCTCGAGCTTGTACCGTCACAATAACATTAAAAAAAAATGTGTCACCTACATCAACCTCCTTCTTATTTAAATATTATATTTATACAATGCTATTCGCATGCTTGTGCTAATACTATTTAAATTTTTTCGACAACATAATAACCAGACAATCTGCTATATTTGAAGCTCCTAATGGAGAATGCCTCGTTGTTTTTTATCGATCAATTTAGCTAACCAACGTTCTCAGCGGTCATGACTTGGATGGGTAACCGCTAGTGTGATTTACTACTGAGCGCTTCCGTGCTTCCGAGGGCACGTAAAGCCGTCCGTACTGGTTTTTTTCTTTGTGCTTTAACAACTGCCAGTCGTTAAAGCATGGTTGTAGGGCATTTTGCGCATGCTCGTCTAGTCAGCTGCCAACCTCTCCTGACGGTGTGTTCTGGTAGCTGTCATTGAGAGCCAGATTCCATTCTGGGTTATTCATACCAAACACAATTGCTCACATCGTTCCTCGCGTCACTGGTTAAAAACTCATCCACATATAATCGAGTCCTGGAAGTCTCACACAGCTCGATTTATTCTTTCCTTTTCTTGCATGTGTGCGGTACATGCAAAATGTGGAATGATTTTTCATCTAGTGTCCTTCCGCAGACCTGCAGTATGGATTCCGTCAAAAAGGGTGTTAAAAGAGTCTTACAGGGTCGGTAACGCATTGGTGATTCCCCGGTGATGCAAATGTCCATAGGCGAAGGTAACCGCTTACTAAAGGCGGTTACCTTCGAACCTTACCTTACCTTCGAAAGAAGGTACCGTGGGCCATCTGCTTGTTTACCACTTCATTACATAAAAAAAAATCATTTGGCACTTATAACATCAGACAATATTGCTGTGAAACGTTAGCCTATGGGAAATAAAAAAGTTCTAATTCCTGTTTAAAAATAACACCCCTTAAAAATAAGGATGTATATATACGGATGGGGGACCGGTTTAGTAATGCGCTACCGGTTTAATAAACCAGTTTCTTGCATAAATTTAGATCCCTATACTAATAACATGTTCTTTTTCAAGGTGTGTTTTATTTTTTGCCCCATCGTGAAATATTTTTCCATACAAGAATTAGCTTTGGTGTGGTTCTACTACAACGTCTAATTATTTTTATGCTTATTCTTATAAAGTACAATAAATGGTACAATATATTTTAAAGAAATACGAGTAGGTATCATGTATGTATGAAGTCCTTGGTCTGCTCGCTCTTTGGTACTAGATACATTTACGAAATTTTAGAGTATAACATTTCTGACCTCGAATGGAAACGTCTACGTTTTACGCACCTTAACCACTGTGCTATAGGCATTAAAAAAATTGCTTCGATTCATGCTCAAAATAAGAAACGTTGTACTCAAAAATTTGTAAATGTGATTTTCGCTCAGCACACGATAGTAATTATTGATTAATTAATAATAATATATATGAAATGATAGTATATATTATTAACAGTAATTATTAATTACATTGCTTAACATAGTTGATTGAGGTAATGAATAGATTCAGGCGTTACTTTGCGGAAATCCATATTTAATAATAACAAATATTTGTAAAAGAATCTTAAGAAAACATTAAATAATATTTAAATAAAACACTTAAAAAAGTATAAATATCTCGATAGTGCGCTCGGTGAGTCAAGACCTCCCGAAGATGGTTCGTTTAGAAGCGAAACTAGTCGGATATTCTTCCGGTCAGGCTGCGTGATGTTTGTGACGTCACGTAAATAACAGGAAAATTAGGCGGAATTGTCACTTGATATTTATTTTTATACTTTTTTAAGTGTTTTATATAATACTTTCTTCAAATAATTTTAAAAATATGTGTTATTATTAAATGTAGTAGTGGTAATTTAGATTTTTCACCAAACACAAAACGACTTCCATATCTGCTATATTCCAATATTACGGTTCTCTTCTATTTAACAGTCAACTTTTATGAAAATATCCCCCTTGGTTTACTGCGCGACCGAGTCGCTAGATTCCCTACTTACCTTTATTCATATCGTGATATTGGGGCGCCAAGAATTGGTATCTATTTCGGGACAATTTGAATATTTCTTTGTGCGTGGAAACGTGATATTATACACTTTTTATCATTGAAATGGGCCTCGGCTTCAGGTAGAATATTAAACAGTATATTTAGAATTAAATGAGGATTAATAATTGTTTGCGTTTAATATATACTGGCTTATATGACCAACAGAAAAAGGTATATGGCTTTATTATAATAATAATATTTATTTCTTCAATTTAAAGTACTTAAACATAAAATAGTAATGCAGAAATTTATTTTAAAGGTCGATTATTTTTCTAGATCTCGTCTCACACTGGGAGGTTGGCACACCGCAGCGCAGTTCTTCACTCGTGGCGAAATCAATTTGTAATAGACAGAGGTGGCCGCTTTACGTCAGGTGGCCCTCGTGCATAAAAACACTTATCGTATTGTTTATTTATCGAAACAAGTAAGCAAAAGTAAATAGGAAAAGAAATGCATTCAGTTAACATGGATGCCTAAAACAAAAAAGCTTTTTTTTATTTTTTATTATTGGCATTTTTTCGGGTACACAACTTTGCCTGTTTTGAAATTTTACCAGTTATTTGTCTACTCATTCGTAGTAATACCTAATATAAGCACATGTGGTAACACAGGTTGCATCATTGCGTACAGAGCGGAGCGACGCTAGTCGTCCCCTCGCCTCGCCCGCGAACCACATATCAGTGGTATTTCTTAACACTAGTATATATACCTATATAATATACGCCGTTGTACGATTATATTGTGAAAATACATTATAAGTGAATACCTGAACTGTTTAGCTTTCTATTACATCCCCTCTACTACACTCTCTATAGCTAGTTAGAAGAACACCACCAAACACATATCATTATATCTTCACAAATAAACTCTATAAGGAATGAAAACTGACAAATTTCCTTTATAATTGAAAAAGTCGTTGAAACATTTATAAACTTGCAAAGTTGTAGGTACGCGTGGAATTTAGAACAGGGCGTTTTCTTTTACAACACAATGGACCACACGAGAAGATAATATAATAATACGTTATTCTTATTATATAACGCGAAGGACAACGCAAGAGCATAATAATATCATTTTACAAGTTCTAGCTTCGGCTCAAAGGCCGGCAGAGTATCTAATGCCAACAGTCTTTGAGAATCCTCGATGGTAGTGTACCCCTACCGATTGTTAACAAGCCTTAAATATTGTAAAAACCAAAAAAAATGCTGTGAATCTTAAGTCTCGTATTCAATTGAACACGTTCTGGCAATTGAGCCGCTCAATCATACAAACATGCTGAGAGGAACAAAATTAAAGTTGTTTGACAAAATGTACAACAGAACAATAAAAAGCTGTACTTAGAGGGATCAGTATAAACACTTGGCTCCTTCATCTGCTTTCTTCTATTACTGTCCCATTATAGTATTCATCATATGAGCTATCTCAATCCCCTTTTGTTTCATTTGTATCACGAAGTGTCTAAAAAGTTTCATTAGGTACTACTCGAGTCATACGCTATAAGAAACAGAAAAGGTATATTAAGAAATCTTATCAAACTCGAGGTCTACGAAACTCGCGTCGATTTAAGACAAATAAAAACTGTCCACACTGAGCACCGACCGTATACTGAGCGCCTTTGAGCGGTCTTCGGACTGAGCACGCTCAGGCGTCTCCACTTGAGTGGCTCCACCAAAAGAGCCGCTCAATCGATTAAGCGTGCTCAAGTGAATATGGAGCTTAATGTGCAGCGATATGTATCTATATGGCGACGTTATTAGTGGCATATGACATATAGCGATTTAATTCTTAAGTCATGAGTTTATTTATTTATATATTATTAAAACAATACATCTATCCTAGCAGGTTATTTCCTAATACAAAAAATTAGCTTAGTCATCAAGATACGATTACATTAATATATAATTACAGATTTAGCCAGGGGCCTTAAAAAGCCCTTACGAGCTCGCTCTGTGAACAGTGGAATATGTCAACGTTTTCCGTTACTCGATTAAGAGCTCGTATGGTGGTCGTCAGTGGTTCTTTGTTGAGTTGCACGTCTCCTTCAGCCGAGACCTATATTATCAACTGTCATTTTAAATCTATCTCCCCCGTTGAAATAGTTGAGGCGCTTGCTACAAATCAACTGTGTGCAATAAAGGGGCCCGTCTTACTGCATCTTGGCTCCTTTATTAAGGTGCGCTGGAATGTCGGTACAAAGGCTTTGAGTGGCCGCCATCGTAGGACTCGTGCCACCGTGACACCGTCGGTTGTATCGTCAAAGGAAGTTTTAGTATAGTTGTATAGATATTTTAGTAGCTCTATATAAGTAAAGGTTGCTTGGAATAAGTGGCGACTTGTTTTGTATTTCTAGATAGATAGATATACACTTTATTTAAACACTTTAAGCATAGATTAAGCAGAAACACAATTTAAAATAATGTAACAATTGGCGTTCTTATCGCTGAAAGCGATCTCTTCGAGATAACAATTGGAAGGAGACACATAATTGAAGAGATCTAAGGAATGGCGTTGAACGAGATAATATAGTACTTACAATGACTAATTTTAACTGATATATTACTTACATTAAAAAATGAAATACTTATATACATAAACATATAATATACATTAAAATATACACATTAATAAAAATAAATACATAGGGATGTAAAATATTATATAAACAAACATATTAACAACATACAACATATACATATATACATAGTAATTAAACAACTTTAAACGGTTTAAATCGCGTATATTTAGTAACCTGGCCTAAGAAAAAATATTAGAACTGTTACATTAACCTCCTTTTGCATGTCGTAAAAGGTGACTCAGGGGAATATGTGCTTTATGACGAGCCTACCGCTTTTCTTCAATGTAAAAGGGGTGCTGCTGCACATTGCTACTATTCTCGTGTAGAAAATTTATAGCCAAGCACTTAGCCAAGTATTTTAGTAGTTGTCCTTAAGAGCCCGTTGATCTGCCTAAGATGTTGTTCAAGGTAATGTAGAATATCTTAGCCTAAGCAACATCTTCTAACTTATCAAACCAACAGGTGTGATACTGGTTAAGTGATGATGATCATCATCATCAACATCTGTTTACGTCTAGCATAAGCCTCACTCGCATAGGGAGGTTTGCATAAACCTCACGCTTGGCAGGCGACTTGCGGATGGCAGTTGTTCAGAAAGCAATGCTGCCCACCTTTCGGTATTTTAACCTTAGTGGCCTCTTACTCGTGAGACACCCACGGGAAGAGATCAGGAGGTGACATTCTAGCCAGCATCGCATGCGTAAAGTTTAGAATCTGCACTAAAGAAAATATGTATACACTTTCAAAAACTTTCGCCTAAAAGACATATGTAGGAACGATAGGGTATGGTAAGGTCTAAATATAACATTTTGTACACAATATTCGCATTTGCCATAATCAGATGATACGATAAACCTATTAAAGTCGCACGTCTCATTACCCAAAATCTCCGTTTAAATTCCACCGCAGTAATATCTCACCCTAAAGCATTCATAAAATTCGAAACGCGTTATGGTTGATGAAAATTATCTCTATAGGCACTTGAATTTACAGCCGTATCGTAATGCTGTCGTGTAAAACAGTATACAAGCTTTCATGTTTAACTAATTGCGTCTTCAACCCTGTTACTGGGTCGGATAGGGTACCGGGCTAAAGCCCCTAACCCTTGCGTGATCTCAAGGGGACACTGCCCCTTGGTACTTCTCTTCACGTAGGCTTCTCTGGTATGTACCGCTCTACGTGAAGTATGAGTTGCACTCTGTGCTTTGCGATCTGATGTGTGATTGTTAGTCACTGTATTCATTGGGTAGTCCTTTCGTGGTGTATTATGCCTTGGGGCCTCATGACTCCGCCTCCTCCTCTGAAGCCAATGTTAGTAGCTCCCGGGGTAGCGGACGCCATGAGGGTTTTGTGTCCGGCGGTCTGGCGTGTAGTGGGGCTAGTCCGTGAAGGTGAGTGTGAGGTCCGTTGTCCGCCGTATCGTACATTTTCCTTGCCAGGCGGACAACGAACTGCTCCACGGTTTCTAGCGCCGTGTCCTTGGAGATGGTAGCGTTCCTGACGAACCGCCCTGCTCCTGTGGCTATTCTGAGTGATATATTCTGTTGCCTCTGAATTCTCTCCTTGTTTGATTTTGAGCATAAGGCGAACCATGCTGGGGATGCATACGTCAATCTTGACCTTATGTATGTTTTATAGATCCCCAGCTTGGTTCGCAGGGGCAGTCTCGATCCCAGTACTGGGCGGAGCAGGGCTCGGGCTGTTCTGGCCGATTGGATGGCGTGATTGGTGTGCGCCGTCATGTTGAGTCTTCTGTCCAAAATGACACCAAGGTACTTAACGTTGGGCTGCCACGCTATCTCCTGGTCGTACATTTTAAGTTTAATGCTTGGGTCTGGTCTCTTGCTGACTAGCATGGCTGCCGTCTTGGTTACATTGACGGCTATGCGCCATCTATCCAGCCATTCTGGCAGCAGGTTTAGTTGCAGCTGCATGGTTTTGACCGCTATTTCAGGTTTGCCCGAGGCGGTCATGAAAGCGCTGTCATCAGCAAACAGCGCCAGAGTGACCCTCTCCTCGTGATGGTGCCATGGTTGGTCTTGCAGTTTTGGGATGTCGTCCGCATAGGCAGCGTACAGGAGCGGTGAGAGACAGCTGCCCTGCGGAACGCCTGCTAGGATGGGTTTGTTGCACGAGTCCCTTTGTTCAACTGTAACGTAGAACTGTCGGTTCCTGAGAAACTCGTGCAGTATTCTCAGGTATTGCCTGTTAATCTCCGTTTGTGCAAGTTTGTAGAGAAGGCCCTCGTGCCACACTCTATCGAAGGCCTTCTCTACGTCGAGGAACACTGCTACGGTGTGTTTGTTCTTATTCATGCGGTGAGCCATCAGATGTAGAACCCTCGTCAGCTGTAACGTGGTAGAATGGGCCCTTCTGAACCCAAACTGCTCGTCTCTTATGTTGATAGAGGGGCGAATTCTATTCAACATGAGTCTCTCGAACAGCTTGCCGAGGTGGGGCAGAAGTGAGATAGGCCGGTACGACGATGGTTGCCTGCGGTCTTTGCCTGCCTTAGGGATCATTATGACCTTGGCCTTTTTCCACTCTTCCGGGAAATGGCCTGTACGTAGAATTCCGTTGAACAGGCGGGTAACTGTGGTGATACCCTTCCTGGGAAGATGGTGGAGTGCGGCGATCGGTAGTCCGTCGTGGCCAGCTGCCTTCCTTTTCGGTAGGCGTCTGATCGCCCTCCATGTTTCAGTCGGGGATATGAATTCCACTTCATCTAGTGGTGGAGGTGGTTCTTTCCTGTAGTTTTCTATCCATGTTCTGACTACTTCATGATGTTTACGGGTGTCTTCACTTATGTTTTGCCGGACTGGGTGGAGTACGAATTGCTTTTCCAGGTGCTGTGCAAATAGTCTAGCTCTGTCCTGGGGTGCATATTTGCGCACTCCATCTTCCAGTAGCGGGTACGTTGGTTGGGGCCGTTTTGATAGCCGTCTATTTAGTTGGTGTAAATTGGCCATTTCTTCGCTGATGTGGTCAATTTCTTTTTCCCAAGATGCCCCTCTCCAAGACTCCACTTCCTGTGCTACTATGACTTTAAGTGCGTTTAGTTTCGTCTTTAGTATGGGGCATCTGGTACTGGCCCACTGTTTCCTCATTAGCCTTTTGGCCGTGAGATCTCTTTGGAGTTGGATGGGTAACTCCCACCTCCTAGAAGGGGGGTTTGTCTTTGTAGTGTTGGCTTCCTTTGCAGTTTGAAGTCTCTTGGTTACCAGTTGGGTGGCTGCTTCGACTTCTTCAGCTGATCCGATTGGGCCCACACTCAGGTCTTCCAGTTCTCTCGTGTAGGCCTGCCAATTGGTTCTCAATATCTGGCTCCTGGAGATTGACGTGGCCGAGAGGCCAACGGTGATGAGTATGGGGAAGTGCTGCTCATCCATATCATAGAGCACCTCCACGCTAATGCTTCCGCTCAGTCCTTGGTACGCTACAATGTCCAGGACATCAGCACGATGGTTGGGGTTTACAGGGACGTGAGTTGGCTCATCTGGTCCTAGTATCTCGAAGTCGCCTTTCTCTGCGGCGTCGTAAAGAGTTCTGCCCTGGGGTGTGATAATTCTGGAACCCCAGGCAGTGTGCTTCGCGTTTAGGTCCCCGGCTAAGATGGTTGGTGTCCCACCGTCCAGGATTTTGTTGAAATCCTGCGGGATGAGTGCGTTTGATGGTGGCCGGTATGCTGCGTATATTCGCAATTCTCCCCTTTCAGTTTTGAGGCTGATACCATTCGCTACCAGTTCTACTAGGTTTGGTATGGTGGGCAGTTCGTCATGAATTATATCGCGACGTACTAGTACCGCTGTGCCTCTATACGCTTCGTTTTTTGCGGATATGCAGTCGAGTCGGTAGGTGTAGTAGTTGCTCACTTGGAAGTTGATGGTTGGCCTGAGTTTGGTTTCACCTAGTAGGATTAGGTGGGCTTGTTGAGATTGGGCGAGCATTGTTAGTGCTGTCTTCTTTGTCCGGATACCTCCGGAGTTCCAGTATAGTATTTTCAGCTGTCTATCCATACTGGATGTTGGCTAACATAGATAGGCCTCTCCTTGCAACCTCCTGGAAGTTTCCTCCGGAGGCTATGGAGACGAGCAGGTCCGTCAGGATCCCAATTATGATAAACAATGGGTTCATGCCGCTGCTCGCTGGTATGTTCTGGGTTGGTGTCATTCCTCTGTATTGGGAATATGGTTGTGGCCCCGCTGGTTGCGGGAGATGCGGGGGGCCCCCCGTCATCGGATATAATGGTATTGGTTGAGGGTGGGTGCCCCATGGGGCTCTTGCTGTCCATACTGGTTGGGGGGGGTGTCTGGGCCCTTCCTGTCGGCCCTGCACTTCGTGCTGGAGTAGTGGCCTGCGACCCTGTGTCTGTGCTGTCTGTGGGGGGGGAGGAGGGTGATGGGGGGTCCTCCTTTCCCTAGTTTCTTGGGTGGGTTCTCCCCGATTTCTCGGGTCCTGTGATTGTTGTTGTTGTTGGGGGGCCTGGTTGGGGGTGGGGGGTGGGGCGGTGGGCTGCCTCCCCTCTCTTTGCCTTGAGCGGCTAGCCTTACGGCGCTGCGCCGCCCGACTTTGCACTTGGATCGGGACGAACTCGTGTGCGGTCGGTGCACTACGTATGGCTGGCTCCTCCGGTGCTGCAACCCTTGCTCCTTGGTCGGGCAGGGGGGTCGATGCTGCTGAGGGAGCTGAAGCTGCGGGGGTTTTGCGCCTCGCAGATTTCGACCTCGCGCTCCTCCTCTTCTTCTTCCTTCTGGGTAATGGGGCTCCCCTGGCTGTAGGCGGGTTTGCCAATGCTGGATGTGTGATGCCGGTGTATTGCATCACCGGCCAGGCTTGTAGGTCGCCTGCTGCTGGTATTTGCTCCGGTGCCTGTTGGTATGGTCGGGCTCTTGTTGGTTGGTTACCTGCCTGTTGTGTGGCAATAGGTTGATCTCTGTTGGTGGGGGGGGGGACTCTCAGTCCTCTCCTCCTTGCTTCTCGTAGGTAGTGGGGGCAGCGCCTGCTGCACGCCACATGCGGGCCCTTGCAATTGGCGCAGGTAGGTTTTTGGCCGGTGGGTTTAGTGCAGTCCCTGGCACTATGCTCGCCTGCGCATTTCACGCAGCGTTGTGTCTTGTGGCAGCCACCCGATGCGTGTCCAAATTGCTGGCATCGGTGGCACTGGGGTACGATCCCCCCTTTGGGTGCCCATCCCTCAATGGTGACACCAGGGATATTGAGGATCTCTGTGGTTGCGTAGAGTCTTGTCCTCTCCGCATCATTGAGTCGCTCCAGTGTCACAAAGTACACCGGGCTGGTTTTGCCCCGTCTGGGAGGGATCTCCCTCACGTATTTTGTAGGGAACCCTTTTGCTTCGAGGTCGCTTTTGATGTCGTCGGGTTTGATGAAGAAGGTGAGGCCTTTGATAGCCACCTTCAGTGGCAATTCTTCCTCCACCGCGTAGCAATGCCATGCCACCGTCTTATCATTCTCCGCCTCTTCGGTTAGGCACCTTTGAACCACGCGGAATTCTTCCGCGGTACGGGCCGTGAAGCGGAACCCTTTGCCTGACGGCTTTACGTTTAGTGAGTGGCCCAGCTTCGCTTTGATCTTTGCAAAGACCGGGATCCAATTAGTGAGTGATTCGATTACTATAGGCGGGTAGCCCTTTAGTACCTGTGATTGCTGTTGGGTTTGGGGTCCGCGTGGTGATGTTGGTGTTTGTGTCGCCTGGGGGGCCGATGATGGGCCCGCAATGGGCGAGGCCGGTCTTGACTGGGCCGGTGAGATTGTGGCCTCCGCGTAGGACATCACTGCTTGCGGCGGTGTCGGCGGCGTGGGCATGGGGGCTGCGTATAACGGCACCGATTCGATGCCCGCATATGAGGTTGATTTAGTTTCATGCATCTGTTGTTGATGATCATTGTCAGAATCTGATGATGATGATGATGATGAGTATATGTCAGGGCTGTCAGCAGTGATATTTGCCGGCTGTCCGCTTGATGATGAATCGTCTAGGTCGAACTGTGATCCTTCTGTGGCCCTTTGATCCGAGGGTCGTTGGTCACGGTCATTTTTCTGGATGGGTGTGCGTTTTTTCACATTTGGTTTTAGGTCAACTTTTTTGACTGGCGTGATTGACTTTTTGATTTTGGGGCGCTTTTCGTCGCCGCCCGTTTCTGCTTCCGATTCCGATGAGGTGATAGGCCGCCTTTGCTTCCGCCTTCTAGCTGGCAATGCCCGTGCGGTTTCGCCTGCCGGTGGGTGCTCAGACCCGCTAGCCGCGAGTCCTAGGTCGGGCATTGACGGTGCGGGGTTAATGACAGCCTCCTCAATGCGTCTGCGGGGTGAGCCCGCTTGGGATGATGCATGACCGAGTGGGGCTGGTGCGGTTTCACCCGCTGTGGTGCTCTCAGGCTCCACAGCCGTGAGTCCTTCCGCCTGCTGCTTTCGGTCCTTGGCTTGCCTAGGGGCCTTACGTAGTCCTAGGGCAGAGGCCGGCACGATAACGGACTTAGATGGGTCCATTAGATATCGACATACGATACCTTCTTGTTGGTTGGGGTCCGGATCTTTCCGGGGCGGGGGGCGTCCGCCTTCCGCCATAATTGATAATGATGATGATGGTGATTTTACCGATGATGATGAGGTGGTGGGATGATAGTGATGATGATTTACGTGACTTCTCTAGTCTGCTACTGCCTGCGGCCTCCAAGAGGCGGTTCTTCCCACACCGGGTGAAACCCCGTTCGGGATAGCCCAGCGAGGTGACCGCGCACAGAGACCAACAAGCAGCAAACAGGTGATGAACGTAAGGATGTTTAGCAGCGCTACTACTTCTGGTATTTTGTAACAAAATACCTAGGTAGTAGCTGCACGGTTCTTTACCTATGCGGAGTGCACGAGCCGCCTACGACGCAAGGTATTAACCGGAGTGGGTTTCAGCACACCTTAGGGTGGTGGTGCAGAGTGCGGTGGGAGCCTCAACGCTTTCGCGGAGGATCGACCACCAACACTACCGAACCGGGACGCGCTAGGGTAGCTGAAACAAGAGGGGTTTGCATAAGCGTATCGGTCGCGTGACGTCACAACTTTGCTCCTCCTCCTTTCATGTTTCCTCAATGGAGGTCTGTGATCACTGCCTAGCCCTACGGGAAAGAGGCCCGATGTTGTGTATGTATGTATGTTGCCTCAGTTAATCATAGTATAACCCGATTGAATATAGAAACGAAATAATAACAATTGTTTTTAAAATATTGTAAGTAATCATTACATATATATATTTATAAAACGCTTTAAACATATATTTAGTGACAATTCCGCATAATTTTCCCGCTAAGCCGATGTTACGTCACAAACACCACGCAGCCACGCCGGAAGAATTTTCGACGCGTTTCGTTCTACACGAAGCATCCTCAGGAGATCTTGGCTCTTTCGTGGCAACGAAAAACATTACCCCTCACTTTCATACTATTGCCGTCTATGACGTGCAAGTGGGAGGTATGATATCCGGCGCCATTTTAGCTGAGCTTCTATATTCAACTGGGTTATAGTAATAATATTTGTTTATTTTAGGTAACAGGTTTATATACAAAAACTGACCAATATAAATAGATACCTTAAAGACTAACATAAATAATATAATAAAAACATGTTTAAACAGTTATAAGATTTATTTTCCGCCTCGCCTCCCTATAGCACCTGTACACTACGCCTTCCAGCCAGAAATCTGGATCAAGGAAAGTGTCCTCATACTTTGATCCAGCGACTGAATAACTGAAATACATATGATATATGTAATAAAAAAAAAATTTCATCCGGCTGGATTCCAGCCGTTGTAACGCCAATTCAATTCAAGTTATATTCTAGTATTACCCAACTACTATAGTAGTAGAAACTTTTGCATAGCTGAAGTAAAAAGAACACTATGGTAACTTTAAAAATATGGTTTGGCCATAGGCAGCTTTATGATAGTTTCATTGGCTTTTAGAGCCTCGTTATATACAGTTTATATATATTGACTCATGCACAGAATAAAAATTGAAGAAAAACTTTGTTCAGTAGAAACATTTAAAAGTAAATTATGGCACCGAAAGCAGCCCACCACGCATGTGCTTTAGCGACGGCAGACAATATGGAATTATCGTAAATGAACTTATTTTATAAATTATCCAATATTGGCGTTTTATAGACTACGTCACAAAGCATATTGATCATATGCCAAAATGTTAAAATTCATCGATGTATTACTTATATGTATTACGTACTAGATTTCACGCCCCAAATGCTCATTCTGTTACACTGAGCTGTACGGATATCTGTACACCTTACTTTAGTGCGGCTTCAGCATTGATGCTGTGTGAGCGCGCACGAAGCGGCGCTAATAATACGAGAAAAAGTATCTTATTATAAACCTGGACTGAAATAACAAATCAGTAGTCGTATATAACACGAGCTTTATAGCCGCGGCTCCGCCAGCGCGTTTTTCGCAAAACATTATCCTCTTTTTTTGCGCAGCGGGATAAAAACTATCCTATGTCTTTTCCCGGACCTCAAACTATTTTCATGCCACATTTCATCCAAATCGGTCCGGTGGTTTTTAAGTTTATTTGTTGCATACAAAAATTCAAATCTTTCCTCGTTTTAATATAAGTACCTATAGATATAGATTATTTGTTATTCAAGTGAATAAATAGGTAATTATATCGTAAAACCTCAATAGGGAAAATACTATTTGTGTTAATGCAGGACTTAAACTATCTGAGGGCGATACGCGGGTACCGGACGGTGTCCTGGACGGCGGGATGCGTGTTGGACGGTGATTCCCCCTGGGAGCTCCAAGCGGAGATCCTCGCCGAAGTTTACCACTTCGTGGCGGCGAGGAGATCCCGCGGGGAGCCTCCAGCGTGGGAGGAGGTCACGCGCATGCGACGGCGGGCGCGGGCCGCCCTGTTGAGGCGGTGGACGGAGGACCTGGCTCCACCGGTCCCTGGACAGAGGACGGTGGATGCCATTCGCCCGGTCCTCCGGAGGTGGGTAGGGCGGCGATTCGGGTCGCTGACCTTCCGATTGGTGCAGGTGCTTTCCGGACACGGATGTTTCGGAAGGTATCTGCATCACATCGCGAGACGGGAGGCGACCCCCGCCTGTCACGAGTGTGGAGCGCCAGAAGATACGGCGCTCCACACGCTGGAGGAGTGCGCCGCATGGAGTCCCGTGCGGCACGCCCTCACAGCGGTCATAGGCGCAGATCTGTCGCTGCCGAGCGTGGTTAACGCTATGGTCGGCAGCGACGGATCGTGGCAGGCGGTGGTCTCTTTCTGCGAAGCGGTGATGGCGCAGAAAGAGGCCGCGGAGCGGGCGAGGGAGGACGACGTCCTCGCGGACCCGCTCCGGCGTAGACGAACTGGGGGGAGGAGAAGGCGGTTCGGGCGCCTTCTCGCTCTTTCCTAGTGCTGTGCGGATCATCGGTGGAGAGTCGGGGGATTCTCCACTGGCTTGCACGATCCCACACGTCTGGGGGATGGCCCCAATGAGCCGGGTCATCCCTCCATTGGCCGGGGCCCGTCATCGGTGACGGGCCGGCCGCTGGGGCGAGATGGTGACTGCTAACGCTACCCCATTTCGCCCTACTAGGCGGCAGACTGCTCATCCCGGGTTTTTAGTGGGTAACCTCACTTACTACCCCCCCGAGGGGGTAGTAAGGCCCTTCAGGCGAGGACTCCCACATAACCACTCCGCTCCCCCCGGGGCGGGTGGTATCCATAAAGGATTTTCCCGGGTGAAAAAAAAAAAAAAAAAAAAAAAAAAAAGGACAAACTATCTACATTTCAAAATTCATGTAAATCAGTTTAGCCGTCTCAGCGTCAAGGATTAACAAACATACAAACTCACATCCTCAGTCGAACACCAAATTAAGCATTTATAATATGAGTGTGATTATTTGATAACTTAAGCCTATTAAAATACTTATATGTACATTATACTTATTAAAACACTTATTATGGACCCCAAGCTGTTACAAAGTATGGAAGTCATAGTCCACGACCCAAAAAGATATTCCCGAGGTTCAATTATTCTTCCTAATGTCATAATCTCAACTACTGTAACTATTATGTATAATTTCAGGAGCACTTACAAATGGACCTGATGTTATCTCCACCTGTAAACGCGGCCGGTTAAAATTATAATCACACTTTATTTCCAACCGTAATTGGTGTCCGGTAAAATAGGCTTTTACTTGTTGTAAAATGTTTGAGAAAATTATTTTATTGGTGCCAGAGTTTTAGTTTTAGATGCTAACAAAAATCAGAAGAGTAGGTTAGAAAAAATAGCATTTCATTATTGTTTCCTTGCATTGCAATTTTTTGCAACATGCTCTGAATATAGTTGTTTCAGCAATTGAATTAAAGCACAAAAAGTAGTCAAGCAAAACTAATTTCTTTTTTGTGCTAATAGCTTTTAGTTACTAACATTCGCCCGCGTTATGTAAGCAAGTAAACAATTTTGTTGTAATATTTTTTACTAAACTAGCATGATGCTATATTTATACTGTAAAGATTTGTGTTTGATAGCAATGTAATAAGTCAAAGTGATGATAATCAAATATAATCAACTAGCTTTCCGGGCGCAGCTCCGCCCGCGCGTATATCGGTTATCGCGCGAAAACATTAACCTCTTTTTGCACTGTCGGATAAAAACTATCCTATGTTTTTTCCCGGGTCTCAAACTATCTCCATACCAAATTTCATTCAAATCGGTCCAGTAGTTTTGGCGTGAAAGCGTAACAGACAGACAGACAGACAGACAGAGTTACTTTCGCATTTATAATATTAAGTACTGATTTAATCAAAAAGAGGACAGCAAGCATATTAATATTGTTGAAATTTAATCAGATGACAAAAATATGAAGTTAATGTTTGACTTTTTATGACCAATACGAGAGTGTTTTTCTGTTGCAGGGATACTTTGTAGCTAACATAGAAACTGTAAAAAAAAAACACGACGAAAGTCACATGAACCGTCAAAAACACGTAAACAATTTTATGATACTTCTTTTGCGCATGACATCGCTAAATCATTCAAGCAAGATTTTTTACTAACAAAAAATATAGAGAAAGTCTTAGATGAATTTTCATCATAAAAAAATATAATGTTGACACGTTTTCTATTATTAAAGTTATATGAAATATTTATTAGATAGTCTTTAGATAGTAATAAAAAGAGCATATAATAAATAAAAATGCTTAACAAAGTTTTACGTAAACAATAAAAATCCACGTTTTACCTTAGTTTTAACGCCAATTTAAGTTATTAAACATCGATATCTTTTTGTTTCAGGTAAGGGAGGAAAACAAAACTTTATTGAAGTCCGCTTTATGCTGAAAATGAAAGGTTTGATACGTTATAACACAAATGCATCCTAGTCGTTATGGTTTTATAATACAACGAGGAGCACGGGTTTGAATCCCGTCCAAAGTGCTCTTTATTAATTTTATATGTTTCTAAATTGATTTTATTGTTGTGCTTTAAATTACAAAGAAGGAATAATATTAGTTTAATATAATGTAAAAATACCATAGAATTATGAGTAGAATAGCGTTTTTTGTCTTAATTAAGTAGTGTGGTGAAACAATTAGGATTGCGTAATGTAAAATTTTAATTCTACTATAATTGTAATGTATATAAAAGAACTAAAAAGCTCATGTAAAGCAGGCGTTAATGCAAAAATTACAATGTTAAAAGCTCATATATCCCTAGAAAACGTTGCTCACCTGACTGGCCTTCCGTCGACCACGTCGTCATTTTCCATCAGGTAAGACTTCGGTCAAATGCTTGCTTATTATCATATTATATATACAAAAAGTTATCACTCTATACTAGAAATTTGTCGCCATGCACATAACCATATAGGCTAGTCAGTATATCAGTGATATTTCATTCATATAGTAACTTTTTATGTTAACTTATATGAACTTAATAAGTCTTTTTATTTATAAACCAACTCGACCTCACGAAAATTGTCAAATAAACGATCCAAACTGTTTCACCTAAGCTTTCACTTGAATTAAGTATAATAGACCATCAACTGCTAAACGAACCCCCAAGACGAAGACTTCAAGAAAATGCAGTCTTTTTGCTTTAGAATTCCTACGCTTTACCGTTGCCAAGTTGTTGGGCAAAGCGTTTGGATTCTAAAACGAAATAACTGCGTTACATCAAGCAACGCCGCTACACTGCTGGTGCTACGATCTAAAGTCGCAACGGCTACGACGCTACAGCGCTACAAGCATCTACGAATGTCTACAAGGGATAATTTATGAAAAGAGGGTAATTATATGCTGTTAATATGAATTAGCTTTTGTATGTTTGTAAATGAACGGTAATTTCTTAATTAGAAAGGGAGTTTCCTGTTTAACGTTTAATTTATATTTTTGTAATCATTAAGTACCTACAACATCAAAATGTTATGATGTTAGTTTTATTATAACGATTGCGTTTTTAAATTAATTATGTAATAAATTTATATAAATCCAATAAACTGAAATCCAAAGTTTGCAGTGTATGTTAATACTTACTTATACGAGTATAAGTATAATATGAAGATAATATTTTAAAAATTACCTCTTTAAAAACACACGTGCCTTATATTTTACTCAAAGAGTACCATACAATATTGTTGTAAAGGTTTTTGTATGGTTATTTAAAAATGAATGATAATTTTGAATAAATTCTGCGTTTTAGAAATATAAAATAAATAATATACAGATCTATAGATTGATGTGTATTCTTCTACATGTCAATAATTAATAACAATCGTATACATATGGAAGTGTATGCGTGTGGTAGTCTATTTTATGCCAATCACCTCCAAAACTGTTGAACTGTATACTGGTTTTTATGAAATTTGGATATATACCTTCGGCCTTAGGTTGGGATATAGATTACTTTTTGTCTTGGCTAAAATAGTAATTTTTCGCGGGGGCACGATATATAGCTGAATCTCGACTGAAATATATAGCTGAAGCTGAAACCGCATGTGGATGCTAATAGGTGTATTATAACTCATGGCCTAAATATCTTTTTGGTATGTAATAGTAATATTAAATATACAAATTCATCCTCGTTGAAGATGTTATAAAAATTTATAAAATTTTTCACTATAAATATAAGTATTAAATAATTACTGTGCAGGAGATCCATGGCTTTATATTCGGTCTAAGTTTTGAGCATCAACCTACTAATGGGCACTTTGTGAATACTTGCCTGACTAGCTACCACTCTCAAGCAGAATATCTATCACTTAGAATGGTGTATTTCAGTAGCTATCCTAGATTCCCTTTCCAGGTTTAGCCTCTTTTACAATACCCAACGCTTTTCAACTGACTGTGCAAAAACATTATCAGCAATATAAAAAAACATTTATCTAAAACTTTGTATATGTCCATTTCACAGTCATACAGCTTACACGGAAAAACATGTTCTAGAATAGTCTATTTCAGAGCAGTTTCTGAACAAGCATACCTACAGAACGTAGTGCTTTATATTGAAAGTGTCGCGTGACATTTAAATGCATTAAGTCCCACCTAGTCGATTATTCAGAAGTACGTTCGAACGTTTAGTGCTGTTGCTATTATCCGGCAACTTTCTACCGGACATTTTGATATTATTAGTTTTATAATTAACTAACAAAAACGTGGCTAGTGTAGCTAGGTTAGGTTATTGTGTGTTTATATGTATATTTGTCTGAGGATAACTTTTGAATACATGATCTCATCTTTATCAGGTTCTTTAGAGAGGTAGCTTTTATAAAATATAATTTGCAAGTGTGTAATGAAGTTTAAAACGGCAAAGGAGGTGTTAAGATGTAAAATTTCATAAAAGATAGAACTGTACAAAATATAGCCTTGTGTAATATTATATGCTAAGTGTTGATTTGTACACCTTAATTTAATTAAATTTATTCTATACGACTAATTTTAGTCATAGTTTCACCAAAACTTTATACTGAGAATAATTAAAATTTTCGTAAGTCGTATGGCATAGGATAGTAGTACATATTTAAACAATTTTGAAACCTATTTCACTTGCATTAATTTAACGTAAGATTTCAAAATTGTTATATTATAGCCAATAATACTGTAAAACACAAATTAAGATTATATATATTGATTGATTATTTTAGATTGTAAGCGTATTACGACAAATAACGCTATTTTTTTTCAACATTCATCATCCTTTTGCCAGAACCACTATTCACAGTTCACGACCATATACGACTTATTTTGACCCTAAATTATGCTAAAAGTGTATAATTATATATGAATTTAGTTCGTGAAAGTTTAAGAAGAACTCGCTTTATCGCCCCATCTCCTTCTCGTGTAAGATCAAGTTCCGGCCAAAGCTATAACTACTGCATCTCTTATTGTGAACTTTATGGCCCACGACGATTGTCGTCCGGATTACTGGGCTCGTTAGACCAACGCCCACGGTTTTACGACGTGGCCTCTGAACGATTTAGGTGTATTGGTTTTGTAAGGATTTTTATAGCCCATACCAGATTTAGAATGAATTGATCCCTTATCGTGTATGGAATAGGTGCTATTTTGACTGCAGTTTTGTGATGCTTTTGTGGTGAGTATTTTAATTTGATATATCAAATAAATTTGATTCAGAATATAATAGATTAAAAAATGAATAACCAGAATATGTTTATTTTTAGTGATTGTTATTATTTAGCAACCGCATAGAACTCACGTTTCATTTACCGGATATATCTGCTTCCACTTTCAAACTTATTTGAAGTTCTTTATCTGGGAGTCATGATTATGCACAGCGTCGAGCGTGGGCGTCTGTACCTAACTGCTGTTGAGAAGTTTGCGCTATAACTGTCAAAGTTATCATTTCTGTCACTACTGTCACTTCTGTCACTACTGTGACTTATGTCATTATCACTATGAATGTCACTGTCACAATCGATTTTTTATGATTGTCTTTAGAAATCAACAAAATCTAGTTAAGGGAACTTTTAAGTTTTATAAATCGTTAATCGATAAAAATGGTGCGAACTTATTTTCAAATATCAATAAACAACCAAAACCACCTGTACTGTAATTTACCTAGTAGGTTGTAAGCAATGTGTTTTCGTTTAGATTTCATTTTAACGGCCCTTTGTTTTGATTTGGACCGTAGTCAATAAAACTGACGAATTATGTTCAAAAGTGATACTAGTGGATTATACTATATGGTCTGCCTTCAATATTTTTCTCAAGGTCTGCTAATATATTTAAATTTCTGACTGATATATTTAAATTTCTAACTGGAACGTACTAACAGTTTGATGCTTTTCTTTTGGATTTGAAGATAAAATATATGTTGATGATTTTTGTGATCTTTAATTTATGTAAACTTATCTTCGACGCTCTCAAAAATGACATTAATAACAAATACTATGCAAAAAATGTCGTATGATATAAAATCTCTTATTGAAAACAGATTGTCATTTAGTCATAAAAGCCACTTTCTATCGTAATTTCAAGTCAACGTCGAGACATGGTCTTATTAGAAAAACAAGGTAGAGTGTACTAATAAAAACTAAAACGAATTGAGGCCATTGATAACAATCAACGATAAAATAATGGGGATGATTATCGACACTGTTTTATTTTCACTGTAAAAACTTTTTAAAGAAGGACTATACACTGTTATAACATCAAAGACTATAAGTAACCTGAAAACAACACAAAGTAAAATTGCATCAACGTCAAATTGAATTTCTATTACAAATTTTATGTACATTGAACCGACGTTGTAGTATAAACTCAATAACCTAAATTAATTTTAGCTGTACTTAAAGAGCTAAGTTTCAATTTGACAGCATACTAGGGGAAGCTTACAACCGTAGCTCCTTCCATCATAATATTACCTAAAATGTAGCATGTTCTACATTACAAAGTTCTACAGTTAGGCTAAAGTTATCGAAGTACTAAAATAGTATTTTATCAGGAGTTATGCACGGGTTGAATATGTTTCATCAGAGACATAACATTTTTTAACTTTAGTCACTTAATTAAGATGTCCATTGTTTAGGTTTTAAGCTACTTCTGAAAAAGTAGGAAACAATTCACAATTGGATGTTTTTTTTTAACATCTATAAATATACAACAATATTTATGTATAACCAGTCACATCTTATCTCTAAGGCATATTATGAGTACTCAGTAGAAGAAAATCTAAATGTAAATAGTGGATTTCAAATTGACATATATGTACATATATATTTATATATTTTATGCCTGATAGGTTAGCCTCTGACCACTATCTCACCTGATGGTAAGTGATGATATCATCATTTACCGAAGATGTTCTTTAGGCTAACCTAGAATTACTGGCTCTCAAGTACAGCTGCCAAGACACACCTTAGGTGCTTGGCGACATATTTTCTACTTAAGGGTGGTAACTATCCAGGTGGACATTCACAAAATGCTGTACCACCATTCTGTAACGACTGCCATCTAAGATAACAACCAGGGCCAACGGCTTAACGTGCCCTCTGAAGCACGGAAGCGCTCAGTAGTAATGTCATTTAGCGGCCACCCATCCAAGTCATCACCGCAGCGGACGTTGCTTAATTTTGCTGATCGGTTAAGAACAGGTAAGCAAACTTTGCTAAAAGGATTTTGTTGATTATTATTGAATAATGCGTTGCTTCTAATGTTGCTGTGCCTGACATGGACTATGTACCTATACGTTTATAACAATTTATACTTTTTTTTTAACGGCCGTATGCCTTTATTAAACAAAATACTATGAACTGTATACTCCACCACAGCTACTACAATAAAGGCATATTATACTGTATGGAAGCAATAAGGAATTTTGAATCTTGAGTCATAAGTTACGAATTTTTATATGCGTTATTGTGTATGCGTGTCTAAGATCTTTGTAAGTTGTCAAACGATTGGATGATCCTCTTTTTTCGATAGTGTCTAGTGTGGTATATTTTTTAGTTTCGTATTCAAGCCCTTAATATTTGCTAGGGGGTCAAATATCATGAAATATATAAAAGTTGCTCTAAGTAAGATTGAGTGAGCATTGTTTTAATATTTTTCTTATGTTTGCAATAACGCATGGTCTGCGGAATACATTATAAAATTACAAATTTACGTGAGGAAAAAAAATTGTCGCGTGCGGTATTCGAACCCGCATCTGCATATTAAAATTACAGGGTTGCGTCATCATTAACAAGTTAAAAGCTAATTGCAAAATTAGTCTTGTTTGTAGTACAACGTAAGTTGAACTAATAATGTCGCTCCATCCCAAAACGATGGTTAAAAAGAACGATAGGAAAATTTTTAGTTATGGACTCATTGTCACGTTAGCTCAATTGGATTAGAGCATACCCCGGCTAATAGGGGTGGATGGACACGGGTTCGAATCCAGCACATGACTTAAATTGACAAGCACCAACTCTCAGAATGTTCAAGGATCAAGTAAATAAGTTTTATTTGTCCAATTAATTTTGCACTACATTTTTGAAAATTTCTAGGCTTTATAGGGGATAATATTATGATATGTATTTTTATATGATTTATTTATATATGTATATCATTATCTATTTATGTATGTTGATATGTATGTATATGTGTATATCTATGTGTGTATTTATTTATTTTAAAAACTTACATGCTATTTTTATACATTTGTTTAGAAACACCAATAAAATTAGTTTTATTTTTAAAATATTTTTATGAATTTGTACTTTTTCATTGATAATTGTTAGACTACACCCGCCCCAATAGTTTTGTATATTCAACTCCATCCTAAGGTTGCCTGGTAGAGATCACTTTTAGTGATAAGGCCGCCCATTGTAACACTATGTTATTATTATTTATCTATAAAAATATAAAATAAATATATATAAATACATTTATATATATATATATATAAATGTATTTATATATATATTTTTATTTATATTATATATAATTTTATATTTTTATAGATAAATAATAATAACATAGTGTTACAATGGGCGTTTATTTTTTTTTATTGTTTATGCTTGATACGTTAGCCTTTGACCACTGTCTCACCTGATGGTAAGTGACGATGTGGTCGAAGATGTTGTTCAGGCTAAACTATAATTACTGGCTCTCAATGACATCTGCTGGAACACACCTTTAGGTGTTTGGCGACAGATTTTCTACTTGAGGGTGGTAGCTAGCCAGGTGGGCATTCGCAAAATGCCCTACCACCATGCTATAACGACTGCCATCCTAAGACAACAACCGACGGCTTAACGTGCCCTCCGAAGCACAGAAGCGCTCAGTAGTCATGTCACCAGCGGTCACCCATCCAAGTCACGACCGAGGCGGACGTTGCTTAACTTTGCTGATCGGGTCAGAATGGCTAAGCAAACTTCGCTACGAGCGCTTCTAAATTTTAGTGACGTAATCGTTGAAAAACTATTCGTGCAATTGCTTTAGACCAGTCAATAGTGACAAATACAGAGCCCACATATTATCAGTTGCTACGATATAAATACATATTTATTTGCGAATTGACATTAAATAATTTATTGAAATATAGTTCGTAAATTTTTGTCTCTCTATATGTAGTAAAAACTTGCGACAACAGATATTTAATTGCATTAACATCAGAAACACAGAGATGAATTTGCTGTGATTATATTTAATTAACAAAAATGTTTGTTCATTTTCTTTTTCTCTGACAAACTTGTTAAGTCAATTACTTTGAGGCCGTTCATCGTGTTTATTTGTAAAAATACAATGAAAATATGAGAAAACTTTAGTGAGAGACTTGTTTAATATCGGGCCGTTTTTGGAATTAATTTAGGATCAAAGTTCATCGCAAAAATTTATTGAAAATGCTGCCAGAACGTCAATAACTCTGTGATTGTGACTGTCCATAATCAATTGTTAGTCACAAAGTAACGTAATTCTAGAGCTACTTATATTCTTAAGTAGTAAACCAATTTGGAGCTAAAAGGACAACAATTGTGAAAGTTATTCTTATGTTATTGTGACGGAACAAGCTCGAGGCCCACCTGATGTTGAACAAATTTACCTCTGCCTATAATAGATGCCTTTTGTCACAAGTCACGAATTGCACTGCGCCCGTCACCTTGAAACATAATTGTTAAGTCTCATGTGCCTGTAATTTCTCTGGCTCTCAAGGACTGCTGCCGAAACACACCGTTAGGTGCTTGGCGACAGATTTTTTACTTGAGGGTAGTCACTACCCAAGCGGGCAATACTAAAATGCCCTTCCACCATGCGGTGAAACTCAAGCCCGTGGCGGGATGCGAACCATGAACCTGTTGCGCGGCAGTCCATAGCCAATGCCACTGAGCTATGACATGTTATGCAATGTTAAATAAATTCTACCAAATCATTTCATATGTCAAACTATTTGCACTGAGATATTCGTCTACTGAGTACTCATAATATGGCTTGACTGGTTTTCCATGTATTGCATGAATCAATTTGCATTGAAGCCTGTATATACTAATTGTGCAGAGCAATATAAATTGATTGTTTTGATTACAATGACTGATGACTAAAAGGATCGGTATGTTGTCAATATACCGATCCTTTTAGTCATCAGTCTTGCAAAGTATTAGAATAGGCCTTTTTGTAGACAACGCCTTGGTTTTTTTTATAGCAGATAGTCTAGCTTTTGACCACTATCTCACATGATGGTAAGTTATGATGTGGTCGAATATATCGTTCAGGCTAATCTAAAATAACTGGTTCTCAAGGATAGCTGCCGGGACACAACGTTACGTGCTTGGCGACAGGTCCGGGGCATCAGAACAACATCTTCGACTACACATAACAGGTGAGACTGTGGTCAAAGGCCTATCCGTAATAAAATAAAAATTAAAAAATATATATATCCCAAAAAGGTTTAGTAAACAACATATACACGGTAAATTGAAATAAAATCAACAAACACTGGAAGCGCAGACAACGAGATTTGTTCATGATTAAATTGTCAAATATTATCGCATCAAAAACGGTATCGAACATGAAATGTTTTCGTTATTCTAGCAACGTTATTTGTTATGGTTATAACGGTTATAGATGTAATATCCTCAGTAAGCTGTTCAATCCTGCAATCAGGAGGGATTATACTACGCAGTTCTATTTCGTACACCGAAGCAGTTATGCTTGTAGTACCTATCTTAGTTTATTTATTAGAGGAGTGTTTTATCTTTTAAAGCTATCATTTGTTAGTACGCTTACCTATGTAATTAAATACCCATTTGATATATCTAAAATTCAGATTTGTATTTTTTATTTCTTTGTTATACACACTAATATTCACTTTCTCACCCAAAACTCACTTTACACACACTCCACTTCCTTTACTCGCACGATTTCCTTTAGAAATTGTGATAAAGCAAGAATTATGAATTTTGTTAAGAAATTATTAAGAAATTATTTGGTCTACCGTCAGAAATTTTTATATTAATCATAACGTTCCCTTTTCACGCAGTATTCGCTCACAGTGTCCAGAGGTCTTGCAGATTTGTGTCGGCCTTGGGTTTTAATTAATTTGATAACAGGATCCCAAGCAGGTGGTACTTGCCAACCATCATCTGTATTGAAATTTGGGTACTTTTTGATTTCAATAGCCTCGCGTAACATTCTTGGCATAAGCTGGTTCTCTCTAGCGAGGATTTGTGGCTTGTCGAACCAAATGTAGTAGTTGGGTTTGTTCTGGGCATGTTCACAAACCGCAGACTTGGTCGAGCGTCTGTTCTTCATGTCAATGAATCAATTAGTCACCCCGTGACCACGATCACTGTGTTCATGTTCATTCAAAGTGTTTGAAACGTCGGGATAAAATAATGAAAAATATACGCGATTTAAACCGTTTAAAGTTGTTTAATTACAATGTGTAACAATTGCGAAAACCTAAGACAATATTTTGATATAGCTTGTTTTGCTAAAGTGCTTTGGATCAAATTTAACAAATAATTATATACAAGTAGACGAGTGAAATTGTCGTATGGAAGCACAAGACTGTATTCTGTATATTTATATAGCTCTTCTAATACCACCAACAGCATGACGACATATAGGTGTTTTTTCTGTAATCTATACTATTTTTTAAACAACCCGCTAAAAAGAACAAACTAAGCCAATGTAGACAATCTCTTTAGACCAACGTCCCCTCGTTACACATGAACACAAAATTATTGTAAGCTCTACATCATCAGAAGGAGCCAGCCTAACAAAGCGATGTCAAATGAAGGGTTCAGGATTAAATTCTGCGTACAATGACACCGATCCGGCTTATTCAACTGGGGAAAATGAAATTCTATGGCTTACGTAATTGAATCATAGGGCCCATATCAAATTTGTTTTCGGAAGACTTAAATGTTTTTTTGCGATTAGACGTCTGATTGTATTTAAGGTTGTTTTTAAATAGTGAAAGTCCATTCGAAATAGCCCTGTAGGTATTGCCGGATAAGGTTTCGATGGATCGAATCTTATCGAATATAGCTACCTCAAGTAAAGAATATGTCGCCAAAAGCTTAACGGTGTGCTTTAGCAGCTTCCCTTGAGAGCCAGATTATTTTCCTTTTAAAGGTCACGACATTCAAACTTACAGTCTATTTGCTGTTTAGAACCTTTGTTGTACCTTCAAGAAGAAAATCAGTCACTAAACACCTAATGTTGTATTCCAGCAGTTGTTCTTTAGAGATAGATGCTATTCAAGATTTAGGCCTAGTTTCACCATACTCTGTTATTTATTTGACGCCTTGTTAATCGTTTTAACGGACTGTTAACTGAACCGAGTGTCCCACCAACTGTTAATGGATGATTAATTCAGTTAACTTCATAGAACGTAGACTGATTTAACAGCTCTGTTATTTTTAAAGACCCATTAGCTAATGCCTGATTTAGCGTAAACAAACATGGTATGGTGAAATTAGGCCTTAACATATCTAAAATATTCGATTGCATAAAAACTTACCATCAGTTGAGATGTTCATTCAAAGTTAACCTATCCTAAAAATTATACCTGTACCAATTTTCAACATAAATATTACTAATTAATATGTTTTTTAAATCGGAGTAATAATTAATGCAGCTCAGATTTTTGGTACAGAAAATTTATTAAAATGTTACCATATCCCTGGTGCTTTAATCAACAGATACCCACTGTCCTGAACAAGAAGACACAAAAAAAGTTCATGTGTTAAATTTGGTCGGATAACTTTTTATCAGTCAGATATTTTTATCCGATGATTGAAAATCCAGGCTTATAATATAGTAGATTGTATAATGAGTGCATAAAATTAAAAGGAAGCCCGGAATGCGGGGTAGTTTTTAATTCAAGGTTAAAATGGGTTTTATTCACGAGTTATACACTCAGATTTTAACTTCAATTATAAGCAAATTAATCAATGGTATTGTAAGAAATTCAACTTTAATTAAAATTAAAATTTATGTATGGACAATGTTTCATTTTGAGTGTCATTGTTTCAATAAAATGTATATCTGGGACAATCGGTATTATAAGAAATAAATTACAAACGAATCTGTTTGAAATTATTAAAATTGAAATACCCATTTTTATGAACTTATGCTTCAAAAACAGATTTTCATGCAATATATCTTTAAAAGCCGTTTACACTAGTCATAAATAAGAACTTTATAAGCATGAAAACTGTAAAATATATTTTTCTTGTATCGTTAACTTGAACGCAAACAGAACCACTGTAAATTAATAAACAACATCGTTTGATCTTTTGAAAAGGCCGCGTGTAATATCGTAACAAGTGGCTTGCGACAGCAATATTTCAGATTTGTATCTTGGAGCATCATCATCGTATCAACAGTTCAGTGGAAAGGCATGAACTGGCAGAGTGCCAACTCCACGATTGATGTCTAGATGAATTGTGAGCTATATGGGGGTGGATTTGAAAGCAGTGAATATACAAATGCTTCTGAGTGTTTGAGTGTGCTGAGTAAGGATGTATCAGTGTTATTGTGAATGCTTGATTGGCGTGAATTATGCTGTGTTTGTTATTTGAATGGGTATTGCATTAGCAGAGAAAAATATTTGTGATGGGGATGAAATGTGGTATTTATTTGTGCCTACAATGATTGTTCCACTAATTGTTCTGCCAGTACCTACGGCTTGGCAAGATACACGTAAACTATCGCTTTTGTAATATTGGAATTATTTAAGGTTAAGAGACAGGATTTTTTTATCATTTTCATGTAGGATTAGAATTGACACTCCTTCGTATCTTCCCGTGATCGTGAGAGGTGAAAAGAAAAATATCAGAAGGTGGGCAACACCGCCTTCCGAAGAACTGTCATTTTACTCAGCGATCCCTAAGACGCCAAGTGTGGGGCTGTATTTATGGCAAACCCCCCTTTAACGGGGAGGCTGTGTTCAGCAGTGGACAATCCGGTTGATACAGTAAAGTAAAACTATAAATATTCATAATAATATTATAGTAAATATACTGACATTTACTTCAGATTACACGAATCCATAATACAAATAATCACTACTGGCCATGTGCGACGAGTCAAATAAATATATAAGCATTTCATAAAAAACGGATCCGACATTCCACACTGTAAAGCATGACGTAATTAGTCAAAGTCGATACCATGTTGATTCAAATCACTAACCTCAAATCGTCATGGTACTGACTACAAGTAATTTCATACTTTTCATAATTTGAAGTTGGTTTCATCCTTTCTTTTATCATCCTTTGTTTTCTCTTTTTTATTGATGTATACTGCTAACAAGATCCCTCGCCTAAAATACTGTTTACATTCGCCCAATGATCATCCAGATATGCACCAGGTCAACAATCTCGACCAATAAGTATAAGTACAGCCGGTTATTTAAAACATGATTGACTATCACTTAAAGACTACTTTACCCATGAAGATAAAATTTAAATGAGACTAAGAGGTCCCGTGACCCTATTAGTAGTGCTATGGTAATAATAGCTTTACCCATGACTCTACTAGTTGCATAGGAAATTTAATCTCTGGTAGCACTACCAAATGTTTTGAAATACTCAGTGTGCCATTCTGAGCTGGTTTTATCACAACCTGATTCACAATTCTCGAAGGTAAGTGATAAACTGATTTCATGAAAGACGAACTCTGGACAGGAGCTGGATATCTATATATCTACTAGCCCCTTATCCAATGTAAAGGACAAACAGACAGAGCGATTACGTAACAGTTACGTGGCTGGAGAAAATTTCAATCTATGTCGACAAAAGCGACTGGCTCGGAGCCAAGTGGAACTTGCTTTTTGTGCAACCACCAATCAGCTGACAGACGAAACTGACTTAATGCTGAATGAGGTGTTTACGGGCTTGGTGCTTATACAAACTGCACCAATATTAAGAAAACATAACCCTTAATAAGTAACATCTTTTGAACCGCTTGCAGTGAAGTTTGCTTACCCGTCTTAGTTAAGCAACGTCCGCTGATGTCATGACTTGGATGGGTGACCGCTAGTAATATTACTACTGAACGCTTCTGTGCTTCGGAGGGCACGTTAAGCCATCGGTCCTGGTTGATGTCTTGCTATGGCAGTCATTACAACATGACTGCAGGGCATTTTGCAAATGCCCGCCTGCCTAGCTACCACCGTTAAATAGAAAATCTGTCGCCAAGCACCTAACGGTGTGTTCCAGCAGCTACCCTTGAGAGCCAGTCATTCTAGGTTAACCTGATCAACATCATCGAGCTTATTATCACTTATACAAATGTAAGATAGTGCTCAAATACTAGCCTATCAGAAAGTAAAAAAATATTCTTAGATGAATAATAAGTTATATAATAAGACTGCAAAGTTTGGCGCGAGTGTTTGTATTGAAATCCGAGGGAGTATTTTTTTTTTTTGACATATTTTATTGAATATAAAATACTTTTACTCTATTAACCAGCTCGGTGAAGGTTGTCTTATACCGGGATTTTAGACTATATTCAAAGTTCGAAATGGAAAATGGCTTAGCTGCCGAAAGAAACACGTTTTGCACCTCGCTACAGCTAACAAAATGCTAGTTGCTATATTGTAAATTATTGTTAATTAATATGTAAAATTCAATCTAAAATTACTGCAACTAGTCATATTGGACCTAAATTATTGTCCTGATACTTTTTACTGTAATAACCTTTTCCACGCTAGCAGATAAAAAACTCCTTTCCGCGCCGATTTCGAATGATAAAACAACACCTTTCCGAGCTTGTAAAATGAAAATAATCTTGATAATTATATTGTGGCATCACCACGTGCAGTCTTTAATTTGGTGATCTTAATTTTACACAGAAGTTGCATGTAGTTACATTCAATCCATCTGCTATTTAACCAGTTCACAATTAGCCGAAGTTACATAGTTGTGATTTACGTTGACTGTTGGAAATAACTATGAGCGATAAAACTGCCAACCGGTACCTACCTACAAAAAAAATACTCCATATATATTATTAAAAAATAACTATGCTTTAAGCCAAAAACAGAAGAAACTAAACCATAGCGCTCACTTCCGAATCTCAACGTCCGCTCGTAAGAACACATTTAAATAAAGAACAACAGAGTCGTAAACAGTGGTTAATATGCGCTCGGTTCGTGCAAAAACTCGCTGCCAACTGGCATTTCTGTATTGTTGTGTAAGACATTACCGAGTTGTGTACAGCGCTTTATTTCTCTTAGAGGAAGTGGTAGGGAAAGATGGTGACAGGTAACTGTTTCAAACACGTTTCTGAACGCAATTTCGACCGCACATAATTTAGTTTTGCCCTCTCTTGATAGTTATAAAAAAAATGCGTTTAACAAGAGAAGAGAGAAGAGCCAAGAGCGCCCGCCGCGGCAACACTGGACCGCGCCGTGCTCCCTTTGAAAAGAGCTTTGAATATTTACGTCGAGCAAAGTATTAACAACTAGCCGACCGCGCGCGGTTTCACCCGCTTTACTCCGCTCCCGTCGCTCATAGCGTGATGCGATATAGCCTATGTTCGCCGAGGGTAGTGTAGCTTCCTAACAGTGAAAGAATTTTTTAAATCGGCCCAGTACTTTTTGAGCCTATTCATTACAAACATACAAACATACAAAAATAGGTACAAATCTTTCCTCTTTATAATATTAGTATAGATATAGATTAATATGGAATAATACATAACAGGCACAAGAGACTTTTAACATCAGGTGGTCCTCGTACTTATTCCGTCAAAAACAAAAAAAAATATAATAAAAATAATTTTAAAAAAAAAATACAAAAACTAAATCTCATAATGTTTGTTAGGACTAGCAGAAGTCAACTCTAAAAGGTGGCTAGCCTTTTACCAATAACTCTGTATGTCTAACCTTGATCGTGATATTTTATCTATCCGCCATCGTATACAAACTTCGATAAAATAATATGATCGACGACTACTAGTCGAGATAATAAAACAGCAGTCTATTACCGAACAAACGTAGCAAAAGGAATATAAATAAAAAAACGGTATCTTTGACAGAATTACGGGAGTCCTGCTCCTCCGAGACTGATATATGGCCGGCCTTTGTTTTGATCTGCAATAATATTTATGACTAGCTATACCGTTGTTTTGATATAGATCTCACTGGCTTTGGAAAACTATTCATCTTTTTCCTTCCTTTGTACCACGTATGCAAGGTCAATGAATACGTCATTCTAAAAACACAATGGGCTTCATAAGAACCTCCTTGTGAATGCTACATATGCATTCACAAAGACCAACTTCAAAAAAAAGGAGGGGACAATTCGTCTGCTTTTTTTTGTTTGTTACCTCAGAACTTTGACTGTGTGAAACGATTTTTATATTTTTTTTTATTTCAAGTGGTCCCATTTAAATTTCATCAAAATCGGTCAAGCCGTTTTTGAGTTACACTCCAATAACTGAAAAAATATCTTGATGATATAGTTGTTGACAGTGAATGACAGTCGGTCCCGTAAGTAGAAAGGATCAATAAAACGTGTAATTTTTTTTTTCCAAAAAATGGAACATACTTCAACACTCAAAACATGTGAAATAAATTGTTGAAGTCGGTACCATGATAATTCAAAAGTACTTATTCACAATAATATTGTGCGCATGGTACCGACTTCCACAAAATATTTCACAGTTTTGGGTGTTGAAATCCGTTCCATTTTTTAGTTAAAAATATTTTTACTCATTTTAGTGTTTTTTAGTAGTGCAGTCAGTAGTATACCACTATCTCTCGGGTATTCAGTGCGTTAAGATGGTTGTCGATCCCTGTTGTGTGCCCAATGTAGCAAATCAAAGCACATCTCCCATAAATATTAGCAGTGAGCACGCTGCTTATACTGAGAGACGTGGGTTTCATAGGTACGAGGTAATTAATTTAGCTTTTGATCAAAACGCACAATTTTTCACACAGTGCAGCGGTTCAAATACTAGGGGGCTACTTAATTATAATATTTTTAATAAAAATTAAATTGAAAAATACTACAATTTACACTCACGGAAACCCAAGAGAAAGCAGTAAAAATCTGTCGCCGAGCATCTAACAGTCGTCGAGAGCCAGAAGTAAAAGTATAGGCACATGAGACTTCTTAACTATGTCTCAGGATACGGGTGCAGCGCATTTCGTAACTTGACGTGACGAAATGCATATGCTATAGGCAGAAAATACCGCTTAACATCAGGTGGGCGTCGAGTTTGTTCCATCTCAATGCCATAATATATATTTATGTGACTGTGTTCAGAAAATTTTCCTTTCGCATACTGACAATTATACTGCAACCTTTTATATAAAACAGCTCTTCAGCACAAAACTGATTACGAAAAAATCACTTTGTCTGCAAACCTGGCTACATACTTTAGTCAATGAAGTCTTCTCCACAGCTACCATAAACTTTACGATCCCGGCAATCGAGACTGTCGGCAATTTTACGACAGGAGATGATCGATACGCGAGATTGTCGATGAGATACGAACTCAGAAACAGTCATCTAAATCAACCTAATATTGTGAAAGATAAATTTGTGGAAGCTTCAACTGTGCCTGCAAAATGGAAATAATATTGTTTTTTTTAATATCCATATTTTTTCAATTACCTATGCTTTGCGGATTACATTATAAAATTACGAGGGGAAAAAATATAGTTATTCGAAAAAAATTAGCCGGTGTATGATCCATCCCAATACGATGGTTAAAGAACGAGAAAAAAAAATGAGTTATGAGTAATTTTCATCGTAGCTCAACCGGTCAGAACATGCTCCGGATATAGGGGTAGATGACGTGGGTTCGAATCCCATACATGACTATAACATTTCCTCTCGTAAATTTGTAATTTTGTAAGAAAATAGTATTGCCCTATATAACGTGGAAACTCAAAACAATTATGATACCATAATGGATTTGGTTGTTTATGATGCTCATTAGAACTGTAATAGGTGGCCGGATGACTATTTCACAGAATATGTCTTAATATGTTGGATTATCTTTATCTTACAAATAATAATTTAAAAAAGAACATAAAATAAGTGAACCTTACATTAAAAGTGTATATATAGTTTTATGTTTTTAGTTTTTGTTATATAGTTAATAAGGCAATTAAATACCGTTTATATATTATAAGTTAACCAGTAAAAAAATCCCGTAAGGGATCGAATACGTGTTGTGGGTCTCTAGCATATCAGATGCTCATCATCAGGGCGAGTGGCACCCGGCGGGCACTGTTCGACGAAAACTTGAGTCGAGGTATTCGATCTGTACGGTGACTGTTTTGCTGGTTAATTTATAATATACCTACTTGCTTTCCAGTCGCGGCTCCGCCCGCGCTTATGTCGGTTCTAACCTCTTTTTGCGCAGTTGGATAAAAGTATCCTATATCCTTCCCCGGGTCTCAAACTATTTCCATACCAAATTTCATCCAAATCGTTTAAGTAGTTTCTAAGTTTATTCATTGCATACATAAAAATACATTTTTCCTCTTTCAAATATTAATATAAATATAAATAACATTTATATTATAAAAACTAAGAGAATTTGATTTTGTAAATACATACAAGCTCTGACTCGCGTAATATTTACCGGATATTTCTCCGTTTCTACCCTTATTTCAACCAGGATCATGGGTGGTACATTTTGCCAGCCTAGATACCAGGCCTATAGATCTGTGGAACCGTAAAGATGACATTACTATTATGGTGTGTCAACAGTCCTATACCTATCAAAACGATAGTGACAATCATAGTGATAGTGACAGCAGTGACAGTTCGGACGCAGAAATTTTTGACTTTGACAGCTACAACGCATCCGTCTCAACGACAGTTACGTGCTGATGCCCGCGCTCGACGCTGTACACAATCGTGACTCCCACACGAAGGGAACGGAAAGGGACGAATTACAGGCACGTGATACTTAACAATTGTAAGTCTCAATATGCCTTGTGCATGTTTCACAATAAAAAAACCAAGCCCTGGTAACTAATTAATTATTAAAACTATTTTGTTTTTAACGTCAACCCAATTTTCAAGACAAATTCAAGCACCCCATAGTAATGCAGTAAACGGAAAAATATTATAACAGTCATAACTCATAATAGTATGCTTTCCACGAAACTACCGAAAGTATGACTAAAGTATTTTACAAATTAAAATTTAAATCTCACCCTTTGCCAACTCAGTGCCAGCACCGTACTCCACAATGTAATGCAGTGAAATATCTTTAAATACAAAAAGAATTTGGTGCGCTGTATAATAGGCTACACAGAATGCTCCATTAAGGACAAAAACCGTATTAAAATATTTGTCCAAATTAAAATTCAAGTCTCAGCCAAAGCCATCCCAGTCAGCACCAACACGAAACACCGACCGAGTATGCCAACACTTTTTCAATGCAGTACAAAAGCCCCCAAAATAAGCAAAACCTAAAATGTACAACGGCGCATTATAAGGCCCGGCGCACACTGGCTCAACTTGCACTAATGAGCCTCGTTAGCTCTGCTCACTAATCCAGGCCTCGGAAAAAGACATTTACGTATTCCCTTAATAAACGCGCGGGAACAATGATGACATGTGCTTAAATCACGCAAGTTTACACTCTATTGTTTCTTGTACAAGGTCGACTGTTCTTTGTTGTAGGTGAATTTTAAAATTATGTGTAATTCCTTTGTAATTCCGGTGACACGTTTCGGTGCCACCTCCGGATAGCTAGCAGATGCTGTGAGATGGTAACATGTGGAATTATTAGTGTGGCTGTGTTGGAGTAGTATTACATCTTTAAAATTCAGTTTTATGGCTCATATATTTGGTTCTTCCTCCATAACGTGTCATCATTCTATCTTCTCTCTCCATCTCTATCTGTGAATGTCGTAAGAGGCAACCAAAACGGTAAAATACCAGAAGGAGGTCAGCCGTCTGAGGAACTGCGATCTTAAATTGCGCTTCCCATGACGCCTGCCATGCGTGGGGATATACGATTAGTGGGGATGAATCTCCAGAAAAAAAATGGTTACCTATAAAATTACGATGGGGTCAGCAGAGGATACACTTAAGTTTCGCCAAATGTTTGAGGTTCATCGAAATAGAATTCGAGTATATTGTTATTTACCGAAAACATTTCCATACTCCTAAAAAGATACTATGTATCATATAACAAGTATACATTAATCAAAAATTAAAAAACCCGACTGCAAATTATCTTTTTTCGATAAGCGTTTTATCGTTCCATTTAAATTAAAACTGTAAATTTTATATTGACGGGATCGTTTCTTAAAGCCCTTCATTTTGATACCCCACTCAATGGGTATGGAAGGAAGAAAAAAAAAATTGTTTTTTCTTTTATGGGGTCAAAAATCCGTCAGTTTGGTTTTTTTACTTTTTATGTCCCACTTTTTACCCAGTGTCACCTGGGCTATTAAGACGAATGTAATGATATATTTTACATTAAAATTGGTTAAACCGTTACGAAGTTATGGTGGAATAAAGAAACTCACAAACATACATACATACATGAACCCTGAAAACATAACTGTCCTTTTTTTGGGCAGTCGTGTAAAAAGAAAATTACATTAGTCACATATCAGTACCTTCCATGTAGACATTGTGTCGATGAGACAGTCATATTCAAGCTGTCATATAGTAAAGGGATAGTGGTGGTGGAACATTATTAAAGCCTCATTTGAAGGTACGACAAATACCAGAGAGCTGTTCCTCAGAAGGCACTGCTGCCCAACTTCCGGTATTTAGCCCTTAGTCTACTCTTACGACAATCATGGGACAAAAAGGGAGGATGACAATCTGGGTAGGCACCTCGCGGGGCTTGAATCAATGTTTTAAAAGATAAAAGTATCTGATTATTTACTTTCATCAGCTTATTCGTAAAAACAAACACACTAATAATTTTGGCGTTTATAAAATTAGTACGAAAGGATTTTACAAAATGTGATTTACCATCACAATTATTATTTGACTTATTCTGGAAGCACGCCAGCTCACCAGAGGATGTGATTTCTGCAAATGGACTATTCTAAAGGCATTCGATAAAAATGTCGTGTGATTTTATTCCTAACTCATGATATTTTATGACTCTGTGAACTCAAAGGCGTGGCTTATACGCGCGTCGATTCATATTTCGTTTGAAATGTCATAAAATTGTAGGTACTATTAGTAAAAAGCGTACCTAATCTTAATAATACGTATGATGCTCTCATCTCATATGATCTTCTAATTGGCAAATTACTGCAAAATGAAAACGTCTTTAAAGATGTTCAAGTTTCATTTGAAGGGATGGTCAGGGAACAAACACGACGCTCATCTGATGTTAATCGGAATAATTTAACTTTTTTTTCATTTTGGCGGAACAAGGCCGAACTCGAGGCCCACCTGGTGTTAAGCGGACTAACATCTGCCTGTAACACATGCATTTCGTCAAAAGTCACTAATTGCACTACGCTCGACACCTTGACACAGTTGTTAAATCTCATTGTGCCTATAATTTCACTGGCTCTCAAGGACTGCTGCCGGAACACACCGTTAGGTGCTTGGCGACAGATTTTCTACTTGAGGGTGGTCGCTAGCTAGGCGCCTGCAGCAGCACCTGTCACCTTGAAACATACAGTAGTTAAGTCACATCTGCAGTTAATTTTACTGGCTCCTAAGAATTCCTGTTTATTTCTTATTTCAAGCTGTCCTTAAGAGCCAGCTTGTCAATTCTAAGTTAGCCTGAACAACCTCCTCAACTACACCATCACTTTGGTGAGATAGTGAGCAAAGGCTCTTATATAAATATATACAGAACTGTAACAACTTTCGATACATTTAATTTTAATACAATTAACCAATGTTATTACACTTATTGTTCGACACGACTTAAGAGCATACTAAAAGAGAGTATATTCCTTTCTGAAAGATCATCAATTCATCTATAAGATTTCTGGTGTTGCGGATGTTCAAAGGCAGCGGTGATCACTTACCACCAAGTGAGATGCCTGGGCGTTTGCCGTCCTATCCAATGAAAAAAAGCTTTGTGAGAGAGAGTCCAGACTCGTTTAATATATATATATATATATATAAATAGTTTAAAAATGGAACCTATTTTAATAAGCTTAGTCTTTTTAGTCATGCGCAGCTACATTACATAAAATATTGTTCTCCGTCGACAAAATTGCAACTATGAATAAAATCATCCAGATACGCACATTTTTTTGTAGTTAATTGACTATATCTTAAAAACTACTCAACTGTGCCAGCATGCTGGGCACGCTGACAACTAGGAGTGGGCTGGAGCATTTAGACTGCCTCTGAGTCTGCTATGACTTCTAGATTGTCTAAAAGCTTTTATTGTAGCTGCAGTTGTATATAGTTCGTAGTATTTTGTTCAATATTAATCATTACTTGACCTATAAAAATAATATTATTGGTAGGTATTTTTTTATAACCTAGCTACGTTATAAGATAGAAAAGGAAGTTAAATTTGCAACAAGGCCAAATTAAGGGGGCTAATTTGGGCTCACTATAGTGGGGCTAAAGCTTAGCTTAAGCTATTACTACTATTATTTATTTAGTAGCTTCGAGGGCTGTTAGTCGCACTACTAGCTGATAGTATAAACTATTATCATACCAAATACAATGGTCATAGTCAATATAAATATAGCAATGGAATTGCCAGTGCTATATTTATATTAATATTAATAAATGCACTTTGTTACAGTAGGACTAAACTGTTGGCAATTATTTTTAATTTCTCTCACAATTTCATTCCAAGCATCTTTTTTCAGTGTTTTATAGTAAGTACTGCGGCTCCTTTGCATTTCTAGTGAAATTTTTACTCTAAATTGTAGTGAGGTCCAAACAAGCTCTGCGATAGACTTTGTGTTTGAGAAAAAAAATTATAACCTGCGTAAATGACAGTAAGAGCGTTACATGCTTTGCTCGTTGTGCCATCTTCACGGGCAATTTTCTATATTACAATACACTTAACACGTGTCTGGGTCCAGCGTAAAACAAGAGCCTGTCTCGTAGGTTCCAACAAATGATAGAGATTGCACGCTGTGGGTACCAGGGTTCAAACATTCTGCAGCAGCAACGTGCAAACTATACTATGTAGATTCGAAGCCACTGCCATCATCATAAGGTCCACCGTGGAACTATTTTCCACCGCATTAAGAATTTTTTTTATTAAAACTTTCGTAAGTAGTTAACATATTTAATGATATTGTCACCGATTTCACTTACGTTAAAAACAGTCGAGTAGCTCGATCTCGACCGACCGCTGTGCTTGCGCGGACGCGGTCGGGAGCGCACGTACTCCATGAAGAAGCGACTCTGAAAGTCGCGAAACCGGTCGAGATCGAGCTACTCGATTGTTTTTAACGTAAGTGAAATCGGTGACAATATCATTAAAGAATTTTTTTATAATCCCCAAGCTTGGCAGCCGTCTTTGGAATCGCAGTGTGAGAAAGAAGTTCTTCAGAAGGCCTTACAGTCTTTTTCCTTTCGTCATCTTGTACGATGCTGACAGGACAATATTATAGCTATTAAACCTTGGAACCCAATATATATGTAAAAAAATATTAATTAAAATTACTGGGCAAACGAAACATATCAACTACGGTTAAGGCATATCTTGTAATATCAAGCACAGTGCAGTCACGTAGAATGGTTACGTACTCTATGAAATGTGCTATATTTACTATTAATTGCTAATATCTTAGTATTTTAAAATGAGGTGCTCATTTAGGAAACTGAAGTAATTTGTGATGTGACTACTAATGTCTAAAACACATCGTTTAAATATAAAATTATTAAAAAATATTTCTTTACAAAAATTATACCAATTATTATGATCCCACAGAAAAATACAATTACTGACCTAGAATAAACAGAACACCTATCTCCAACGGCCAACTTGCCGGGATCATAAATTCACACACAAATGTTCAATTTGGAGGCAAATATAAAAGGGAATTTATCAGGAACAATTTGTATGCGATAACCGCTATCGAGCGCTTCGTAAATAACCCCCTCCCCATGGAAGACTCATGCTCCCTTAGGAATCTTAAATAAGTTGTGCAATACTTCAATGGGGTATTTACTTATTCAGCTACTTTTTATCTACGAAATTTTATCACATGAAATTTTCAGCAGCATCTAATTGTTATTGTTAGATGGCATTAAGTTCGTCCTACTTCACTTTATATATGATCAAAACAAAGATAGCTAAACGCGTTTGTTTCCTACTTTTTTGGGGTTACATAGGTATACACAGGCAAACATGTAAATAAATTGTAATAAATGTAGATTCTTTCTAAATATAAAAAACACTATCGCGTGCTAAGCGAAAATGATATCAAACAAATTATTGGAGTACAAAATGTTATGCCCAAGGCGGCAAATAATTTTGTACTTATGAGAGTTAAGTATTTGAAAAAACACTTCTTTTGTGCTAAGCGAAAATGATATCAAACAAATTATTGGAGTACAAAATGTTATGCCCTAGGCGGCAAAAAATTTTGTACTTATGAGAGTTAAGTATTTGAAAAAACACTTCTTTCGATCAGATGAAGTCTAGTATAGTTGTAGTCTAGTAGTCGTCTGGTTGATGGCCGCGCACCATCCCCTATGACGGTCAAAGTAATACAATTGGAGCACAAAATTTCGGCAGAAATGCCAAGTCCCAGGTGGCCGAGATGTTATTAGGCATCCGACGCGATATCGGAGGACGCGGGCTTGATTCCCGCCTCGGGCATAAAATTTTGTACTCCAATAACTTGTTTGATAAAATGTAGTATCTCCTTTTTAATGTATGTATATGTAGTAAAAAAAAATGTGGTATAACTATTCAACCTCTTAAATCTCCCATACCCTTCAACTCGCTGAAAAAGTCGGTCAGCAGCCCCACATTATATACTGAAAAACAAAGCAGTACTCGGGAAACTTCAACTGATACAGTTCTGGCGCAAAGCCAGCGGTCCATGAGTGCGCTTTCATCGCTACAGCGCTTCAAGACGGCACAGTAAGCCGGTTGGAATGGCCCTTTGACCAAAGCGTGATCAACTCGTTAAAAACTCAAATATATGTAGCTTAGTAGATATGAAAAAGTTGATTTAAGACCCAGATGGGTCCTATAAAAATATAAAGCTTGCATGACCTCAAAAGAGTAAGTAGGTACAGACCTTTCAATGGCTACCTCACAAAGGCCTTCGTGACTGAACAGTTATTTTTTATTTATGTTATGCGTATATCCACCTGATGTTAAGCGGACTAACCGTAGCCTATAACATATGTTTTTGGTCACAAGTCACGAATTACACTGCGCCCGTCATGATTCGTTCGATCTGGAAATTAACCTAAAACTTCTTGGTTTATTTATGCAAAGAGTTCACGCCAATACATCAAAGAGAAAGTGCATTAAAATTGTAAATTGTAAGTATAAACGAAAATAATAAAATATCTTTATTACCATTTATACTACCATATACATTAATTCCAAACACAGCAAAACTAGATTTGCTGTTAAATAGTTAAATTCTACACTAAAAAGTTCGCACTATACACATATAAAGTCTTAGTTTTAAAATGTTTCATCCATTGATAATAAAAATGTAAGGATGCTCCACGTAGACGATGTACAGAAGAGAAGCCAGAAAAGTATATTAATCGATTAAATCTCTTCTCCGTGTTGCAAGAACTGACTAAGTATATAACTATTTTCAAAAGTAGATTATAGCTTTAAAAGCTAGAGGTATAATATAAAATTTCTACCGGATATTCCTCCGGTGAATTTCATTTGAAAAACTACTTCCGAAAACCGTTTCTATAGAACGAGTTGGATAAATAAGACGACGCAGAAAGAGGCACGGCTAAATAAAATTGAAGTAAGGGTGCGGCTGTAGTTGTAGCGGGAGCGATTTCAAAAATGTGGGCCACGGCCATACACAACGCTCATTTCAGACATTCTTCGAGTAATATATGTATGTCAAGAAAAAAACAAAGTTGCTGCCGTTTGATTTATAGCATGAAGTTTATCAGACCATACATTTTCAGACTTTATTTCTAAAATTATTTATGAAGTCCATATTAGCTCTATTTACTTCAGAATTGAATGTAAATGATGTTTATTGCTGATGGTCCAGCTTTGGCTGCTCTCAGCTGATGCCGGTCATTAGGCGGTCGAAGATGTTGTTCAGGCTAATATATAATAAAACTATTACTGGCTCTCAAGGCCGGCTTCCGGATAAAATGGTTCGGTCCTTGGCGACATATTTTCTATTTGAGGGCGGTATCTAGCCAGCCCTATATTCGCCAAAACTAAGTGTGTAGTATACAAGTCAAAGGCTAGTATATTAAACTATAATAAGTGAAGCTTGGGGAAATTTATCGCTTTCCCAAATAAAATGAATGATGAAAATTATAAATCCCTGAACAAACTTGTAATAGTCGCTGTCGCTATCGCTTATAGTATGATTTCAAAGTCAGGCAGTACGTCTTCAGCCCGTAGTCATCCGGTCAGTATATTGTTTGAAGTCGCTTCGTAGCTTTATTGTGCAATAATGAGACTCTCCGAGACTCCGGAGTTTGGACACATGTCCACTACAGGGACATGTATATAACTATGACGGTAATTGGGTCACTTGAAGGTTGAAAGACAAGGCATCAGCTATCTAGAAATATCAGCCTAAAAGTATTTAGGCCTTCAAATCTGGTACAAAGCAATGAAAAACTACGTGTTAGCAGCTGAATTAGTGGAAAATCAAGTAGTCTAAAAAACTAAAATACTCTTTATATCATATTTCATAGTTCGGATAGTTTAAGATTTTTTTTTATGGTTGTTTTTTTATAGCTATTTTCTGATAAAGCGGATGCGCTTAAAGGCGTTTAAGCAAATAATCTAATATTTGAATTATGAGGTTGCGTTACGGTAACACATAAAGCTAATTGCAGATAACAAAACAAAGAAAAAAAACTATTTCAAAATATAGCCCAAATACTACTCGTCAGATGTAAGTCACATTTAAATGGGACCACATAACGATCGCCAGCTTTCGAATGAAAAAAAATCATCTAAATTGGCACACCTTGTAACGAGTTATGAGGTAAAACACCTGAAAACAGCAACCTCCTTTTTTTAAACTCGGTTAATGAGTCTTGTTTATAAAACAAGTCAATATTTAAACAATGGATGTCGCTCCGCCCCTCTAAGGTTATTCAAAATAGGATTGAGAGGACAGATTTGAATTATTACTATCATCACAGAATAGGCATAGATGGAGTCTATCCCGGTAGGGGGATCGGTTGAGGCCTATAATCGCGCTCGTGGTGTAATTTATTTTCGTAGTAGTTTTCTCACTTGCTGTTTATACGCTGAGTCACGAATAGAACGTATCAACTCAATAAAGTTTAATTTATATAGTCAAAAGTTACAATAAGCTGTTACATATCCTTATATTGCTTCGCAAAAAACAATACGAGACTGCCATATATGTGTGTACCGTAGATATATTTGCATTGTTTACCCGCGTAATTTTCTCCGAAACTCTACATCCCCCCGAATTAGTTTGACAACCCTTATCATAAAGGGATAGGGTTTATGATGCCGCAATATTTTTGGATGCTAGTTTTCGTCAATGTGTATAGAGATTTTCGCCTCATAAATATGTAGAGAAGGACTGTTTAGTGTATGATTTGGGGGTAATGGATTGGAAGCTTGAAGAAATAAAGGAGCTAAGGAAAAACGTTTGTATATTTTGAAATTATAGAGTTATGATGTTATTCTCGTACGGCGTATCATTTACTTTGTATTGGTTTCTAAAATATTCCTTATTGTTCAGTGACTCAGACTTTAATACCGGTTAGCTTACTTTGATAAATGAATTTGAAGAAATATATGAGAGAGAAACAAACTAAGCGTAAGTAAGATTTAGTTATACAAGGAATAGGGAATATTATAATAGATATGGTGGCACTTAAAGGCATAAAAATACTTGATAAGGCAGCTTATGATGGTCCGTGATTTCATAGCTAAATTAGTAGTCCCACTAAAACAAAACGAAACAAAATTTCACAGATTTCCCTCTTAAAAATTATAACTCAATCTTACTCACAGACAAAATGACGATACTACTTTAGATAATTACTTACCTCAACATTTAAACAATGAAAGAAAAAAATATAGCTGCCTATAAAATCATGAGAGCCATAATGTTGTCTTAGGTTTTCGCGATTGCTACACGTAGTAATTAAACAACTTTAAACGGTTTAAAATTCTAAGTTCCAAGGTGTGTTCCTTGGTCACGGGGTGACAGTCACCCCTTGACCAAGATCACTGCAAAAACTTGAAACGTCGGGAAAAAAAGAAACACAAATATACGCGATTTAAACCGTTTAAAGTTGTTTAATTAATATCATGATAGCCACTTACACATTTTGCACCTGGATGCTCGCTTAGCATTAAAGGTTAGAAATGTTTCATTAACACAAACAAAAGCAGTTAAACACCCAACGAGCTCCTACAAAACTAGGAAATCTGTCTAATCAGGTTTAAATAGTGTATTTCATTATCACACTAATATAATAGATGCAAACGTAAATATGTTTACTAATAGCCAAATCAAACGGAACTGAATTATCTGATATTTGGTACATAATATTTTTTAGGTCCTAGCTTGGGACTTAGAATTTTAAACCATTTTACTTAGTAGTTTCCTAAAAAGCGATACCAATATCTACGTGGGTGAAACTGCAAGTATTATTTGATATAAATCATTTCGGCTAAGAAAACCTTTTTGATAGTCGTTTAAAAGTAAGGCGGGCAAAGGTATATTTTAAAGATCGTTCCATTGTCACACTACCACCTACCAACTTTGTTAGGAAACTTCCAAACTTTCAGAGTAATTAAAACGGTGAAGTTAGTTCCCATAGTAAGTTTTTTTGTTGCCTAATGACTCGTGGGCAAAGTTGGGGGAGTAGTCGAATAAGTTGTAGCTGCTACCCAGTTACTTACAACTCACAAAACTAAGTTATACGTATATTTCACACGAAGTGGAATCGTTGGTCGAGTGGCGTAAAGTTTCACTTTGGGATTTTGTGGTTCAGGGTTCTATCCCAAGGTAGGAGAGAGATGACACTTTTGTCTTCTTTTTTTGAGACACTTTGTTCTTCTGTCCAGGCAGTTCGAAGTTAACAACAACAGAGCAATTTTTTTACAACAGAGAGATGTTTTTTTAAAAATGGAACCTATTTGTTTACTAGTAAAAATTAATTATGACTACTTGTTATGTCCATAAAATAACTTTTTAGTTGATAGAAAGTTATCACCATAATCGTATCATTTCATTTCATTTTGTAACAAACAACACGTATATGTTTATTGAAGAAAATTTTGGTAGATTAAAAGATAACGCCTGAATAGGTGCCCCTGATTTGTCAAAAAATAGTTTCCAAATAGCCATGTAAAGCACTGTGCTGAAAATTGATGACCACAGATGAAATGAGAGGATATTTTGGTATTTTTTATTGCTGTTTCTGGATCTGGATGGCGTAATGCGATAAATATTTTCGAATTGTTAAGCCTGCACCGAGGCAGTAATACGTAATTGTGGTTCATTTGATCCCGTGCTGTATCTTTATTTCTTAATTTTGAGTTCTGCAATTCATATATATAATATTTTAGGATTCATTCTATAAATCATACAATTTAGAAACACGATAACTTAAAATTTCCTCGATAGAAAAAAAATCCAAAGTTATATCTAAAAAACTAAATAAACCCTTAGTACGGCGTAAATATTTCACGGAAAGTCATCAGTCTTTGATTAATAAAAAGATCAATTTATTTTCTATAACGTATACACGTTATATTTTCCAAATAGGTATTCGTTTTTATAATACAAAGGAAATACCTAAATTCACGCACGTTCTGTCCATTTTAGCCAGAGCCGCGACGCTTCCTCCCTATCCACTTCAGTACCGCTGCGGCCGTCGGACGGGGAACACGTATCGCTTGAGTTCACGCACCGTTTTAAAAACTATATTTGAGTTTACGTAACGATTTTGTTTATTTACTATGGGGAACAAAGTAAACAAATCAAAGAAGTGAAGAGGTTGGCGAAAAATTAATGCAAATCGCTTGCATGAAGAAATAAAGTAGGTAAAGTTCATATATTTGTTCCTAATTTTACTTACCCCAATATGCATTTATTTTAAAATCACACTGAAATGTTTCAAACACAATCAAATTTATCTTTCAAGACTCCTCCAGGCCGAGAGCAAAGAGAATTTATACGAGAGTATGGAAAACATAGAGAATACTCTTACTTCGTAAGTATACTCAACCTACATACCTATAACTGCGTAGGTAGTTTAAAACGAGTATTTACTTTATTTCAGCAATATTTACCTACTAAAACGAATTCAAATTTAACCACTCTGTAACTTTTTGTAACTTTTAAGGGAATACATTTGAATCATGTGATGACGCGATGCAACAAATATCACTACAGGCAGAAAATTTTGAAAGAAAATTCTATGCTTCGTTTGTATCACATGTAATACTTATACAATTATTATATTATACCTTCCAAGTTTGGGTACTCAATTAAATCTAATAATTTAATTAGATTTAATTGAGTACCCATAATCTTTAAAATTTTCTATTTATAGGGTGAATGTACCAAATGTTGGCATTTCACAGCAAAGCACATATTTTGATTTATGTGATGACACGCTGACAGAAATACCACTACAGACGGGAAATTTTGAACACAAATATTTTTTACTTAGGTAACTGTACCTAGTTCTGTACCTAGGTAAGTATAGTAAATATATACAATAAACAATACTTTTAAAAACTCTTTGACAAAATATAAAACTGACTTCGCAGACGTGAATGAACATATTAAATCCATACGTTGTAATCACTACGATATGTACTGACTTCAACAATAGAATTCACACTTTTTTGTATTTGGAACACAAGGAACTTAGATGGGTATAAGAAATAAATGTTGGTTTTGTGGCGCGAAATAGAAATACATTTTTAAAAAAGAAATACCAAACCTATACTATATTTTTAAATATAGACCAACTTTTAAGTAGGCCATCAAGACAAAAGAAATTACAATTAATAAATAGCTCAAAAAGTTGTTGATTGCGTAAAAATGGCCAGCGTTAGTTAAAATTAATAATAGTTATAAATATTCGTAGCCCATATTTGTCCGTTTTGTTTGGCAAGCAATCAATCATTACTACATTTCATACAACTTATATAATTCAAGTACACAGATTTTGTTTAAACAGTGTGCCGGGACACTAAAAAGTCAATAGAATAAATTAATTTAAAAAAATGTTTGCTATTCACAATTTCGCTTCGGTCTTTTTAGTTATACTTTTAAATAGTCTATTTTACAGTCGGGTCTTTTATATATAAATTAATTTATTTTATTGTTCAAAAAGGGTATCATTAGATGATACTTCGTGAACTGTCAACTAAATGGTACGTTTACAAGTCATCTGATGAACCGATGACTTGAACGTACTTGAACGTGACGTGTTTAAAGAAATAATATAATAAATTTGATTTCAATTGCTAGTTTACTAAACCATCTTAATATTTCCGAATTTCCAGGGTATTGGATGATACGGATTGTAAAATTTACCACACTCCAGAATTGTAATTCCATAAAAAAAAAACTGGTTAGTTTTTGTTATGGAAAATGTTTGCTATTCACAATTTCGCTGCGGTCTTTTTAGTTATACTTTTAAATTGTCTATTTTACAGTCGGGTCTTTTATATATAAATTAGTTTATTTTATTGTTCAAAAAGGGTATCATTAGATGGTACTTCGTGAACTATCAACTAATGGTACGTTTACAAGTCATCTGATGAACCGATGACTTGAACGTACTTGAACGTGACGTGTTTAAAGAAATAATATAATAAATTTGATTTCAATTGCTAATTTACTAAACCATCTTAATATTTCCGAATTTCCAGGGTATTGGATGATACGGATTGTAAAATTTACCACACTCCAAAATTGTAATTCCATAAAAAACTGGTTAGTTTTTGTTATGGAATTAAATTATCAAATAATAAATCAAAAGTTCCTCTAAAACTATTTTGTTGATATATAATGATGTAATATATAAATTAAATTATCTGTTTTATTACTGGGTACCATATACACAGGCACAACATTTTTGTCTTTCAGCGGAGGAAGAAATAGATGATAACATGAATTACTCACACAAAGGAAATAATGCCTTGAAGTAAGTTCGATATTGATCATGATGGTTTTGTGTCCTAGTAAAATTGTTTCATAATTTATCTGAGTACATTAAGCATAATACTTACATATATTTACTTCTAAAGTGGTGATTGGTGATAACTTTGTTTGCTCTGAGATAGTTTTTCTCTGTGTTTTAATGTATATTTCAAATATGGTTATGGTTACACAATTATGAATTTAAATAAACGAAGGTATGCTTAACCTTGTTTTTAGATAAATAAAATGAAATATATTTTGATTTAATTAAAATTTGTTTAATTTTTAGGTTTCTACGCATCAGTTGCCAGGTGAATCAGATCAAGAGAAGATTATATAATAATAAAACCAGAAGAAAAAGTAGAAGAGATAAGAATAAGTGGAAATAGAGTTGTGGATATCATGTATTTATTTGAACAATTGCAGGAAATTTCGCAGCATGACTCTCCATTTAGTTGCAATTTTAATCATTTAAAATTAGTCGGAGAAAAAAGAACAGGGTTTGTATCAAAGTACGAGTGTGTTTGCAAAATGTGCAACGCCAAATTAAGTTTTAATAATTGTGAAAAATCCAATAATAACAAAGAACTTGATCTCAACGAAAATGTGGTAGGTGGTTTCATATCTATAGGTGTAGGATACGCAGGTCTAGAACAAGTGTCAGCCTTACTTGATATACCTTCTATGTTGGATCATTTGCCAAGTGTCACGCAAGAGTCTGTGAACTATGGAAACGGCAAAAGAAAAATGTATTGAAGAAGCAGCAAAAGAAGAGTAATATTAATGCAGACGGAGTACCTATGATTATCGTAGTTGCTGATGGATGTTGGTCAAAAAGATCATTTAATAACAAATATAACGCATTGGCGGGTGCTGCGGTAATTATTGGTTACAGAAAAAAAAAAGTCCTTTAAATTGCAGTTAAAAACAAATATTGTATGATTTGTGCACGGTCAGAGAACAAAAAAATCCCAACTTAAAAATTACGAAGTATCCTCAAGTGGAATGGAATCCGTAGCAATAGTTGAAGGGATTAAACATTCCTTACCAAATCAGGGCTTGATTTACTCCAAGTTAATTGCTGATGGGGACCCCAGTACATATAAGAGCATATTAGAAGCAAAACCTTATGGAAACTTATTGGTAGAAAAAAATGAATGCACTAATCATCTGTTACTTTTGCACGAAACTAGACGAATTAACCAAAAACACTTGCAAATATCGCAAAGTACTAGGAAAAAATATACTGCACTTGCGTAGATGTGTTAAAGGAGTTGTCAAACATATAAATTCAAAAGATTCAAGTTTCACCCAAATAACTAATTGAATGCACCAAATCACGTTTTCGGAAATCGCAAATATGCAAACCTTATTTCTGCCAAATTATAGATCAAAATGAACCAACAGAATTAAAGATTTTGTTGCTGAAATGAAGTCTAGTAATATTTTTGCTGCTATCATGAAAATCATGTCCATATTGGTAAACAATGCTAAAAGCCTAATGACTACTATTTACATGATGTAAATAGTAATATAGCAGAAGTATTAAACAATGTTATCGAGAAATTTGTTGGTGGTAAACGAATTCATTATTCAAGTCGACAGTCTTATACAGTTCGCTAACTACACCGCTAACCACTAAATAATCGTATATTTGCAAAAAGATTTTAATGCGAAGTCCTAATCCTATTGTTAGACGCTTAGAATTTAAACGCGATAAAAAAAGAATTGATGATTTAGAAACGGAGATCATCAAAATCTTTTGTGAAAAAAAGTGTACAAACACTACCAATGACAAATATTATGGCGAGTCTTGTCAAAAGCCAGATCTAGAACAAGCTGAATTTGATTTTGCTAAATCAAAACTTATGAAGAAAATTAATCTTTCTGATGATGATCGCCTGTCACTTGAAAAAAGAACTATTTTGCAGGCAGATTCGATTGAATGGCACCAAGAGAGAAAGTTACGCCTTACTGCGTCTACTTTTGGAAAGGTATGCAACAGAGGCCTTATAAAATGTGCACCTCTAGTAAAAAATCTTGGATATGTGACTGGTGATTTAAGCCACGTAAAATCCGTTCATTATGGCAAGGAACACGAACATATTGCGTTACAACAGTTTGCTTAAGTACTCAAACTCGACAAAGAAGCTAACTTCAATGGTATAAAAAAATGTGGCTTATTCATCGATTCTGAACTGCCATTTTTGGCGGCAAGTCCAGATGGATTGATATATGATAAAATCATTGAAATGGATCCTATGGAATCTCTAAGGGATCTTTTTAAAGAAATTGATATATTAACTTTACCGAGTCTGTATATATTTGAAAATATTATGTATGTTCGGAAAAAATTGAGTAAATTTAAATTAAATAGTGACAACCACGGTTACAACACTAGGAATAAATATAAAATAGCAGTACCAGGTTTTAGACTAGCAAAGACATATAAAAGGTCCTTTTTAGGTAATTGTGTGCGGTTTTATAATAAAATTCCTAAACATATTACAACGCTCACAGAAGGGAAATTCAAGTTACACGTGAAAAATATATTAATTAAGAGATCCTTACACTCCTACTACTCCATACTACACAGTTTGTGATTACTTAAACGACAAAAATGCCTGGACAATTCCGTCTTTGCCAAGCTACCGCCTGTCACCCACATAATTTAAACAAATATTGTAAGAATTTTATTATATAGTAAATGTAACGCATTGTTAAAAGACGTTTAAAAGAATGGCCTCAAGTTGCCGTCGATGCTTGCCCGTTCTTCTCGCAGTGGCTCCATACAATTTTTGTTTGCTGAACGTGGCAGTACAATGTAGAATATTTCAATTTAAAATTTGTACGATAAATGACTTTGACTTTGAATAAAGCATTTAAATATTGAAAATCATGTCACATCACTAACAATCACTGAAAAAAATCGGTTTTAAGTTTGTAAAGATTTCTACTATTCTCTTCTACTATTAAATATCTTTCGATTTCTTATTTAGCTGATTTTTTCAAGTAAGTGCCCATTACTACGCAAATAGCCGAGATTGCTGCGTAAGTACTGTTACTATAATGTAGATTTATTGGGTGTCTCTCAAAAACCTACTAGGGGATGTAAATTACTCTGTCCAAAAATATACCAACATCGGATATTCTTGGTGATTATTCGTGGTCGCACATAATATACCTACGTTTATATATATTTACTTTACAGAAATCTATTTAGTACGTCTACTCTGAGTGAATAATGTAAATTTGAAAAGGGTCGATCACTGGGATTTTTACCCTATTTATATACCCGTTCTGTATTATATGTACCTACTGACGTACCTCGATGTCGTGGAAAAAGGTTTTTTACGTGAATAAGAATATATTCAGTAACAGTATATAAATAAAAACTAGTCGTTCTATTATGTATATATATAAATAAGTAGCACCCTAGCTAGTCAATTGGAAATTGGTTACGTCTACTTGGAAGAGTAAATTATGTATACCTACTGAAGTACCGATAAGTCAGAAATAAAAAATAATAAATGTGGAAAAACGTTTTTTACCTGAACATATTCAATAAAAGTATTCGAAATGTATTGTTTTATTTTGTAAATAATAATATAATAATAATAATAATAATAATTTATTTATTTGTACTAGAAACTAAATATTAGTAGCACCCTAGCTAGTCGAATGGCGCAGCTCGGCGCGGCGGGTCAGCGCATAGCTATTTAGTTGCATGATCTTGTTGGCGGCAGCAGAGGGGGCGCGGCGGCGCGCGGCGGCGCGGCTCGCGGCTTCACTGTGTGCCTTACTCACGCACACATACGCGGAGCGCATAGAATACCTGAAATCGCTGAGCGCCAAAAGCTCGGTACCCCCTTAACGGATTGTATTGTGTTTGATATAAGCATTGGCGAAAGCTGAACTAAGGCATTCTTTTATTTAGACCTCTGGGATGAGAGCCGCTTTATTTTATTAAAAATATAGTGGTTTTCAAAAACTTGTATTAATTCATAAGTCTACAGGAGAATGTTGTTTATTGTACAACTATCGAAACTCTGTTTCAGCATAAAAATAGCGTACGATAATTCAGTAAAAAAAAAACAAGTTCCAAAACTGAAAAGTATGAAATCATAACTTGTTGAAGTAGGTACCATGCTGATTCAAAACACTGACCTGACATCAAATTCCGACTCCCTCAAGTTATTTCATACTTTTCAGTATTGGAAGTCAGTTCTGTTTTTTTTGAAATAACAGCGATGCATACTGCTTAAAGGATCATTCACTCACTTAATATATTTTTCACCATCGAGAAGAGCAAATACCATGCAATCATCCAGGTAAGCTAATACATTTTCTGTTCATTAACTATAACTTAAAAATGACGAAAAAAAATACTATTACGACTTATTTTTACGATATTGACGAAATTTTAATGCGGCCCCCTTCATCATCAATATCAGTTTATGACTGGTGGAGCTGTGTAAATGGCGCAACAAATAAAAAAAATACAAACAGTTGAATTGAGAACGTCTTTTCTTTTTGTTGTTATATAATTTTAACATTTTTGTTTTTGCAATAACACATGCTCTGCGGATTACATTACAGAATTACAAATTTACGAGGGGAAAAATTAAAGTCGTACATGACTTTAACTTTTCCTCTAGAAGTTCTCTTAGAAGTTATTATAGAAGTCGTTGATTACAAAACTATTGACAGCAGGCAACAATGTTTTTGGACTAATAATCCTTTGACCACACACAGTCATGACCATATACACACAATATATATACAATTTGTAATTAATTCCGTTTACCAATTACTAATGTGTATACACAATACACATACTGTGGAGTGGCAGAAAATTATGTGATTCAAAATGTGTTCGTCATTCTTTTGATATACAGAATCCCAAAAATGACTAGGTCTGTAGTTTAAGTAGGAGGTAGCTGGCATTGGATATTGAGAACTCGACAAAGTAACTTGAAAATAAAATAAAAACTGTTACTAAAGTTTTCTCTCTGTCCTTGCAATAACTTCATAATAAACAGACTTTTGCCGCAAAACGGAGCAAATAGGTATCTTTTTAACATAGACCGGACAAGCTAAAGTGGCGCAAACTCAAAACTGTAGCTCATTATGCTGTCACCAGAAATAAGTGGTTCCGGTCATTTCACGCGAGTTTTTAATTCAACCGCGCCACCCGGATTACCGTTTACAACCGGCTACGAGGCGGTTTTATCCGGTTTTTAAACGCCACTCTGTCACTTTGAGCGCTTAATTTGTTTGAGCCTGTCGAGTAATTCGTCGTGTTATTTAACTTATTGATGTGCTGTGTCAGTAGGAACGTCAACCCCAAAGAGGTACACGGTTTTTGCGATATCTATATGATTTCCGTGCTTGGCAGGCGTTTAGCTATGTATGTTCCTGGCTGAGACGCAATCAAGCACTCAGAATAATAATACAATACAATTCATTTCCAAAAAAAGGTTTACAATTTAGAAGTACCCGTTACTTCAACGATGGGTAAGATGCTACGTAATTGTCTGGACACAAGGTGACATTGAGACCCAAACTAAATGTAAGCTCATATCTTGGGCCTCTCAGATACGATCTCATGCGTTTGCACATTAGGTGCTGCAGGTTATATGAAGGAAGATATTATTATGGACTACTAGTGTAAGTATGCCTATTGGGGTGAGGGGCTAGAATGTCACCCTACCATTACTAATTGTGGGTGTCGTAAGAGGCAACTAAAGGTAAAATACCGGAAGCAGCGGCTTCTAAAGAACTATTTTAAACTGCGACCCCAAGACACCTGCCAAGCGTGGGGATTGGGCAAACCCCCTTCTTAATGGGGGACGCTGTGTTCAGCACTAGACAATCTGGCTGATACAGTATATAGTGATAGTGTAGGTGCTAAATGTTTTTAAAAGTAATTTCATGGATAATTGTTTTTACTGTCATTATAATCAATTAAAATTTTAAGAAATGTTTGCACGGTCGCCTTTTATCTACTAAATAATATTAGTTATTGTATTTAATTTTTTAATTTATTTACATTGAAAATCTTTACAAGCTGTTTACAATAATAAAACATCTAAAAAGAATGCTGCTACAAAATCTATCGGCAACTATACAGGCCACTGACTGGGCCCGTGAGGTGCCGGGTTAGAATTGCACCTCCCCATATCATCCCGTGAGTGTCGTAAGAGGCGACTAATAGAAAAATACTGGAAGGTGGGCAGCAGCACCTTCTAAAGAACTGCCAAATTACACTGCGATCCCCAAGACGCCTGCCAAGCGTGGGGATTATGGCAAATACCCCCTTAATAGGGAAGGCTGTGTTCAGCAGTGGACGATCCGGCTCCTTAGTTTTGGGATTATTAGAACAAGCGCCCTATTGACCATGCGCTCAGATATGTTGTGGAACGTTTATAAAAATACTAGCTTACCGGCCGCGACTCCGCCCGCGCGTTTGTCGGTTATCGTGCAAAATTTAATGATTTTGATGACCTCTTTTTGCGCAATTACATAAAACTATCCTATGTCATTCCCGCATCTCAAACTATTTCCTTACCAAATTTCATCCAAATCGGTCCAGATGTTTTGGCGTGAAAGCGAGACAGACAGACAGATAGATAGACAGAGTCACTTTCACACTTATAATATTATAAAGCATAACTAGCGGCCCGCCCCGGCTTCGCACGCATAATTACGACTATAAATTGAGATGTAAGCTATCCTATCTTTCAATTTGGATCAAATTGCACTGTTTTTATGCCTAATGGGTTAGCCTTCGACCACTATCTCCTACCTACCTATGGTTAGATACCTGATGGTAAGTGATGATGTGGCCGAAGATGGTGTTCAGGCTATCCTTAAATTACTGGTTTTCAAGAACAGCTGCCGAAACACACCGTTAGGTTAGTGCTTGGCAACAGATATTTCTAAAATGCCCTACCACCATGCTATAACGACTGCCATCCTAAGACAACAACCGGGACCGACGACTTAACGTGCCCTCCGAAGCACGGAAGCGCTCAGTGGTAATGTCACCAGAAGTCACCCATACAACACATGACAGATTTTTTTTTTTTTTTTTTTTTTTATGGCATAGGATGGCAAACGAGCAGGCGGCTCACCTGATGGTAAGTGATCACCGTCGCCCACAAACATCCGCAACACCAGAGGTCTCGAGGATGCGTTGCCGGCCTTTAAGGAGGATGGAGATGCGGAAGTTGCTTAACTTTGCCTATCGGTTCAGAATGGCTAACCAAACTTTTGCTACGAGCGCTTCAAATTTAAAATTGGTTCAGTAGTTTAGGTGTCCATCGTGGACAAACAACGTGACACGTAATTTTATATAAGTTAGGATATAATATGGATAAATAACCAAGGTTTACACGGCTATGTAGCTATAGACCAAGTAATCCAATTAGCTTATCATACTTCATCAGTATATTTTATGTAAACTACACTTACCGAGTTTGTTTCTGAACAATTAACGATTACCATAAATTGAGTGAGCTTTAAATTATCACAAATCTAATGTAAATAAGCTTGTTAACTTTATTACAGTGATTATAATTTACGCGCAATAATTACACTCTAAAACTCTAAACTTGAAACATATACTTGGCAGACAGAGCCTTCTCCTTATTACACATCTGCCCAAAAAGGAGTGTTTGGTTCAGGGTTTATGTATGTATGTATGTTTGTGAGTTTATGTATTCCACCATAACTTCTAAAAGACTTAACTGATGAGTTAGATTAATGTATGAGATATCTTTAGATTCGACTTGATAGCAAGTGACACTAGGTACATAAAAACAATAAAATATAAACTGGTGGTTTTTGGACGTCATATTATTAGAAAATCAAAATATTTTCTTTGGAACCTATCGAGTGGAATATCAAAATGAAGTGCCTTAAAAAACAATTCCATAAATATTTAATAGATTCAGGCGTTACTTTGCGGAAATCCAAATTTAATAATAACAAATATTTTTTAAAATATTTTAAGTAAACATCAAATTAATATTTTAATAAAACACTTAAAAAATACAAAAATATATCTAGTGACAATTCCGCCTAATTTTTCTGCTAAGCCGACGTGACATCACAAACGCCACGCAGCCAAACCGGAAGTTTTTTTTTTCGACGCGTTTCGTTTCTACACGAAGCATCCTCAGGAGATCTTGAATCTGCGAGCGCACGATAGAGAAACTATTTTATTATTTATAAATTCCATACTTAAATATATATAACTTGTATAGTTTTATTTTCAATGGAACGATAAAACGTTTAACAAAAATAAATAATTTGCGGTCGAGTTTTTTTCTTGTTTAATTAATTTATACTTGTTAGTTTATTTCGATTTAACAGTATTGATGACAAGTGTAGCATTATTTATGAACTATCTATTTTTAGTTAGTTAATTGACTAAAATACCAATTTTTCTGGATGCATATGGCCCACATTTCCAACCTATTTATAATCGAACTTTGTAAATTTGATTTATAGGTAAGTCAATATAACTAGTCAAGCTGAGCGTGGTGTTCTGAACTGTGAGTACTACCCTCCATCGCTCTTTTGTGAACCTCAAGTCTAGATTACTATGTTTTGGAGGATGAACTCGTTTGTGAATTGACTGCAAATGTTAATAAAAGTACGCTTCAGTGATAAACATTTCTCTCCAGGAATGGTTTCAAGGACTAGTGGCTACTTTAGGCGTTTTTGACATACCATAGCCAGTTTTAATTAAGAAAGTTTTGCCTATAATTTTTTTTTTTTTTTTTTTTTTATGCTTGATAGGTTAGCCTTTGACCACTATCTCACCTGATGGTAAGTGATGATGTGGTCGAGGATGTTGTTTAGACTAACCTAGAGTTACTGGCTCTCAAGTACAGCTGCCGGAACACACCGTTAGGTGCTTGGCGACAGATTTTCAACTTGAGGGTGGTAGCTAGCCAGGCGGGCATTTGCAAAGTGCCCTACCACCATGCTGTAACGACTGCTATCCTAAGACAACAACCGGGACCGACGGCTTAACGTGCCCTCCGAAGCACGGAAGCGCTCAGTAGTAATGTCACCAGCGGTCACCCATCCAAGTCATGACCGCGGCGGACGTTGCTTAACTTTGCTGATCGATTCAGAACGGCTAAGCAAACTTGGCTACAAGCGCTTCAAAGAAGAAAAAAAAAAAATGCTATGTTGCCGCTTTATTATGTCACTATAATGACCATGCTTATAATTTGTATCACAGATATAACGATCAAATAACCAAGGTTTTATTTTTAATTAGTAACACTGGATTCATGATGGTAAGGCATTTTGCGAATGCTACCACCCTCAAGTAGAAAATCTGTCGCCAAGCACCTAACAGCATGTTTCGGCAGCTGTCCTTGAGAGCCAGTAATTCTAGGTTAGCCTGAACAACCTCTTCGACCACATACAATCAGGTGACACAGTGGTCAATGGCTAACATATCAGGCATAAGGAAAAGAAAAGTATTTATTAATAACAAATAATTTTAAAAGTATCCTAAAAAATATTAAAATAAAACACTTAAAAAAGCATAAAATTATATATCTAGTGATAATTCCGCCTAATTATATATCTAGTGACAATTCTACCCAATTAGGCGGAATTGTCACTAGATATATAATTTTATGCTTTTTTAAGTGTTTTATTTAAATATTATTTAATATTTTTTAGGATACTTTTAAAAGTATTTGTTATTATTAAATATGGATTTCCGCAAAGTAACGCCTGAATCTATCCAGAAAAGTATTTATTGTCTTTTACGATGGTCCAAAAGCAATCGCTGGATAATGAGCTATTTTCCATTCCCATAACATGGTTGGGAATCAAAGGACAAATTAGAGTCATGAGTCATATAACACGTTAGATTAGCGGTTAGAGCATGCCCCGGCTATAGGGGTGGATGGTGTGGGTTTGAATCCCGCACATCAGTACTAATATTATAAATGCGAAAGTAACTCTGTCTGTCTGTCTGTTACGCTTTCACGCCAAAACTACTGGACCCATTTGAATGAAATTTTATATGAAAATAGTTTGAAACCCGGGAAAAAACATGGGATAGTTTTTATCCAACTGCGCAAAAAGAGGTTAATGTTTTTGCGCGATAACCGACAAACGCGCGGGCGGAGCCGCGCCCGGAAAGCTAGTGTCAAATAAATTTTGCCTCTTGTTGTAATTAACTGTTGCTTATACCTGGAACAACACGTACACTACTCAATACATTTCAGAACTATGAGGCTTAGGTACTGCGCGCAGTTATGTATACCTTTGAACTCGTCGCGTGCCGGGGTCTTGTTACAGAGCAATAACGCGGCCGCACGCAAACGCGCGTGTTGCCTATATTTTGTTTGATTAGACCACTAACTCCAGATGGTGTCTGAAATGCCTTTTAAATTTAAATTCACAACTTAAGTTTTGTCCACAATATTTGATAGGAAATAATTATGTTAGATACTACATAAAATAAAAAGATAAGTGTAGCGATCCAATTATCAAAATTTTAAATATTTGTATGTCGTATTCTTAAACTACATATAAATATTACAATTTTTAGTTATGTTCTATAAAAATACATTTTAAATGGAATTATTTTCAAATACAGTATGAGATTACTTTTAATTAAAAAAGCTTTTGAGTCCAGTCTGCTCGGGAAAATGATCATTGCTGCTTGACCAAAACGTTCAGCTTACAAAATGTGTATAGCATGCAAATTCCCCGCTTTAACTACTAACAAAACTTAAATTGTGCATTAATAATAAAATCTAAAAACCATAGTTCTAAATTTATACGGTTCGATATTTCTTATCTCGAGTCGTAATAGAACCTACGTATCCCAATGTTACGTACCAGGTTCCTTAACCACTGGGCCATCGAGAACAGCTGGACTGAGCCAGAATTTAGTGTTATTGTTGTATTACTTATAAGCGTCATAGGGGACGGTGCGCGGTCATCAATTACTAGACTACTAGAATTCATATGATCGAAACAAGTGCTTTTTCAAACACTTACTCTCGCATCACTACCATTCTATATTTCTAAATATGACTGCATTATCGCGGGCTAAGTGAATATCACATTTTAAATCTAAAAAGCAATTCAAACACCATTTAGAGATAGTTTTCTAATCACATATTACGTATTATTTTTCCCGATGACCAACCAACACCTGGTCTAGCCATGAATCATACAAGATGTTTAAGATATACACAAGTTAATTCGATTACAGTGATCTAATGGCAAAAAAGATGTATTGTACTGTTTACGTAGATTTTGATGACTTAGCGAAACTACGTCCGCCTATAATTTTATATGAACTCAGTCAATAATCAGTCTGAAATAAACCTCCGGTCCATTAAGACTTCTTTTAATATATATAATGGTTTTGTAAGGACAATCAGCCCGTACATGTTTTGGTTTGTTACTTCATTGCAAATTGGTACTATTTTCAGTTTAAAATTGTAGTTGAAATTTAATACGAATAAGGAAAAAACCGTACTACGAGTACTCGTAGTACTCGTACTTCTCAATAGTCACTTCAATTGTCATAGGGTGTGAAAACCTCAATTCTTTCGCAACTTACTCTCATTGGAGCCAAACTCAATCATAATCAGAAGAGAATTTCCCTTGACCTTACATAAATAAAACATTTCGACCTGTCGCCGTCAAGGTGACATTACGGAGAGGGTCTCTCTTTGTAATCAGTATAATTGGACTCATTACGGCCTTCAATTGGATTAAACGAAAAAACTCATTATCTTCATTACAGAATACCTTTTAGAGATTAGCTGGACTGAAATAGTAACAGAGCTGCTTATAGATACCTAGGTTATTTTGGTATAAAAATGTTATTCGCACCTGGATTTGCCGAATATTACTTAAATATATGTAGACCAGAAGTTTCTATGATAATAAAATTTTAGCATAGAAAAGATAACGTAATCGGTTTTGAACACACAACCCCAGAATATCATCCTGATGCATTTCCCTGTATTCTGTTGAAGTGGGTTCTAGAAAGTCATTTTTTTATCTGTTTTAAAAAATAACCTTATAAACATTTGGTTGTGACATCTGTCTAAATAATTTGAACTCATTGGTTCACATTATTAGTCATAGGCCTTTGATTTGTGATCGACAATCAACACTGGTTTAATGATGCCATTTTCAAAAATAGAATTGGTATAAATTTAAAAGAAATAACGTACATATGCTTAGCGAAAATAAAATTATTTCGGATGAAAAAGAAACTTCCAGTGAGGCTTGAAAACGCAACATAGCTTCCTAGTGCATTTCCAATAATGCCATGAAAGCGAGTGCATGACCGTTCCTCTTTCCATCTGCTTTTAGAATTATCGTCTTTCCGACGGTGACAACATCTCCCTAATTATTGCTAACTATATTTTTTATTAGAGGCGGGATATTTAACGTGTATTTTAATGTTAAAAGTTCACTGTTGCAAGTGCCATGATCACGAGTACACTGTGTACAACAATAAAATTTTTCATGGTGGTAGGGCATTTTGCGAATGCCCGCCTGGCTAGCTACCACCATAAAGTAGAAAATCTGTCGCCAAGCACCTAACGGTGTGTTCTGGTAGCTGTCCTTGAGAGCCAGTAACTCTAGGTTAGCCTGAACAACATCTTCGACCACATCATCACTTACCATCAGGTGAGATAGAGGTCAAGGGCTTACCTATCAAGCATAAAAAAAACACCTTAAATATACACTGGTATATTTACTGTGTTATTTTTTATGTCGTTACGTCGTATTTTATGACGTCTAATAATAAATATAGTAAAAATGACAGTGATAGTTTAAGATCTCATAATGCTAACTACTTAGGTTGGTAGCACATGATTCACTGTGTGTACAACGACTATATCATCAAGAAAGAAAAATATTTTACAATTATTGGAGTGTAACTCAAAAACAGCTAGACCAGTTTTGATGAAATTTAAATGGGACCAAACGACAAGCATCAGTTTTAACTAATATAAGGAATTATCAAAATCTATTCACCCAGTAAAAAGTTCAGAGGTAACAAACATTAAAAAAATTGATGAAATTGTGAACCTCCTCCTTTACGTGAAATAGGTTAAAAATAATTAACTTCTCAAGTGACTTTATGTGTGTATTGATTATTTTCTTGCGTTCAAGGCGCCGTACTTTGAGTGCGTATATGGAGCTAAGCTGACGAAAATCAGGTAATTACTGATTTCCGGTAAACTTAAAGTCAAGCATGAAGAAGTCCCGAAAGTTGTAAGAAAATGAATTAACATACGGCGCAAGTCTGCGTGCCTTCAAAAGACACGTTTCAATTAAACTCTGCAAAAAGAGCTCAAATAATTTATAACAAAAAGTATTAACAGTGAGAGCTTCCCAACTTTTAATGAAACATCACATTTAGCCTACTGCCAGTACTTTTACTCGAACAAAATCCAATTTATAAATTGCTTACGACCGTCCCAGTGATCCCCTATTTTCTATATACCATCTATATGATAACCAAAGTCCAGAACAATCTAAAATATACCTTAATATAATCAATGTATGATTCAAAATAATTTGCCAGTGAGATACCCCTGAGGTCGAGACCGTATTCTGAAACGTAATGAAATTGATAGGTAATGTGATGGCTTTTTCATGAGCTGAAAAAAGTGATTAAAAGTTGACGTGGCTTTGAAATGTAAAAGGAAAGTTGGTGACATATTAAAAAGTTTGATAATGAAAGGTAATACAGGGCCCCCAAAAATGTAAATAATAAAACACGTTTAAAGTTTTGTACTTGAACATAAAAGTTATATAGTTTCGTTTTGTCTATTTAATTGTCTCTTCTGTCAATTAGTTAATATTTTACAGAAATAAAAACACAAAGAAACTGTTTTTTTGGTTCTACATTAGAAAATGTATTTTGTTACATATAAAATTTCAATAATTTGATGTGGTATACCAAAATTCGTTTGGTACATTTAATACAATTTCATACATGAAACTGTTTGTGCTCTTAAGATGTTGGTAAGAGTCAAGACTGTTTGTTTGATATTATTTCTATACTGGCTGGATGTATGTATTAATAAAACACTGAAAATAAGGCAACCTTAAGACCTTTATAGGCTAACAGTCAGTCCAAATGCTCCAGCCTACCACCAGTTGTCAGCATGCTAAGCATGCTGTCCGAATTGCCCCGTTGGATGGCAATGCTTATTCGTTGAGTCAAATTAGTGCCACCATTTTATCACGCGTTGCATCGACCAAGCGCTGTGATAAGTTTAGAAAATTAAGATGAGCTCTTAGTCCCCACGAACCACAATACACCAAACGGCTCAAATATGTAACCACGACCGAGATTATCATATTTGCACCGCTTCAGACGCGCCACCGAAGTAGCCGTTGAGCCAGCTCTCGAAAGATGTGACGGCGCTATAGTGTCAACACATGTAGCATCCTACACTAATAGCCGCCCTAACTTCCATGTAACCAGAGTCATATCTTTAGGTCTTTTACCATCGTCCACTCGGTTTAAGAATAGCTATCACTGGTGCTGGCTAAAGTTCAGCTGATAATATCATTAAGACTGGCGTGGTGGAAATATCAACCAGCAGCGCTTCAAGAGCAAGAGAGTAAAACAATCGACAAAAGCGGTGCAACCTGTAAAGAGTTATGAGGTACCACACTCAAAATAACAGTTGAATTGAGAACCTCCCCCTTTTTGAAGTCGGTTAAACAGCTCCACCACTGCTCGCAATGCACTAGGTAAGCGAAGTACGTTCTGATATTCCCGACACAGCGGGTCACCTTTATGTCCACGCCACATCATGTTGAAACCATCAATTTGCACCTCGAAAAGTAATGATTATATTTTAATATCAGCCGTTCAAAAAGTCAGTTATGTAACGTATCTCTAGAATAACCCTTAAGCCTGCCTAAGGTCAGCAATTCCAAAATGATGAGCGTATATAATCCGACGCAATGGTTGGCAAGATCAGAGTTATTAGCGCTATCAACTGTGGGATTTGTACGGGAGTATACCGCTCTAGAAGACTTATGCTAAGCTTGTCAGACTTATTTAAGCGTTTAGGATATCTAATAAATGGGAAACTCACTCTCTTAAGACGGAAATTTGCTCCATCTATGGATAGTTAGCAACAACACTACTTTAGTTATATCTTAACATCGTTTTTTGTTGACTTTTAGGAAAATTAATAAGGTACAAATTTGTTGTTGTGGCTCCGCACCAGGTGGACTGACGACATCGTAAAAGTTGCGAGTAGCCAATGGCTACAAGCGTTTTGGTATATAGCCGTTCTTGATGGCGTTCTGTGGGGGAGGGTTAGTTCAGCAGTCTTTTAAACTGAAAAATGTTTACGTTTCGTAATAGACAAAGGGACTTTTTCGCCAAGCCTCGGTTTTCCATCCGTCATGGTTGTATCTTAGGATCCGAAAATATCCACGGAAAATGTATGTATTAAAATGTTGAAAATGGGGGGTTCCCGTACTATAAAGTTGTTTTAATATTATTAGTTTTTGCTCTATCGTAGAAATGGTAATACATACAAGCGTTAGACTATATATAATTTTAGTCCAGTATCTAACATTATGCTACAAATTATAAAACTGGTCAAGAATGGGTCGTACTACCGCTCAGGATCTTGATGATCTTGCTGGGCTCTTGAACTCTCTAAAAAATTACGATTTTCACTCACAAACTAAAAATTACACTACATACTTTCTGTAATTACACTATGTGTTGGTACGGAAAGGACGGTGTGCCAGTCTAACTCACACTTGACCGGGTTTTTTTTGTTTTAGATGTAAATAATGTATTTTTTTATGCTTGATTGGTAAGCTATCTCACCTGATGGTAAGTGATGATATGATCGAAGATGTCGTTCAGGACAACCTAGAATTACTGGCTCTCAAGGTCAGCTGCCGGAACACACCATTAGGTGCTTGGGGACTTTCTACTTGATGGTGGTAGCTAGCCAGGCGGGCATTCGCAAAATTCATTACCACCATGCTATAACGACTGCCATCCTAAGACAACAACCGTGACTGACGGCTTAAAAACGGCCTCTGAGGCCTACCTTTTTAAGACAAATAGACAAATATTTATTTGGAGCAAAAAATAAAAATCATACATACATTTACACAAATAAAAAAAGTAAGGAATGGTACAATTTGTTTTTTGCCACAAACCGGCCCCAACTCAGCATGTTGCTGGTCTAAACCAGCGCTGGTCTTCCGTTGGGACCGGCAAGTGACGTTACGCACGAGTAAAGTACACGATACGCGTACGAGTGAAACTATACATAACGACAGAAAACCACAAAAAAGTATGCTTGCAATACTAATAACTAATGCATAACATGTGTAAACAGGAATAATCCAAATCCTACCACAAAGATACCATAATATAATATTTACCAAAAACATCTAACAAGAATAAAGATGTAAAACAAAACAAACAATTTACACCACTGTACATAAAACAATCTATTTTCAATCCGCAATTAATCAGACAGCACTGGTGTCATATCGCTGTTCTTCTTCTTTCTGGTGAGAGTAAAAAACTGCGGCGACTGCGGCGTGGCGCGGGTCTACTGGGTGGCACCAGGTGCGTACGGCGACTCCCTGCTTAATATAGAAGCCGACTCCACCGCCTCGACCTCGGAACTCACGCGGTCGTGGCCTGTGCCTCAGTCTGTACCCCGGGATAGTGGGCGCGCGCCCCTCCTCCCCGGCGTGTACCCACGTCTCGTTTAGTGCTAAGATATTTACATCACTCCGAGCAACCGACGCTATAATGTTGTCATGGTTGGTGCCGAGGGAACCTGCATTGTACAGTCCAACTTTAAAGTTACTGTTAGCCATCATAATAACTGTAAAATTACATCTTCAAAAAACAACAATAGTATGACCAGATAAGTAACTACATACGACATCGTCAAGGCAACATAGACTCGTATAAAAGTTTTATAATAATTCACGATTTTAATTTTATTAACATATGATCGTACTGTTATCATTATCATAATATTAAGGATCAGGTTATTAAATTGTTTATATTCTGCTTGAGCTAATGAATACATGTGTACTACGTATTGCAAGAAAAAAACGATTAGTGAAAACACTATGCCACCGCGACCGCCGACTGCTCTGACTGTTCGCCGCCGAAAATTTTTTTTTAGGTCCAATTGTGACCGCACTCTGAAAGCTGCTTTGCCAGTCTCTCGACGCACGAATATACGGCCGTCCTTGGTCCAAGCGTATTTCCAATTGTGAGCGCGGGTTTCTTCGCGCGCCTCGAAAAAAAGCATTTTATTATGATTTGATAGTCGCTCGTTAACGTAAAACCTAGTCGGGGAAGCGTTGAGCCCCAAGCCCTGCGTGGTGGCACCGCGTCGTACGCGCGCTGCCTGCAGAAGCGCGTCGCGCAGCTGACGGCGTGCCAACCGCACTATCAGCGGCCGCGGCCGCGCTGGCGCCGCGTCATTGTCACGGCCAGAGGGCACGCGGCGCGCACCGGTCCGCTCCACCGAGACGACATCTCGCTCCTCATAGGACACACCCAACTTTTCCGCGATGGTGCATACCAGATGTACCACGTTCTCGCCCTGCTGATCCCAGTGATCTCCACATCGTTGTAGAACGACTCCTGGTCGCCCTCGTTTATTTGTGACTTCAACTGCTCGATGGTTGTGAGCAGGGTGCCCACATCTGGCCTAACTTCTGCATGTTTACTTTCGAGAGCGTCCAAGCGTGCCTCCATTCCATCCAATCGCCCACCGATTCCCTCAACGGCGCTGCGGACCGCGCTGAACCCATCTCGCAGCGAGTTAAATTCGTTACGAAACGCTTGCATGTCCCGACGCATCAATTTAATTTCATTTAAAACTTCCGATGTTGGTGACGGAGTTTCTTGCGCGGGGGCACAATCTACTCGCTCCTCCCGCTTACATTCAGGACATACCCAACTATTTGACGCGGCCTAGACCTCATTAGAATTTCTAACGCATGCTTTGTGATAGAAACTCGCACATTTTGTGCATTTAACGCCCTCTGCCGCAGTCGTATAGCGACCACACCCGTTGCATTTCTTTGACATTATCAAACGCGGATGATAGACTAGAAGACAGCAAGCAGTGTACTCAAATACGCAGAGTATTGACCGTGACCTCTAGATGGCGTGGATTACTATCCTTTGAACCAGTTACCCTCTTTAACTAGATAAAAGATTTTGTCTTGTGCAGCTTTCGCAAATTATAAACACAGAATAATAGACAATCACGAGGACACAAACAATTACCAACACTCTCACCACTTCCCTACACGGATCAGAACTCAATCAAATTACTGACTGAATGAATTATTCCGGTTTATTATTTTTAATTTCAACAAATGTACTCGAACACTACTATCGTGATACCGTCCGTGACGTCACTCCTAAGAGGGACCGTGTATGAGGTGTCGAGATTAATTCGAGAACTAAAGTTATATTTGTGACATATCGTCACGTTCGTAGCCTCTTAGAGAAAGCACCGGGCATGTAATTATTTGTATCGAAGACTAGTGATTGCCGCGTTTGCGTGTGATTATCGCCGCATTTGAAGCCTAACAAGACACAAGCGAATTTGACGAAGAGCCAACTGGACTCCGTGCACCTGTTGATATTTGCTGGATAGACTTACCAGGTACCGTATTGTCTTAATTAGTTTTATCGGGCGAAATCATAGTTCATTATGTATAGAGGCGATACGATCTCACGACTTCGTCTAAGAACATTGCCTATTAATATGGTAATAGCTGAGCCAGCTGTACTTAGGCGCCACTTCTATTGGTGATCAGTTAAGTAATTTGTAGACTTATTAACGCCGTGACATTTGCGATTGGTAAAGCCCATTTTGGAATGCAAAAGAAGGAATTGAGCTAGTAATGGAAGGGTGAATGTTAGATAAGAAACTGATTAAGGCACAACTTCACAGCAACTATATAATTTAACTGTTTAGCATGATATCATTCAAGATGATTATATATCTAACAAAAGAAAGACGCGCATGAAAGAAAAGTGCAAATAGGAATTTGTGTTGCAAACAAAACTCAGAGCGCATAATTATTTTGTGGAGGTATCTCACATATATAGTATAGGTAATTATGCATTCTCGTATATGACACATACAACGAAGTTTTTTTTTATTTGACGAATAAGTAGAGCTGCCTAAGTGAATTTTTAAAAATAACACAAAAACACAAAAAAATTAACAGTCTGGCGCCGGGAAGCTATTAAAAGATAAAAACAAACGCATTCAAAATCTATTCTTGATTTTATGGCCACTCGAAAAGAGACTCACAATAAATTTGGGTTGGAGGGTTTTTTTGTGAAGCTTGGCAAAACTGCAAACCGTGGGAAATATAAAAAATATTGTTGCGAGGGTGTTTACTTAACCGATCCTGGAATTAACCTATCAGAGAACAAATGATCTGTGGCTGTTTTATTTTATTTTAGATCAACCAATCGATGACGATGGGGGTGTTTCCTTACATACAGAGAGGGGAGATAAAAAGTACTGGCTGGGAAAGACGAACAGAGGAGAGGAGGAACATTAACAGATTAGCGCTGGTTTAACGCGGAAGTCAGTTTAAAAACTGCAGTAACTTCAGTGTTTTATTATTATTTGATAAATTAACAACTTAAGTTTAAATTCAGTGATATTAGAAGACAATCATTCGGTAAAGTTGATAAATCCTATTCTCAACATACTATAGAGTTAATTCTAGCGATAAATTTAAAATTACACCCAATATATATTTTATGGAATTTCAGAGGATTTGTTGTAAGGAAAATTAAATTAAATTGAATAATCAATTTATTAATGATAGTATTAAATCGTATTACCTTATTGAATACATATATCTTATTTGCTACATACAATTAGTATATTCATGTCAAGGATATCACTTGTTATGTTGAAAATTACATATGGGTATGGTTTTATTTTGTAAATAATTGTGTGTATTAACATATATTATATGTTTTGTTGATTCTACTGCACTGTGTAATACGACTTAAGAGGTTTTTACGTTAACGCAATTCTATTTTCCTCTTTAATAAAGTCTAGGAAATGAATGGCGGGTCATGTGATTAATATATATGTGTATTTATATAGATACATATATATGTAACTTTCATGATTTAAATAATCAAAGAGTGTCGCTTAAATACCACAACAACTTTTAAGATCATTATAATAAAAAATAATATGATCTATATTAAACTTATTTTATTTTATGATTAAGAACCTTTCCAATCAGATAGAATATAATATATATTAAGAATAATTGAATCTAAAGTAAATTAAATGAATATTTGAACTCTAGCTATTGAAATAGTAATCCACACTTAATTAGATCTTGAGATAAATTTATAATTGTTTTGATAAATAATTTACGATAGTTTACTTAGTTAATAACAGTTAGGATAGTAAAATAATATTTGAGTCTAATTATTTAGTATAGCAGAATATGCTGGAGTATAGAGTATTCTTTACCTAATTTAAGATAGTAATATAACATAAATTATTTCATTAGGGCTATAACGTAGCATCTAATCTAGATAGATAGATCATATAATTTCCAACACAAAGTCCTGCGAGCAGACAGCAAGGGGAGATCGAGTCCAGTTACTGATCAACAGGGAGTATATTAAAATTAGTACAGTATACAATTCCATTAACTCTAAACATCTATATTATATCTTTTGGACTATGATAGGGAATAACTGCAAAACGATATCTTAGGAGAGCGTGCTTTTTACAGTCTTATATTTTGAAGGCCTATAACAAGAATATGGGACCTAGATTTCACAAGTCATTACATGGTTGTGCCTAGAAGCGGCAGTACAATACGTCACAATACACGTCCTCTCTGAACCGACCTATAGATTTCTATAAGCCTGGCCAGGCAAACACAAATTTTGTGTTGAATCACGTGATATTTGAGATATACATAAATCCATGGTTTTAAAAGGGCTGATAAAATATACAAATAGCGCTTATTTCGCTATAAGAATAAATAGAGCTCCTCAGCTCATGATAGGTTAAAAGGTTGGTTCCGCCCTGAAAACACTTAGGTGTACGCTGAGCCGCGTTTTATAGGTTCCCTAGACGTTATTTGGACTGGTTTCTATTGGGGAGATGATCTTTCCTTCCACATAAAATAAGGCATTCTTGTATTGAATCCTGCCACTTGCTAAGGATGGTCTAATTAGAAATAACTCTTCCATATATACCTTATGAATCAAACGCATACACTAATATAATTAATTTAATTAACTATTTTAATTAATTTACTTGTTGACCTCTCTTATTTAAAGCAAGCCAGGAGGAATATGAAAGTGATTATTTTATGGACATTCCGCCTATGTACTGACATAAAACTTGTGTAAGACATGAGTGATGATTTACAATCACATTAAGTAAAGCTCTCCTATGATTTCGTATCTCTGAATCAAGTAATCCTTTCTCAATATATCATAACTCTTAACTTAGACGATCACACTAGCCTGTACCATCACAATTTCGATTTTAAATTTTTCTTGAATCCTATAAAATGAAAACGAAATTATAATTTTGATATCGAAAACCTTTGTATATATACTCAATAAAGTTCAATACAGGATAAAACCACGAATCGGCGATACCGACCTTTTAAGATAGGAAGTGACGTACTGGTACAGTGAAACCCAATAGTGTTTTGTCATTTAATATCCGGACTCTGACCTCTCAAACGGCCTGCCGACATAATTACGAAGTTTATCTGGATTAAACAGGTTTCTAATGGATTTAACCAGTTTTATGCTCTAAACATTCGAGTGGTTACGGCGTAGCTGGTTTGAGTTGTAGATTATACGAGTATAGGTGCTGGTTAAACCCTGAGATTTCACTTTTTTTTATACCTTATAGGCTAGCCTTTGACCATTATCTCACCTGTCTCAGATGCTAAGTGATTACATCGCCGAAAATGTTGTTTGGGCTAACCTCTAATTACTGGCTTTCAAGGACAGCTTACAGTTAGGTGCTTGGCGACAGAATTTATGTTTGAGAGTGGTAGCTAGCCATGCCGGCATTCGCAAAATACCCTATGCTATTACGACGGGTGTCCTAAGACAACAACCGGGACCGACGGCTTAACGTGCCTTCGGAAGCATGGAATCGCTCAATAGTACTGTCACTAGCGGTCACCCATCCAAGTCATGACTGTGGCGGATGTTGTTTAACTTAGCTGCAGTGCAAGTACCCTAGTATGGCTCGTTAAATTATCGAATCGCTATGATCGATAAATTTAACGAATGGTATCGCCTATTGCAAGTATGGTACAGTTGTCGATAACTTATCGATGGCTTACGATCGTTACATTGTGGACAGTATGTGGATTATTACGAAATGGCAACTTCGAAATTAGACTATTTTTTCACAGATTATTAAAACTGTTCATTCACTAGCGCAATGAGTTTTTCTGAAAATGATTACAATTAAAGCATTTTTAATCTATTTCATAGCTTCTATCGCGGGCCTTGAGCGTGGAGACCGAATCCAGAAATTCCGTAAGGAAAATAACCTAACATCCCCCACTCCGACTGGCATAGCGGTGATACTATATTTAATCAGTGCCTCTACAGTCCTTATTTTTCTGCGCAGGTAGGAGAGTGTAAAATATCAATCAAATTTTGTCTGAGTTAATTTATTATAAAATAATAAGTAAATCTTCTCCTATATGTCTAAATTGTATGTTTAATTAAAATCTAGTACAAAATACCTGCCAGTGGGTGTTATCCTTATCACAAAGTCACTATACACATAATTAAAGTGAGATATACAGGTATTGATTGCACACACATTTGTTTCAACATGGAGGCAGTACAACAGTCAATGGCCCAACTCCAGCAGTTATTTATGCAGCGGATGGATGCTTATGAAGGTGAGCTTCAAGTTGCAACTCCTTCAACCAATGTGAGCAACTTGGCATCAGAGTTTGCTGCATTCCGCTCCTTTATTATGACAGCTATTCAGTGCCTTCAGGATGAGGTGGGCATGCTTGTACATCAGCAGGATTCGATGGAAATGCGTAGTCGTCGTAAGATCTTGCTGCTTCATGGCCTTGTGGAATCTAAGGACGAAGAGACTTCATCAGTGGTAGCTAGGGCCGTGGCAACTCACACGAAATTGAGTGTAACTGTCGAGGACATCAGCCGCTGTCACCGAATGGGTCGTGCGTCCACTCCAGACAAACCCAGACCGATCCTGTTCAAATTACGTACGTCGGAAATGAGAAATAAGATCTGGTTCGCAAAGACGGGTTTCAAGGGATCAGGTATAACACTATCTGAGTTTTTAACGAAGTCGCGGCATCATACATTTATGGTGGCTCGTCAAAGATATGGTATTGGCAAATGTTGGACGAAAGACGGTTTCGTGTTCATATAGGGTGCTGACGGAATAAGACATCGTATCAGCTCTCTTGTAGAGCTCGAAAAGATTGGTGGTTCGGAAGCGCCGATTACAGCGCACGGTGTTCCCAAGGAGACGATAGCTACATGCCTGCTTTTATTTCTCGAGTGTATAATTACTACACAATTTTGTTTACAAAATGGTTTGTTCGAGTGGTACCCTCTACTTATGTCTCCGAATTTTAAGTTAATATGTATCTTTAGACCACATTATGCATTATTCACTTATCTTATCTTGAAATAATTTTACTACCTACTACTCGAACTCGTATCAGTTTTGGTTTGACACTTTCAATTTGTTTTGACGTTGACGTTATTATTTTAACTTCACATCAAACCATAGAGTTTATCACTATAGTTTATTCCGTTCAAACCTGGTGACATAATTATCATAAATGTGGATCAGGATGTGAATTCACTCATATTGTCATTATGGTAACTTAAAATATAATATGTGTATATTATATTTGATGTGGTTAGTTTATGTTTATGTGTTAGTATTTTTTTTTATCATTTTCTTCCCTGGGTAAAAACGAAAATTTGTACGTGTGTATATTGTGTGTTTTTGTATTTTTTGAATTACTGATACCCAACTGGCAGGTGGAGAGTTATAAAAAACCTCTTTTATATTTTTATCTATCTATATATATATATATATATATATATATATATTACATTATTATTTATAAGTATAAATAGTATTTATTATTTTATTATATAATATTTATATCTCATATTACAAACTATGTTAAACCTATTTAACAATGCAGATAATACTGATAGTGAAGAGTAATTGTCATTGTCTTCTAACAGTTCCCTCAGTGACCAGAGTTTCGAAAGCATCCCAACGCTCAACGATACTCTCGACGCACAGTTTTCTGATGTACCGAAAAATTTTAACGTGATTCATATCAACGCGCAGAGTATTCCGGCACATTATCCCGATATGCAGGCATCTCTAGATCACAAAAATATTCACGCCATAATAGTCTCCGAAACATGGTTCAAGCCGTGCTTACCCTCTATATCGTACTCCTTGCCCGGCTTTAACCTTATCCGAAATGATCGTACTGACAGCCGTGGGGGTGGGGTGGCTATTTACCTTAGATCACATATTCCTTTCTCAGTAGTCAGCACCTCATCCCAGCCGCCTACATCAAATGCCGGTGAGCATCTTTTTGTGGAAGTCCTTCTTTCACATAATAAAATCTTACTCGGAGCCTATTATAGCAGTTCTTCTTGTAATAATTACTTTTCATCTTTTGAACAAATCCTTGAAGATCTTACCCATATATCCATACCATTATCATGGGTGATTTCAATACCTGTCTTCTCAAACGGGATTGTCGTACTTCCTCACGTGAAGCTGTCGTTAATTCCTGCAACATGCATATTCTGCCTCTAAATGCTACTCATCACTCCCCAATTACACTCCTTCACTTCTTGACTTGATTATAGTATCATCCACCCCGCATGTTGCGAAGCACGGTCAATGTTCCGCCGATGCCTTCTCATATCATGATCTGATATTCCTATCTTATAAAATTCGTCCTCCTAAAGCAAAACCTAAAGTCATACTTCAGCGCAATTTTAGTGGCATGGACCAGGTTGCATTTCTTAATGATGCCCAAGTAGTCGACTGGTCTCCGGTATATAATGCAGCGACTGTGAATGACCAAGTTGCTATTTTCAACTCCTTATTAACACAGTTATATGATAAGCATGCCCCTCTGCGAGCTATAAAATTAAAACACCTTCCAGCTCCTTGGCTAACCAATGACATAAAAGTGTTAATGCATAAAAAAGCAGTCACTAAAAGTAAATACAAGCGTCAACCAAGTGATGAATATAAAGTTGTGTATGTTAAATCTCGCAATCGCTGCAATATGGTGTGTAGGGATGCTTTACGCCACCATGTTCACAAGTCTGTCGCTAACGAGGACCCTGCCAAAGTTTGGAAATTTCTCAGGTCATCGGGCATAGGTAAATCACGACAAGAGTCTATTCCTAATGATTTAAATATCAATTCTCTCAACCAACATTTCTCTTCGTCATCTGATATTAACATCTTAGATAAAAACAATACCTTACGTTATCTTTCAACTTTACCGACTCCTGATCATTCTCCATTTATTTTTAATCAACTATCCGCTTGTGATGTTAAGAAGAGCGTAATTTCAATCACTTCCAATGCTGTTGGTGTTGATGGCATAAGTCGTAACATGGTTATGCCCATCTTAGATGTTATACTTCCTGTTCTCTGTCACATTTTTAATAACTCTGTCTCTGATGGAGTATTTCCCTCAATTTGGAAAGACGCTCAAATTATTCCCTTGGCTAAAAAATCAAACCCTAAATCTTATTCCGATTATCGACCCATTTCTATCCTTCCATTCCTGTCAAAAGTTTTCGAGCGTCTTATCTACAACCAAATTAGCAAATTCTTATCTAGTCACAATCTCTTAAACCCTTTTCAATCTGGCTTTCGACCTGGGCATAGCACTGTAACTACTCTCATCAAAATTACTGATGATACCCGTCTTGGAATGGACAACGGCCAACTTACCGTATTAACTCTATTAGATTTTAGCAACGCCTTTAACACTGTTAATTTTGACATTCTTCTTGCTCTCCTTCGCTCAATTAACATTTCTCCAACGGTAGTTGATTGGTTTCACAGTTATCTGTACGGGCGCAGGCAGCGTGTTTGCCTTGAAGATAAATACTCTTTGTGGTGTAACACGTCAGCAGGCGTACCGCAAGGTGGCGTCTTATCTCCTTTATTGTTTGCTTTGTTTATTAATTCCATTTCTCACAACCTCACTTCTTCCTACCACTTATATGCAGACGATCTACAGATTTATTCTAAGGCACCAGTGAATAAACTATCTGAAGCAATTCAGACTGTTAATGCTGATCTTGATCGTATAGCTAAATGGAGCAATTCTTTTGGGTTACAAGTAAATCCCATTAAGACACAAACAATAGTAATTGGTAGCTCAAGATTGCTGTCTACAATAGACTGGACATTACTTCCTCAAGTTTTCTTTGGTGGTATTGCTATTCCCTTTAGTAGCTCTGTAAAGAATCTTGGAATAACAATAGATCGCTATATGAGGTGGGATCAACAGCTACAAATCACCAGTCGCAAGCTATTTGCCGCAGCAGGATCCTTAAAAAGGTAGCGCAACTTTCTTCCAACAGCCACTAAAATTGCATTAGCTTAATCTCTTTTACTTCCTATTCTTGACTACGCTGATGCCTGCTATCTAGATCTCACGGAGGAACAGCTAGGTAAACTTGAGCGTCTTTAAAATTTTTGCATTAGATTCATATTTGGTTAACGCAAATATGATCACGTATCTCAGTTTCGTTCTAAGCTCAATTGGCTGAATATACGTTTTCACCGGAATGCTCATATTCTCAGTCTCCTTTACAATATATTGTTCAGTCCTACATCCCCGCGCTATCTCGAGGAACGCTTCGATTTCCTTCACTGTTCTTCATACACGTTAAGGTCATCAGAAAATCTCACACTTGAAATCCATCCTCATACAAGTTCGTTTTATAGCAAATCCTTCACTATTCAGGCTGCCCGCTTGTGGAATTTTCTTCCTGTATCAATCAGACAAGCACCGACTCTCAATATGTTCAAGGATCAAGTTAAAAGGTTTTATTTGGCCAATTAATTTTGCACTATATTTTTGTCAATTTCTATGCTATATATGATATAATATGTACTATAGGTTTGATTTTTTAGCCATATATCTATAAATTATATAATAATATGTACTATATTTTTATATAATTTATAGATATATGTATATATCATTATCTATTTATGTATGTTGCTATGTATATGTTTATATATATATTTATATATACTATATATATGTTTATAATTGTATCTGTTTAATTATTATAATGTGTAATCTTTTATATTTCTAAAGTGGTGTAACAATAAAGAGTTTTCTATCTATCTATCTATCTAAAAGGAACTAAATTTTGGCAGAAAAAAAGGTTTTGACAACTAACGTGTCGAGATTTATAATTGCATAAGTTGATAAAAAATGCTATGTAATAGCTTAACAGCGCTAGTCTCCGAGTGCCACACGTCTTTTTTACATAAAAACAGACAAATACAGTATGTTTTTGGTTGAATACAACAAATTATAGAAAATTGACACTAAATTATAAACTTTCTCATTATCGGGTTGAAGGTAAATCAAAGAGAAAATAATGGTTATGACAGCTGACTGAGTTATCTTCCAGATCCTATTCGTAAACGAATAAAACATCTCAAAATTCTTCTTTTCGCTGCAAAAGACATAAGCAAATAGCTAAAGAACTAAATACCTACTAAGGTATTTAGTTTGTGTAATGTGACCGTGAGGTCACGTCGTAATATCCGTTCTCAAAACATTGCATGAAAAGCAAGTACAATTAATTCGAAATAGATTCCTGAAACACTCTTGCGAAAGTCTGATAGGCAGGGTTCTCCTCTTCCCTGCAGCATTTGCACAGCACCGCTCTTTTTTCGGTTGACGTATGCAAGTGAAGACATCGAATTCCTCATAGTGTTCTGTAAATTAATAGAAAAATATCCTTGCATTTATGACTACACTTGTCTTTTACTATTGTAATAGTTTAATATAAAGTGTGACAGGAAAAATTGCAGTCCGGATAATACCGCAGGTATCTGTCCTGATATCCTCTTGTTGCTCCCAATATAGTCTAGGTACTTATATTGATTAATTGGAAGTGACCAAGATCGTTTTCTGAAGACAACATGCCGGAAATATTGATACCCAACAAAAGACTGTGGCCAACTGCTCTATACGGGTTTGCGTCAGATTATTTCAGTGCTGTATTCACGCCATGTCTGCGCCATGCTTGCACCAGTGCCTGTATTATATATTGTTTGCATCTAAGATGTCTGCATCGGTCTCATTTGTTGTGTCATTTTGTTAGTGTTCAAACTACGTCGGAGACTTCCATGCAGTCTGAAACTCTGATACTAACTACTAGTGTTCCCTGATCCGATAGAATACTGACTTTTATCTCAGTAATTACAACTTATTCGCATGCAATTTGAATATTTAGCGCTTATATGATATACAGGGTTATTGGAAAAATGCTAGTAGCCTCTTAGAATTCACTTCTGTTAGTCTCGAACATTTTGTGTTGTTTTTTATTTCTTTTTAAATATAAATTTTATATCTTATTTTTAAAACTGGACCGCGGCTCCCTTTGAGTAGAGTTTTGAATATTTACATCGAGCAATAAAATAAAATAAAAATTACAGGCACATAAGACTTTTCAAAGATGGTCCTCTAGCTTATTCTACAAAAAAAAACACATATCTCATGCCATAATGTTTGTTAGGTATATCAGACGTCAACTTTAAGATGTTGTTAGCAATTTTTCAATAACACTGTATATGTTTAGGTTTGAAGAACGCTGTAGCAAGTGAAATGAGTAAGTTAAACAATTTACATAAACAATGTTTCGTAGTGACGAGCATAGTACACTCACTCAAACAACAATTACTTTCGTGAATGTATCAAAGTCGGTATACTGATCACCAACACTTACGATTACGAATGTTGGTAAATTGGTACCTAAACATTTAAAGAATTTCGGCATATTAGTATAAAATAGTAAAACATTACAAAAGTCGTCATTGCGGAAGTCGAGTATGGTCTGTTTATTTTTATCAGTGTCTGTGTGTTTCTGTTTTCCAGTAATAGGTCGTCTGGAAAAGATAGTTCTAAGCGATAACATTGCGTATTCTTACACTTAATTATATTTTGTATTGTTATCGTTACAAGTTTTTGTAATGGTGTCTCAATAAAGTGTTATCTATCTACCTATAAATCTATCTATCTATGCATCTATTTCCAAGTAGATGCCAAATTGAGTCGGCATTGAATACCATAACTCGTCACGTGTGATGCTACCATCCTCATCCATCATACGCATACCATCAGGCAAACAACTTGTCCAAATCCTCACTTATTATCAAGCGTATATATATGAAACTTTGTTACTACTTCCAAAATCCCCCTTCTATTCCTCAAGGACAAGTCCCCGCTCCCGCTAGTGGCGAACCGACCACCACTGTACACGTTCGTCTAAATTAATCTCTTTCAAAGTTGGCGGACTACAACTGTAATACATACGAGCGTTTACAAACTCAATTTACTTTACAACAATATAAAATTTTATTTAATTAAAATATTTTGCAACAGGTAGACATGGGACAAGTAAACGGAAGTGTTGGGGAAGACCTAGGCGAACGTTCCAAAATCAGATTGGAGACGTTCTGAAACATGGCCAGATCAGGAGTACCCTAAACCGACGCTCATGTATGAATTTATGCTGATGTATTTTTTTATTGATGAGTTTAGAGGAAGCGAAAGAGGTATGTAAGGATCGTAGTAAGAGGAAATCTATAGTCTCTGCTTACTCCAACAAGAAAGAGGCGTAATTTTTATGTATGTATGTATGTATCATGTACTTCTAACATTGTAATAAAGCTGCTTTTCCTGTCACTCGAAAAGCCACCATCCCATAATTTCATACATGTTTTTCCAATCAAGCGCGCGGAACGTGGATTGTCGATACGCACAACACTCCAGCAGCAAACGAAATCTTTGTCCTGCGTTGCCAGGATGGTAATATCACCCGTATGCGCCGACCGGCTTGATCCGCCTGCGGGCGAAAATACGCATGACAGAAAAAGAGCCCTTATTGCACTAACTATTGCGCTAAACATTAGTTAGCAAGAACCACGCCCTCTACGCCCCCTTAAGAAGGTTAAGCAATAGATACGACAGGATAAATTTAAGCTATGAATCACTCACTACAATCTCAAATGATCTCAAAGGGCAGAGCATATCCCGGTATAGAGACAATTGGTCGCGGGTACGAATCCATGTAATTCAAAATTTTCATTTCGTTATAACTTTTGAGAATTATATACTACTAGCGGCTTGCCCCGGCTTTGCATGGGTAGGTAATTACGACTATAAGTTGAGTCCTATATTTCAATTTGAATCAAACTGCACACGGTGTGCAAGTTAAATTTAAAATTGGTTCAGTAGTTTAGGAGGTCATCGCGGACAAACAACTTGACACGTAATTTTTGTATATAATGATTTGTATCTTCGTAAAAATTGCTTGTAAGAATTTATTATGTGTTTCACTGGTTAGAAAGCTTATTTAAAACTAGTTGAATGAACATAAACAAACATAATGATGGCCTCTGATAGTCAATGAAGGTGACGCCCTTATAATTAAGGTGTATATAGAGTAAACAATACTTAGAACAATACCTGCCTGGATCTTCAAGTCTAATACCATCTAGGGAGCTATGTTCAAAAACACATAGCTCACTACTCGCTTGGATAATGTTATCATATCATCATGTTTTCTCATCCCAAGAAAAGGCTTTTATTTAATTCAGATAGGCTATCCTTTGACCACTATCCTGATGGTAAGTGATGATAGGATCGAAGATGTTGTTTAGACTAATCTAGAATTACTGGGTCTCATGAATAACAGCCGGAACACACTACTAGATGCCTGGCGACTAATTTTATAGTTGAGGATGGTAGCTAGCCAGGCAGGCACTCGAAAAATGCTCCATAGTATAACGACTTCCAGCCTAAGAAACCATTCGGGACCTACGTCTGGACGTGCCCTCCGAAGCATGGAAGCACTAAGTACTAAATGCCAGTTGCGGTCACAGTGGAAAGCAAACTCCGCTACGAGCACTTCGAAATATGTGGTGAAACGGGGAAACGTTACCTACTGTCACCTACCATTCAATTTCAGACTGTGGCTAAAACTAAATTGATTTGCTTGTAAGAGCTACGAGCATTCGTAGCACTGATCGAGAAATCAATGTAGTGACATTGGAACGGTGGTTCGCTGTCTACGAATGCTCGTAGCACTGTTTTATTTACACTGACTCTTTCAACGTGGCTGATCTCACTTATTATGTAATTATCCTTAGAAAACATCCCCGTGTCGGGCTACGATTCAACCACTATCCCCTGTAAGTACGGCAGCTGTCCTTGAATGATACTTATCCTTGTTAAACAGTAATAATAATAGTAATCCTATTATCTTCCTTGAGAGCCAGTGAAATTATAGGCACGGAGTCTTAACAACTATGTCTTAAGGTGCCGGGCGCAGTGCAATTCGTGGCTTGTGACGAAATGCATCTGTTATAGGCAGAGGTTAGTCCCCGTAAGATAAGGTGGGCCTCGAGTATGTTCCGTCACAATAACATTAAAAAAACTATTCTGTGTCTCTTCTGTTACGTCACTAGGTGAGATGGACTAGAATCATTACTTGATATTACACATCATTCAGATAAAATTAGCTTATTTGATGTATAAAATAAAAGTAAACCTAGGCAAAGCTATAAACAGAAGTCAGTTTTGTTTAATCTTGTTGCGAGTAAATTCAACCAATTACTGTCAGAGCCCGTTTGTAATTACAAATCTGACATACGCTCCAAACTAGTCATTAATTACTATACATGTAGGAACTCATTTAAAAATATTCGCTATTAAAATTTTCAAATTTAGAATCCAAGCAAAAATCATGTCATAATCATAACCCTCACACAAGTGCACACAAAACAAAATCTAAATCCGTTTTTGTAATTACTCGTCGGCTTTTATGTACGTGACGCGATTCTGTGGCAAATGAGAGGGGTGCCCCCTCCCCCTTGCCCCTGAGTCCGCTAAGAGAGGAGTGAGTGAAGGGGGGTTGTGCTTTCAATGATTTGTTACCTGCGCTCGACGGGAGGCATTCAATCGCACTTTGGCCGGAAATGTACCATCGGCCTGGTCTTTTTGACACCTGACACTGTGCGACAGTTTGGGAATGGCGATTGATTGACTGATAGGGTGTGTTTACACAAATTGAATTATAAATAAAGTATTAATTTTGTTATTTAATTGTAATACAGCGCTGTGTGAATAAAGCTGCTCAACTCAGCAAAGGTCCTCACGATTAGATTCACATGGCAGTGCACGAGCACCTAACAGTGTGTTCCGGAAGCAGTCCTTGAGAGTTATTACGTAATTATCAGTAGTAATTATGAAATTTCAGGTACATTACACTTTAAAATTGTGTCTCAGGGTGATACGCGCAGTGAAGTTCGTCACATGTGATGAAATGCATCTGTTATAGGCAGTGATTATCGCTTAACATCAGGAGGGCCTCGTGAGTGTTCCGTCATAATCCTTTGAGACAACATTTCCCATACAAAATGAGTTTACGAATTATTTTTGAAAATATTTAATTTAACGGAAATTTAGAAAACCAGAGGCATAGATTACACAATTACAAATTTAGGAGAGGAAAAATTCAGGTCATGTGCGGGATTCGAACCCACGTCCATCCACCCCTTTAGCCGGATTTTGCGTGTTGAGCTGACATGACAATGAGTCCATAACTCAAATTTTTAGTTCATTTTTAACCATCGTATTGGGATGGAGCGCCATCTATAGTTCAATTACGTTGTACTACAAACAAGACTAATTTTGCAATTAGTTTTAAACTTGTTAATCATGTCGTAACACTAATTACAAATTTTCTTTTCCTAAATTTGTAATTTTCTAATGTAATCCGCTGAGCATGCGTTATTGCAAACATTAAAATATTAAAATCAGAGGCATAGATATTAGACTCAAAGATATACATGCAAAGTTTCACCAAAATTATTAAATTAAGTATCTAAGTATTAACTTAGTATTCAAAATATGACGAAACTACGTTTGTAAAACGCCACGAACACTGTAGCTTTAAAAAAAAGTCAGCTTTGGTCATGCCTCGGTTGGGTGAGCGATAGTGGTATTTACTACTCAGCACTTCTGTGTTATGTAGGGCTTGTTAAGCAGTCGGTCCTATCTTGTTATCTTTGGATGGTAGCCATAATAGCTCAGTGGTAAAGCATTTCGCGTATGGCCTGCCTGTATTGGTAGCACTAGGAAGTGTAGAAAATCTATCATCAAGGACCAAACGGTGTGTTCCAGCAGCTGTTCTTAAGAGCCAGTTAAACCTTCCATAACATCATCACTTACCATGAGTGCAGATAGTATTGAATTTAGAAAATATAAAAAAAATATTAAACATCCTCGTTGTGGCGTAAAGTACATCAATGTTTTCTTTACCTCAACATGAGCAGTAGCTTGCTGCTCATATAAGATATTTTTACAACATCCAATAGAAGGCCCATATAATATTTATTAGTAAATAACTGTACGGCATTACTCAATTTACACAAAATTTTATATAACCCATTCAATAATCACGAAAGTCAAACAAAACTATCAAATCAAATCATATCATTTTTGTACAAATCACACAACATTTTGCAATTATCGTTTTTGTATTATTTAATAACGAATTTACCTTATATAACCATCAAATAAAATACGATTCTTGAATATATCCGCGATAAAACTGTCCCTGAAATTATTTACTAATTATTTGACCTAGATGCAGCGACATCACTAACCAAATTTAACCCTTCCAACCTCACAACACTTTAAAAACCTCGCCGAAGTTCCCTTATGTCAACGACACACGGTCCGGAGAATGTAACGCGCCAAAAATCAAATTACGATTTACCGTCCGTCCGTCCGGAAACCACGTTAAAATTATTAATTAAATAGCGACGTGACTCTAGCACATCCACTGTAGATATACTATCAGAGACTTAGCTCTACTAAAATGCAAAAAAATGCATAAAATTGTTTGTAAAAAAATACTGTGGAACAATAACGATTTTGTAATTTTGTAATGTAATCCGCGGATCATGCCTCATTAAAATATTAAAAAAACAGATTCGTATACTTAGAAATTAGAAAAATAGGAATTACCTTGTCGCATTGTACAGCAACCTTTTTCAATTATATAGTTAGTATTTCTATCAATAAATGCATACATAACCAATATTACAAGAACAATTAATGTTGGTTGATCAAATGAAAAAAATCATTTGTTCCTAAAATTTTATTCGCTTCATGTTTTTCTATCTGGTGACTATAAAACATGCAACTTAAAAAGGTTACTCTTCAACTGCTTGAACATAAATTTGTAAAGAAATTCGTTACACTTATAGATATTTCATGAATTCATTTGTCAATATGTATAAATAAATAAAAAACTGAAAACATAATGTGACTTTATTTAACCATGACTGATAATTTTAATACTTTTTTTTTTTTAACAAAAAATATATATTCTACAGGATATTGGCGCTATGAACATACTATTGGTAATTAGGTATCTTGGAAATTATAGTACTTAACTAAATATCTTTGACACTACTATGTAGCAATGTAGTCCACACAGTAGTGTCAGATGATGACGCGTGTGAGTGTAAACTAAAATTATAATAATACGATGTTTATTATTTTAGTTATAATTATTATAAATAGAATGTTTATTGGAGTCTGATATAAAGTATTATTATTTTAACCTAATTGAAATCGGGAAATCGATATGTATCTCAAATGAATGAATATAGGGTAACGCCTTTTTTTAACTAACTTCAAAATAAAAACGAGGTTCTCAAGTCTTCAGTTTTTTGAATGGGAGAACCGATTATTATAATTATTTTTTTAATTAAAAGCTGATGCTTTTTGTGTGGTCCCGTTGAAATTTCATTAAAATCAAGAAGCAAGGGTCACTAAAAAGAGTGACAAATAAATTTAACCAAAAAATTAAACCGACTTCTGCATTCAAGACTTTGAAATATCTTGTTGAAGTCGGTACCATGATAGTTAAAAAGTACCTATTATAACAATATTGTGCGCAAATATTTTTGTCAATAACATGTCGTTTCTGAACTGTAAATTGTCCATTTACCGCATGCTCAGTATACACAGTCCTACTATACAATCACTCACTAGTGTGCTTCAATCGAATTATTTGAATCCACGACCTGTTATACTGTTCATGTATTTCCAGTGTACGTGACTATCACACGAGTTACACAGCAAACCCTAACTCACATAGTAAGTACTGTCGAAACTGTGACACAGTGCTCCAAATTTCATCAACCCATAGTTTTTGCGGTGTTCAAACTAAAAGTTGCCTCAATTTGTTAAACGCCCGCTGCAGATAGGTGCTGTTTTTGCTGCATCATTATAATGATGTAACGACTATGTTATGAACTTTTTTGACAACGAACATTTTTTTATGCTTGATAGGTTAGCTTTTGACCACTATCTCACCTGATAGTAAGTGATGATGTCGTCGATGATGTTGTTCAGACTAACCTAGAATTACTGGCTCTCAAGGACTCCTGCCGGAACATACTGTTAGGTGCTTGGTGACAGATTTTCTTCTTGAGGGTGGTAGCTAGCCAGTCGTGCAAAATGCGCTACCAACATGCTATAACGACTGCCATCCTAAGACAACAATCGGGACCGACGGCTAAACGTGCCTTCCGAAGCACGGAAGCGCTCAGTAGTAATGTCACCAGCGGTCACCCATCCAACTCATGACCGCGGCGGACGTTGCTTAACTTTGCTGATCGGTTCAGAACGGCTAAGCAAAGCAAACTTCGCTACGAGCGCTTCAAACACATACGAGTATTTGTACACCTAAACTATTATTTTAAAGTATGTACTAAGCTCGATTTTGAACTCTTTGACAGATCGTTTCAATGTTACATTGGGTGCGATCATTTTTTAGAAATGTCAGAAATGGCAGTTTAAAATAAAAATAACCAAAAAATGGAACCGACTTCAACACTCAAAAGTGTGACATAACTTGTTAAAGTCGGTACCTGGATAGTTCAAAACCAACTATCACAATATCCAATATCACAGTTACCGACTTCGACAAGTTATTTCATACTTTCGAGTGTTGAATTCGGTTCCATTTTTTGGTGATTTTTTGTCTCTTTCTTTTTAGTGACCCTCGCTACTTACGGGATTGATTGTCATTCACTGTCAACGACTATATTATCAAATTAGGAAAATATGTTCAGTTGTTGGAGTGTCACTCAAAAACAGCTTGACCGATTATTATACAATTTTTATGGGATTAAAAACAAGCATCAGCTTTCAAATAAAAAAAGCATAATTAAAATCGGTTCACCCAGTCAAAAGTGCTGAGGTAACAAACATAAAAAAAAAATGATTTGAGAACCTCCTCTTTTTTGAATTTGGTTAAGAATTCATAACATTGATTGTTTTTAGAATCGATCCGATGCCCGGAAGTCCTTACCACTGTATTGGCGATTCCGAAGTACCACGCATGGCACCCTGAAGTGACATAACGTTGGACGAACGTCACTTGACAGCGCACTCTCTGGAAATCGAGTTACGACACCGCCTCCAATATTGATACAATTGTACCAACACAGCGGCAACTTAACTATGGGGGTAATTTGATTTCAGACGATACTTCTTTGAGCTGGAGAATTTTGCAGCGATGTTAAGTTGAAAGATATATTATTGTTTGATATTTTATTCGAGTCATTTTTATGCTGACTCTTCGGCCTCTTTATCCTTTATATGTTCATAGTAAAAAAACTCTAAAGTTAAATTTTAGAGTTGGTATTTAATTACAAACTACTAATTCAAAAATTTGTACAAAATATGGAAATATATTTTGTAAGCACCGATTTTTTTTTTAAGTAATCCCTAAATAAATAATTTCCTTAAATTATGATTTGTATTAAGAAAAAACCATAAATATACTTTCAAATCAATAGACATTTTACTATGACTATAACTGAATTTCTCTAATGTAGATAATTAATTATTATTAAGCACTAATTTTTAAGTTAACCATGGTATTAACTTTTATGAAATATTGCATGGGGCAGATAGCTGTAGAAAAGCACAAAATCTAATCCAATATTTCACTGTGTATCCATTGACTTTCTATGACAGCAAATGAGATCCCAATTTATTAGCCTATATTACAGTTATCCATGAAATATAATTATGTACTAAGCTGTAGATTCTTCACTATGTGTCATGTTTTGAGACAACATTTACATAACATGAGTGACTTCACAACTAGAATTTGACAGCTTTTCGGAAATTCAGTAACCAGATGACGTCTCAGTGAACCAACTGTTCTGTTTTTTTTATACCACTAAGGAGGCAAACAAGCATACGGCCCGCCTGATGGTAAGCAGTTACCGTAGCCTATGGACGCTTGCAACACCAGGAGTATCACTTGCAAGTTGCCGACCCAGAAGAAATCTCTTCACACCGTTTTTGAAGAACCCCATGCTGTACTCCATCGGGAAAACCACGCGGGGAGCCAATTTTTTTTTTGTAGAATCAGAGCGGCGTTTCTTTTGAACAACACAGCAAAGACTAATTTGCACGGACACGGAGTCTGTGGAGTGTGGATTAATAAAAAGAGAGACTAATTCGCAGAAAAACTAAAAGTAAATCTTTGGTTGATAAGGAGTATGACCTAGTCACAGGGACTCATGATTTGAATTCCACTTCCAATTAGTTATTTTTTGTTGTGATTATGTACACCAAAGCGTTTTTTCATGAAATATCGGTTTTCAAGCATTATCCAGATATGATGATAAAATTACATACATTATCTTTCTAATATTATAAACTAGTGGCTCTCCGAGCTGTAGACCTCGCGAGTCTGCCCTTACATAGCTTACAATTGGAGGTTCACTGCGCATGCTAATGGGAGAATGGGTCGAGAAATCCAAAAATCTAGATATAGCGCTATGTCAAGGAACGCTTCGATTTCCTTCACTGTTCTTCATACACTTTAAGGTCATCAGAAAATCTCACACTTGAAATCCATCCTCATACGAGTTCGTTTTATAGCAAATCCTTCTTTATTCAGGCTGCCCGCTTGTGGAATTCTCTTCCTGTATCAATCAGACAAGCACCGACTCTCAAAATGTTCAAGGATCAAGTTAAAAGATTTTATTTGTCCAATTAATTTTGCACTACATTTTTGTCAATGTCTATATTATATGAGATAATATTATAATTTGTATATATTTTTATATAATTGATGTATGTATCTATTAATGTATGTTAGTATGTATCTATACAGATATGTATGTATAATTATTGTATATATTTAATTATTTTAAAAACCTATAAGTAATTTATTTTTGGACTACACCCGCCCCAATTGTTTTGCTCGTTTAACTCCATCCTAAGGTTGCCTGGTAGAGATCACTTTTAGTGATAAGGCCGCCCATTGTAACACTATGTTATTATTATTAATTTGTAAACTTTTATATTTCAAAGTGGTGTAACAATAAAGAGTTTTCTATCTATCTATCTATCTATAATTATAATGAAAATAATAAATGATTTTCTTGTTTTATGTCCAAGAAAATCAATGACACAGGCGAATCTAGTTGTATCAGAAATAAGAAGGTAAGTAAATATATAATAATTATACATACTTGGTAATGTATTTGTCTCGAACTAATATACTGGCTACAAAAACATGAAAAATAAATAATTGATTGTACGAGAGAGAGCCTATTGCTTTTAGGCAATTGACGTGCGTATGGACATTGCCGTTAAATTAAGCGCAGGCGTGCAAACTTTCAACAAGTATTAATGTACATCTCTGTCATTATGAAAAATTTCCAAACCTGAATCGACAAAAAATATTATGGACTTATCAAACCTGCTCACAAAATTTCGTGAGCATCAGATGAGAAATGCAACCTGTAGAGGAGAACAACCGGACATACGAAAGCATTTTTGTCGAAGTTGAAACAGAGACGCTTCGCTCGAACTAAGTTCTCGCTCGGTCAATAAAGAACCTGAAAATCATCACTAAAATTAACCTACAGTACAGTAAACTGCACTAAAACTACGTCAAAAATGTAATGTTAATTAAAAAATGAATGCAATTAAGCCAGTCATTGTTTAGGAAAATACAGGGTGACTTTTGTTGAAATGTTTTTTTCGTTCTCCGTAAGTGTTTCTAATTAAAATGAATTGCGTTCCTTGAACTTAACTGTAGCAGGGAAGAAACGCCTTAGTTAAATTGCCGAATAAATGAAGACGCCATGGAGCGTTATTATTAATAGTAACTGTGTCCCAATTTGTTATATTTCTATGGTGTTTCTCCCAAAGTTTTTGTTAATGAAAATATATAAGGGGTCTTGGCAAAAGTTTGTTATTTATATTGTAACAGTGTTTCATTTGAAATAACATAGACAAAGTGAAAGGCGGTCTAGGAAGAGAAAAGGAACGTTTTTATTCTGAAATGGTGAGATTTAGACTAAACTTGTTTGTAAGTAATATGTGGTCAATAAGTAGATTCAGAAATTCATATTAATTAATAGTATCAAAAAATTCAAATATTTTAAGGAAACATGTTTTAGAAAAACACATAAATTATATCAAATGACAAAGTCGAGAAATAAACGATAATGTGCTCGAAGAGTGATCCGCCGCCGGATGATGGTTCATGTAGCATCGAAACGCGTCGAAAATAATCCGGTATGCTACGTCGCGTTTATGACGTCACGATGGTTTAGCAGGACAAGTAAGCGGAATTGTCTTTAGATATTTTTTTTCATGTGAGGCTGCAGTTAATCACTAATTAACCGACTTAAAAAAGAGGAGGTTCTCAATTCGACTGTAAAAATTTGTATACTTTTTACCTCAGTACTTTTGACTGGGTGCTCCGATTTTAATAATTCTTTTTTTATTTGACAGCTGATGCTTGTCGTATAGTCCCATTTGAATTTAATCGCAAAACACCCCATAGCGTAAGGGTAGCGCTTCTTTTGAGCGCCACTACCCATTATAAGTTAAGAGCTTAACAGTACTATTTTATTATTAGTTCTTTCAGTAAAAAAAAAAGTTTGATTAAAAAAACTAATTAGCAGATAGTACTCTAAGCTCTTAACTTATAATGGGTAGAAGCGCTTGGCTTACAATATTGGGTGTTTTATGATTTTTGAAAATTGGCTTCAGTATCAGCGGTAGGTCTTAAAACCGTATTAAAATCTTTCAAGAATTATGTCCTTTGGTTTGTCATATGTGTTATGAGCGTAAACATATTTCTAATAGTTTCTATTTTAAAAGGGGATATATTGAACCAAACCCAAATAAGTGAAATTAGGGTACGAGATAATGATGATATGAGTAAATTAAGTAATTTTAATTTAACCGATTATTCTAACGCACCTTATTTCAAATGTTGAAGCCCGTTCAGAATCTTGGTAAGAACGCAATCGGGGTGCAGCTTTTCACTCTAACGTCGTTCATAACCTTCGAGTAGAGCGTTTGATTGTCACAAACTTGATCGTTCCGAACCTCTGAAGGATGCAACGTTTTAACTATCAAAATCGGTCGTTAAAAGTTTGCATCTCTAACTGACATGATCTTGACATTTCTTGTTGATAGAATTATAGACACTTTTTTGCATTTTGCAGGTAACGATACTTATTGCTTTTCAAACATCATAAAACGACTATATATTTTGCTAGTTCCCCGCCAAAAGTCGATATTTGAGGTTATAAAACAATCAAAACAAAGGGTCGTTCCCAACCTTGGTGTAAGTTACAACAGCCAAACAATTACACTCTTGAGGCTTGGAACATGGCCCTGCTTTCGTTATTATCCATCTACATACACGCTTCACTGAAGCGTATCCCTAATTCCGTATTATATAAATCCACCACATTTCAGAACATGCATTCAAAATGGAAGTATTCTACGTAGTTTAAATCCTCTCATCCTGAATACAGATGAGGTTTTACGTTTACGCGGCAATAACTAATGTTATGTGGACATAATTTGGTGTTAGTCCCGTCCACGTGACGTCATGTACACGCGTTGAATATCCAAAATGGCGGAATGACGCATGGTTGCTAATCTTGCAGTTTGTTTTATAATTAAACCCGGTACTCAACTATGTGTGCCAGTAATCCTGCTGTTTAGAATATGAAATGTTTTAGGCAAATTATTTTCTTTTGAATTAAAGTAGGTTTCATTTGGACTTTTATCTTTAACTGACTACGATTGCTAAACCGAACATTTCTGCCCTTCGTAGGAGTTTTCCTGAGTATTTTTATTATAACCGATTTGTTATTATGGGCTCAAAAGCATGCATATACACAATTGTGCGGGTAATGTATAGCAACCAGCAACGCTCCTCTAACATGGCGTGCAGCAACGTGTTTCAACCGCCTGGTGTTGGATGATGAAAAGTATTCTTTGTGTTAATCCAGCGTCTCATTTACCTCCAAACCAATTTTCATCAAAATTGGTCCAGCCGTTTGCGCGTGAAGAAGTTATAAACATACATACACACTCACAAACATTCGCCTTTATAATATGAATGTGATGTGATTAGCTTATACGATTCACAATGATGATTTACATGATGTATCTACAAATTTATAAACACAATCAAAATTTTCCTAACAGCTATGTAAGATGAGAGTGAAAAGTTTCCGAACAAAGTGTCAACGCAATATTTTAAAGTAGACAATTCGACATAAGTATGACGTCACAATCATAGTAATGGCCGCCGCAGATATCTTCCGGAGTTCCGGAGTTATGACACTGTATTTTATGTATTCTGTGACAATTGTGATGAAATGGAGATTTTCAGACGGATTATTGTGAGATTTTAATCAAGAATTTGTTCGGATTTCTATCTTTTAGAGAACAGTTTAGTTTATTTTCTGCCTGCGATTTCATCGCCAGTAATTTTTTCGCACCGTCATTTCAAAATATGCATCAATTTCTTTCTCAGTAGACATCTACACAGTAAATTTCAATTTTTATCTTTTATTTGACCTTATTTTATTTTAACTTTGAAGCGCTTGTAGCGAAGTTCGCTTAGCTGTTCTTAACCGACTTCAGCAAAGTTAAGCAACATCTACCGCAGCGCGGGCACTTGGTGTCAAGACTTGGATGGGTGACCGCTAGTGACATTACTACTGAGCGCTTCCATGCTTCGGAGGGCACGTTAAGCCATCGGTCCCGGTTGTTGTCTTGAGATGGCAGTCGATATAGCATGGTGTTAGGCATTTTCGATGAAGGATGGTAGGCTCTTTCTTAAGACGCCTACCACTTGATTGGTCACCTTTGATTGTTTGATGGGAACCACCCAAAGACCACGTGTGGGGTATGAAGATTAAGGGTACCTTCCCACGGACGAGGATGACTCTGCACCCCAAAACTAAGTTAATATAATGTTGTCTTAAGTTTCTATGTTCATAATAATTATAAGGGACTAAATAATGATAATTTCGGAATTTTCTTCTTTTAAAGCTAATAGGCTAGGCTTTGACCACTACCACCCGATGGTAAGCTATGACGTGATCGAAGATTTGATTCAGGCTAACTTCGGAAAAAAATATTTCCTATCAATTTCAGCTGTCAAAACACACCGTAAGATGCACAACAGATTTCCTACTTAAGAGTGGTAGCCAGCCAGGTGGGTATTTGCAAAAAACCCTAGCCTAATATAGATATATTACGACTGCCATCATTAAACCATCCGTTATGGTTTTTGTCTTAGGAAAATAACCTCTCAAGGATGAAAGCGCTCAGTGGTAACGTCATCCATCCAGCTCATGACCGTAGCGGACGTTGCTTAATTTAATTGATCGGTTAAAAACGACTAAGCAAGCTACGTTGCGTTGCGTTTCAAATGTTGTTCTAGTATAACAAAATTTAATCAATGCTGCACGAATTGTTATGACATCCTGAGAGTTATGTAAGTTGGTATCCACAAATGTTATTTAAAATATTGTACCTAATTCAATAATTTCATCCTCAATTCATCAAAATATGGTATTATATGAAAAAATCTATTCATCGTAGTAGCCCCTCGTTGGGGGCCAATAATATCAATACAGTCAGAGCTCTAAATCACTTCCGGTGTCCAGCAGTAATGGCGGCGTACTTCCGACCCGACCTACTGCTTCACCAGGGAATTATATACTCCCTCGATTAATTGACTGTTGTTACAATCCAAAGCACAATGATCTTGTAAAGCTACAAGGTTATTAAGAAAATATTATAAATCATTTAAGATTTCTGTCCCTAATTTCATTGTTTGTAAGACAAGTTTATTCATAATTCTTAAAAAATACCTTTAACGATATGTAGGACTACTATGTCTTCTTATTACTGAATAAGACATTGTTATTATCATAATAATAGATAATGTTTACAATGGAAACACACTGTGGAACAGAAAATTAGTAGGTATGTAAATCTTTCTTTTCCAGAAACTTCGAGGGTTTTTTTCAAATATGGTACATATTATCGATTATAAACTTCAGTTTAATTTACCGGAACTATATGATATGTTATGATAATTAGTCATGAGGTCATATAATAGAAGGAATAATAATATACACCTTAGATTATTATATTATACTGTGATATTCGTAAGGCATGCAATAGTTCTTTCTATCATATTCCAATATTCAAAAGGTTATCGAAATTATCATGCGTAAATTTCCAATACTTATATTAGAAATTCACTAAATTAAATCAGTCCAATAGTTCCCGTTGTTTTATTTGACGGACGCACCGTTCTCTATGGCTGTAAAAACATTGAATTAGATATCAAAATTTGCGTTTTCTGCCTCAGTATTGGCAGCAAAAGGTTAAGCATCCCAGATGTGTGCAGGAAGGCGCGGGTTCAATCCCCTATTACGGTGTTTTTTATTCCTTATAGGCTAGACCACTATCTGACCTGGTGGTAAATAAGATTGCAGTCAAAGATAATGTTCAGAATTTCAAGAACACGCAGCTGCCAAAACATTGTTAGGTGCTATTTCAGGGTGGTAGCTAGTCAGGCTGATATTTGCAAAATGCCTCCATACTTTAACGACAGCCAGGATCGACTGCTTTACGCCTTCCGAAGCTTCAGAGCGAAGTTGAAGGTTTTGGGCTCTGGAAATAGAAAATTCCATAATATTTATATACGGTCAGGCATAAACTTGGTTTAACTTGACTATTCTATAGTAATTCGCATTGACATCCGTATCCATAAGATGGTTTAATAAGAAAAGCGAAGGACTTATTCAAACAGTGACTCATTATCTCGGTTGCTGAGGATAGAAGAGTTTAAGCCAGGTTTAAGCGGCCCCAGGGATGACAGGTCGCGGTGTTGAATACTGCTACATTGTTTTTATTTGTTTTATTTTGTAAGCCAAGCCCATAAAAATTAGGCGTTAATACGAAAAACTACAAAGCTATTTCATTAATCTGATAGAATTAATAATTCAATTCAGCATCAACAAAGTTTTGATGTAGAAATAATAAAACTTGATCATGATAACCTTTAAATAACCTTCGCCATTACGAATCCTGTAATAAACATAAACGTTCCAAAAAAATAAGAATTTCACATCTAAGACATCGTAAAGCGTATTTTAAAAGGCACACTCTCGTCATTTGTACCACAATATTTTGTCGACTTGACTCTTGTATGCTCCCTTATTGAGCCATAAAAGCTAATGGCAACATTTTCTGTATCATATTGTTTTAAGGGCTGGCCTTTTATATTGCCAGGTTTTATAACGTGCTATGTACGATAGGAGGGTAGAAATGAAATGATGGGAATCGTTTAACACATTTACTGTCCAGTGGTGCGTTTTATGCAATACCTTTTTTGATATCATTGTGTCATGTAACAAACTTTTTGTATGTAGATGATGCTAGCTTTTGAACACTGTCTCAGCTGATGGTAAGTAAAATTGTATATGTGGTTGAAGATGTTGTTCAGTTTAACCTAGAATAATTATTAGCTGCCGGAACACATTAGTTTCTTGGTGACAGATTTTCTACGTAGTTTTTTTTATGTATGGTTTTTTTTTTGTATGGACGGAACAAGCTCGATACCCACCTGATGTTAAGCGGACTAACCTTTGCCTATAACAAATGCATTTCGTCACAAGTCACGACTTGCACTGCGCCCGTCATTTTAAGACATGGTTGTTAAGTTTCATGTGCCTGTAATTTCATTGGCTCGAATGCTGCCGGAACACACTGTTAGGTGCTTGGCGACAGATTTTCGTGGTCGCTAGCGCAGCGGGATTTGAACCATGGACCTGCTGCGCGGCAGTCCATAGCCAATGCCACTGAGCCATCACTGCTTCAAAAGTAGCATATTTCTGTTTTGCCCTTAATGAACTGCATTAGGGAATAAGTGTATATTATCAACAATTTTATGAATTTACATATAACTTAGTAATGTGAGATACAATCATCAACTTTATTCTTACATAATGAATACTTGCAAATGACTCCATTAAAAGTAAATTTTGAAGAAGGTCCAGAATACATTACTCACTAATTAAAACAAGGTGCTATTACTGCCAGAACGAAATTACCTGCCTCCAGCGCCCATCAAATATAATTACGTTTTAATTTATACACTTTCACACATAAATTTTTCAGAGGCTTTTGTTTCGAATCCAGTGCCGGGTAACGAGTTAATTACAATAACAATGGCGGTACCCACCCCGCAATGAATGGGGTGAAATGAAAAAAACCCGTCATTCCATGGTACAAGTCCATTGTGTAATTTATTGTGGCAATGTCACTACCGGTAATTATTGTTTCCTTTTTGCATCGCCTCCCACTTTTTGTGGGGGTTTTTGATTAATTTATCGCTGCGTGAATGGATTGTACGGGGTTGGAAGTGTTCTTTCAGGACCAACAATTGTACAATAATAAAACACATTTAAGCAAAATGTCACTCACTGTAAACAAAATGATAAGACCAGTTATTGGTCATAATTCTGCTACCCATTAAAAACTACCTAAAATTAAGATTAGTACAAAAGTTCAAATTCCGTTTACGCAACTTATCTAACCCATATGAACCATAATGTTAAAATTTAAAGTTCAAAATAAGTCAAAATCAATTAAGATGCAGATGATTTTAATTTTAATACCCGAAATTGCACAGAATAAAAAAATATTAGGATAATAATTTTTAATTGTTAAGCTGATTTCGACTTTAGTAAAATTTAGTTTTTGCTGAAGTCGAAATCGGCTTTTGAAATAAAGTTGTATTTTACTTTATTTTAGTTTAGTTTGTGTTGCATAACAGAAAAACTTTCAATATATACTTAACTACTTAATATTTTTATTTTATACTTGTAAAATATTTTTTTTAAATAATTATTTGGTTACGAAAGCACATCCAATGGACAAAATGATAATTTCAACGTTTCATAAAATTAAATATACAGTTAATAAGGGTCTGTGGTTTGACGCACCATTATGTTAAATACTTTTGATACAATTCCAATTCATGTAGACATTACAGTTTTTATTAGCCAATTGTTGCGGTATAACTAATTTTCTGTCTGTGGTGGAGGTCCAGAAAAACAACACGCGCTAATCTCCTTAAAGCCTTGCTATCCTAATATTTGGTTCTATTGGAGAAGTCCTACTGTATAATTTTTACTCAGTACCGAAAATACTAAAATATTAATAGGAGATATTTTACGAATAAAAATTCATGCTGTTGAATTTATTGGTTAAAAATAATCTTTAAAAGATACGTAAAATGACTTAAAATTTTACTTTAGAGATTTTGCAGAGTGTCGTGGTATTATTGTATGTTCTATGACATTGTAGAAAAATATTTGCATATAACTTTTACTGAAATAACAAACTATATTTTTAACAAATCTACACTAAATATATTATATTTCGGACAACTGCTTTATACATAAAGTATTATTATTTAAAATTTTCAATCTAATTTGGAATATGCTGCATGTCTATTGTATAAAATATGTCAATAGATGTTATTGACAAATTTGTTAATCTGAACTTTCAAAGTGGTGCCATATGCTGGCGCCACTTTGACAGCTGCCAAAGCCATTAAACTGAAGATAACATGATGATGACCATTTGACCATGACCATTTGCAATGAAATTATATTTTAAATCCACGCAGTTATTTTAGCACCAGCGCGCAGCGCTTGGTCGATGCGACGCGTGATGAAAATGCTGGCACATATTTGGCTCAACGAATAAGCATTGCAATTCAACGGGGCAATACTGCCAGCATGCTGGGCACGCTGCCAACTGGGAGTGGGCTGGATGGAGCATTTGAACTGCCTATGAGTCTGCTATGACTTATAGGTTGTCTGATTGCTTTTATTGTAGTAGCTGTAGTGTTATATATAGTTCATAGTATTTTGTTTAAAAAGGCATACAGCCGGAAAAAAAAAGTTATTTTAGTGTATGTAAGTACTATAAAAAACAACAAAGAATGTTTTTTTTGTTTCAGAAGCCGATTACACACTGGACGATTCATTCTGGAATGAAGAGAGCCCAGTTGGTAAGCGCCTTTATGATATATTTTATTTTATTCCTTCCAAGGTAAAGGTAACGTGATGGATTATGGGATTATCTCAAATTGGAATCTCTCTGTCCCCGAAATACGTTATTGCGTGATTTTAGTAAGTACTTAGTGTATTGAATTATTAGGGTTCTGATAAAGAAAGAACTCGGGATTACTCGTGCGTCAATATATATGTCCGTCTGTGACAGACTATTTGCTCCGAATCTACCTAATATGTATGGTACATGTGTAGAGTTAGAAAGAAGAGAATCCAGTTTCAGATGACTACGGTATACAATGAGGTCTGATTATGGTGGTGGTAAGGACTAATAAAATAAAAAATAAACTTTCATCACGTATATCAAAATATACCTATTCAACTATATTTTTCGTAGCAGTGTAAAATCATAGAACATAATTATATAACTTGTTTGAAATACCGCGCTCCAATTCTGCATTAGGACGTCAGTCGCCTCTTCTACGTGCGCTGCACTTGCTTAATAATGTTACTCATCAATACCAGAATTTAGATTTATTTCACTGTATATTGACAGAATTTCTAAGAGTGGCACAAGAGTATTTGGAGTTTCCCTTCTTGATAATTAATGTATATTTTTACTATAATGTTATCATATTATTATGTTGTCTTAAATATTGAATTATTATGTAAAACAACATTAAGCTTTGGGTGGGCAAATTGGGAAACTGTAATGCTCACCCAACAGTCATGTATATATAAATAAATAATAATACTACGCTAAAATTTAAGTTAATGAGATATCAAATTTAACGTCCACCGAATTCCTAAGTTATTTTTTCTAAAGTTAAAAACACTATAAATACAAAAAAAAGTGAAATTTTCCTAAAGTTTACGATTAAAACTAAATCATACAAATATTGTGTGTGAAAACAATTTTATTGTTACTTTTTATACTTTGGGTATACAATAATTGCTAGCTTTTTACTGTCACTTTCAATGTCAGTAATGAGGTCAAATAAGATACAAACAAAACAAGAGATGGGAACTGCATTTGAAGGATTCCTGTCGGCAATCACCATAGTTGTTATCACCACAGATTTTTTCAGGTAAATAATGGCGAAAAATCTTAGTTTTTAAAATCGTTGTATACAGGTGGTAGTAAATGTGATAGTTGATCATATGATACGAGAGATTCGGGATATAGTATTAAGAATGCCTAAGGTATTTACAATCTACCTAAAGATTATCAGACTATTAAGGCTGGTAGTGTACATGTACACGGTCAACACGTCATAGCACCAAATCAGTGAAGGCATTTTTGAATTTGACTAGTATTCAATTAAATAATTTCTATATATACTTTTATTTACCAGATAAAGTCCGTGATTTTTGTTTGCGTTAGGCTACCTTCAGATATGTATCTTCCCGCGACCATGGCGCGTAAACCACCGTGGAAATATCGGGAGCTCATGTTCGCCGTGGACGTCCGCGTTCCCTCTTCATCACACAATCCCAAATCTTACTATTTTCTGCAACGGCTGTTTTGTTTTACATATTAATAAATCCATTACGTGTTACCCTAATATAAGCATTTTCAAAACCATAATTTCTCCAAAATTAGACCACCAGCGAATTGTAAAAACGCGTATCTACCGGACGTCCCGAGCGTCGCTCGTTTATCATGAGCGAAACCGGGAAGCAAGCTATAACCGGGACGGGGCCCGTAACTGGGACGAAACTGGCAACTGGGCAATAACCGGGACATAACCATTGCTGCAGCGTTGTAATAATGAATTTTTTAACCGCCTTTTTATTGTAACAGGTAAGGAGTTGGAATTAGGACGATGTTGATAAAATTGTGAATGTTGCCAGCGGAAATTTTATTCCGCTTATCTGCCACGTAATCTGTGGTTATTCACTTTTGTTTTCTTTGTTTGGGTTGCCATATAGAATATGCAATTTCAATTTAGATTGTATTCGTTGCTTGTTTTGTTTGGCTCACATGACAATAATGTCGTAACGCATGTGATATGTATGTATCACTTTTGATATTGGCCAACAAAGAAGACGAATCAAAGCATGTAGGTACCAGCAATTATAGAATAGCCTGAACAACTTCTTCGACCGCATCATCTGTTTGTGATATTTAACGCCATATGCAATTTTAGTTCGCCATTTTGTCAATAGATGGCGATAGCCCTGATTTTAAACGTGTGGGAGAGAGTGTACAAAATTACAACGAGAAGAAAAATTAAAGTCGTGTGCGGGATTCAATGTCATGTTGGCTTAGTGGTGAGAGTATACCACGACTATAGGGGTGGACGGTGTGGGTTCGAATACCGCACATGACCATAATTTTCCTCTCGTTTTAATTTTGTTATATGTGACGAATGTTGAAATGGATGTTTTTAGGTAACTCGTATTAACTATATAAAGAGGTATGAGTACCCCTGATGTTACATTAAAGTTATAACCTCCGTGCTGTAAAAGTTAGAGCAATAATTCATAGAGAATACAAACATTTTCTGTGACTTGGTTTCTATTTTAGGTATACCCTGCTATATTTTTTTGATTGCATCGGCATATACCTACATTGGAGACAACAGTCAAAGGCTATCAGTAACAAAAAAAAATAGATGTTTACGAGTTACCCTAGCCCCCCGGGTCCCATAACAAATAAATTACTTTGTTTCTGTTCGGGATTCTTAGCATGAGTCCGATATGCACTTGGCATGTTTAAAGTTCTCTTATGCCTATAATGAAAACCTATTATTCTTTTATCTGTGATGTGTTATCTATTGCTAAGCTAGTTCTGTTGGATTTTATGTTATGTCTTTGAAACCGTAGCCAACTTTTTCATTCTCAACTAATCAAATAAGTTAAGTAACGTCCGCTTTAGTCATGACATGGATGGGTGACCGCTAATGGCATTACTACTGAGCAACAGTAGATATGTACCTAACTATTGTGACTAAATGCGTGCTTTGGAGGGCACGTCATGCTCCGGTCCCGGTTGTTGTCTCCTGATATACATATTAAATGAATAGATAACGACCAGAATCTTCAAGTAGAAAATCTGTCGCTATGCACCTACACCTCGGTGTGTTCCGGTACAAGTCATTGAGAGTCAGGTGGTTATCGAACACAATAAACTAATTACATCTCTATATCTACTTACATAAATCAAATGCATAATTTGAATACATAAATACTAATTAAAGTCTATTGAAAACTATAAAGTCTACATGATATAATTAACCTAATAAATGATGGATGGACTGCAATACGAACTATGTGTATTGCTATCATTAGTATAAGTAGAAGAACGTATGTTCCGACTCCGCTTAGCGTTGGATAAAGTCAAGAAAATGAGGTATATTCATAGAACAGTCGGCAGCAATCGAAACCTAAATAACACACTTACCGTCATATTATGTGACCTGACTATCACGATGTACAAAGTGAACTCACGAAATAGTTACCTCGACCAAACTGAAATTCAGTATCGCCACATCAAAGCTTTATATCTCGAACAACCGTGGAACTGCTTCTGGTTTGAACTGCTTTTAACCGGTTCGAAGTGGCTATAATAGTGTTTTAGTTTGTACCTACTTCAAAATATTCTTTGATGCATCGGATGTATAGTAACATTTTATAATGATTATTTTTGTTTATGGTATTGTGGCGGAACAAGCAGGAAGCTCACTTGATGTAATGCCGTAACTTCTGCCTATGACAGATGCATTTTGTCATAAGTGACGAACTGTACTGCCCCCTCACCCTGAGAACTATGTTTGTAATTTTACCATTACATACATTACAGCAGTGATGGCTCAGTGGCATTGGCTATGGACTGCCGCACAGCGGGTCCATGGTTCGAATACCGCCACGGGCTTGATCTTCACCGCATGTCGGAAGGGCATTTTGCGAATGCCCACCTAGCTTGCGGACACCCTCAAGTAAAAAACCTGTCGCCATGCATTTAAAGGTGTGTTCCGGCAGCAGTCTTTGAGCGCCAGTGAAATTACAGACACATGAGACTTAACTACTATGTCTCAAGGTGACAGGCGCAGTGCAATTCGTGCGACGAAATGCATCTGTTATCGGCAGGGGTTAGTCTGCTTAACATCAGTTGGGCCTTGAGCTTGTTCCGTAACAATAACATTCTAACTATGGATTTATATCTCCTGTTGAAGAAACTATTTGCTTTTCGCCTTTTGCTATTACATTTATGTCATCAAATCTTCGTTGCTTTGGGTATACCATTTATTCGGCTTGCCTTCTGTTTCTCGCGTAAAACATTCGACGCAAACTTCATGCTCGATCCATTCCTGGTATAATATTGCCCTCTTTCTGCCATCCTAAAATAAAAATTTTAAAAGTTGCAATAGCTTTTTAGTGCTAACTGTTTCCTAATACCCATGTGGTCTAATTAAAGCGTTAGTTGATGATCGCAACCTTACCATACATACATGAATCCAGAAAACTGTTAGGGTCTGTAATTTTATTCAAATTATCGATTGATACATATTTGGTTGGAATACCTTATTATTTTAAATTTATATACTGGCAACCATATCTTCAGTATCTTTGACAGCCGGAAGACTCGTCATCAACGATTCTAGAGAAAGATGGCGGTAGCGATTGGAAGGGAACTTCCGGAAAAAAAGATGGTCGGTGGCACAACGGGCATTTTGGGTTGAACTTCGAGACTATCGAGTAGGATATTAGACATACGTTACTGTGTATAAAAAGAATAAAAATTTATAAGTTCGTGTACATTTTCTATTATTATTTTCAGAGCCTGGTCAAACTTAAAACATAACATTATTTTTATTGGGCGGTCGTGTAACTAGCCATAAACTAAGCCTAATAGCTAAGAAGCGTTCGGAGCAAGCATCTGTAAAGCATTTGGGATGCTCAGACTTGTTACATCATCTCTGCTATACTAATATATTCATTTCATAAAACCAGAGACTAAATTATTCTGACTATAGTTATATATGTGGGTAGGTATATATGACTCTGTATATGACGTAACTTAGAAGTGCCGATCAGCCGAGCGTGGTAGCTAAGGGGCGTGCGGTGGAAGCAAGCGTGACGTCCTCCACTGACGTTTTGCGACGCTTAAACGTAACGTGTGACATGTGCGTTACATAATGGGGTAGAACTATGAATATCTTGTATTTAAGCCGGAGTAAGTACTTCACGAGCATGAGATATGAAAACCTGTTTATAAGCGTTTTTTTAACTTTATACGTTTAAAGTCCAATATCTAACAGCAAACAACATATAAACAAAATTTACCAAGCGTGGGTCAGACTCTCGCTATGAATCTTGAAATCTCGCTCAGATTCTGCAGTTGGTCTGATAGGACTGCAGGTACCGAAAAGGGGGGCTGAAGTCGCGCTGCGCAGAGTACCGCGGCTCATAGCAAGGCTGCTCTCATGCACGTACCCGCCGCACCCAAAATGCGCCTACTAATGGGGCGCGTATTGTTCTCGGGAACATGCTTCAATGTGACGAAAATTTGGATATGTTTGCTGACAATGGCAGCAATTCTGTTGTACACTCACTAACTACACTAACTAATTCATAATATCTAATTTTAGTTTTAGGAATCCTAAAAATTATTCTGCCGTGACATCGAACTAAATTTAAAATAGCGAAATATCTATCCTGAATTGAATACATTTTGCCGCTACTTAACGCTAGATGGCGCACCATTCAAGTTGTTTTACAAGACTTGTTTGTCTGTGGTACGTGTTTCTTATCTATAGGGCTTTGTTTACATCACGGCATACAGCCCGATTATGTTCCTTACACTTTGAATGGCATTACTATCGATAGATAATCTATCTGCTAATTAAATAATTAGGTTAGGTAATAAAAAGTAATTAGGTAAGCGTATATCTGTCTATACACTTAAGTAAAAAAATAGGTCTAGTATAGTAAGTATAGTAGGTAATATAATAATATAGTAGGTAACCCACATCCAGGGTCAAGGCATACTGAAGTCTGGCACTGTGCCTGATAGAAGACAATAAGCTCATCCCCTACTCAAACATACCTGCCAACCCTCCGAGTAATACAGGCATAACATGATTTTTTAAACCCAAGTTTGTTATTATCTGCCTACAAAGCTTTATCTCTAGTTATGCTCAAATATAAGAATAATCTCGAAGATAGAGTTGAGAGAAGCAACTACATAGCCACATACTTCATACAGCTGAGAAAGCCGTAAATAAGATATAACAGCCAAAATAAAATAATTGCAGAACATTACAGCTTTAGTCAACATCAATTTCGATGGTGATTAGTTTTAGGTTAAATGTTCTATGGTTCCACCTTATCTGACTAAAAATTATGGTACAACTGAATAGCAAAACTGCACATTTTACTAAGTTTAGTAACTTTAATAATTTTATAGTTAATTAACTATAATATGGCGCCAACAGAATAAGGAATGTTCATTTGACATTTCTAAATCTAATTTTACAAAATTTTAGTTACTTTGATGTCAAGAGAATTGCGACCAATATCGCTATAATAATCAGACATGGATATTGGTATTTAAATTCGAATTATTTTATTTAATCATTTAGTTAATAGATAATTGTAATTCCATTTCTTTTTATGTTATTTGAATATATTTTATTTCTATTATTATAATATAATTTAATTTGGCCTAACTTATTTACACTTGTATTTATTCTTCATACTTTTAATTTTTAATTACCTACTTTATATATTATCTCTGTATTAATAATTGACATTATTGTGTTTTGGATTTAGTCAAGTGCTGACGGACCCAGAATGCTCTTTTAAAAAGAAAATAAAAGACTGTTTATACGTCTATTCACTGTAAAATCCAACTTAATTCTAACTTAAATAATATAACCTTCGTCACCGGACGCAGAAGACCACCCGCGTGTCGCATCATACGAGTCGTCGTAATGCAACGCTGCACTTTGTTGTTGTGCCTAATGAAAATGTATGGTGATCGTGTGGGGTTCTGGTCGCATGACTATTTAGTCTGTAAGCCACAATAACTGTTTTTAAATAAATAAATGTTTCAAAAAAATAAAGACCATTCTTTATAGACACAGAACCCTCATTATGAAAGAACAACTTGCACTCCTCCGGTTTTATTTTAATAAACGTTGTCTATTAAAAGTTTATTTTACTGGTTATTTTATTTTCGTGAAAATTGCTTCATACGTATAAACAATCGACACAGGCTTAAAATAAACCTTTTCAAAAAAAGAACCTTAAAAAATACAATTCAAATAAATATCCACTAATCAGAGAAATCGTTTTCGTATTACCTGCACATACTTATTCTGGGACGCGTTACGTATTGAACCTATTCAGAATCGATTAGGCGACGAAGCACGTACCGCGGCGCGTGGTCGCATGTATGAATGTTCGAATTTACATGCCAAATGCATTGACATGTAAATCGTAGTACAAGACGCTTCGGGCAGTGATGCGATGCGATTGTCATAATCTCGATATGTATTTGAATTTAGAATGCCTTATTATATATTAACTTTTTGTTGGAATAAGTATGCAATGGGCGTCTGAATTGCTTCAATTTCTTTTTATTTCGTTATCAATATTAGTTTTCTTGATTAATTTAATTTTTCTATAATTTATAAGTATTTATTTATCTTAAAACTGTGTATATATCTAGTTGTAACATTTGATAGACATACAAATTTTAATATAATATATGAAATTTTCGTGTCACAGTGTTTGTAACAAAACTCCTCCGAAACAGCTTGACAGATTCCAATTTAATTTTGTGTGTATAGACGAATTACTTAGCATTCCATGGATTCATCGTGCGGGTGCCGGGTCCATAGCATTGCATTGGAAGAGGCTAGAGGGGCCTGGGACTTGCAATCCAGGTGTAGGGTTCATAGGCCTCTTTACAATTTATTAACGCTCCCCTTCCCGCTCAAGCCTCCTCCCCTACCTAACCAAATTTGGTAAGATTCTACTAATGCCGCCTTAGATACACGTTCTAGGATGGAAGTTACGGTTGTTCTTGGCATGCCAAGGTCTTTAAGTAGGTTATATAGGGATTTCGCTGATATACCCCTTGCTTCAACTTCTACAGCATATACATTTATTTATTCATTTATTTATTCAATGTACAATAGTTAACTTACAGTAAAGACGCTAACTATCTTAAATAATAACATATAAATATTGACACATATGTTCATATGGTGTCCGTGAGATCTAAATATCAGAAACAATATTGTCAGAAAGTATCAGATTATAAACACTAAGGCCACAAACAATAATTTTCAAATTATCTACAAAAATGTCAACTTGTTGGAACTCGTGCGCAAAATCATTTAAAAAAGTCGCAACTCTATGCGTTGGCGTGTTACCGGCATAATTAGTTCGTACAGCTGGACACGTGAACAGCTGATGCCGGCGACGACTACCAACGCGAAGGTAATCGTTTGGAACGTATAAGCCAAGAACGGCTAACACGTCTGAATTATTGACATTATTGCGCAGTAATTGGCAATAATGAACAATTAGTAAAAATTAACCACATAACCGTTTATGGTTAATTCATTTGTTAGGTTATAATATTATTTGTTTGTTTTTATTGTGTGGTCTTTAGATATGTTGGTTTCCCAAGGCACAGTAAGTTCTGTTCTATGCGTTTTAGATATTTGAATATAGATATATCTGGTCTGGAAGACAAAACACCAACATCCTCAGGAATTTTGTAGTGTTTTTCATACGTGTCCATCAAAAGAGTACAATCGGGAGCTGCAGTAGGTCTGAGAATAGTTCGTGAACTAATTTTTAAATAGGTACATTAAACTTTTGTTTTTCTTTTTTATTTGGCAAAACAACGTTTGTCGGTTTAGTAATCATATAAAAACATATTTTTTTACTGACAAAATTATTCAAACATTGTAGTTTTAGCTTACAAAACAACGAAAGGAAAATTTTTAACTACGAAAAGGAATTGAACCCACGTCCATCCGCACCTATAGCTGGGACATCTGAGCAATCGTTTTGAGTAAGTCATAGCACAAATTTATCCTTTCGAGTTTGACTAGGGTTTTCGGTTACGGTTAGTTGGCCTAGCGATTTTCTCAGGGAGTCTGCGTCCTGATAAAACCGCTACGTTGCTATATGCAAGTACATTCGTTTAACATCCGTATGGATTGTAAAACTATGCTATTACTAAATTTTGGGTATCTGTGCGTCTGTCCGTTCATACATCTAACTTTGAAGGGCTGTGTCTTTGGTACCGTAAGAGGTACACAGCATATGTGTTAAATTTACACAGTATATGTGTTAGTGTGATAGATTGTGTAGCAAACAATACTAATTTTTATTAAAATCAATAGACCACATACAGGAAGCACAATGTTTTAACTTAAAACGTAAAAAATACATACTATCTTCAAACTTGACATGTAAAAATCAAATTTCTAATGCATATACCACATAAAAAATAAAGAAAATTGGCCCAAAGCTGGTGGGACTCCCACTGCAAACCTCGAGGCTTATAAAATAAAAATACCATATTTTATTGCATTATTTTGGTACGGAAATTTTGAATAAAAATAAGAATTAAAAAGATATTTCCAAGTTTATTACTTGTGTAATATTATTAATTTTGGTTAATTGGTACAAATATTAATGTGAAACCAGTTATTATAATCAGTCTTCTTGCAGACGTGCAAATATTTATACATATTTGTCTCAATAAATAATATTTATACATGTTTGCCTTGATATCATAAAAACAATGGTGATGTCCCCATTGATAACTAAAAAGGCGATGGGGACAGTGGGCAACATTTTTTACTTTTTGGTCTATTCCCACTGTCCCCATTGATGGGGATACAGGCGATGGGGACAGCGGGAACGTTTTACATTTTTTTTTATTCAATTCCCACTGTCCCCATTGATGGGGATATGGTCAATGGGGACATCGGGAATACACCGAGCAAGTCACTTCGTCATTTCTTTGACTTGCAAAAGCTCGGTTCGTATGCGAGTCCAACTCTCGCTTGCCCGGTTTTATTTTATACAATAGGCCAAGTTTTTTTTACTTCAGTCTCACATCTTGCCTCAATAGACGCGTTCTAAAGATGCTGGTATGGTGTTGCCTACTTAGCTGTAATTAAATAACATTTGTTATTGGCTTCTTCGAGAAGAACGGGCAAGATTCTAGGGCCCATTCATTACCAATATATTTTTCTTATAGTATTGTAGTATATTTTATTCATTACAATATACTTACTATTAAATTACAGCTGATTGCTTTACAAAGGTAAGACAAATAAATTCCATGCATACTTTGTCGTTTAAATAAACGAACTTTCCATTAAAATGTAGTTTACATTCATCTTGAACGAACCTTTTTACTCATAGTTGTAATAATTTCTGAATTCTGTATTAAATCATACACATTTTCCTAAATAAGGTTATTCTTATGAAAGTTAATCTTTATGAAAACTTGAAACAATGATAGTCGAGCGGTAATATGGACTGCCGTGATGCATGTATATGGTTCGATTCCCACCGCCGCGCGTCGGTTGAGCTTCACCGCATAATGGAAAGGCACTTTGTGGACGCTTACCTGACTAGAACTTTCAAATAGAAAAGCTGGCGCCAAGCATCTAACAGTGTATTCCAGCAGAAATCCTTGAGAGCCAGTAAGTTTTTATGAAATTACACTTGAAAACTGTATATCTCATTTCGTCACTTGTGACTAAATCTATCTATTATAAGAAGGGCCTAACATCAAGTGGGCATCGTGCGTGTTCCAGTAAATTCCATGTGTAGTGTGTGTAGGTGTACAAGCGGGTACCTAATTCACATATTGTTGTTTGTCAAAAGGAAATCACAGAACCAGAAATATATAGCAATATGTGAGTATAGGCGAATGTGTGTGAAATCTGTTCTGGAGCAGTTGTTTGACAACAAATGTGTACCATTGGCATTTAATATTGCTTGGGATCAAAGTGACAAATCGTACCAACGCGCGGTAAACGCCTCAGTAAATAGAAATAGTTTTGTTCGACAATTTCTAAAAGACGAACGTACGTTTGCTGGTTTTCCCTCTTAAACCTATTAAACACTATTTATAGCATTAAATTTGTAGCGCTCGTAGCGTAGTTTGCTTAGTCGTTCTTAACCTTTCCACTAACATAAGAAACGTCCGCTGCGTTAGATTTGGATGGGTGACCGTTAGTGGTATTACTACTGAGTGCTTCCATGCTTCAGAGGACAGGTTAAGCCGTCGTCGGTCCCGATTGTTGCCTTAGGATACTTGCGTTTATAGCGTAAACAGAATAAAAACTTTTGTATCTAACAAAATGTTAGCTAGTTTGTATGTATAGCAGAATTGCGATCTATATCCTCTTTTTGAACAACAACTAAAAACGCTGATCAGCGTTGTTTTTAAGTTGAAATCAAAACCAACATACATTTATTTTTATTACCTGCTGTTACAATACGGAACCCAACACGAGTGAGGCCAGTTTAAATTTTCACATCAAACCTATTTTATGAATAACCATTAATCTTCCCTGTTGGTAAGTAATGATGTAGTCAAGAATGGTAAACGGTAGGCCTCGAATTACTGGCTCTTAAGGACTGCTGCCGGAACACACGTTAGGTGGTTAACGCCAGATTATCTACTTGAGCATGGTAGCTAGCGAGGCGAGTATTTGCAAAAAGCCCTTCCACCTTGCAGTCAAGCTCAATTCAGCGGTGAGAATCGAACCATGGATCTACTGCTTCAGTTCAGTATTTTTCACAGAACAGACTGCTGTCATTTGTACGCGGTAAATTTTTTTTTTTTTTTATAACCACATGTGCCCTTAAAGTATATTAGAATGCCGTTCTGCGCAAAAAAGATTGTTATTGGCAACATAATTTACTTACATACAGACTCATCATAAATTGTAATGAGACCCTGTCATGTCACGCGGTAAATACATAACAATTTATTCAGCAAGCTTTCATTGACTCATCATGTCGATGCGGCGTAATTTAGTCGTTATTACTTGCATACTAAGGTTGTTTGTTGTTCGAGCCGTGGCGTATTAGCATCTCAATAGCTTAGGGGAGCGCTCACGAAATCAATAAATCCGAACGCCCTGCGCGATTTAGTTGCTACGCCTCTACGGCGCTACGGTGACGCTATGTTGCTTAAGTTCTATGGCGTAGTGGTGCTACAATCCATCTCCATTTTAGTAGATGCGCTGTAACTGGGATAGTTTGTAATTGATGGTTTTGAAAATTATTGCATTTATCCATATACTATTTCATACCAAAGAATACAAGCGCCCATAATGGCTACAGGCTCGACCCCAATTACATTGGCTTGAAACACATGTAGGGAAAAGTTAATGCTTAGACAATTTCACTTAGACTTTCGGCAATAAACAAACGTGATGGTATGTTTTTCAAGCAGTCTAACGATGTGGATAGCTTAGTAGCATCTTGTAATCAGTTGTTTTTAGAGGATTTCCTTCAACAGAACACTAGCACTTTATGCTGAGTTTCTTGTTTAACAAAATCTCTAATATATTATAAATTTACGAGGGGAAAAATTTAGATTGAACAATAGATGTCGCTCCACCCCAATTAGATGGTTTTTAGAACAATGGGAACAATTTAAGTTTGAGTCATGTAAGCTCAGTCGTGCAGAGAATACCCAGGCTAACAGGTGGATAGACGAGGGTTCGAAACCCACACATAACTTTAAAAACATCTCGTAAATTTGTAATTTTGTAATGTAATCGGCACAGCATGCGTAATTACAAAAATAAAAATATTAAAATCTCTAATAGCCAAGGTCCAAGCGAAGTAAGTCTAAGTTAAATCCGAGCATTTGTTATGAATTTGTATTTTCCTCTAAGAGCTCGTTTTTATTGACCCACCGTCGTACTTCCTCGATTATTTTTAGATTCATAAATTTTAACACAATTAAAACAAAACTTTAAGTTTTGTTTTAATTGTGTTAAAATTTATGACAATGACTTTAAAAACACAAAATACTCGTTGCCGTAATAGAAAAAGATTAAAACAAATTCAGTAAATCCATCATCCGAGAACAAAAAACGTGCAAACGAGAAACACCCCACAATGCCGTCAACAGTTTGAACTTACACAAAACATTGAAAGTCAAACTCTGACGACCTCGACTGAAGTCACATAAAAATTTAATACAAAGTTTGGGAACATGCAAATTACAGAGCTCATTTTTTTTGACATTAATAAATGGAGTGTATTTTTAGTGTTTCTTAGTTTTTGTAGGTGAAAGAGGTAAATTACCTTTTAACCTATCCTCGTAATCATTCAGGATTCCTAACTCTTAAAAAAGAAAAATAGAATAGCATTTTGGTATTATGTATTAAGGTAACATTTATACTGTTAATATCAATAATAATAATATACTTATAATCATACTGTACTGTATCAGCCGGATTGTCCACTGCTGAACATAATCATCCCCCCTTAAGGGGGGATTTTCCATAATCCATACCCTTGGCAAGCGTCATGGGGTCGCAGTTTAAGATGTCATATTCTGAGAAGGTGCTACTACCCACCTTCCGATATTTTATCTTTAGTCCCCTCTTATGACACTCACAGGTAGCAATGGGAGGGTGACATTCCAGCACGGCACCCCACGTGGCATATTATCATAGTGAATAATTAAAAAAATTATAAATATTCCAAATTCGTTTTCGTAGTAAACTTATTTATTGAATGTTATGTATTTATTTACCCAATCAACACAAATATATAAATATATATAGAAATAATAACCAAAGCGCATAGAAGGTCAACCTTAAATAAACTTATCTACTTATGTATCTAGACTTATAAAATGTTGAATCACTGAAAAATTTAAGACGTGTTGTCTTAAATTTTTCAGCCAATACAAAATTAAATTTAGAAAAAAATATGTGAAGTTCTGGTATTGGAGGAAGCATATCATTCAACAGATTAAGGCCCTGAGCGTACTGTGTCTATATATTGCATATAAAAAGGAGGCATATTATAAAAAAGCATAATTTAAATTTTTTTTAACAAAAAATGGAACCGACTTCAACACCCAAAAGTGTGAAATAACTTGTTGAAGTTGGTACCATGCGCACAATATTGTGATAATAAGTACTTTTGAACCATCATGTGGTCAAGTCGGTTCCATTTTTTGTAAAAATTTTTTTCAATCTTTTTAGTGTAACTCAAAAACGGCTTTACCGATTTTGATGATATTTAAAATGGGACCAAACGACAAGCATCAGCTTTCAAACAAAAAAGAATTTTCAAAATCGGTTCACCCAGTCAAGAGATCTGAGGTAACAAACATAAAAAAAAAACAGACGAATTGAGAACCTCCTCCTTTTTTGGAAGTCGGTTAAAATAGTAGCAGCATGCCTCATGGACATGCATATCGATGTAAAGTTGATGCACATTGAGCACACAACAGAGTACTTGAATAAAAAAATTGGGAGCAATGATAGCCCAGAGGTAATAACCATGGTCTGCCGTGCCGCAGGTCTTGATCCCCACCGCCAGCTTGAGCTTCACCGCTTGGCGGAAGGGAATTACGCAAATGCCAATAGGCTACCCTTCAGTAGATAATTTATCGTCAAGCACATAACAGTGCGTTTCGGTAGCAGTTCCTGAGGTCTAGTACAATTGCAAGTGCATGAGACTTAACAACTGTGTATCGTAGGGCGATGGGCGCAATGCAAATGGATCTGTTAAAGGCAAAGGTTGCCGCCTAACATCAGGTGAGCCTTGGGACTGTTACATCACTATACCATTAAAATTAAAACGGTATACTACTAAAAGACCATTTCTAAGAGGGACTGCCATTGGGCAGGGCGCCGGCTGTAAAACTGAAGCCTTACATGACAACACAATCAAATTAACTCCTCTTGAATGCTTTTAGGAAAGACATGCCATTTTGTCACATTGCAGCCTACGTTTATACAAAACTTATTACAATGTATTTGCGTTTAATCTACAAATGTGCATAGTGAGCACTATGGTTCTTTTCTTTCACTTCGTAAAACCATGTCAACTTTTTGGTTGGGAACTTATCTAGATAGAAAAAATACCTGTTTTACTAAACCATATTTTTGAGTTTGATTGAATAAGTTTTCGTTAACCAACATTCGTCCCGGTCATGAGTTGGATCGGTCCGCTAGTGACTTTCTACTGAGCGTACACGTACTTCGGAGTATACGTTAAGCCGTCGGTCCCGGTTGTTGTCTTAGGATGGCAATCATTACAGTATAGTGGTAAGGCATTTTTCAAATGCCCACCTGGCTAGCTACCATCCTCAAGTAGAATCTGTCGCCAAGAACCATAGGGTGTGTAGCGGCAGTTGTTCTTGAAAGTCAGTTATTCTAAGTTACCCTGAACAATATCTTCGACCACATCATCACTTACCATCACGTGAGATAGTGGTCAAAGGATAGCCTATCAGCTATAAATAAAAAAAATAGTACGTGGCATTTTACTTGTGTTTTGAAGAAGTAGATCGTCTGCTCGTTCACTTCACCTAAACCTCGTCCATAAATCTTTTTATAAACGTTCTAAGCCTTTAAAACCGCCCAAGTTACGGGCACACCACAATCTCAACTTTAAATAAGACAAGTTACCCAACACCCGCACTCCTATAACTTCCCCGTGTTGTTAAGTTTCCTTACTTGTTAAAGCTTGGTTTTTTAACTTGTCACTCGCAGGGCTGTCGTCGGCAGAAAATGCTCAATATCTTGTGCAAATGGCCCGGGAAAATTGTCTTTAGAAATAAGGGTTAGGTTAATAGGTTGTTATGGCGTGGAAGTAATGGTCTTATGATGTTTTCTCTGAATAGTAGTATGAGGAGATGTTAGTTATGTCCCCATATACTTTCTTTTACATGCTTTTATTTGTACTATATGCTTTCATTGTAAGTACTAAAAGTATGGGTAAGTCAGTACTTTTACTATTTTATAATCTATAGGTTTGGGGTTTCTAAAAGGGTAGTTTTGTCATCTTAACCATAAACGTACAAGCCGTATAACAACATCAGTTAGATTTTCAAAGCAAAAGTCTATTAGGACGGATATTAGGCAGTGGTTTTGTTTAATAAAGTTAAATATTTCGGTATTTCTATTGGCCCTTACTCATTTTGTCTACTCTTCCTGGCTTTGGATAATAGTAGCTAGATGAAAATGTTAGGTGCTAGGTGAAAAGCTTATCTACTTGATGCGTGTAGCTTAATTGGCAGATTTGTAAAATGCCCTACCACCATGCGAATAAAATTATAAGTAAAGTTTTGTAATTGGAAATGATCTTGTGGAACGCAATGTATGGTACAAGCCTCGCTGCTGCATAAAGGTTTTTTAAAGCAAATGTAGGTATCGTAAAATGAATTTTGATTTTAACATTGGAGAAAAGCTGCCTATTCTTCGATGTAGGTGTTTTAAAGCGTATAAGCTTAAATTCAGCATGGATAAATTCATACTTATATTAACAAATGTCATATTTCTAAATTATTTGTAGGAAAGGATAGAAATCAAGTTATCTCTAAATTAAACAGCAATATTTTCTGTAGCCATTTACATTTTAACTATCTAGGGTTTCAGTGGAATTTTCATCATGGTTACCAATAAAATGCGATAGGTCTTTGTCGCCATAGATATCCTTTGATGTTGCAGGTATTTTGAATTTGCCATGGTATTGACTTTTATCAAACGCGACATCAGGCAGCAAGCTGTAGTAAAACAAAAATTCTATCCGACAATTTATAATTATATTTAGCGGTATACATAGCTTCATAAATGTAAATTTAATAAAGCTTATAACTTACGTTTCTAAAACGGCTGCCATATTGACTAAAACCAATGTTTAAATACAATTATACAAGTAAGAACATAATATCACACATCGTGTAGATTTATTGTGTGTGAGTCGTTAGAAATCAGGCTTGCAAATCTTGAAACGGAGTCCAATATTACCACAACAAATATGCAGGGACAACGCTAAAAATTATAACCAAGGCAACATCAATAAATTATAATTTACTAGCGACACGCCCCGGCTTCGCACGGGTGCAATGCTGATACTAAATAATCTGTATATCTTCGAAAATATTCAATTAAATGACGTGCTGTAAAGCGCCATATTGATCTATATTAAATGCACAATGTATTTAAGATACTTAATTGGATGAGGATTAAAGTTGTATTGCTTAAAATCGCTTCGTAAGTAAGCCATTATTTATTTTTTAAAAGTAAAGGATAAAAATGGTTATTGTGGGTTATTTCTAAGAGACAGACATATACCAATGAGGACTTTTTTGAAGACATTTTTAGGTCTATCTCGTAGAGTTCAGCCAGCGTTTATAATGTAAGCGCAAAAAATGTGTTTAATTACGACGTTACATTAGAAACCTCTAAAATTATCAGTGTTTCTCTCGTATATTATGCATGTTTTATACATATAAAACAATACTCTATCTATTTAACAAACAACGCGTCAAAATCCGTTGCGCAGTTTTAAATATCCAAGCATACATAGGGACAGATAGGCAGCGGGAAGTGACTTTGTTGTATACTATGTAGTGATTAACAGAAATATTGAAATGGTAAATTAAATTTTTGCAGTGAAAATACCTTCTAATAAGCAGTACATTTTGGTTAATTGCAGCATTTTCCTCGGTCGCAAGCAAAATGGGATTACGAACTGATGAGATATATTTATTATCTAACCTCATATTACGTTCCTTAGAGACTTAATCAAAATTTCAATATTCCATACTAGGATAACAAAGAATGTAAATTTCATAGACCGCGTTAAGTGATTCAGAGCAGCCATGCACCCACCCGCTATCACTAAACGCAGCGGCATGCATAATGCACGCGTCATCTGCCGTAGCTCCGAGCGATTGGCACCGCCATAGATGTAGCGGAAATGATTGTGAGAACTAAAGAGATTTACTACGCCGGAGACGCTGTGGTGATATTTGTGACTAATGTTGGGTTTCTGAGGTACTGTTAACTGTAGTTTATCTATTAATGCTATTGGTTCAATAATTGGAGAAATTACGATTTTGAAAACTGAACTATAACTTAAACTCAGTTTAATTTAACTGGCTAGTGAGGGTTATTCGATGTCGTGTCATAATCAGTTGAGTGTTGGGATTTATATGGTTATCTGTGGGGTTTGGTTTTACTTCCTTAATATTTTGTTTGCATATGTTTATACATTTCCTTGTGATATTTTCATAATAAAGAAAACGGAGAATCTGATAATTCATTGGAGTAGTACGTCGAAATCAAATTTGGATGTACTGGACGTTGAAAACAATGTCAGTTTATTTCAGCTGTTTCCAAATATTATTAAATAATATGTAGTTTAAATGTCTCGCGGAATTGAAGTTAGTTTTTTACTGTTACTTTCTGCAAAGGTCATTTTTAGAAGTATGTTAAGGTTTTATACAAAATCCATCAAGTAATATATTTTTGAACTATTTGCGGACAGATAACTAACGAACCTTTTTAAATGTATTCATGCGTTTCTGAACCAACAGTTAAATTTGAAAAAGACAATAGCTAATGAGCAGTGGATTGTGTGAACTGTGGAATTCCGAAACCGTGCATATGAGAGCGATTCATTCCACCTTAGACATATTAGATATGCTTGTGAGAAGAGCAATTTAATCTTCCATACAATTAGCGGATATTTTTGTATAAAGATAGTAATTTTCGAAAATAATTGAAAAAAGAAAACTGTTTATACTGCAAAAAAGACGTTGCGGAGATTCTTATGAGAAAGAAAGTGATTTACTCTGCCATAGAAGTTGTGGAGACGGTTGTTAGAATGAAAGCGGTTTACCTTGCCCTACCGTAGTAAAGATGCTATACATTATATGAGCGATTTACTATTGCATAGCGGAAATGTTGAAGAAAAAGGGAACTTTCAATATTGCAATATAGACGTTGCAGAGATTCTTGTGAGAAAGAAAGCCATTTACTCAGCTATAGACGCATTAGAGACGCTTGTCCGAATGAAAGCGATTTACCTTGCTATACCGTAGTAAAGATCCGTTTTCTAATAGGAGTGTTTTACTATTCCATAGACGTAGCAGAAATGTTGAAGAAATAGGGAACTTTTTATATTGCAACTAGCTTTCCGGGCGCGGCTCGACCCGCGCGTTTGTCGGTTATCGCGCAAAAACATTAACCTCTTATTGCGCAGTTTGATAAAAACTATCTAATGTTTTTTCCCGGCTCTCAAACTATTTCCATACCAAATTTCATTCAAATCGGTCCAGAAGTTTTGGCGTGAAAGCGTAACAGACAGACAGACAGAGTTACTTTCGCATTAATAATATTAGTACTGAAGTACTGATTAGTACTGATGTAGATGTTGCAGAGATAAAATTTTAAAAAATATTTAATGATTATTATTCTTTTATTTATTTATCGCATTTAAACTTACATTTCATCAGGCGGAAGGCGTTTACTGTTTAAAAAGCCTCCCCCACACATCGTCACTCATGAACGGCTATAAAATAATAGTAACTATTGATTACCCACGACACTTTGGATGTCGTAAGTGCATACTTATAATAAAATATTATTATATTTTATATATGAACTAGTTGCTGCGGCAAACGTTGTTTTGCCATATAGGCATATAAAATGAAAAAAAAAGTTTTATATACCTATTTGATACATAGCGAACGTCGTATGCTCAGACCTACTGAATACACATACTAAATTTCATAGGAATTGGTCAAGCCATTTCGGAGGATTTTTGTTATAAACACTGTGAAAGGAGAATTTCATATATTAGGGAGAAGATATTATATATAACACTAGCTTTCCAGCCGAGGCTCCGTCCGCGCGTATTTCGGTTATCGCGGAAAAACATTAACCTCTGTTTGCGCAGTTGGATAAAAACTATCCTATGTCCTTTTTCGGGTCTCAAAACATTTCCGTGCCAAATTTCATCCAAATCTGTCCAGTGGTTAATATGTTTATTCATTGCATACAACAATTCAAATCTTTCTTTAAATCTTTCTTTGATAATGGATAGTCTTACAGTTTTTTTCTTATAGAAACATTGTCTAGCTATCAATTAAAGCTACAATAATGAACCTTTTTATATCTTATCTATAATAGGGAGATTACCTACCAAAAGATATAGAAGTCTCAAGCTCGAAAACACACCAGAGACAAATAATTTTAAGACTTAACGCTAAAAGCGTAATATTTTAGCTAATCCCAACGCGCTACAGTTTATGACTGGTTCGTCGTTTATAGCTCTTGAAACGTGGAAATGCCAAACAATACTATATCTGATTATTGGCTCTCCCGCTCGTAAAAGGTAGTTCCTAACATTGTGTAAACAGTCTTTTAATTTGTGTTTATTAGGCGAAAACTGGGTACAAGAATACTAATTCTTTTGTAGCTGCGGTCGGGTCTTTGAATTTAAATTAAAGTCTCAGCTTGGTTTTGTTAGTGAATAGCGTGGAAACCTTTGTGGATGTTGAATGCATTTGAATTATTTTTCAAATGGATTCTATTTGTTAATACAGCTTAGTTTATTATAATACTGTGGACTAACTACTTTATTTAAAAATGGGCTTTGATTAAAGAATTCATGTGTGCAAAAGAGCATATTGAAATATTTGTAAAATTTAAATTGATTTTAGCACTTATAATGTACCTTATTCCTTGGTATGTTTATAAATAAGAACCTTCATATAAGTGTATCAATTATTTTTCAACATTGTTATAATATAATATCATATTTTGAAGCGCTTGTAGCGAAGTTTGCTTAGCCATTCTTAACCGATAAGCAAAGTTAAGCAAAGTCCGCCGCGGTCATGAGTTGGATGGCTGACCGTTGGTGACATTACTACTGAACGCTTCCGTCCTTAAGCCTTTGACCACAATCTCACCTGATGGTAAGTGATGATGGGGTCGAAGGTGTTGACAGGCTTAACCTAGAATTACTGGCTCTCAAGGACAGTTACCGAAACACACCGTTAAGTGCTTGGCGATAGATTTGCTACTTGAGGATAGTCGCCAGCCAGACGATCATTCACAAAATGCTCTTTCACCATGCGGTGAAGCTCAAGTCCGCAGTGGGATTCGAACCATGGGCCAGCTACATGGCAGTCCATAGCCAATGCCACTGAGCCATCACTACTACAAGCCAATTCTATTAATTAATTAATTTAAGTGACACAACGAATTTATTCGCGATATCTAATATAGTGTTTTAATAATGCACCTATCCGGTCACAAATAATACCGAAGAGTCAAATTTTACTACTAAAGCAAGCTCATTATTATTGTCAGGGTAGGTAAGGGTATATCATCATTAGGTATTTATTAGCAGCTGTCCTAATTATCTGATTTCACAAATATTAATTTTATATAGGTAACTCACGTATTTACTGCTAGATAAAGTACTTTTGATACTCCCAAATTTAATATAATTGCAATAGAACTTTTCAATATCACTGACAGCAAATATTTTGGGAAATATTATGTTTGGGTCATCGATTTCATCTGTTCAATTTATTGTTACAACGTTAATTAGTTTGACGTTGGTTTGGGCCTAATGTTTCGCGGAATTTTGCATTATTTGATATCAATTTCCCATTTGTTGTCATGTTTCCACTGCAGTCTGCTGCTCAATAATTATACATATTACTACAGTTAAATTAGCAATAGCACAAGTTTTAAAATCTGATTTATATTATAAAAGAGAAAATATATTTATTGGAAATAACCACCTAAAAGCAGAATGGGTTTCTGTTTATTTCGATACATACTTCTTAGGTTCAGGCTCAGGACATGTAATACTTTTATCTTAATTTGCTGTGTAGTTCCCACGAGAGCACGTTATTTCAACGAAGAACGAAGCCGCCGAAACTGGTAAGTAATATCTTTGAATATTATTGTGCCTTATTATTGTGCAGCAATCTATTTCATACGTTTTTTAGTAATCTACTAGAATTATTATTTATTAGGTATAATAATTTATGATGGTATGTCAGTTTTTGGTAGCTAAATTAGACAGGAATGTATTAGAGAGTTTATTCGAGAGCAGGATCACAGTTCGAGGAGGTATAATTGATACGTTGACCCGAGCAGAGAAAAACAGCCTTATTACTGTGCAGCAATCACTTCCATACGTTTTTTAGCCTTCTCGCGGTCAGAATAATTATTTATTAGGTGTAATAATTTATGATAGTATGTGCAAATTTTTATGTTAAACTGCTTTTTCATAAGGAATATAATATAACTTAACCAACTGGAGTTAGACCTAGGTTCTCGGACACAATATGCTGACTACACTTTGTGTCCGACAACCTAGTCCGATAAACAATATAATCAATAGTAATGTGTATTTATACACAGTCTTTGATCGGCTTTATCTTATTACCGTTTATATTCTATTTGTACGTGATAATTTTAAAAGTCGGTAATTTTTATAAGTAAATTTGACATATTGATGTTTTTCCAGTGCTAAAATAACGTACACTAAGCATGATATGTTTCGTTATAATTTTAAAGTACCAAAGTATGAGATTTCCTAAAGAATACAAATAAGTGTTATTTCAGAGTAAGTAAATTTGGTATAAATTTTTATTAAATTTAATACAGTAACATAGTTTTGAAAAGTATGGAATGTTTACATCTTGCAAGCGACTGTACGTAGCTATTATTGATATTATTTGATACTTATGTTTAACTTATCTTATCAAGTGAATCGTATTGAGTGCCACAATTAAAAGAATATGCCACCAATAAAATAATATTGCGGTATTTAACACGTTTTTGAAGCGCTCGTAGCGAAATTTGCTTAGCCGTTCTGAACAGATCAGCAAAGTTAAGCAACGTCCGCCGCGGTCATGAGTTGGATGAGTGACCGCTGGTGACATTACTACTGAGGGCTTCCGTGCTTCGGAGGGCACGTTAAGCCGTCGGTCCCGGTTGTTGTCTTCGTTAGTCAGTCGTTATAGCATGGTGGTAGGGCATTTTGCGAAGGCCCGCCTGGCTAGCTACCACCCTCAGGTAGAAAATCTGTTGCCAAGCACCTAACGGTGTGTTCTGGCAGCTGTGCTCGAGAGCCTGTAATTCTAGGTTAGCCTCTACAACATCTTCGACTACATCATTACTTACCATCAGGTGAGATAGTGGTCAAAGGCTAACCTATCAGGCATAAAAAAAAATTAAGGCATCTTTGATATGAGTTTTACATAAAAACCTATATTTATAATAAAAACAGAATATTGCTTTGTATGTTTGTCAGATACAATAACAAAAATATATTTTGGAACATGACAAACATTACAAACAGCGCGTATTTTCATTATAAAGACACTGCCTTAACAATACATTTTGACAAATATTCATTTCTACAGAGCTCATCGCAAAGACGCGCTCCGAGGCCCAAAGCGATATAAAAATATCAGCACATTATACAAAGCGCAACAACGAGTCATCAAAAGGCGCAGCGTAAACAATCAGAGCGTGAGTAAAGTCTGGGATCCGCAATTCGGAGCAGGGAGGCAGTAGTCATTGTGCTGTCGTATTTGGAGCGTGCTGCTGCGGCGTACTGAGCGCGGTGTAGCTGTGACCGCCATCTTGCTCGGAGGAGTTAGATTGGCATGCCTTTAGCGTATTAGCTATTACCACTCATGTTTGAATTTCGAATTGGAATTCGTACAGGTGTATTACCAACATATTAAGATACTAAATGGCTTTTTGTTTTTATGTTCTATTTATCGTAAAGTTTAAAAAGTAAGACAAGATTTGTTTCTCTTTATGTTGATAAAGACCTCAGAAGAATTAGTACCTTCTCATAAGACAGTTATTCTTATAGGAAAGTGCTGATTGAAATACTGTCCATCCTATATGGGAAAAATTGTAGGTACGTTTTGAACTTAACATTTTCCGGATCAAATAGACAAAAACATACGTTTATTGAAAGATCTCCATTTCATAGACAAACATAAGAAAATTTCTTTTTTCGATTTGAGCAAAAATTGTTTACCTTATCTTGCTGTTATACACTTAGTTTAAGACTTAACAAAAATAATTCAAAATTTGTTGCTCTGGTAATTATAAAAAAATTTAAAGCGTGACCAGTGTCCCAAATGGTATTCAAATGTTAGCACATTGATAGTAGATAAATATGTTTAATGAATTATAAAGTAACTTTTGTCACCACAATTTGTTGGCAACAAAAGTTGCCAATTTTTTTCGATGGATCACATCTAACATATTTTTATAGCGCAAAATATAAAATAACATTTAATAACGAGAAACATTTTATGCTCCGATAATTTGCTGACGTGATATTCGCCATATTCTCTATGCATCATAAAAAAAACTAATTTATATAATACTTATGTAGTTCTTTATGTTGGTAGCAAATATGACGATGTTGACAGCAATTAAGTTTGAGTTAATTAACCAAAATAGGTCTAGATATATTGGTCGAAGATTAATTGGTAGGTAGTTACGACTGCGATACTGAATATCAAATATAGATCAAAGGAGAAATTACTCAAAGTTCTACAATATCTAGACCCACGCAAATGGGAGGTGAAGGTATTTGAGAGCTCCGGATATTGGATAATCTTAGTTATGTACTTCTATTCACGATCTTGCTACTCTTAGCCCAGAATTTTTTGATAGGTATTTTGTTTTCTATAACGCAACAATATTTAAGGCGCCCCGATCTCACTGCGAGCGTCTAGGGCGGATTCCGTTTTGTGCTTAGAATGTTACCTTACCGTATGAACTATTACATATTATTAGGACTAGCGGCCCGCCCCGGCTTCGCACGGGTAATTACGACTATAAATTGAGATGTAAGCTATCCTATCTTTCAATTTAGCACGCTTACGTTGCTCAAAGCGATTTAAGCGCAAAACGGAACGTTCTGCAATAACTTTCATTGGGAAGTATGCAATATATGTTTAGACAACAGCTGTCTGACCTCGGTGGTCAGAAAAAACACAGGTTCTGTCGGAGTTCCATTTAAGTCAAACGCTTAGTGGAAATCATTGGTCACAATGTCCGACTATGTGGAATACATACCTAATAAGTGCGAGAAAACCCTTTGCTTAACTTGTCAAAGTGTGCACTTATAGCGTATGATATTTCACGTCCGGGATGTTTGCGAAAGCGCGCACTGATAGTTTTCACGCAATAATTCGCAAAAAAGTCGCCAGCATATCCCGGCGCACGCGAGGCATTGGTATGGTAACGGTATCCTGCAGATGATTGAATCACGAGCAGACTGCCCTATCCAATATATTACTGCTTAAAGGGTAAATATTGTTACTGCTTAGCGATTTCGTGTTGCAATATGGCTTTCTTATTCAATAACAATTTGACTTGTGTTACTTGATTTAGTAAATTTGTTTATATTTAGTTAGAGTTTCGTTTTTTTTACAGATTTATCGTGTCCTAACATAGCAATAATTTGTTTGAATCGAAAAAAGAAATGTTAATGGATTAATTAGAGTTTGCAATTCCTAATATATCCCATATGTCTTTTACGGTTACGCGCGACTGTTGCTATCACAAACGACCGCGCGTTCGCTTGATGGTTAATTTGTTCTTATATTTTTGAGTGTATGTTGTTTATCAAACTATTTTTGTCACTTTTAAAATCACCTTCGCGTTATACATTTCCAAAAACTATTTGAGAAGGTACTAACTCTCATTACGGCTAAGTTTCGTCTTTGCCATAATTGAAACTTAGCTCGAAGCTCAATTATATGGGCATAGGAATAAAATACTGATAGCTATTGGCAAACTTGGCCGTAGATTTTGCCAGCGGCGTTATGAAATAAAGTGTCTTTTGAGTAATATAGAAAGATATGCTTTTTCCCTAAAGGACGTAGAAAGAGCTTATTTCAAATTTATGCGATCGTGGTATACCATTTTATTTTTTTACCAACTTTAAAAAAGGGGAAATTTCTAATCGACATCCTTGTTTTTCTTCATTCACTCTAGGTACTTGCTCACAGGGACAGCTCCAGCAACACGCCGTCAGGTGCTTGGCGATACTCAAAGTTATTAAATAATTCAAGGTTAGAATGAGCAACAATTCGATTGCATTACGTATCATCATGTGAGATAGTGAACAAAAGATAGCCAATAGTAATAAAAAAAGATTTTAAAGTTGTTTAGGGTGGTAGCTACTAATTTTTTTATTCAAACCACTACCGTTGTTTTCTTCAGGGTGTCTACTAAAACAAGTTAAAATTAAGTTAGTTTACCGAAATTATTAATTTAACTTTCAGATATTTTACTTTTCTGCATTTAAAAAATTGCTGATAGGTTAGCTTTCAGCTACCTTAATCTCACCTGATGGTCAAAATAAATAGCTCTCAAGGACAGCTGTCAGTGCACGCCGTTAAGAGATTTGCAACGATTTTATACTTCATTGATACCTAGTCTGGTAAACTTTGCAATATGTCATACCACTCTGCGGAGAATTTAAAACCACATAAACATTAAAAAATTATATATAGTTGTTGAATACCTGAATTTTGTCCTATATATTTAATATATATAGCATATTTTTAATATATATAGGATTAAATTTTTATAAGTCTTTTTTTGTATTGGGTGATTTTATCACCAAAACCGATATCCTTCAGACGTACTAAAAATATGTCTGCTGATAAACTTAATCATAAACTACCCTAAGAACTATAAGTTTTCTCTACCCGCCGCCGTCTGCCAGGTCTATTGTACCCCTATTACAAAAGACTCCGTCATCTATAAGGGCAAACTTAAATTGAATTGGACAAAGGCTTAATTGTTACTGTGTACCCACCTCACCTCTGTTGATGTAACTTGATAGTTAAGGTGACATTATAGTGTCAATACTCCGCTTTTATGTAAATATCATCACCTATACAGAAGATATTTTCAAACAAATACATTTATTCTATTTTACAAATTATTGAAGCACAAAATTTTATGTTCTGGACGGGAATCGATCCCGCGTCTTTCGATTTCGTGTTGGATGCCTGAACCTCCTCAGTCTCGGAAGTGTTTTTTCAAACACGGGTTCAATTCCCGCCCGGGCATAAAATTTTGGGCTCCGTAAATTTGTAAAAAATGATTTTAGCTGAGCACGTGATTGTGCTTGCATTCATATTTAGAAATAAAGAAGGGTAGCGACATCATACCGAGAATTAAGTATTTAAAAAACACTTCTTTCGATCAGATGAAGTCTAGTAGTTAATCAAATTGTATAGGTTTAAAATGATGTGTATTTGTAACAATATAAAAAATCAAACATGTAACAATGAAATTTAACTAAATAAAAAACTACAGTTACTGTGACGAAAGTATTGGGGGAACTTAAAGGCCGTCGCAGGCCCACAGCCAATCCAAATGCTACAGCCCACCAGTTGGTAGCGTAACTAGCATGCTTGATTGCCCCATTGGATTGCAATAGCGTTAAGCCAAATATATGCCAGGAACTTGATCACTCATGGCATCCACTAAGCGCTCTGACAAGTTTTGGAAAATAAGGTGAGCTCCTGCCCCCACAGACCCAATGTCTCTGCTTCAAACGGCCAAATATGTAATCACCACTGAGATTAGGATTTTTGCCGCCGCTTCATTCGCTCAGCTGAAGTTGCCGTGGACTGATGTGGCGGGACACTTAGAGACCAAGAAAAACTATGATGACCGAGTTGATTTACTGCTGATTACTGATTTACTACACTGGCAGTGATGTGCGACACAACATTTTGCACCCATGCGTAAGCTAATAGCGAGATGAAAAGGGGATTGATCTGGAAGGTTACCATAATTGAAAGAAGGGCTTCGGTTATACGCCGTCCGCGTATCAATATTATTCATTACGACAAAAAAACCATATCACCGAAAAATTAGTTCAAAACATAATCGTACCTCAACAACGTACCAAGCCACACTCTAGCCAACATTCAAAAGCTTTCACCGCAATCTTACAAAGTCATAAAACAAACTTAAACTTTTACCTAATTGCAGTCAAGTACGTTTTACTTTAAAACTTTAAAGAGTAAAGCAAAGGTATCCAAAAACTTTACCAGCCTCGCCCAACTCTCAAAACTGAGCTGTTTTTGGCCAATGCTTGGGTTTGTTTAAAATTAAGGGTCAGAACTCGATGATTAGTTTGGGGCTTTCGGAGCCGGGGTTGATGCGAAAGGGTTGTGTTTACGGAATTTGTTTGTACACTCAAAACTGTAAACTTTTACTATTACTCGAGCAATTAGAGGGCGTTTAACGCGCCCGTTAACGCCCTTGACTGTAGTTGATTTTTATGTGGTGGTTAACGACCTACGCGTTATGTGAATGTATAATGTTGTTGAAGTCCTTAGTGTCCTCAAATTTATTTTATACCTGCCTTTAAAACTTATGTTATCAAAACAATACATACAATTAAGAGGTTTCGATCACTTTTTTAATATGCAGGGTTATTGGTAATATGGTAACAACCTCTTAGGGTTGACATCAAAGATAATTAAAAAAAAAAACAAAAATAACTTTTCTCAAAATATTTGTTAGGACTAGCAGATGTCAACCCTAAGAGGTTGTTAGCATATTACCAATAACCCTGTAGACTTAGTCATAGGAACAAAACTTCTTTAGTGTTTTTGTGAAATTCATGTTTGTTAGGTATTAGAACAAAATTCATATCTTCTCTTTTTTTTTTATGCTTGATAGGTTAGCCTTTGACCAGTATCTCACCTGATGGTAAGTGATGATGTGGTCGAAGATGTTTGTACAGGCTAACCTAGAATTACTGGCTCTCAAGGACAGCTGCCGGAACACACCGTTAGGTGCTTGGCGACAGATTTTCAACTTGAGGGTGGTAGCTAGCCAGGCGGGCATTCGCAAAGTGCCCTACCACCATGCTGTAACGACTGCCATCCTAAGACAACAACCGGGACCGACGGCTTAACGTGCCCTCCGAAGCACGAAAGCGCTCAGTAGTATTGTCACCAGCGGTCACCCATCCAACTCTTGACCGCGGCGGACGTTGCTTAACTTTGCTGATCGATTCAGAATGGCCAAGCAAACTTCGCTACGAGCGCTTCGATCGCTTCGATCTTCTGATCGATATTAACGATATTAACCGTTCCTTAAACCATGTCAATTAAATGATAAATTTATCTACAATCGGTACATATGCTGAAGCTCAGATCATAGAAACAATTTTATCATTTGATTGATTTAATAAATAAAACAATGGCGTCCATTATAGAAATATTTTTTGTCTTTTCTCTAATAGTTTGCAGCATGCGCTGAAATTAATATAATTGACGATAGTTTGCTTGATTTTCATACTAGCTATTGTGCTTATTTATTGACAAAACGTGTCTAACAAAAAATATTTAAGCTGAACGTGCACCTAGATGCGCCGTAGGAGTCGTACGCCGCGCTTAATATAATTATATATAATTCATTCAGAAATGCACGGTCATGCATCTATCTACACCGAATAACCCGAATTTATGAATTAATTCGAAGATTGGGGCGTCTGCAGTTTATGCGGTGCTTCTAAGTGAGCGTTCACTTTTAAGGACCTCTGCCTACCCCGTAACGTATTCTGAGCAGATTTGATACAGGACATTCCAGGAAAAGGCCAGGTCAAGAGACACCTTAACTGATGGGTATGTATGACGTAATGAGAGAGATTGAAGAAAAACGGATGTGTTAATGTCTAGGTTAAAATCATATTAAGTAATGTACACTAAGTGGTAGGCCTCTTTGACAAGAGTCCGTTTTTGCGGGTAACATTGCAGACAGCGGATTTAATTTTACATTGACAGTGGTTATCGAAGCAGGAGTGTGCAAGAAATATCGTGCTGACGTGAAGGTTAGTTTAGCACGTGAATCAATGGGCAAACGAGACAAGAACACGTCTCACAGTGATGGGCGCAGTGAAGTCTCAATCAGAACGAGAAATGTGACAGTGCTACACCAGTTGGGTGACTTGTGCGTCTGGTCAACGACGTATAAAAAAATATGAGCGTGATAGTTCAAAGTACCTATTATCACCATATAGTGCGCATGGTAGCGACTCCGACAAGTTATATCTCAATTTTGAGTGATGAAATGGGTTCCATTTTTTGGTAAAAACAATTTTTTCGCTCTTTTTAGTGACCCTCGTTACTTACGGAATCGATTGTCATTCATTGTCAACGACTATATCATCAAGATAGGAAATTATTTTTCAATTATTTAGTGTAGTTCAAAAACGGCATGACCAATTTTAATGACATTGAAATGGGACCAAATTACAAGCATCAGCTTTCAAATAAAAAAAAAAACATCAAGATCGGTTCATCCAATCAAAAGTTAAAAGTTAAGTCGGTTTTTTTTTAGGCAGGACATTGATGCTGGCTACCGACTGTTCGGTCGTCCAGCTCCACCGGATTTTGGGTGAGGAAAGGCGAAAAGCGCCTTCTACCTCCGTCTCCTGCGGACGCCGAAAACGTGCCGCTACTATAGGAGGGGTTGACAGCGAGCTCAAGGGCACCACTGTGGTTCGGACCTCGGCTTGTCTCGCTGCCGGGAAAAAGTTAAGTCGGTTCAAAAAGAAAATCTATGTATATGTCTACCCCACCGGGAAACAGCCGCAATAGTATGTATATATCTATATCTGTTACTGCGGTACCCACCAAAGCGAAGTCTTTGATAAAGAAGCCTTGTAAAAACATAAGGCAAAAACAAACAATTCCATATTCTGTCTATTCATCCGCAAACGATTAAACAGAACAAAATTCCTTTTACCGCCGAGCTCGCTTGACATGTTATTAATTTACAACGATGCTCGCTTACAGACTATAAATCATACGGGTTGTTTACAGTGCACATATTTGCTTCGTACGCTATTTAGAAAAAGACAAAAACATTAACAAAAGTTCTAAAATAAAAACTCTTTGGCCTGTCCTGATATAATTCTATGTGGTGTCTAAACGTGATTAATGTTTTGGTTTAATATTGTCCACAAAGTGAGTGAACTTCAGGTTTGTTACTGGTTCTGTTTACAAGAAAACTGGAGGATAGAAAAGACAGACAGATACAGCAGAATATCCCTAGCAGAGCATGTTTTTGATGTTATTATGACAGAACAAGCACGAAGCCCACCTGTTGTTAAACGGAACCTCGGCCTTTAACAGATGTATTTCGTTATGTGACGAACTGCACTGTGCCCGTCACACTGAGATATATATGTCTCAGTGTGACGGACTTGACAGCCATAAATTACAGGCACATGAGACTTATTCGACTGTTTCAAGTTGACGGGCGCAGTGCAATTCGTGACTTGTGACGTAATGCATCTACAGTAGGTTAGTCCGCGTAACATCAGGTGGACCCGTCACAATAAAAAAGGTAGTTTCTTGGTTATTAGAGAAAAATAGAATATCATACCAATATGAGTTCAGTAAGATTACGGTAATTGATGATCAAAATAATTACTTTTTTTATGCTATGCCGGCAGAGTACGGCATTCTACTAACTCAAGGACATTTCTTCTAAAGCAGTTTTATCTCTTTCTACATTACATATTTTATTTAAACAATTTAATATTTTTATATTTGCAATAGGACATGCTCTGCGGATTACATTACAAAATTACAAATTTACTAGAGGAAAAATGTAAGTCATGTGCGGGATTCGAACCCGGGGTAGATGGACGCGGGTTCGAATCCCGCACACGACTTAAATTTAACTCTTGTAAATTTGTAAGTTTTAAAACATGTTAAAATTAACAAAATAACATGTTAAAATTGTCAATGAGTAAAGCCTACATTGCGCCTACCTACAAAAATCTCCCTTTGTAGAGAGTAACAATATTCGCGACAATATTTTCACACAAGTGACAATATTTGGATGGGGCACAACAACGTCATCAGCGAAACATGCTGTTCGTTACTCAATGACGTCACAGCTCAGGTGCATAATAATGACGTCATAGTTATGTAACGACCACTTACCGTCGCGCAGTTCGCGTAATAACAGATGGAGTTATGAGTACAGTGCCTACGAAACACGGGTAAAGATAAAAATACAAGATTGAATTATATTTTTTGCTTACAAAGAAAAAATAATAGTTTTTTCTTGTTATTATTGATAGGTGAGTCTTTGACCACAATCTCACATGATGGTAAGTGATGATGTGGTCGGAGGTGTTAAGCTTAACCTTCGTTTACTAGCTTCGTTTACAGCTGCCGAAACTCGCCGCAAGGGGCTTGGCGACAGATTTTCAACCTGAGGCATTCACAAAATGGCCGTGCACTGTAGGATTCGGACCATGGACCTGCTGCGTGGCAGTCCATAGCCAATGTCACTGAGCCATGACTGCTTCAAAATAGTAACTATCCAGTGTAGCATTGTTCAAAGCCCGAATAAAAACAATAGTTTGCATTTTGAAAGAATGAATGTCATATCCCAATTGTGAGTGTAGGGTTATTATAGTAGTGAAGACGTTTAGCATCGATGAAATGTGTGAAAATTGAAAGCTTCAGAAGAGCATTTATAGCAACGATGGCCGAATGGTAATGGGCTCGATCCCCACCACCGGCTGGAACTTCACCGCATGACTTGTTACCAACTTCAAGTAGAAAATCAGTTGCCAAGCACCTAACAGTGTGTTCCGCCAGCAGTACTTGAGAGCCAGTAAATTACGGACACTTGAGACTATACTACTTGTATATCTCAGTGCAATATTTTTTTTTTATTGCTTATAGGTAAGCCTTTGACCACAATCTCACGTGATGGTAAGTGACGATGTCGTCGAAGGTGTTAACAGGCTTAACCTAGAATTACTCTGGCTCTCAAGGACAGCTGCCGGAACACACCGTTAGGTGCTTGGCGACAAATTTTCTACTTGAGGGTGGTCGCTAGCCAGGCGGGCATTCACAAAATGCCCTTCCACCATGCGGTGAAGCTCAAGCCCGCGGCGGGATTCGAACCATGGACCTGCTGCGCGGCAGTCCATAGCCAAAGCCACTGTTCAAATCACAGCTATCACTGCTTCAAATGTCACAAGTGTCGAAATGCATCTGTATAGGCAGAAGTATCCGTGTAGCCATTTAACATCACTGGGCCTCGCGCTTGTTCCTTCACAATAACATAAAGAGAAAGTATTTTGACCTCACTGGGCGGATGGTCGCTTAGCGACAACGCCCATTAAAAAAATAAATAAAAAAGTATCTTTCCTCATTGGTCTCATTAAATACAATACATATTATCTATCAATAAACCTTCTATCGCCAAAATAATATTGAGAGCACCTAAACAAACGGAACCAATATTACTTATTTTCATAATAAATAACGCCAGCGGATGTTTTTCCAATAAAATATTATTTCCAGAAGCACGTGGGAGGAAACCCTGCCGCTTTTGTAAGGTGCTCTATATTACCTTTTGATTGGACATTGGAGAATGACATACAAGGCAGTCGTGATCTAACGGTCTCTTTATGTTTATAAATAGAATATTTTGGTGAAAATATATGTCAATTACACCCATTTCCTGTATTTTTACTGGATTTTGCCCGCTACTTTCGTTCCCGCTCGTCACGTATTGCTTACATTATTGCTTAAATCTTGATAAAATGTATCTTTTATAGGCTACAAATTATACATTGAATGCTTTAATAAAACTTTCTATACCCTAAACGTGCACAATATAAAGTCCGAAATTTAAGTCAAGAAAGGCGCGTTTACACCCGAGAATATAGTTTTTCTTAAACCGATATGTGAATGTTTCAGTCGCAAAAATTATACTACGATTTCTATAATTATACAAAATTATAGCAATAATTTTATAAAAAAAAAACAGAGAATAATGTAGGAAAAATGCTGCAAATGGACACATAGCGCGATGTTGAAAGCTTATTGCCATCCTCAAGTAGAAAAGCTGTCGCCAAGCACCTAAAGACTAACATCATTTGCCTGTAATTACACTGGCTCTCAAGGTCTGCTACCGGAACACACTTTTAGGTGCTTGGCGACAGATTTTCTACTTTAGGGTGATCGCTAGCCAGGCGGGCATTCGCAAAATGCCCTTCCACCATGCGGTGAAGCTCAAGCCCGCGGCGGGATTAGAACCATGGACCTGCTGCGCGGCAGTCCATAGCCAATGTCACTGAGTCATCACTGTTTAAAAAGCTGTTGTCGGCGCAGTGCAATTCATGACCTGTTACGAGATGCATCTGTTATAGGCAGAGGTTAATCCACTTAAACTCCGGTGGGCCTCGAGCTTGTTCCGTCACAATAACATAAAAAACAGCTACAGTAAAATCATCACTATTACTACGTACAGTGCGATACGCTCGCACTGTTTACAGAATTGAATGAAAGGGGCATGTCGCATGCCGTCGGACTAATTAATTACATTTCATGAGTGACGCGACGCGTTCGCGAGTTTCGATATTGTTGATGACACTTTGTTCTTCGACACGTCATCATTAACATGCCTAATAAACACAACTATTCTTTTGAAGCGCTCGTTGCGAAGTTTGCTTAACCATTCTGAATCGATCAGCTAAGTTAAGCAACGTCCGTCGCGGTTATGAGTCGGATGGGTGACCGCTGGTGACATTAATACTGAGCGCTTCCGTGCTTCGAAGGGCACGTTAACCCGTCGGTCCCGGTTGTTGTCTTAGAATGGCAGTCGTTACAGCATGGTGGCACTTTGCGAATGCCCGTCTGGCTAGCTACCACCCTCAAGTTGAAAATTAGTCGCCAAGCACCTAACGGTGTGTTCCGGCAGCTGTCCTTGAGAGCCAGTAATTCTAGGTTAGCCTAAACAACATCTTCGACCACATCATCACTTACCATCAGGTGAGATAGTGGTCAAAGGTAACCTATCAAGCATAAAAAAAAGCACTCGTAAAGCAAATTTCCTAGTCATTCTTAATCGATCAACTAGGTAACCCCTTGTTATCCGCGTGGACGATATCGCCCGTTTATGAACGAAATTCTATCGTTCTCATTATCTAGGATGCGCATGAAATAAGCAACGTTCGGTTGTGTGGACCTATTCAGTTATCTTAAAAAAACAACTTATGGTCACAAACACACATTTATTTTATTTAAAAAAAAAAAAAGCAAAGTTCCCGCAACTCAGTTTTGCTACTAATTTGGGCAGAGGTTCCACCTGAAGGGTATACTGGTACTGAATCTGGTGACTCCTGGAGTTATCACAATAAATCTGAGCACTTAATTTTGGAAGCCACCGTTTATATAGAGAAAAATACTACTGACAACGCGTAAATAGATTTGTGGGGGACTCGGGCCTAGGTCAGCAATATATTAGGTGTAACAGTTCGCTGCGGTCATCACTTGGATGGGTGACCGTCAGTGGCATTTACTCCTAAGCGCGTGCTTCGGAGGCCACGTATAGTCGTCATTTTTGGTTGTTGTCCTGGGATTGCAGTAGTTTAAGCATGGTTGTACGGCATTTTGCGAATGTCCTAGCTAGCTTGTAATACTCAAGAGAAAATGTGTTGTTTTTGTAATATTCGACAATATAATTTCACTATGAAAACTAACGTGGTTTTCACTCATTTTTAGTAAATAATACGGGATAACTCACGTGAATCAGTCAGATAGCTCCGACTATAGTTTCAACCACATTCGGTGGTCTTTTTCAAGGAGATCTCGGGACGCCCGCGTTGAAGTCTCGCTTAGCACTGCGGGCGGCAGCTCGTAGCCCGCGTGACGTCATACTTACTAAAAATGTAATTTTACGTTCAGCAAAAAGTGTTATAGAGCCACTGCGACAAGAAGGGGTCACATACAGACACCTAAGGCTGTGTTCTGGCAGCTATCTACTATCTTTTGACTTTAGCTTAATCCTTGAGGTCTGAACTAAAACCGAAATAATCAGTTACTAACGAGTAATCACGTAACCTTAGTTAGATTGTAGTTCAATGCTTACCTAATAAAAATATTATTGAAGCAGTGATGGCTCAGTGGCATTGGCTATAGACTGCCGTGCAGCAGGTCCATGGTTCGAATCCCGCCGCGGGCTTGAACTTCACCGCATGGTGGAAGGGCATTTTGCGAATGCCCGCCTGGTAGGCGACCACCCTCAAGTAGAAAATCCGTCGTCAAGAACCTTACGATGTGTTCCAGAGGCTGTCCTTGAGAGCCAGTATTTCTAGGTTAAGCTTGTTAACAACTTGGACCATCACTTACCATGAGGTGATATTGTGGTCAGAGGCTTACGTACAAGCAAAAAAAAAGATATCCTTCTCACCTCTACTCCTCTTGCTGAAAGTTGTAGTAGAATCTTTTAGAAACATAATATCAAATATAAGACGTCGACTTCCGTATCGTTAAAAATCAGCTCGACTTTGCGTTTGATATCACATGCATATAAAATTCAATATTAGCTTGCGCCTGCAACGTTTTCCACTAGGAAAACGACTATATCAAGTTCTCTCGGGATTTGTTTAGTAAATCAAGATAGAAGTTATCCTATTACCTTATCCGTTCCGTTCTTGCCCGTTCTTCTCGCAGTGGCTCTATACATTTATTTGATGAACGTGGCAAGTACAATGTAGAATATTTCAATTGTAAAATATGTAATTGACCTTTATAAGAGCATAGACTGTATTGAATAAATGATTTTGACTTTGACTTTAAAGAAAAAAATATAGAATTTTTGCATCATTCAGTGTTATTAAAATCGTACATAGCGTACTTTTTATTTTGAACAGGAAGTTATTATTAGTTACGCATCCTGCACATGACGCCAACGCCCCAACAAGAATCATAACTAGAACATTCTAAATAATAGCAGAGAAACCGTTCGTCACGCTGCCAATCACAAGAATCAATAACAAGGCATACATACTGAAGCGGAGTTAGTTATAAACACTCGAATATATTATTAGATAACTTTCCCCGTAACCAACGCTGTTGTTCGATTGTTGGGTATTTCATTGTTTGAATTATGATCATCGTTATTGGATATTTATATTTTGTTTATTACCCTTAGCCAATAAATACGAATACAGTACAGCGACCGAGGAAACTATTTATTACGTGTAACTGAGTTTTGATAATCACGTGTACATTTTTTAAACAATCTATTGACATATATAACATAATATAGAAAGTAGTACTTACTGCTAAATCATCGATGCAAGTCATCCAGTGGAGGAAACAAAACATTAGACTTCATATTTTTACCTGTTTTGTTTTAACGTGCGCGAGTCCGACTCGCACTTGGCTAACTTTTTGTATTTGTCGTTATAGCGGCAACAGAAATACATCATCTGAGAAAATTTCAACTGTCTAGCTATGACCGTTCTTGAGATACAGCCTGGTGACAGACCGGCGGACGGACGGGCGGACGGACAGCGAAGTCTCAATAATAGGGTCCCGTTTTTACCCTTTGGGTACGGAACCCTAAAAATTTACTAAAACATGAATAAACAGTGAATAAAAACTTTAACAGAACTTTCATTGCACACTATTACATGGCATAATAAATAAATAAACACATACTCCATAATAGTAAGTACGCAAAATAATGGAAAATACTTAGCTACTAGACTTCGTCGGTAACCATAAAGATGAATGATAAAAGTGTTTTGGAATCAATCTAGGCTTATATATCAATATTAACATTTTAATTAAGATGCTGTTACAAACTTTACATGTTTTCCTGTTCAATTGAAGCTATTTAGCATTTGTGCGATTCGACCCGACAAATAAATGCAAACTGAAATTTTGATAGTTTAAGAAAATCTTTTCCATATCTACAAGTTACACAATTTTTTAGAAAAAAAATCTCTCCTCGAGTGGGAATCGAACCCATGTCCTCTGATATTACGGACTGGTTGCTTTAATCAATGGGCCATCATGGATCGCTCGGCTGAGCCGAAATTTTGTGCTCTAAATGTATTACTTTAACAGTCAAACTAATATGCGCGGTAATCGACCATACTATTAGACTTTATCTGATTAAAACAAGTGTATGTTGAAACATTTAACTCTCGTCATGGTGTCGCTATCCTTCTATATTTCTAAATACTACAAGCATTATCGCGGGAATACAAAATTTAGCAGCTCAAGTTGGATACATCAATTTTATCAATTATTATTATTACTTCTTCACTCCATAGTATAAAATAAAGTCGCTTGCCACTGCCTGTCTGTCCCTATATATACTTAGATCTTTAAAACTGCGCAACGGATTTTGATGCGTTTTTTAGGGTTCCGTAGTCCTGACAAGGAACCCTTATAGTTTCGTCATGTCCGTCTGTCTGTCCGAGGTTTTGCAGAGAGACCGTTAGTCCTAGGAAGCTGTAATTTCGTATGGATATGTAAATCAATTACGTCGACAAAGTGGTAAAATAAAATTTTGAAATTTTTTTTTTATGGTACCTCCCATTGAAGTGTCGTGGGGATGAAATTTTTTTTCGTCGTCTATCTCTTTGTGTGCGGTATGGTTGAATAGGTCTTTTTAAATGACTTAGGGGTTGCTTATACTGTTTTTCGATTTAATGCTCCATTTACGTCCCTCCCACTCTAAAAGCTAAACTTCTGGCTTGAAAAATCTGTAAAAATTCAAGCTGATAGTGCGTTTCATGAACTTTAAAGGAAAAGTATAGCGGTTGATATAACTTTATTAGTTTAGCAGTAATAGTCGTTTAACTTGGGTGTTGGATAATTTTGTACCAAATATAAAATCTATCGAATATAATCTTTAAAGTGACTCAGATGAAGTAGTTGAATGTTTATAAAGGGTAAAGACTGACATTGAAAACTAAATCTAAAATAAAAATCTTAAAACAATAACTATACCCTATGTCATACATAATAGACTAGCTTTCCAGCCACGGCTCCACCCGCACGTATTGCGGTTATCGCGCAAAACCATTAACCTCTTTTTGCGCAGTGGGATAAAAACTTCATGCTAAATTACATTTCCATGATAAATTAAATCAAAAACGGTACAGAGGGTTTTAAGTTTATTCGTTGCATACAAAAATACAAATCTTTCCTCTTTATAATATATGTATAGATATAGTTAGGACAGTACAAAGATTCGACATATATATACACCGTACCGTACACTAGAAGTGTTTGCTGTCTGTACCTGTCGTACCACGGTCATCGCTCACTTCATTTCACACATCATCAATTTGCTGGTTGTAATGCTTTTCAATCGTGTAAATTTTTTAATCGGTAAAGAGAAGATTTCTTTGCCCTTCACTTGCGTATCGCAACGGGCAAGGCACTCTATTTAATTTTAAAGATTGATTTAGGGCATGTACTGTATGTCGACGATAAGCACCGCGCTTCAGGTCTTGTTTTATAATACGCGACATTTTCCTAGCGGGAATTTTCATTTCTCGCAATAAGATTATTGTTGAGTTATCATAATATTTTTACTTCCTAATGGGATTTCGACCAATTCTGGCTTTAACAGCATTAATTTGTAGTTCGAAGACACGCGGCTGCCCTGATCTTTTATGGTCTTCGACAGAGGAAGTGCTGTTGTATCTGTTGATATTACGATATATGACCATACGGCTGATACCAAGCTGTAGAAGTGTCTGGAATATGACCGACGTGACGACGGCTCAATACCTGCTTTGTACAAGGCGAATACTGCTATCCTATTTACTTAAACACCTCGAAGTCATTTCATATTGTTATTTGATACTCGTAATGAACACGAAATAATATACTAAATGGCGCGAAATCGAAAGAAAAAAAAAGAAATTTTAAAGTTATAAACGCGTTCCAAATTCTAAATAATTATAAAGCTGAAAGTTTTTATGTTACAGTATTTATGGCCAGACAGTTATTATCTAGTATAATAGCCCATTTATAAGCTTACTTGTGTGATGATTTTGTAAAATATGTTCAGTATTTTTATGGTATTTTTATAATTATTTGTATTATTTTAAGATTTACAAATATTAAGTTGCTGATTTGTCTTTTATCGAATGTATCAATTACCAGTAAGTCTATTGATTAAGTACTATGCTGTCTTCTGATTGGTCGGCCCCACCTATCAGGATATCTTAAGATGACATGTTTAGCTTGGTGGGGAGAACGATCGTCTAAGTCAGTCGGTCGGTAGAACTCGATGGAGTAACATCTATTACCCGTGTATTCTTGAAGTTAATAATTTACAGTGTGATTCTGTTTATATACGTATTGACCAATTACTGTGTGATCCATAAGTGAAATGTGCAAAGCAGAATAAATTGTATCAAGGTTTGTATCTGAGGTGTTTGATTTTATCACACTTGCATATATAGGTGTATCCTTTTTATTTTTCTTTAATATTTATTTCAACAATTTTATAATACAATAATTATTTATGCTACAGCAAATAAGTTAAGTGACATTCAAATTCTTACAATGTACCAACGGATTCTGGATCGCGCTATCATTACGTTTTCATTCGATTATCTACCTATAGAATTCACAAACGAATTTTGTTTACTCTTGTACTCTTATTTCTTAGATTTAGCAGGAAGAAAGAGGGGGAGAATAAAGAACTACAGAATCGTTCTATTTTATGATAACGGGCTTCTACGGAACCCTACATTGTGCGTGGCTCGACACGCATTTGACCGTTTTAATAGGTAGGATAATTCAAGAACTTAAAAAAAAGGTTTATATGTATAAAACATGCATAATATAATAGATAAACACTGATAATTTTAGAGGTTTCTTATGTGATGTCGTAAGTAAACACATGTTTTGCGCTAATATTGCAAACGCTGGCTGTGCCCTACGAGATAGATCATAATAATGTGCTATAGGATTATACACATTAAAAAGGTTAACAAAAAAGTCAGCTATGATATATGTGTATCTCTTAGGAATAACCTACAATAATCGATTTTAAGCAATAGCATTAATGTACCTTAAATACATTGTGTATTTAATATAAGATCCATATGGCCCTTTACAGCATGTTATTTAAATGTATATTTTAGATGATATTACAGATTATTTAGTATCAGCATTGCACCCGTGCGGAGCCGGAGCGGGTCGCTAGTTGATGTATAAAACCCTAAGATTTTTTTACCTGTAGATGAGTTGTGTGCCCTCCATATTTACTAGACGAATTCAGGGTAATTACCAGAGTCACTACCAGTCTTGCATTTCCGAGCGTCCAGTGAATACATCCGCTAATCGTGTTTTTTATTAATAATATGTGGACAATATGCCTTCCTTGTGTCTTTAGACTCTGCACCAATTATACAGGCACTGTGAGAGATAAGAAAACTGTGTCATTTCACGCGTTATTATTGCTTTTATTGATGAAATAGAAAATATCGTCATTTTGTTTTATCTTAGGAACTAATCACAATAAACTGGATGAGCTAGATATGTGTATCGTTTGATGTGAGAGAGTGAAAGAGACCGCAGTGTAATGGTGATTGGAACGTCTCGTGGCGGTTCGGTGGTTACACTAATTGCTTATTTATCTCTTTATTACAAAATTATGACGCATAATAATTGAACGTTCTGTCCTTGTCATTACAAACTGCATATTCATGTGCGTAGGTATGTAGATAGGTAAATTCTAGTAAGCTTTTAGATCAGTTGTGTTCGGGTAAAACTACTCTAGTATTTCAACTCTCTGATAAAACCTCAAAAAAACCAACAACCACTAACGCAAACCGGGCAAATCGTCACAACAACTGTAAACCTTAATCAACGCGGTAAAAAACCAGTTCCTAAACTGCAATTGCAACTTAAGGGTAGGGGTCATAAACTTTGGACGACTTGAGACGTAAATCCGGGTTTACGGCCCCTTTACTCCGACAATGGTCGGCTAGATTGAAACGCGTTTAGGTCATAAGTGCCGTTGAGGTTACTTGCTCTTAAACAATGTTGACAGAAGCCTTATTTATATGAGGTTTGACTTAGTTTCGCTTCTCCCTGGTTATTTTTGGGGCTCCGCACCCAAAGCGCAAAATGGAACCCTATCAACGGGAATTCCTTTCTGTTTGTCGTTTGTATGTCACAGGTCTTAAGCTCTTAAATGAATGAGTAACAAACCAGATATGTTGGCACAAAGATGAAACATTAATAATTGAACTAGAAAATCAATTAACATATTTTAAAATTAATAAAAATTATGAATGAAAATATCTTTAATGTTTACCTAGCATAATAAAACCTTTAAAAGAGCTGTTGCCATATACCAGACGGTGTTACCAGGCCATTTTAAAAGACCAGACACATAGCTATTAAATAACTTTAAATGGTTTAAATCGCATATATACATATATTTGTCCCGACGTTTCAGACACCTTGCAGTGGTTGTGGTCACGGGGTGACAGTCACCCCGTGATCACGATCACTATCTAACATTGTGTAACAATCGCGAAAACCTAAGACCTTTGGTAGATATTTTTTTATTAAGGTAAGTAATATTAGTCGACCTTTTAAAAAGCTTTACTTTGGCTTTCAAGGACAGCTACTGAAACACACCGTTAGATGCGTGGCGGCAGATTATTACTTGAGAGTGGAAGTTAGATACTTGACGTTTACAAAATGCCTACAGATTAAGCCAACTACTTATTTAGCCAACTAACCTGATAGTAAGCGAGGACGTAGTCGAAGATGTTGTTGAGGCTAACCTAGGATTGCTATATAGGCTGCAACAACCCTTAGGTGCTTGGCGACATATGTTCTAGTAACGAGTGGTATCTAGCAAGACGGGCATTCGCAAAATGACCTACCACTATGCTACAACGACTGTCATCCTAAGACAACCAGGACCGACGGCTTAACGTGCCCTCCGAAGCAAAGAAGCGCTCAGTAGTAATGTCACTAGTGGTGACTCATCCAAGTCATGACTGCAGTGGACGTTGATTTTAACTTAGGTCATCGGATAAGAACGGCAAATTGCCTACAGATCAAACCTGCTAACATCTTCGACCACATCATCATCTAGCAACAGGAGAGAGAGATGAGGTTAAACCCACGAATGTTAATAAAAAAAACAAATGTAAATGTGGCATGGGTAGTTTTACTGTCGCGGGAACCTTAATAAATAGATCAGATATGGAAATTTATATCTTCTTAAATTTAGTTTGAGCGCACTGAATCTTCTAAATTATTAACATTTTAATCGTTCGGGCCTTTAGTAGAGGCATAAATAAATAATAGTACATACGAAAGTTTAAAAAATCAGCCAGATTTTGTATACTTCACTAAAAGACAAAGATGTGTTTCTTTGTCTGCAGTCGTGCACTCTTGACGACAAGGTATTATGATAATATCTGGTTTGTTGACAGTATAGCTTTCTATTGAACTCGTTATAAAAGCAGTCCAGCTTATTAGGGATAATTTCTAAATAAATACCAAATTTTACTTGTTGACCTTTTTTAGTTAGCTAGTTAGAAACCACTACAAACCTTTTATAACAATACAGCTATTATGAAAGTATTTAGGCAACTAAAGTCCATTGTAGGTCCACAGGTAGTACAAATGCTCTAGCCCTCCACCAGTAGGCAGCGTAACTAGCATGCTAGCAGCATTGCCTTGTTGCATTGCAATATTTATTTATTGAGCCAAGCTTTTTGTACACGTGTCGCATCGGCCGTCGCAAGCACTCTGTCAATTTTTGAAAAATAAGATGAGCTAGTAAGATTAAGGTCCTAAAAATTGACATTCATGCAAATGACCCAGTAAAAAATACGATAAACCTACCCCTTCGATAAAAGCTTATAAAGGTAAATTCCAAAGTTTTCTAAGACGACGTCTTAAAATTTTATCCGTTTCTTTGAAATCTTGGTTTTACGGCTATCGATCAGACGATGGTCTTAAAAGACGACGATAAAACGGTGAATGCAACGGTGGATGGTCACAGTGACCACTTTATGAACACATTATATCACCACAAAGCTAAGTTAAATAGCTTGGCTTGGTTTTGTGTTCAGTGAGAAATGCTTACTGGATTTTCTAGTCAATTTCAGGATCATGTAATCAATTTTAGCGTTTACACTTCTATGATGGTTTTCTACAAATTTGAAAGGGGTAGATAGATAAGTAATTAGCATTACCACTATGGACTGGCCAATTAAATATAAAAAGCATAAATTAATAAAAAAAAAAGATTCGTTTTATCGTTCCATTTATCTATCACACACACACCAACACACACACACACCAACACACACACACACACCACACTCCAACACACACCCACACCTATGATACCCTTATAAAAGACCCCTACTGCATAATTAGTCTTGTCTTACGTATATACATATTTGTTATATAGTTATATAATTACTGTAACGAAGCGTTACATAACTAGTAATAATGTTAGAACGTAATACTTAAATCTTTTAATTAGTTATATTTACAAACAATAAAACCAATCAATAATATTCTTTTAAAATAAACTAGGTACTATCTATTTACATATATTATACAGATATAGGTAAAAGGTCCATAATAACATCTTTTATATGCGCACGGTCCTTATGAGTGGCACAAGGCAGCCGCAGGTGACGGGCATGCGGAGCGGAGGGTCGCATGCGACGACATTCCAAGCGGTCGACCCGGCCGCCGCCGGCGCCCGCCAGACGTCACTAGACTGTTCACAAAGCGTGTCCACGCCACTTAATGCAATCCCGTGCGCTCTAGCCGGTGGCGCGTAATATTGCTTACATTTAAAATAAGTGTTTAAGTAGAAAAATAACTTTAATAAATATACTACATTGTTATATTCATTTGGAAAGCATCTTCCCGCGGTAGGGAACTCAGAACAACTCAAAACTTACTTAAGTTTCACTACCGAGCCGTTCCCGCACCGTCATACAGCACGGGGGACGTACAAATACAAATACAAATACAAATCATTTATTGATGACACCAATGTCATAAGTCAAACAATGTAGACAAAATATGCAATATATATACGCTCATAATTATGTCCAGTTTTATATTCATTAAGTGAAAGAGAACCCTCTTTAACTTAAAATTAAATAAAAATAACATAAAATATTAAACAAAAAATAAATTAGAATAATAATTTATAAATTGAAATAATTAATACCTGATAAATTGGTCATTAAATAAAAACAAAAAACATTACTTTAAAATCATACAATTAAAATTCAGGTAATTTCAAGTAATCATTAATATTATAAAATAAATTATTCAATAGCCAGGACTTCAACTTATTTTTAAAGGCCGCGACGGAACCTGCATCTCTCACGCTAAGAGGCACTCTATTATAAATGGCGGGCCCTCCGACGTAGACTGACCTCTCGGACCTAGCCAAGCTGTGAGCTGGTGTCACAAGTTGGTTCTTTTTGGCGTTGCTTCTAAGGTTGTATGAAGGACATACGCCTCTCTGTGGGAACAAGTCCAGATTACAGTGTACGAATACGGCTAACTTATATATGAGCTCGCACGGTAGTGGGAGTATACAGAGCTCTCTAAAGAGGTCCACACACGAGACATCGTCAGAGACTCCGTACATTGCACGCAGGGCTCGTTTCTGCATAACGAACACTCTGTTATAGTCCGCAGCGCGGCCCCACAGCTCTAAGCCATACGTCACGTGACTGTGGACGGTGGCGAAATAGCAGGAGCGCACGACGTCACGAGTGGCGGTGCTGGCGAGCCGCCGCAGCGCGAAGCACGAGCGGCTCAGCTTCCCGCACAGCTCGTCAATGTGCGTCTCCCACGTGAGCGCACCATCCACATGGAACCCTAATAGTTTCGTACTGCGGACCTGTTGGAGCGCGTTATTTCCGATTGCTACAGAATATTGTATGGGCGATTTGCCATTCAGGTTGAACGTTAAGAAGCAGGTTTTCTCTTTATTTAGGGCTAACCCGTTGGACCTAAACCACTCGTCGAGTTTAAGTGCCACCGAGTTCAGTTCTCGTTCCAGCTTAGCGCTCGTCGGAGCTTTGATCACGGCGGCAACGTCGTCGGCGTACATGTAGATCTCGGCGTTCTCAACGGCGCCTGGTAGATCGTTCAGGAGTAAGCTGAATAAAGTGTTAGAGAGGCAGGAGCCCTGCGGGACACCCATCCCGTTCATCAGCTCAGAGGAGAGGGCACGGCCTTTATCTCCCACCACAATTTGCGTTCTATTGGCCATGAATGACGTGAGTAAGGCCTGGGCTGGCCCACGGATTCCGTGGAAGTTTAATTTCTTGGCTATTAGGGCGTGGTCTGCAGTGTCGAACGCGCGCGAGAGGTCGCAGCAGATCAGCGCCACGTGCTGGCCTGCCTCACGCGCGCGCAACACGCACCACACCACTTCACGCACAAGATCGGTGGTGGCACGTCCAGCCCGGTACGCGTACTGTCTGTCCGACAGTATGTTTCGCTCGGCCACAAAATTTAGCAGCCTTTCATTGATGCCGACCTCAAAAACTTTACTTACAGCGGGGACCAAAGATATAGGGCGGTAAGACTTAGGGTCGGATTTTTTGCCCTTCCCCTTGTATAAGGGGCTAATTTTAACTTTTTTAAGCGCCGGAGGGTATATACCCTTACGCATACACTCGTTAAACAAGTGACTCAGAATGGGTGCTAACGGTTTGATAGCGGTACGAAGTAATTGAGCAGACAAACCGTATATATCAACACTTTTCTTGGAGGTTATTCGCTTGCTAGTTATCGTGCATACATCGTAAGGCGAGAATGGTTCCAACCTGAGTGACACATCGCTCGCGGATGACTCATCACCGAGCGCCGCCAGCGCACGGCTGCTGTCAGCCGCGGGGGCACCGCACCCACTCGCCGCTGAAACAAATCCTAGGTTGAGAGCGTCTAGTAACTCCTTTTTCGTGTTATAAGGTTGACCATTTACGTTCCGTATTAAATCCGTGAAATCAACCTTTTCCCGGTGTTCGCGGCCCAATTCAGAATTAATTACACGCCACATAGATCGCGGGTTTGCCTTTATAATATTAGAATAGAAGTTCACGCGCTTTTCTTTAATCAGCGAATTATATTTGCGCGTGAGATCTACGCATTTACAACGCAGCGTTTCGTCGGCTGGAAATGTCTTTATTAAGTGTGAGGTTTCGCTAAGCAAGTGCCTGAAACTGTGAGTTTCCTCATCGACCCAATGTTTATTTAAAACTTTAGTTGGTTGCATTTTTAGTGGAAAACAGATACCGAATTTATTCGTTATTGTGTTTAAGACAGCTTCCGCGAGGAGCTTGGTTGGCTTCAAATTTCTCAATTTTGTCCCGCAAGATCTTCACTTCCTGCAGGACGCAATCGATTTTCTGCTCAATAGGAGCAACGTATTTCATTATGAGTCTCTCCAACGCCTCTAGCGTTGATTTCGCCATTTTTATTTCGTTGCACAACACACACTTTGTAATGAAAACACAACACGTACTTGGGAATTATATTTACTTTGGAGCTGAACACCGAAATACCGTACCATCTGCGGGGGCACCCACTATCTACGCCCGGACTTCCCAGGATAGTACCTGCACTGCGGAGTGAGAACAGACAGGCCGTACATCCACGACCCACAAATTTTGTGTTGCCCTACCAAACTGCCTACGGATCAGTAAATGTATTACTTTGATTGATCACTCTTTGTTTTTTTTATTTCTATCCGCAAATAGGCTAGAGGTAGAATGAGGTAGAGGTGACACTTTGTTACTAAGGAACTAATTTAGCTTACTTTCGGAGGACGGCGCCGGCGTTGACATCTGCGACAGTCATCTACTTCTGCAAGTATCGAATCTGATATGTTTGTAACTGAATAGTGTTATGGTTCCAAATAAAATGTATTATTATATATATTATAATTGAAATTAAAACTGCAAGTTAAATATATTTTTGGAATCGTTTTTAAAGCTCTTAATTTTGAAATCACACTCGATATTTTTTATCTCACACTGTACTGTATCTACCAGATAGTCTACTGCTGAATACAGCATCCCCATTAAGTGGGTGTTTGCCATAAACTTTTTTGAAGCAGTGATGGCTCAGTGGCATTGGCTATGGACTGCCACGCAGCAGGTCCATGGTTCGAATTCCGCCGAGGGCTTGAGCTTCACCGCATGGTGGAAGGGCATTTCCGAATGTCCGCCTGGCTAGCGACCACCCTCAAGTAGAAAATCTGTCGCCAAGCACCTAACGGTGTGTTCCGGCAGCAATCCTTGAGAGCCAGTGAAATTACAGGCACATAAGACTTAAAACCTATGTATCAACGTGACGGACGTCGGCTCGAAGTTGTCAGGTGGACCTCGAGCTTGTTCAGTCACAATAATAAAAAAAAAACCCCACGCTAAGCAGACCTCTTGGGCATCGTAATGTAGGTTGGTAGTTCTTCAGAAAGCACTGCTGACCATCTTCTGGAGTTTTTCCTTTCGTTGTTTCTCTAGACACACATGAAGATATGGCAGCGTGCAATTCTAACATGGCACCCCAGGGGTGTGTCATAGATTTTCAAGTGGAACGTGTAATACTTTTTGTATTTCTTGAAGTCGCATTGTTTATTAATACACATAAATTTTACGAAATTCCTATCAGCTCTAATTAAAACTTTTGGATGGTAGAACTTTGGGTAGAATTAACCCGTAAATTTCAACAATAACCTCTGGCTAGTGTACTGAAATCAAGCTTTATTAATCTGAAATTTTCTTTCACAGGAGAAGTGGAACGGTTGTTACGAGAGTACCGACAAAACCAGGAGCTTGTCCGCAACATCGGTGCACACTACTACCAGATAATTTACCCGGTCCAGCTGAGACACCACGAGAAGATGGGCATTTCCACTAGGGAGGTCAATACGCAGAAGGTACGTGAATCTTACAATGAATTTGATGATATTTTCGTTTTGATGGAGAAAATGGTACTCTATTAGTAAGCCTATACTGACTCTCTGTAATACCATTATTAATTGGTTTTTTGGTAGCTCTTTCAATAAACAGGTTTATTGGTAAATGGCCAACAACCTCTTAGGGTTGACTTTTGCTAGTCCGAACAAACATTTTGAGAAGTTATTTTTTGGATTGAAAAACAGTTTTTATTTTTGTATGTGTTTTTGACGGAATAAGCACGAAGACCGCCTGATGGTAAAAGTCTCTTGTGCCTGTAATGTATATATTACTTCATATTTTTTATGACTTTGCTCGATGTAACTATTTAAAACTCTATTTAAAGAGAGCACGGCGCGGTCCAGTGTTGCCATGGCGGGCGCTCTTGGCTCGGAGTAGGCATTAAAACACAAAAAAAAACATCTCACAATGTTTGTTAGGACTAGCAGAAGTGTACCTTTAGAGGTTATTAGCCATTTATCAATAATCATGTATATATAGTTCCGTCTATTTAAATACCATGCGTTGAAACTCGATGAAGTTTTGCATCCAATTAAACATAGTTCATATTTGCCAGTTTTCCGTTAAATCATAAAAAAAACTTTAATCTTATAATTCTTATATGCGTTTACAGATAAAATAGCAACATAACGGAAACCTTGCAAACCAGAAGCATAGATATATTGGGCTCTGACTCGGACATGCATGCAAAATTTCAATGCTTCGTATTAAAAATATGATGACTATGTCATCAAATTTTTAAATTATTATGGAAGGCGTTACAGAGTCACTAACCTCAAAAACCTGTATTTTTTTACTGGCCAGTGAGTGACTTTTTGCTTTCATTTATACTGAACCATGTAGACAAAGCCACATTCAGGAGGTAGCCGTTTGTAATATACAGAACCTACAAAGTAATAAGCTACTTAAAAGTTATTTTTTCGAAAACAGTTGAAAATAGAATTACATAAAGACTCTTCGTTTCTAACGCTCTCCAAACACCGAAACTCTACGGGTACGTCCCATTCCGAGTAAACACAATTCCGAATCTTTCCAACCAACTTAATGTAATTAAAGTAGAAATCACACCACCTCCGCAGCGAATATAAATTCGATTTATTAACAAGAGTCTCAAAACTTCCAAGGCCCGAACAACAATAACATCTTCGCTTGGAATAGCCCCGAAATTTCTCGAAGGAAAAGTAAACTTGTGAGAATCGACTTGTCAAGATCGCTGGGTGAGACAGACTTTGTTCCCGATAATTTTAACAGAGCTTTAATCTACTTACATTGAGTTCTAAAACTTGGGAAGTTCGCTGTGTAATTGAGCTAAGTGTGTACAGCGTTATTTACAGCACTGTTGAGCCATGGGAATTTGTCTTTTGTTCTCTGTGACATTTCTTTGGTTCGGTGCGAGAAAACCAGGACCCCATTTAAGGGCTGTATATTTTGAATGGTAACAAATAGCGCGTTAAAATTTTGAATGAATTTGTTATTATAGCGGATTGCCTAACAAATAAAAAGACGAAGAAGTTAAGCCATGGATCGAATTGTTGAGCTTGTGTTGAGTTTATGTGATTTGCCTCCTCTAGTGTCATTAATTCTTTTTAAGGTTCCATGATATCTATAATATTTGTAATTCCAGTTAATTTTTCTACCTACACATTATGTTGTAATGGCGTTCAGCAAAATTAACCATTTGCTTTTACATGATTTAGTTGAGTTTTCTTTAGGCTGCAATGGTATTAAATTGCTGATGTACCAAAGCATATTAGTTGTTTATTAGTTTATGAATATTGTATAGAATTGAAATTGAGATAGTAGAAAAATAAACTTGTTCCCACACTAAGGGCAGTCCTAATTATTAACTGATTAGTTTATATATTATAATCAATTTGTTGTTAAATATAACGAGGCACAATACAGAAAGTACAATCGCAATGCCCTTTATTAGTTTTTTATAGCAATTATAATTGCTGAAATAAGAAGGACAATATTTAATTCGTCTTAAGTTTTACCTCAGTAATAGACTTCTTGGTTTGTTTTTATAAGGAAAACGAATGAAACAAACAACAATCTCCTTAGTGACTAGTGTGGTAAAGTTTTTTTTTCTATTTAGAACACAACTGCATTAGAGTAGAAAAAAACATGCGTGCGTAATAGACTAAATTATGGCACTAAAATTGGTGCACCAAAAGGCCCGTCACGAGTTATTAAAAATACATTAAAAAGGAAATTTGGGTAATGTGAATACTACGATATTTTGTAAGTCCGATAATATTTAAAATATAAACCCCAAAACTCATTATCAAAATATTGAATGATATTTTAAAGAAACTGCATACTGAATGCTCCGCTCAGTACATGCTATAAATATATATTTTCTCTTCCAAATGAATAAACCGCAACTTTCCAATATAATTCCACTCATAACGATACCCGTCGGCAACGATAGGGTTTATGCTAGCTTTATGTTAGCTTTAAGACCAGAATCCCGTGGATAGCTAGCTTTAGATGTGATTTAGAGGATGCAACCACCGTTTTACGAGTTTCTTCGTCCCTTTCTGTTTTGTAGACGATATATTTTGTCTTTATCTTGCGTGAGAGTTGTCGTTTGATGGTTATTGGTGCAATCAAGTTGAACCGTTCTTCAATTTCGATGTTACCGCTTCCATAGAGAGTACGCTGATCTAGCTGTTATTTATGTTCTACTAGTGACTCGCCCCGGCTTTGCACGGGTGCAATGCTTATACAAAATATTTTGTAATATCTTCGAAAATATTCATTAAAATTACATATTGTAAATGACCACATTGATCAATATTAAATGCACAATACATATAATATACCATTGCACATTTTTTGTAGTTTTTTCAAGGTGTACAATACTGTAGTACATTATTTTGATCTATCTCGTTAGGTTCAGCCAGCGCAGCGTTTGTAATGTAAGAGCAAAAAAATGTGTTTATATCACATTAGTAACCTCTAAAATTATCAGTGTTTCTCTATTATATTATGCATGTATTATACTTATAAACATTTCTCTTGAATCACTCTATCTATTAAAAAAACCGCATCAAAATCCGTTGCGTAGTTTTAAATGTCTAAGCATACAAAGGGACACACAGACAGCGGGAAGTGACTTTGTTTTATACTATGTAGTGATTTCATTGAACCAAGCCTGAAGTCTTTTTTCATGCCATAGGAGGCAAATAAGCAAACGGGCTGCCTGATGGAAAATGATCTCCGTCACTTATGGATATCTATAACACCTGGGGTATCACAAATACGTTGCCAACCTTTTAAAGACTCTGTTGACTCCCCTTTAGAAAAAACCACCTGTTTTTAAAACCAGCTGCTCGGAAATACTGTGGAAGACGGCTTATTCTATATTCTGCTGTAAGTGTGCGTGTAGTAGATAGAGAGAGAAAGATCGTGTGAATCGCACAGTATGTGATATCAACGTGCCTATAATATGTGTATGAGCTTTCTGGCAAGTATGATGATAAAATCTGAACATACAGACGTGCAGGGTCTTTTTGAATTACAGGAAAAATGCTTCTGTACCCTTGTCAACATTAACCGACACTATTAAACCATATTTTCATAAACCATAATATACATAAAATAAAATACAAAGTTTTAACTATCTTGTCTATATGCATATATAAATGGGATCAAGCATATCCAACAAAGGTGGTACAGAAGGAGAAATCAGACAACTCATTGGAATGGCAAAATCGGCTATGATCCAGCTCGAAAAGGTGTGTAGGGATCAAAATATACTTAAGAGAACTAAAACCTACATTGTCAGAACTTTGGTCTTTCCCATTTTTTTGTATGGAGCAGAGTCGTGGACCATAAAAATGGCAGACCGACGACGTATCGATGCCTTTGAAATGTGGTGCTGGCGGTGAATGTTACGCATACTGTGGACGGCCCGTAGGACAAACATCTCGATCCTCAAAGAGCTGAACATAAAACAAAGGTTGTCGAGCATCTGCCTCAAAAGAGTGCTGCAATACTTCGGCCACATAGCACGAAACCCCTCCGACAACTTTGAGAAACTAATAGTCACAGGGAAGATGGAAGGAAAACGACCCAGGGGACGTAGTCCTACACGATGGTCCGATCAAATAGTTAAAATACTGAACACTACGATCACAGATGCTCTGAGCCACGCCAAAGATCGAGGGAGGTGGAAACAGCTATGTAGTGAACAAACAGATGGTCGGGGACATCACGACGCTCAGCAGTGAACTGCGACTCGAGGAGGATGCATATATAAAATCGTATCGCCGGAAGAACATTTTCAGAATTTTTGCGTGGCTAACTACAGTTCTTCAGAGCCAGTATGTATTTATGCATTCGCAGGCACCTGAGACTTACCAACTGTATGTCTCAGAGGCGCAGTGTATACGAAATGCATCTGTTATAGGCAGAGGTATCCGATTAACATCAAGAGGCCTTTTGTGTGTACCGTCACAATCACATAAAAAAAACATAAATGCCCTTGTAGGCTCGTAGGTAGTCCAAATGCTTCATCTCACTACCAGTTAGCAGTGTCCAGCATGCTGCGAGCATTGCCCCTATGCATTATAATGGTTATTCCTTGAACAAATCAGTGCCAGGATTTTGATGCCGCATCGACAAAACACCCTGATAAGTTTTGAAAACTTTTTTCTTACCAAAAAATGGAACCGACTTCAACACCTAAAAGTGTGAAAAATTTGTTGAAGTCGGTATCATGATAGTTCAAAAGTACCTATTATCACAATATTGTACGCATGGTCGACAAGTTATTTTACACTTTTAGGTGTTGAAGTTGGTGCCATTTTTTGGTTATTTTTTTTTTGCTGACCATAACTACTTACGGGGTCGATTGTTATTCACTGTCAACGACTATATCATCAAGATACGTAAATATTGTTCAGTTATTAGATTGTAACTCAAACGGCTTTACCGATTTTGATCAAATTTAAAATAAGACCAAACGACAAGGTTCAGCTTTCAAACAAAAAAAGAATTTCTAAAATCGCTTCATCCAGTATCTAATAGCTCTGAGGTATCAAAAATAAAAAAATAAACAAAATTAAGAACCTCCTCTTTTTTTGGAAGTTGCTTAAAAAAGATCTTAAATCTTTATCATTAAAGTACCGTCGAAAAAGTTCGTTTATTTTCCTGAAATAGATCAGTGGAAAATCCCACAAGACTGTGTCTTGGGAAAAGGCTTTCTTCCAATTATATATTTTCCATGTACATTATTGTACATGCGCAATCTTAGCCATCTAAAAAAATATCGTATTAAAATTTTCTGCCCGTGTTCTGTATTTGCTCGAGGCTAAAATACCAGCGCGTTATAGATAGAAGACACGGGTTCGATAATAAACAGCCTGGAGGCGAACCTAAAGTGCTCTAAAAATTGTAGACATTTTATCCTTTTTTTATATTTATTCCTGTTTGATAAGCCTTTGATCACTATCTCACCTGTTGGTAAGTGATGGTGTGGTCAAAGATGTTGTTCAGGCTAACCTAGAATTACTGGCTCTAAAGGGCAGCTGCCGGAAAACACCGAGCCAAGAGGGCATTCGCAAAATGCCCTACCACCATGCTATAACGACTGCCATCCTAAGACAACAACCGGGTAGTAATGTCACCAGCGGTCACCCATCCAAGTCATGACTGAGGCGGGCGTTGCTTAACTTTGCTGATCGGTTCAGACTGGCGAAGCAAACTTCGTTACGAGCGCTTCAAATCTAAATCATCTTCCAACAAAGTTTAATAGATATATAAATTATCAGCTGGTATTAGACTAATTATAAAGGGGGGGTAATGGGGGAGAACGGACATAACATCTTTCCGGCCCCAACTGTCAACCTCACCTGCACGCGCGGACAACACATCATCCGCGGCGGTATCTCGGTACCGCGGTCCCCCTGCTAGATAACCGACGAGGCAATGACGACCGAACCGTGGCGGTATAACCACATTCCTGGCCAGTGGACAGAAGAGGCTACAGAAGCCTTGGGGTCCAAATAACCTCAAAAAAGATCTGGTGCAGAAGGCAAGGGGAAACCACTGCAACTAATATCCCGAGAAAATCGTTATGGAAGTAAAAAGTACAGAATTACGATTGCCATGCGAACCGCTTAGCGACCGGCGCCGCGCCGCATCCGGGGCGTGCGGCGAGAAATGGACTACCGGCCATGTTGAAGTAGGAGACCAGGCTTCACATGGAAACAATGTTACTGGAAACCCCGTCAAGTTGCGTAAAATCCAGAAGATAGGCACATGGAATATTCGCGGCTTGCTAAAACCTGGTAAATTTATTACCGTGGAGAAAGAAGTCACCCGGTGTGGTTTATGCATATGTGGTCTGAGCGAAACCCACTGGAGGAACAACGGACATTTCTTCACAGACGCTCATGCCGTCTACTTTTCCGGCAATGATAACAATAGCCAAAACGGAGTAGCAATTCTTGTCCCTAAACACCAAAGAAACAGCGTGTTAGGGTATGAGGCAGTTAACGACCGTATCATAACTATGAAACTCAAAGCGTCACCTGTAAACCTAAACCTAATACAGGTATATGCCCCTACTAGCGAAGCTCTACCACCCGTTCTAGAGAGTTTTTATAGAGAATTACAGGCAACAATCGCCAAAATCCCCAACAGAGAGCTAGTTATTGTTATGGGTGACTTTAATTCGAAAATTGGCGCAAACTCTAGTCATTATAACAACTGTGTGGGAAACTTCGGACTTGGGGTACGAAATGAAAGAGGTGAAAGGTTTATGCAGTTTGCAAACGAGAACAATATGGTAGTGGCGAACAGTCTATTCCAGCACCATCCCCGTAGAGTGTTCACCTGGATATCACCTGGAGGTAGAACCAAGAACCAGATCGATTACATACTGGTTAGATCACGCTGGCGCACCTCCATCCTCAATTCCCATACGCTACCTGGGGCTGATTGTGGTTCTGATCACGAACGCGTTATCGCAAAGATGCGGCTGAAGCTTAAAGCTGCCCGATCCCCTAAAAATACACGACGGATAGAAGTATCGGACAAAGAAAAATTCACTGCAGTCTTAGAACGGAACTGGGGAGAATAGACAGATGTGAACCACAATGAAGCTACACCAGAAATGCTGTGGAACACGGCTAAAAACCTCATCCAAAATGCAGTAGCTGAGTCCAATCCAAGAGCTGAAACGCGCAAACGTCAACATTGGATGAATGATACCACACTAGCTCTAATTGAAGAGAGGCGTCGTAAAAAGGCCGCAGGTACAGACATAAGAGAACTAAACAAGTTGTCTGCTGACATTCAGGCCAGCTGCAGGCGAGACTACAATTCCCACCTTCGTAGCATTTGTGAAGAGGTTGAAAATCATGCTATAAAATATGAGTCTAGAGATCTTTACCACAAAATTCGTCTGATTACCAAATCTCTGCCGGTTAAAACCTGGGCTATTGAGAATGACAAAAAAGAAATGGTAACAGAACTTGAACAAATCTCTGAAACGTGGAAGAGTTACTGTCAGTCATTACTCCAAGATCCACAGTCGCGAGTATTTGCAAATACAGACCCAGTAAGTGAGAATTTGGAACCAGACATTCTTCTGTCCGAAGTGAAATCTGCTATAAAACACCTGAAAAGCAAGAAAGCAACTGGTAGAGATGCAATTCCTATTGAGACAATTAAAGCCCTAGGAGAACGTGGCGACCAGATGTTTCACATTATCTGCAACAAGGTATGGCAAACAGGAGCATGGCCTTCTGAATGGACACACACCGTATTCACACCCCTGCACAAGAAAGGTTCAACTAAGAAATGTAACAATTACCGTCTCATTGCTCTTATATCACACGCTAGCAAAATAATGTTACATATTCTCAACGAGCGATTGAAAACTTACCTAGCTAAGGAGATTGCTCCAGAACAGGCCGGTTTTGTAAAGGGGAAAGGCACTCGGGAACAAATTCTCATCGTACGTCAGATCATTGAGAAAGCAAGAGAATTCAACAAGCCCACATTCATTTGCTTTGTTGATTTTTCGAAAGCGTTCGACTCGGTGAAATGGCCAGTATTGTGGAAAACCTTATTAGATATGGGCACACCAAAACATCTTGTACACCTTTTAAGACGTCTCTATGAAGAAGGCACAGCCTCAGTGCGCACAGATGAGGTCTTATCTAGCGACTTCCATCCTAGTACTGGTGTACGCCAGGGTTGCATTACATCACCGCTCCTATTCAATGCATACACTGAACTTATAATGCGTATTACTTTGGAGGACTGGACAGATGGTGTAACAATTGGTGGATACAAAATTGCAAACTTGCGATACGCGGATGACACCACCTTATTTGCGACCAGTTCACAACACTTGGAAGAGCTGCTGTCAAAGATGGAACGAGTGAGCCATGAGTTTGGACTTAAGATTAACCGCAGCAAGACCAAAGTGATGATTGTCGACCGTGCCAGAAATAATTTGCCGGAAGTGACTCAGATTGCGAACTGTAGCGTGGTCCAATCATATATATATCTTGGGGCTTTAATCTCAAACAACGGCGGGTGCATAGATGAGATCAAAAGACGTATGGGTATCACAAGAACGGCGATGGACAAGATGAAAAAAATTTGGAGGTCCTAAAAAGTAACCAAGGCTACGAAAACCAGGCTCGTGAGGACACTCATATTCCCCATATTTTTATACGCAGCTGAAACATGGACTCTGCGAGATGTGGAAAAACAGAAAATAGACGCTCTGGAAATGTGGTGCTGGAGAAGAATGCTCGGAGTTTCGTGGACTGAGTTTCGAACGAACGTCTCGATACTTCGAGAACTCGGTATAAAGCAGCGTCTATTTTCAATAGTACAATCTCGCATCCTTACATTCTTCGGACATGTTTCCCGGCGCGACAATCAGTCCTTAGAGCGCCTTGTCGTCCAAGGAAAAGTAGAGGGCACTAGACCGCGTGGAAGGTCACCCACGCGTTGGACTGACCAGATCAAGTCTGCCATCGGAAGTTCCCTGAACCAGTGCAGCAGAATGACCTACAGCAGGCAAAGGTGGCGAAACATCGTGAGGCGCATCACATCTGCCCCTGCCAGTACTACTGCATAACGATCACGACCGCTCTGTCAAGAGCGTAACGGATAAGAAGAAGATTAGACTAATTATTTTAAATCGGATCTTCCTTAACAACCTCATTGATATGTCGACCTATTTTCTATTTCCGGTCAAGTGATCGTTACGAACAGGATATGGGCGTCTTAACATAATAATCCTTGGGCGGCCTAATGCATTATGTAACGTTATCAGGGTAAATAAACACTGATTGGGTCCAACAACTGTCTTGTTTTGCTGTATTTTAAATGAGGTCGTAGGGTGTTGTTTTTGTGTTATGTTTTGAGTTTATTTGTTGATCTTTGGTCTAAATTTGCTGTAACCTTAAACGATCGAATACATACTTTTTAGGGTTCCGTACCCAACAGGGCCTATCACTGAGACTTTGCTGTCCGTCCGACCGTCTGTCACCAGACTGTATCTCAAGAACGGTGGTAGCTAGACAGTTTAAATTTTCACAGATGATGTATTTCTGTTGCCGCTATAATAACAAGTACAAAAAGTTCGCCAAGTGCGAGTTGGACTCGCGTACGTTAAAACAAAAAAAGTTTAAAATATGACTAGTCTCAATATTAGACTAATGGTACGGAACCCTTCATGCGTGAGTCCAACTCTCACTTGGCCGAATTTTTATGTTTCAGTTACTAATAACATCTGCAAATAGAAATCAATATATTTTTGAGACTTATACGTTTTTTCTTCCAGTTCGAACACCTATTAATAAAACAAATACAACTTTTATAGAGCACAAAATTGTTTACCTTGATTGAAAATTTAACTTACATTCCGTGGTTTTACGCACCAGGTCAATGGTCAATGAGGCTTGCTCAACTGATCAGATATGAACGCTCTAATTTTAATAATATAGCTATCATAAAAGACGGTGCGGTGATCAACCAGACTACTAAGTCTTAGGCATTCAGCGTGAAATCTGAGGATGGGGGGTTTGATTCCCGTCTGCAACAAAAATTTTGTGCTCCAATAATTAGTCGTGTAAATTAATTTCATTTAAGTGATATATAATAGAAGATGGCAATTTTCAGAATTATAAAATTACAATAACAGTGACTATATTTTCATTATGTACGTTATGTATAAAATATTAGTTATAGTTTTATGGAAAGAATTTAAGGAAATAATAATTGAATATTATAACAAAGTAAGTATTTGACAAATAGAGTGTAGGGTAGGTATATGACTTGTAAGACTTATTGAAAAGACTAATAAAAACAGGATAGATGAATAGTAACTTTATTGGCTCTTCAAGGCTTTTATATGAGTTGTAAGATAATAGACCTATATGACTTGTAAGACTTATTGAAAAGACCAATAAAAACAGGATAGATAAATACTAACTTTATTGGCCCTTTCAAGGCTTTTATATGACTTGTAAGATAATAGACCTATATGACTTGTAAGACTTATTGAAAAGACCAATAAAAACAAGATAGATAAATCCTACTTTTATTCGTCTTTTCAAGGCTTTACTCATAATTCACCACACAAAAAACTTGTGGCGAGAATATTTTCCTGTGTGCTTTTATTACCTGACCTCGATTGGAGATTGATGTAGATATTAATAGATAATAATATTATATTCAATAAGCTGAGAACACATACCCGTGTTGGAAAAACAAAACAATAAGGAAAAATTTGAGATAGTATGTCAACGGTGTGGTATATTATATTAAAAGGTCAGATTATGAAGGAAAATATAGAAAATTACTTAATAATAATATTTTGATGAAGGTATCAGTAAGTCTGTGCTTAGAATATTAATAAATAAATATCTTAGCGTCTTAACTTTGTATCTGGAATTTTTCATTATATATTCTTTTATGTTAACGTTTAACGTTATGTTCCTATCGTTCTTTAACCATCATATGGATCCCGGACGTATCTATATTTTTTCATCTCGTAAATATGTAAATTTGTTATTTAATTTACAGGGCATGCGTTATGGCAAAAATAAAAATATTAAAAATAACCTTATGTTGTTGTGAGTTTTTGAAGTGCTAGTAGCGTAGCTTGCTGTTTGAAGAAACGATTCTTTCAATGGAACAATAAGAAGTTTAACAAATATACATGATTTGCAGTTGGATTTTTAAGTTTGATAATTAATTTATTTAAGTCTGTTTAAAAATACTTTATTCTTAATCAGATAAGGACAAGTTTATACCACATTAGCTGTGATGCTTCCACAGCTAATGTGTTATAAACTTTAAAAAGATGGCGCTATAATTACTTCGGTGCCGTTAAAAGGCGAGGCAACTGATCGAACGATCTTACAACTTCAAACAAGTTTCAGGCTAAGTTAAATTGGTTTGAAGACGAATATTTTGTGTGCTCAGCCGTGTGGAGGTTGGAATGTGGGGATGATCTTTCCGAGGGTGTAGTTTGACCCACTGTCATATATGGCTTGTGAAGGGTTAAGGAGGCGAGCCTTTTTGAGTTGGGGTGGTTGTAAAAAAGATTGCGAAATTCGGATGTTACATGTTCCCATTTTTGACGTATTTAACTTATTTTGTACAAACTCTAATTTTTCAGTATTTTAGTTAGATTATGTTGCAAATTAGGTTTTTTTTTGTAACTTTTATGGCATCTACGAGTTTTTTTTATATCTGATGGTCAGCGTTTGACCACTGTACACCTGATGGTAAGTATTGATGTGGTCGAAGATCTTGTTCAGGCTGACCTAGAATTACTGGCACTCAAGGACAGTTGCCGGAACACACTGTTAGGTGTTTGCAACCCAATTTCTACTTGAGGGTGGTAGCTAGCCAGGCGGGCATTCGCAAAATGCCCTTCCACCATACGGTGAAGCTCACGCCAGCGGTGGGTATCAAACCATGGACCTGTGGCACCACAGTTCATAGCTTTTACCGCTCATCCGCCATTATTGCTTCTAAATTACAATTACAGTGTCACCTTTCTCGTTTTAGTTGACACTGCACTGCCAAATTTCATTTACCCAGTAATTTCATTGCTTAAGCGTAATCTCGTTTTCACTATCTGATGATTTTTGTCTACGGTCGTGCAGAAGAAAATCATGGCCATCATTGCTTGAGATAGTGAAATTACTGTGTAAACGAAATTTCTAATCTGTCTAGAATCTCTTTGATCTTTCTAGAATGCAAAGGTACTAACCTACGCAACAAACGAGCTCTTACTAAAGAAACCTACGAACTGGTAAAAATGCCATATAAAATTCATTAACATCAAAACATTTCCTTGAATTATACCAAACAAATTAGCTAACACCAAACACCTTCCACGAAACCGAAAATCTTTTTCAATATTCCCTATCGCAAATGAAATCACAGAATCGATCTCCAGCGTGAAGGAAAAAGTATATTTTTACCTATTGCCCGGTCCCGTTTGGAAAACGAAGTAATTACATGCTTTAGATAAACAAGCCATGACTGAGGCTCGTTTACTGACGACTAATTTTGTTTATCTAGTGTCTGGAGCGCTAATGCGATGATTTTTTTACTTGTGGTACAGAGTACAGGAGAAAGCGTTACAATTGGATTATTTTAATGGTGGAGACCATCAGACTTAACTGTTGGCTCTTAAATCCAAAGGCTGGGGCGGACCCTAGTTGTTGCAGCCAGTTTTCCAATTACCTTTTCCCTTTTTTAGCATATATCTATAAAAAACGAGGAAATCTGAATAACATTTTCATTGTTTTATAAAAGGCAAATGACAGATATAAAAAATGAGACAGTCACGTGAATTTTTTTTGTGAACGTGGATTACCAGAATGTCAAATTGGCCGGCAACAGATACTCAAGAACGCTGGCAACTCATCCTCAAAACATCTAGTGTTGTGGATGTCCATGGCCAACGGCGGTGATCACAGACCAACAGATGAGCCACCCACGCATTTCCCCTTCTGTCTCAAATAAAAATAAAGAATCACAAATATAGCTTTTTCTTATGAGCCTCGTGGCAGACAAAAAGCACAAGATTGTCACATTGGCTGTAACTTGAATTAGATTGAAATATGTTTGTTCTAGACACGGATGTATGTAAAGCATTAGAGAGGCGATTTTGGTGTGTAAAAGATACCAAGGATGGAGAAGAGAAGGGTAATAATATGATACGGTATAAAAAAAGTTTATTACCTACTATTTGTATCCTAATATTTACTGAAAACCTCTTATGTATTACACCAATGTCTTCAACAAAGTTTAATGTTTTACGGACCGCGCGGACTATTTTCATTGGTTTAAAATGGTTTGTGTGTACACAAAAATAGTCTTTGCTGTTTTTTGTACAAATAAATCAATAAGATATATCTTGTATATTTCAAGCTCTATTGATGTAGTTTGTTATTTAATATTAACTTTTGTTGAGGTGAAAATGCTTAATTTTATTAAGCAAAGAAAACATTTTTTTTTTGCCTGACGTTGATATTGATATTATTAAAATATCGAAATATCAGTGAAAATGAGAAAAACATATATAGTCAATTTGAGAACAACACGCAGTGTTATGTATTTTAATACAGGAGTTGTATTGTGCTGTTGTTATGGGCATTGTTGTTCACGAGCTGGAAAAGCAATTTAATGGAAAAAATAACACGATATACCTACAGTTGGAAAAGGAGTTAGGTGTCCCTGTTTGTATTGTAATATCATTGGAGTTACAGAATTAAAGTTTTTCATAGCTCTTAGCTAACTAAAAAAGAGCAGATGATTTTGTAAAAACTGAATAGATTTTGTTGAATCCTTTCTCGAAAGCCAAAAAAATGCGGATGTCCGTGCATGGGCGACGGTGATCACTTATCACAAGTTGAGGCGACTGCTTGTTTATCCTCCCTTGGAAACAAAAAAAAGGTATTCAATATTTTTTTATCTCTATGGAAGTAACGATGCCATAGAACGATTAAAATTTATATTAACACCCCTCTGCGTCATGGCTTGAAATTAAGTATTTATATTGATAAAACTTTCTTCTTTTTTATGAGAATCTCCTTCTTCTTTTTTCTTTAAGGAATAATCTCAGTAGCTCTCCGCAATCATAGAAGTTGCTAGAATTTAAAAGAAAAAATGTGTCCACTAATAATGTGAATGAGATTTTGTGCGTATACAAAGGTTTATTTTTCAGTTAGAATAACGCAAATTGTAAATAACCAATATTTTTTAGGCCAATGCGGATGGCAAATGGGAAGGAAAATATGATTTTTGAGATGGAGTTTTTTAGAAGAAAGATAATCTTAAAGAAGGCTCTTAAATAGAAACCTCATTTTAATTAACAATTTGAAAAACACTTCGATAGTAGTCTAAAGACATCGCCTAAGTCGAACAAAAGCAACATCCTCGGATAAAGAATCAATTTAAACTTTAGTGTTAAGTGTTAAACAAAGCAAGGTTGTGTGGGAGTGAACGTAGAAATGATTCGATATAAAATTTAAATACTAGTGGAACACAACAGTAGTAGCGTCCTTAAAGTTTTGGCAGAAAGTTAATCTGATGTTACTTGAAAACTGTAAACGAATATATTAGTTATATTCTAAACAGATGTATCTAATTTAAGGTAACGTTTTAATATAGTTTTTTAGGGTTCCGTACCCAAAGGGTAAAAACGGGACCCTATTACTGAGACTTCGCTGTCCGTCCGTCCGTCCGTCTGTCACCAGGCTATATCTCAAGAACGGTGATAGCTATACAGTTGAAATTTTCAGAGATGATGTATTTCTGTTGCCGCTATAACAATATAGCTAATAGTACAGAACCTTTCGTGCGCGAGACCGACTCGCACTTGGCCGATTTTTATTAATTTAGGTGTTTATTAGTTGTTTCTCCGGTCATTAAATAACTTGGGTGACTTGCTTTACTTCATGGTGCAGTTTTTTTGATGAGACTGTGATGGAACGAGCGCGAGGCTCACCTGATGTTAATTGGTCACATCTGCCTATTAAATGCATTTCTGACGAACTGCATTGTGTTTGTCACCCTAAGACATACAGTTGTTAAGTCTCATGTGCCTGTAATTTTATTTTGCTGGCTGCTGGATGACTGCCGGAACACAATGTTAGCTGTATGGCGCCAGATCTTTTACTTGAAGGTGGTAGCTATCCAAGCGAGCATTTGCAAAATTTCCTTCCACCATAAATACCAATACATATTCTGTGAAAATTTTAACCAGCTACTTGCCCCGTGGGGTGCCGGGTTGGAATTGTACCTCCCCATATAATCCCGTGGGTGTCGTAAGAGACGACTAAGGGAAAAACACTGAAAGATGCCTGAAGCAGTGCCTTCTAAAGAACTGCCAACTTGCACTGCGATCCCCAAGACGCCTGCCAAGCCTGGGGAGTATGGCAAATACCCCCTTAATAGGGCAGGCTGTATTCAGCAGTGGATGATGCGGCTGTTACAGTACTTTGACGGATGGAAAGCCGAGTATTGGTAATAGGGCCTGTTTTCGAGTACAGAACCTTAAAATAGACGTACATTTAGTAAACTATCAATATATAGACAAATTCGTAGTCATTTTCAAAGTTTCCTTACAAGAGTTAGTAACTTTATGCTCCATAATCCAAACTTGCTGTTATTGTTTAATTTAACTTGGACATTATGGAACTTTTAAATAATTAAACCGAGCTCGTTAGTTCTCTCGCCTCGGGACGCTGTAAAAATGTTTTAAGGTCTTTCTACTTTCAAACAAAATGTTGGATCGTTTATTTTACGCGATGAAATGCATCAGTTCATGGTATACGGTTACAATTGTACACAACAAAAATAACATGTTTTGTTCTGAAAAACCTATCCAGATACTAATTTTCTTCACCATCACATCCCAAACATTGACCTTTCCATACAAAGTTTCATCCCCAAGTTCACCCGCCTTAAGTCATCCCTGTCAAAAAAATGTTGAACACGTCATTTTTATTATGGTTCCGTACCCAAAGGGTAAAAACAGGACCCTATTACTGAGACTTCGCTGTCCGTCCGTCCGTCCGTCTGTCACCAGGCTGTATCTCAAGAACGGTGATAGCTAGACAGTTGAAATTTTCACAGGTGATGTATTTCTGTTGTTATTCTGCTAATACAACAAATACAAAAAGTTGGCCAAGCGCGAGTTGGACTCGCGCACGTTAAAACAAAAAAGGTTAAAATATGAAGTCTAATCTTGTATAGCTAATGGTACGGAATCCTTCGTGCGCGAGTCCGACTCGCAATTTGCCGATTTTTTTAGTATGATCTTTTTGAAAACAATTTTTTAGAAGTTAATAAGCAGAAGATTTTCATACAAAGATTTTCACCTATTTTTACCGCTTTAGGGGTTGGATTTGTATAAATCCTTTCTTTACACCTCTACGTATCAACACGTATACACCCTCCAAATATTAAGTCTCTGCGACCAGCGGTTTAGACTGTGCGCCGTATAGATGAAGAGTACTTATATTGCTACAGTAGTTCCTCGTAGAATTGATATAAAACACACAAAAGTTTACCTAGTCATTCGATATTATATATAGAGTGTATCGCTGCAGTAGATCCACATGGAAATAGCTAACATGGAACTCTTATTATATTTAAATAATATTTTTATTTAAGTAAATTAATCTTCTTATAGTACATCTAAGCATTGCTCAGAATAGATATTGATAGTCAAATAAATTAGAAAAACCATATTCTCAAGATTAAAGGCAAAATTATCAAAGTAATATACCTACATAGTAAAAATCACATATGCACTTGGGGAACTACGTGTTACTGACCTTGACACAGCTTTAACGAATTACTTCGGATTCGCACAAGCTTAGCTCTGCTACGAAATCACACCCTTAAGTGCTTTGTCACAGATTTTCCAATTGAAAGTAGTAGCTATCTAGTCGGGCATTCGCAAAATGACCTACCACCATGCTATAACGACTGCATGACTGAAATTCTGTGGGAGAACTGGGATCATGGACCGCGCCCTACGAAGCACGGAAATACTCTCCAGTAATGCCACTAGCCGTTATGACCGCAGTGTGCTTTACTTAACTTTAGTTGATTGGTCAAGAACGAATAAGCAGCTACGCTTCAAGTGATAATTTTCTGAGATATTTCAGTTAAAAAATAAATAATATATCAATAAACTGAAAAACCAGATGCATAGATATCAGGATAGTAAGAATATACATTAGAAGGGTACAGGGAAAAATGTGCGATGTCCATTTTTTTTTTTATATTTTGATGTTGACTTGTTCAGTTTGCGCTGTAGTATAGAATAGTATCGAGGTAGCAGGAAGAAACGTGCTAAATCAAGAAATATTCGTATTTGAAGATTTTGTGCCTTAGCAACTAGTTCCAATGAAGAAACGTGCAATATTTATCAAAACAGGAAAGAAAGATGCAATGTCAATTTGAACGAAAAACACAAAGTTGCTATTTATTAGACTAGCAATCTCTAAAATGCCATTTTTTCTAACTGTCATTTGGCATGCCATCAAGAGAGGTTTGGCTTTCCGGTGTATTACTTATTTATGGGTTTGGCGGTTTTAGTTTAAATTATCAGCTGTGTTTGTTTTGCATATAAAGACTCTGTTATCTTTGCTTTTCAAGTGGTTTTCTGCTTGCCATTTAATTTTTATGTAAAATCTTAATGTAATATGATAATTGAAAGGTATTTATTTTTATAGCACCTTTTGAAGCAGTGATAGCTCAGTGGGATTGGCTATGGACTGCCGCACAGCAGGTCCATGGTTCGAATCCCGCCGCGGTGACCTTTACAGTATGGTGAAAGGGCATTTTGCGAATACCCGCCTGGCTAGCGATCTCCCTCAAGCAGAAAATCTGTCACCAAGCACCTAATGATGTATTCCGGCAGCTGTCCTTGAGAGTCATTAATTCTAGGTTAAGTCTGTTAATACCTTCGATCACATCACATACCATCAAATAAGATTGTGGTCAAAGGCTTAACTATCAGCAATTAAATTAAAAAGACAAAAAACCCCACATAAATTATCATTTAGATATGAAGGTATGTTCTGGTATAAACGAAATTTTCTATAGATCTTTCGCTTTATTGCGTGATAGCGCAGGCTTTTGTACGTGATTAATTTGATGATGCACGTTTTTCTCCGTGAACAGGGGTTTTAGTTAGTATTTATAGAAAAATACCACCTAATACTTAATATAGCGAAATTGCTACTTAATATAATAGCAATTTCGCCGTCACGTATCTTTACACAGATACTGTTTAGCGTCATTTTGCTTATTTAATTGGATATAAACAAATAATTAAGAAATATACGAAGTTTTAAACTTACAAAATACGATTGTGAAAATTTTGTTAAATTGACATAGCCGGTTTTTTCCCTGTACCCTTCTATCTCACATATTGGGATAAAATAAATAATTGATCAATAAACTGGCAAACTAGATGCATAGATGCACGCAAAAAGTTTGAACGCTTTGTATTAAAAATATGATAAAACCACGTTTGTATGGAAAAAGCGACGTGCACTTTAGCCATATATAACATCTTGTTGCGTTAACCCAGTTGCGGTGTATTGTGCGAAAAACAAAAGGTACCTACATACATTAGTTTAATACGCGTATTGGAACGATAACATTGTTCTCAGCTAGTAGTTACGCATTTACGCGGTCGCACGCGGATTACGCGGGCGAAGGCTTGTTCCAGGGTCCCGGGTTTAACGAAGTTTCGCTTTAGTTATTTCGTGGTTTGCAACTTTGCTAAGTATTAAGTGATTTCGTAAAGGTTGTAAGGCCATCAACAGTGAACTTAATTTAATCTTGAATACTGTTTTCATAGTGTTATAGATGCTTGGTAATTTGTATGGGTGGTGTTAGGTTGGCACTCATTGTTATGTTCAACTACTACGTCCACGCCAGCTTAACTCTCGACTTTTCAGTACAAACTGCTAAATAAAGATTTATTGCTGCTCATGCTGCATCTAGTCTGAGTACAGAGACAGCAACAAAATAAAAACTGAAAGTTTGGTGACCGGATTTCGAAAAAACCGGCCATGCCAGTTTATGGCTCGGGATTTCTGTGATGAAATTGTGTAATTTTATTGAAAAGTTCGTAATATAGTATTTTTCAATTATACAGGGTTATTGGAAAAATGCTAACAACCACTTAGGGTTGACTTCTGCTAGTCCTAACAAACATTTTATTTTATTTGTTTAGAATTTATTCTTCTTATTCTTTTATTTTTTTAATATTTAGTTTGTACTTATTCAGTTAAAAACTATAAAAAGTTTTTAACTGAATAAGTACGAGGACCACCTGATGTTAAAAGGCTCTGGTGCCTTTAATGTATTGTTTCATAGTTTAGGTACATTTTCTCGATGTAAATATTCAAAACTATCCACAGGGAGCAAGGCGCGTTCAGTGTTGCCGCGGCGGGCGCTCTTGGCTCAGAGTAGGCATTAAAACACAAAAAAATATATATTCAAAACTTTTTTTAATGTTTGTAAGGGCTAGCAGAAGTCAACCCTAAGAAGTTTTTAGCATTTTACTAATAACCCTGTATATCAAACTTTATCAACAACAAAAGTAATAACGTCTACGTTTGAACAAATACCTCCCTAAATAGGGGCTTTCTACCTTGTGCTATTTTTGGTTTCTTTCCATCGTTTTCCGTTGTTTTCTCCCACAGAAACAGAAGGGGTTCTAGCCTCTATTCGAATTTTCAACATTAAAAGAAATGAATTGAAAGTTTCATCGACTTTCAATTCCGCAATAAATGCGTAACCAAGTCACTAACCACTTAGTGATTTTTTAATGTAATTTTGACAGAACACGCATGAGGCCCACCTGATCAGCCTATAACATATGCATTTCGTCACAAGTGACGAACGATTTGCACTGCGCTCATTACCCTAGGACAGACAGAGCTTAATAACTGTTATTAAGCTTGGAATTCTCTGAAATTACAGTTTGTGTTTTTTATTAAAGATATTATGTGTATTCCCCACAATATCATTGTTTCATTTCCTCACAATTGTAGTGACAATGTGAGAGTGATAACTCGTGCATACAATTCATTTAAGCCTCGACTTAAATAACAGTTAAACGTCCCGTCAAAAATGACTTGTTTTATGCCCTTGTTAAGCATCATTACTTTACAAAATTCAAAATTTACTAGAGAAAAAACATTTAGTCATATGCGGGATTCGAACCTGCGTCCATCCATCCCTTTAGCCGGGGTATGCTCTGACCGGCTGAGCTAACATGACAATGAGTCTTGGTAACATAACTCATTTTTTTCCTATCGTTCTTTAACCATCGCATTGGGATGGAGCGACATATATAGTTCAACTTACGCTGTACTACATCATTACCTTAGTAAATTGTTTTGTATACAACTTTTGTCTTTTTTCCTCAGGGTCGGGGGTACGACTACCAGCAAGGGACAAGATCACGTGCACGGGTAAGTACATTTAAACATTCTTAAACTCTAAGAACATCGAACATAATAATTTGTGTATAATAAAAAAATGCATTATAACCTTCGCTTAGAAAATCTCAATGTGTGGATGTCCCAGACATAGGGACAGGTGGAGGCGGGTTCGATTTCTGCACATAGCTCCAATTTTTATTTTCGGTGTAGGTAAAGTAAGCTTATTCGCTAATCATGCGTTAATCCAAAAATTAAGATGTTAGAAACCTTCCTTTAATTTCAATTTTTATAATTATAGAATTCGATAATCATACTTTAGAGTACGTGAGGTAGTTAAGTACTTAATTATTTCAAAAATAAGGTAAACTTTGTTTTCAAAGTTATAATTCCACGTGAATCATCATACATATTCTTGAAACTATTACTGCACGAAAACAGTTTATTTTGGTCATTTTCACGCCCGCGCCTTTATTTTTATACCATTAGAATCCGTAAAGGAGAGGTAGTAGAGGTGAACAACCGGACATACGAAAGAATTTTTGCCCAAGCTGAAACAGAGGCGCTGCGCTCGCGCTTCGCACGTTTTCGGTCAAATGTATAAAGTATTAAATAATATTAATACTAGCTTTCCGGCTGTATGTGCGGCTCCGCCCGCGCGTATGTCAGTTATCACGCAAAAACATTAACCTCTTTTTGCGCAGTCGGATAAAAAATATCCTATGTTTTTTCCCGGGTCTCAAACCATTTCCATACCAAATTTCATTCAAATTGATCCAGTAGTTTTGGCGTGAAAGCGTAACAGACAGACAGACAGACAGAGTTACTTTCACATTTATAATATTAGTACTGATAATGATGAGAGAATTATTTTAGGCGTTCATAAATGCCTTAATACTGAACGAAAATATTTTTATTACTGAAATAGAGAATCCTACATCACTGATAGCTAATGATTTATCTAACTAAATTAATATTATTAATTTTCTGGGTAAGCGAGATCCATCATCGATGGTATCATCACTTAAAATCTGGTGATATCATAGAGATATCATTTCTCTTTTCTGTGGATGATATAGTGGTGAATTGATATCCATTTCAGTATAAAAAATAATAATAATATTAAACTGTTTCTACACATTTGTATTATTATTATTTTTATACTGAACTGGATATGGGCATTTTATATCAGTACTGTAGTGCAGTTCGTCATTACCACATATTTTTAATTTAAGACGTAAGTATTATGAATAATAATACTTATTAAGCATAGCTATAAATAAAATTTTTACCTTCTCTAACAAACCACAAACAAAGTTGCAAGCAGAAACTAGTTTACGCATAAGCCATCAATAGAATAGAGATCAACACATCATCTATGATTGAATCCCTTTTTCATCTCAACGAAGGGAAGGCATAATTACGCAAGGGCTTTGCCCTGATCACGTAGGATCGTAATTAAGGAGAGGGGGAAGAGCAGGGGGGAGGGTACTCACAGCGTCATTCTTAACTAAGAATACGAAGAGTATGGGAACTTTTGTTCTCGGTCCTGTTCGGGTGTTTTCCGAAAAGGACGGCGGCTTGTAGGGGCTGTTTTTGGATGTTGATAAAAACGGGGTCAGTGTTGTTTGTATAATATTAAGCTTAAGATTTTCCCCGCGCGGAATAAATATAAGTAAGTAAAAAATACGCATACATAAAGCAGACTACAAGTAAAACCGTTTTACATTGTTCCTATTTTTATGGCGTCAATTCTAGTTTTTATCACCTTTAAAACCACTAAGTAAAACGTCTGTCACAAAACACGTAAGGGTGTGTTCCGTTATATTTGTAAGGCAGGTCCTTATAGGGTTTTTTTTAACCAGAGGATTGCCTTTTTTTACTAAATACTACGAACTATATATAACACTAAGTACAATAAAATATTCATATTCATTTAAGTATTCATCCATAAATTTTAGGTACAATTTTAGAAGAAATGTAATTCCTCTAAAATTTGTTTTTTACAGACGTATGAATACAATTTCAAATTAATTCATTTAATGTCAAGTAAATTAAATATACATAAAGTAGTAAGATGCCCAAAAGGTATTAGCTATTAGACGTAAGAAAAAAATACGCATATTAAGATCTTTAAAAACCCATTATCTAAAGCCAATGTCACCATTTTCATGCAATCTTACATAAAATTTTAAAATGGCTGTCTTGCAGTCCATATTTTACAGACAACCTAATGATATATAGCGCATATCATCACCGAGCTGTAAAACGCACCTAAGCCCGTATTTCATCGCAGATTTATATTAAAAGGTGGGAGAATCTTAAGTAAAGTGCCTCAGTACTCGCCAGAATATATGTTCTCTCCTGATTTACTGTGAACTGAGATTATTTCTGATATAGTGGCTGCAGAAAGTACCTGGATAATAGTATCTAAAATAGATTTAGGGCTTCTTTAGGCAATGAGCTTCTTACTTTGAAGTTGTTTACTATTCAATAAGGTGTCGAGTTTACTTGTTATATTAGATGACAAAAAAAATCGGTTTACCCAATCAAGATTTCTGAGGTAACAAAAATAATATCCCTTTTTCGAATATCCTTTTTTGGAAGTCGGTTGTAACAGCTGATACTTGTTGTGAGCTACATTGAACTTGCTGTAACAATCACTATTGTATCAATATGAATAGTGTGATGTACGGCCCCTGAGTTTAGGGTCAGGCTATTGCAAATCCATTCTGGTGGATGCCTTTGCGCTGTTGCAAGAACAGGGCCCATTCTTTATTAGCCTCTTGGTTGATGGGTAAATTTTTTGACAGGTAGTGAGAGTACAAACCGATACTATTAGAAGCTGTAGTTAGTAAGAACTAAACAGAACTGATACGCCAAAATTACTGGTTCGTATGTATTTCTTGTGGCTTTTGAAGCCTGCATTTGCAGTTGGCAATGTCTTTCGGAATAAAAAGTAATAGAAAAAAAATGTGATTAATGAGCAGCAAGCGTTTTGTAACGACCTCTGATTTGTCTGATTTGATCGTAAATTTTAAAAATTGGCCAAGTGCGAGTCGGACTCGCACACGAAGGGTTTCGTACCATTAGCTATACAACATTAGACTTCATATTTGAACCTTTTTTTGTTTTAACGTGAGCGAGTCTGACTCACACTTGGCCAACTTTTTGTATTTGTTGTTATAGTGGCAATAGAAATACATCGTCTGCGAAAATTTCAACTATCTAGCTATCACCGTTCTTGAGATACAGCCTGGTGACAGACGGACGTATAGACGGACGGACGGTGAAGTTCAGTAATAGGGTCCCGTTTTTACCCTTTGGGTACGGAACCCTAAAATAGATCTGTTCCTTAATATTATTTTGGGCACTATCATATGATAAGCATTTTCATAAGATTTTAAGGCCAAAACTTGCATCTCGATCAGAAACTGAACCTGTTCTTGTCCTGTCACAATCTCTACGTTTGGCAGGCATCTTGGATTTGCAGTAGAAGTTGTCAGTTCTCCAAAAGGTGCTACACCCCTTCTGGTATTTTTGCCTTTGTCGCCTCTAACGACACCTACGTAAAGAAAAGTGGGGATGACATTAACCCGGCACTCCACGGGGGAAGGCGCCTTAACAGGCCATCGAGACTGACTTCGACTCCTACTCGAGTTGGAAATTAAAATGTTGTGCACCATTATTATGTAAAGGGTATGTTTTAACTTGTTTTGTTAAATAATTAAGTTACAAAGTCATGGTTTACATTCCTATTTTATGTATATATTACGTATTCAGGAAATGACCTCTTTGCCTTTGAAGTGCCTTTGCCCTGAAGAGAGGTCCAGAGGTGGGTTTACGATATTTGAATACAATTCGGAGGTTGCGGTACTCTTAAGTTAATTTAGTCCTCATTAACATTTGTACAAAGGTAAATATATTGCAGGCAAAGAAGGAAGTTACTACATTTTATTAGTTTATACATAAATTTATATTTGTTTAATACTCAGCATGCAAAAATTTCTTGTTTTATGCACTCATTGTAATTGTAATATGGCCTTTTTACACGACTGCCTAAAAAAGAGTATTATGTTTTCAGGGTATGTATGTATGTTTGTGAGTATCTTTATTCCACCATACCTTCTAAACACCTGCACCGACTTCAATGTATGACATATCGTTAGATTCGTCTTGATAGCGCAAGTGACAATAGGTGCATAAAAATAATAAAAAAATAAACTGGTGGACTTTAGAGGCCATAATGTGAGCTAAAAAAAATTAGTTTTCTTCCAAACCCTCCGTGTGGTGTATCAAAATGAAGAATTTTAAATAACGATTCCATACATACATATAACTTGCATTTTAATTTCAATGGAACGATGAAACTTTTAACGAAAATAATGCAGTCGGGTATGTACCTAATTTCCTTTTTTAATTAATTTATACTTGTTTCAGTATATAAAAAAACTGATTTGCAAACTTTTCTATTGCTACGCCCAAACCAGCATCCGCAGCGGTGGCGGTAGAGGTAGTTATTAGTTATTAAGAACTAAAAAGGACTGTTTGTTACCTTGAAAGCACCTGCTGACGCAGCTGAACGCGTTGGTTGGTTAACCTTTAGGAGGTTTCCAACCAGGTTGCAATATGCATGGTGCCCATACATACCCACAGCATTTGCTGTGTTGGAAAACTTTGCATTCTCCACCATGATGCAACAAATTATATGCAAATAAAACAGCTAATGGCGAGTCAGACTCGCGCACCGAGGATTCTGTACAAATAAGTAAAACCTATGGTTTTTGTTTTAATAAATTAAATACATAGCATAAAACATTTTATTACTATGATGTAACTAAAAATTTATGCTTTTCGCTAAAAATTTTAAGTGCTCAGATTTATTGTGATAACTCCAGGAGTCACCAGACTCAGTACCAGTATACCCTTCAGGTGGAACCTCTGCCCAAATTAGTACCAAAAGTGAGTTGCGGGAACTTCTAAGTCAAGTGTAAATTAATAATTTTATTTTTTTAAATAAAATAAATGTGTGTGTGTCTATAAGTTGTTTTTTTTTAGACAACTGAATAGGTCCACACAACAGTACCAAATTTCAAGATTCTGAGTTCACGGAAAGTTCCCTGTAGATTTTAATTCCCTTGCGAGTGTCAAAAATTTGCGGCATAAACGGCTTTATTGCGATGGATTCGAAGTTTGATTTTTTCACAGCTCTAAGGGACAGTAGACCTGAGTATTTAATATGAATTTCAGCTTATTTCCTTTTGACGTACGGAACCCTAAAAATTTCCTAAAATTGGACGGGTCATGGCTTTCTTTTGTACCGCTTGTGTGAAAAATATGTTCAGTTGCTGCGTACACTTTTTGCTTGATGGCACAATATAAAGAGCCGTCCACACATACATCACTCGGCCGGCGGGCGGCTGTAATGCCGTCAATTACGCGAACTAACGGAGCGCGTGAGAAACGTCCAGGGTTCATTAAGCGGAGCTCCGTTTCACCAAGCGTAATGTCCTAGAAAATGACATCGAGGCGATCTTTGACGTTTGTTTACGCATCAAATAGGATCTTTAAAACGCCAATTATCAAGTCGAGCCTATTTTTGTCGTTGTCAGAGTCAAAGTATTTTTATTAGTTACGATTTTGGCATATTTAGTTTCTTGCATCCTGCAATATAATGACATTCTACAATACATGTCCGTATGTTAAGGGTGTCCCCACAATAGTTTTTTTAAATATACGGTGCCGTCTTGTCATTGGCACTATAAGCCGTCGATCCTGGTTGTTGTCTTAGGAGGCAGTTAGGCTATGTTGCTGGCCTTTGGGCGGTCTGATAGCTGTCAGATCAACACGATATGGTTGTAGGGTGCTTTGCAAATGATAGTTTTATCACCTGACTATGTTCTGAAAAATCTTAAATAGAAAATATAACTGGCTGACCCAGCGATTGAACCCATAACTTTAATATTTCAAAGCGAGCTTTTAAAGCTTTCGCATTAACACCAAAATTGCCCTAGGTGGAGTTATGACTCATTATCATGTTAGCTCAATCGGATTAGAGCATACCCCCGCTAAATGGTGGTGGATGGGGTGGATGGACGCGGGTTCGACTCCCGCACATGACTTAAATTTTTCCTCTCGTAAATTTGTAATTCTGTAATTGCACTAGGTGGTCTGAGATATTAAAAAGTATTATGTCCTAATTTCAAAGACAGACAATATCGCAAATAGTGAATGAGTGAGGAACGGTTGATCAATATCTTCGATCTCAGTGAAATAATTAATACTTCTCTAACCTAAAATCACCGGGACAGTCGTCTACACAAATCAATTACCAGAGCCGGCCGCCAATTTGCATGATTTCAACTCAACCGTCTTAAATATGAAAATTCAAGACTTATATCGACTGAAATAGGAAATATTCATAATTTTCTCTGAAATCAAACTATCAAAGTGTTAATATAACGAGGTGATTCCTCTGAACCAATTATTTTATTATCAATAAGGAATTCCAGAGATTGGGTGCGACAAAAGACGGTAATTGGACTTGCGGTGAGTTTTACACAGATAGTAGACGGATCTGTCGGATAGACCGCGTCACTGGTTAGGCAGTTTGCAGATATAGTTTAGAATTAGATTAATACACAATTATTTATTGTAACACCACTAAAATAAAATTATTTTACATGTACAAAGTATTAAAGAAAGTTTAAAAAGCTGGAGGCAAACGCGCCTAGACGTGCCGCAGAAATTCATTCATAAATGCAGGTGGTTCGGCGCGGATAGGGGCGTGAAACTTGCATTTCAGAATTAATCCAATGATTGCGGCGCATGCGGCTCTTGCCATGCTTCTAGATATGCGTTCACTGTAATAGAGCAAGGCCAGACTCAGTCGGTTTTATAATTAATGTTTATTAATGACTAGATGACCCGGTGTACTTCCTATTACCTATCCTAATGGGAGAAAGTCAACATTTGGCAGGAATGTATAGGTAGAACAGTTTATATGGGAAAAGGAAATTGTTGTTTTTACTATCTTCTTTGCAATTTTTCCAAAATTTTTTCATCGTACAAACCTTCCCTGGACTACCACAAACAATTCAAAACCAAAATGAGCTAAATCGGCTCAGCCGTTCTCGAGTTATAGCGAGACAAACGAACAGCAACTGATTTCTATATATATAGAGATAGATATATAGAGGTATCTTTTAATATGTTGTTAAACGTACCTTTGATCAATATGGTCTACATTTTAAAATATTTTATACACGCTAAATGGTTCTTCCAGTCCTTAGCAAAATGCCAACATGCAGGTAGTATAATAATTAAGTAATATAGATAACTGTTGGCTATAAAATGATAATGTCTCAAATGACATGATTTAAGTGATATGATCGCAAAATGTCGTGGCCAAATATTTACAAGGTTGCTAAATAAGCTGTTAAATGAACGTACGGATAAAACTGACAAGTTTGAAGTCAAGAATCCCGCATTCTCACTTCGCTTCATTCGCTCAGTTTGCTCGGTTGTTCTCCATAAACCTAACCGCTCGTCCATGCTCTTTTGATCGACGCACTTTATGACTTTACTAAAAAAAAGTCGATCTCAATAATTTTTTTTTTTCAGAGGAGACAGTAGTACCCACAAGTTGAAATAAGAATAATAATTAAAACAGAGGATTAATCATTACAATTAAGATCAATATAATAATATTAAAACACTTTTTGTGGCTTTATACGAGAAAACAGGACACTAATTACTAAGCCATAACTGTCCATCTTACATTTAAATTGCTGTATCTTTGGATCCGTAAATGTTGCCACATGAAATTTTCATCAATATGTGGTAGAGTAACGAACTGCCTACCCAAGAAGAATATAACAAAATACATGGGGGTCCTCATACAGGAAACATGTTTTTGTAACGTTTTTTATTATTGCTTTTTGGTAAAAACGTCAATATATACAATCATCAAACTTGGTAGGATAATAGTCTTTGAGTTCATGTGCGGGTCACATTCTAGTTAGGGTTCTCAAACTATATGTTAAAATAACGATTTTTTATGGACCCTGAGTACAAGCCCCACCCTCACTTGGCTGGTATATACAATAGAAAATATCAATCAAATTGTTATATTTATCATTTAATTATAATTCAAAACGTATAACAAATACTTTAAAACATGATCACAACATATATATATATATATATATATACATATATCTCGCAGCAATCAAAACCGTGGAAGTGTTCGTTATAACGAGGTAATTTCCCAAGGCGGCAGAAACCTTTACCGTCAATAAGGAGCTCTTCAGATTGGGTGCCTCGACAAAAGACGCTAATTGGAGTTGCACCGCGTCTCCGCTAGACAGCAGATGGGTAGACGAGCTTGCTGATCAGACGACTCAAAGGTTCAATTATGTCAATACCATTTCTATTAGAATGGAATACCTTTTTTTATCTGACAACTACTTTTTTGAAGTCTATTTTGAGATTTAAAGTTTTCAGTGGATGCAAAGTAAATAAAAATAAACAGTTAAAATTGTATTTTTAAGAGGAAATGATTCTAATGATATACTCGAATGTACCAGAGTTACAATCTGCTTTTCATCTTACTGAATACTCAGAAATCACGTGTAAGGTTCTATGATGTTATCTTCTGTCGTGGCGCACGTCACCTATCAAGGTTAATATGTGCGCCTTAATTTATTTCCATATGCGTGTTCTTGACTGTCTACTGGGATGGGTAAATCAAAGTACAACATTTCAGTGATCACCGTTAATTATTGCTCCGTCAGAATTACATGTTTAGTTACAAAAAGGTTACACTAAAGAGGTGGGCTGAAGTACGGACGCTCGGTACAAAGGCGAGGGGGCAACTGAGCGCATGCGGCTACTATTGCAATATCATCAAATAGCGCTCACGTTGCATGTGTCTATACTACTCCTACATCACGCATTACCTACATGTTTTTTAAACAAAAGAAAATAAGAAACTAGTAAGATAAAAAGCCCAAAGTAAAGGATGCCTGGCTATGCTACTACCTGTCAAAAAAACAAAAGGAAGTCTGAAGATTGACAGAATAATCCTGAGACTTCTATAAGTCTGATTTTTATAACTCAAACGGTTTTCCGAAGAAAGCATCGTTAGCTATAGCTATGAAAAAAAAATGTAACACTAAAAAGGTTAATATTTTCATAATTATGAAATGAAACCTGCTCAAATTACATTTTGGTGCCACATTATTCACAGCGCGGGGGTTGCTTGGTAATAATCTCGTTACTTCTTTTACTCTAATTGACCTAACAAGCTGCTAGCTGTACAACGAAATTTAGACAAAAAGTCGCAGCTAGTCCAAATGCTCCAGCCTACTACCACTTGGCAGTGTCCCCAGATAGTGGCATAAGTCAATTATCAAATAATTACGTTAATTACATTTAATGATTCAAGTCGTGAATGTACAAAGTACACGGATGACGGATGCTATAAATATATAAACAATATCAAAACGTTTATCTTTCAAATTTAGAAGCTCGGTAAGAGATTTCTTGTAAGTAAATAAGGAATCCAACCTCAGCAGAACTGGGGGTGACGAAGAGACACTAATTGGGCCCGTCTGGAACCAGCACGATGTGTCTAGCTACAACTTGCTGAGTAAACTATTTGAGCTTTTCAAACAGTTACTGCCATGTTGTTAATTTGTTGTCACAATTTGAATTCCTGTTTCTTAATTATGAACGTTTAATTTAAAGAACCAAAGCTTGTTTAACAAAGGTTTTACCTTAGTTAATTTCATTTTGAATTTTAATAATAATTACATAGATATAGATAGTAAGTAGTTATTTGATTGTTATTTTTAAAATAGAAGTACTTGTCACTCTATCCGGAATATTTTCTTTTAGTAAACGCTTCAAAAAATATTGAGTTAAACAATCAATCAAATTATTTATTTCCAAAATACATGATAAATAACATCTCAAAATTAGTTGTTTAGACGTTATGTATTCAGTTTGCAAGCAGACGTGTAAATGTTTTATTTGTAAATAAATGATCAGTGTTAGAAAATTCTTTAAATTCCAGAAGCCAGCAAGTCAACACGACGTACGTCTCCTATAAAAATAGGGTGTTGTTTAGTGAAAATAAAATTAAATATTTATTGTTATTTTATTTTGATGTGGAGTGTTGGTCTAAAATCGAGTGATAATTATAATTTCAATTAAATTATTTTTCATCCCGTCCCCTTTAAGATTCTTTAATTATTTTAAACAATGTATGAGGAATATCATCGTTTAGAGCATATTGAGTAGAGTACATTTATTTGTTACTTGTTTTTTCTACAAAGTTTTGAACCTACTACGTCACAAATTACTCAAGATCTAAGTAGTAAGAAGATTTTGAATTTGACAGAAATATAAACATACAATATATAAAACTAGAAAAGTGCACTCACTTGAAAGAAAACAAATTACACTTTATGTTATAGATAAGTATAAAAAGTAAAAATTATAATGTTTTGTGGCACAGAACTATTGGAAGTCGATTATAGTTCGATTAGGCACATCACTTAACTTATTGTCTATGAAAACATTTTTAGTATTGTGTCACATCTCTTCCTTAAAAATATGGCGTAGGTGAGGACTTTTATAACTTTTGATAACTTCTAAATAAATGCTAATTAAACTGATCTCTCTTGATTTGGGTGTTTCTCTTATATATCTAATAGGTTATGGGCTCCAGTGCCCAAAGTCAGTCAGATCGACAAAGATTAGCGTAGAATTAGGAAGTTTGAAAAAATGTGCTAGGGAGTTGGGAACTGGGGATTTTATTTTCTTTCAGCTACATCGAATAAAAATACAACTGAAACATGGAAATAAATGCGTTGACGGCGCAAATATACAAAATCCCTCCGTTAGAGAAGGGAAATTTCCATAACTGGCTATTCCGCATCGAGATTGCGTTGGATGAGAAAGGTTGTAAAGATGTCATAAAAGCAACAAAGTTAGATGAAGCTGATCCCGATGCTACAAGACAAGACGCAAGGGCAAGAAACCTAATCATTCAATCGCTGCCGGACAAGCATTTGGAATATGTCAAAGACGCCAAATCGGCACATGAGATGATAGAAAACCTCAAAAAAATATTTGAAAGAAAAAGCACAATATCAACTTTGTATCTGCGTAGGCAATTAATGAGCCTGAAATGCAAAAAGAATGACAGCGTTGAAGAACACTTCACCAAGTTTGATAAAATAGTAAGAGAGATAGAAACAAACGGAACCAAGTTAGAAGAAAAAGACAAAGCATGTCAACTTTTATTGAGTGTGGAAGATACATATCAGCATGTTGTAAATGCTCTAGAAACATCAAACATAGAACTAACATTAGATTTTATAAAGAGTAAAATATTAGATGCAGAGCTCAAAGAAAAAAGTCACAATACAAAGCCTACCATGTCAAGTAATGAATACGTGTTTCAAACAAATTCATTTAAATGTTATTCCTGTGGAGAGGCCAACCATATAGCTAGAAATTGTCCAAATCAGGGCAAGAGAGGCCACGGAAATAGAGGAAGAAGCTACCGGGGGCGAGGTAATCAAAAATATAGAAAACCAAGTGCCCACATCGGAGAAGAAAAAGATAATAGCAAACAAATATCATTTGTAGCAGCAAAGGAAAGCTTTATTATGAGTAAAGATAGTGAGATAGAATTTGTAATCGATTCGGGAGCCTCATACCACATGGTTAACCAAAGATATGAAAAGTTTATGACCAATACTAAAGAAATCCAGGAAATAAAAATACAAGTAGCTAATGGTAATACCATTTCAACTAAAAAGATGGGTTCATTATCAGTGAAGTCTAGAGAAGGTTATATAGTGAATATAGAAGACTGTTTAATAATTGAGAAGTTATCACACAATCTGATCTCAGTAATGAAGTTAAATGAAAAAGGATTAAAAGTCATATTTGATAAGAAAGCGACCTCTATCAGCGGTCAGAAAGTTAAAGTAAATAGTCAAAGCAATGGGAAGCTGTTTACAGTAAAAATGAGTTTAATAAAAAATGGTTGTTTGGCTATGGAGAACAAAGATACAAATTTATGGCATCGAAGAATGGGCCACTTAAACTATGGTGGCATGAAGATACTCGGTCTACCATTATCTAATGAACGATGTAGTGTGTGTATGGAAGCCAAAGGTGCCAGGTGCTCATTCACCGCGAATCCAACACCACGTACAAAAGGAGTTGGAGATTTAATCTACTGTGATATTGGAGGTCCAATTACACCGATAACTCAAAATGGAGAAAGATTCTATCTAACAATTATAGATGACTATTCACATTTCACTGAAGTACATTTACTGAAATCCAAAGATGAAGCAAAGGAATACATTATAAAGTATATTAAAATATTGAAAAATAATGGTATAAATGTAAAAAGAATCAGAACAGACAGAGGAAAAGAGTTTGTAAATGAAGCATTAAAAAGATTTTATGACAACAATGGTATTATACAAGAAACAACTTGTAGTTATACACCTCAGCAAAATTCAATATGTGAAAGAATGAATCGTACACTAAACGATAAAGTGAGAGCACTATTATTGGAGACAAATCTACCTAAATTTCTATGGGGAGAAGCAATAAGATGTGCAGCACATACAATAAACCGATCACCGACAAAGGCATTGAAAGGAGATGTCCCTGCCAACATATGGTATGGAAAATCAAAATTAGACAACTTGAAAGTATTTGGATCAAAAGCGTGGAGCATAATACTACCTAGACAAAGCAAATTAGAGCCTCGTGCTAAGCCAATGATCATGATTGGTTACAGTGGATCAGGCTACAGGCTATGGGATCCAAAAACAAATGAGATCATAATATCAAGGGATGTTCGATTTGATGAAACAAACTATACATATAATTATGAAAACGAAGACACAGAGACATACATTGACTATGAAGTAGACGAAGAGTATGAACCTAAACAGTCCATAGAAAGACCAGAAAAACGACAATCACCCATTAATAGAGAAATAACAAGGAAATTAACTGAAATAAAAGATACACAGAAAACACCACCTTTGAGCATAAATCAAGAACAAGAAAGTGAACCAGAAGTAACTGATGATGAAGAAGAAATTTTACATGAACAAGGAATTCCTATTAAAACAAGTAAAAGGCTAAGAAAACCACCACAACGATATCAATTTTCTGACTTGACAAATATAGCATATGCATTGATGTCTGAAGACCCAAATAGCTACAGTGAAGCATTAGAAAAAGGAGGATGGTCTGAAGCCATAGAGACAGAGCTAGATGCTCACCGAAAGCTTCAAACATGGAAAGAATGTGATTTACCTAAAGGATGTAAAGCAATAGACACAAAATGGGTATTTAGAACAAAACCTGATAACACAAAAAAGGCGAGACTTGTGGCAAAAGGATTCCAGGAAGAAACCACTCTAAATGTATATGCACCAGTAGCCAGAATTACTACTGTGAGATTATTCCTTAATAAAGCACTTCAAGAAGATTTAATTGTAAAACAATTAGATATTCCCACAGCATTTCTGAATGGAAAATTGAAAACAGATATCTACATCAAATATCCTGAGGGCTTACAAAAAAGGGAAGGAAAAGTACTGAAGTTACAGAAAGCTTTATATGGTCTAAAAGAGTCACCACGATGTTGGAATGAAAGATTAAATGATTTCCTAATCAAAAATGGATTTCAACAATCACTCAGCGATTTTTGTCTATACATAGCGAATGATGTATACATTTTGATATTTGTAGATGATATATTAATCATTGGAAATGGAAAATCAATAATAAAAAAATTAAAAGAAGAATTTCAAGCAAAAGATATGGGAAATATCAAAAAATTTCTAGGCATGGAAATCACAAGAACTAAAGAAGAGTATGAAATAAAACAAACACAAATTATTGAAAAGATTTTATTAAAATTCAATATGCAAAATTGTAAAGGCATAAGTACACCAATGGAAATTGGCCTTAATATTGATGAAAAAGAAGAAACATTGACTAACATTCCATATAGAGAACTTGTTGGTTCATTAATGTACCTAGCCACAGTTAGCAGGCCAGATATTGCATTTGCAGCTGGATTTCTCAGCAGACACATGCACTGCCCAACGGCATCATTGTGGAAAGCAGGAAAGAGAGTCCTTCGGTACCTGAAACAAACAAAAGAAAAGGGACTAATATACAAGAAAACAGACAATAATGAATTATTAGCTTTTTCAGATGCAGATTTTGGTTCTAATAAATCAGACCGCAAAAGTGTGAGTGGAGTTGCTATTTTCCACCGAGGTAATCTGATAAGCTGGAGTTCCAAGAAGCAGTCCACAGTCAGCCTCTCGACAGCAGAGTCAGAGTATATAGCAGCTGCATTAACTGTAAGTGAAACAGTGTTTATCAATGGAGTTCTTAATGATTTGCAATGTAGTTATAACTTAAAATGTGAATTGCATATAGACAATCAAAGTACTATTCATATGATAGAAAGTTATGAGAACAGTAAAAGAACCAAACACATAGATATCAAAGTACACTTTATCAAAGATTTTGTAAACAAAGGTTTGATTAAAATTAAGTATGTACCAAGTTCAGAAAATAAGGCTGATATACTTACAAAGTCATTGTCCAAAGCTAGGCATGATTACTTATGTAGTTTACTAGGTTTTTCATAGATTTAACAACATATAAAACTGTTTTTGTTTTGCAAAATGTTTTGTGAACATTGTTTCAAGTATTTTTTTTTTACAAATATGATAAGCACTTATGTTACAAGTTTAACTAGGATTTGTAGCAACTAGATAATAATCACTATTAATAGCTTGTATTCTTTTATTGAAAAGTATTTATGTTTAAAATGTAAACTGGTAAAATATGTGATGAGAGGTTATGGTTATAGAATAACTTCTTCTTCTTCTTGACAATCTGTAACATAGTTTGAAAGTGTCAAAGAAAAATTGACAGTTACATTGACAACCAAATGTCACAAATGTTGCCAGTGCATTAAGTTATAAGTTCGATAGTTACATTTTATAACAAGTTCGAAGTATATTTTTTTTATATAATTTTGAAAATTAAACTTGAACTTGAGGCGGGATATTGGAAGTCGATTATAGTTCGATTAGGCACATCACTTAACTTATTGTCTATGAAAACATTTTTAGTATTGTGTCACATCTCTTCCTTAAAAATATGGCGTAGGTGAGGACTTTTATAACTTTTGATAACTTCTAAATAAATGCTAATTAAACTGATCTCTCTTGATTTGGGTGTTTCTCTTATATATCTAATAAGAACTCTTACCCCAGTGCGTGACTCACTGTCACTTATCGCCATCATCATTTGGCTGATGTTCTTCTTCTCGTAACAAACACTGCAATGGTTCACGAAAACATAAACATTTAGTTGAAGTAGCAGATAGTTGTTTGTTATTATCTTCTTAAAAAAATAAAACGATATTAGATATAAATTTCAGTGATTCTTAAGGACTATGGGATTTCTTTAAAACAGACAATAGATCGGTTTCGTGTTGCCAACTCAACCGTTGGACTGGTGGGATTGAACTCGGCAGATTGGAACCGATGTCTAGAGATCTCTTTTCTGATTGAAATATTGAGGTTAAGAATGCAAATTTTGAATGTAAAATAAAATGCTGTCTCTTTGAGATGGCTTAAGGTTTATGGTTTTGAATATAAATTTATAATAATATGAATACGAAAATTGACAAGCATTGTTTTTTATATAGTTCTAAGAATCTACTGAGACTGGAATCGTTATGGTGCTTTTTTACACGACTGTCCAAAAAAGGTGAGTTATGTTTTCAGGTTTCCTGTATGTATGTATGTTTGTGAGTTTCTTTATTCCACCATAACTTCATAATTATGCCTGATAGGTTAGCCTTTGACCACTATCCCGCCTAATGGTAATTGATGATGTGGTCGAAGATATTGTTCAGGCTAATCTAGAATGACTGGCTCTCTAGGACACCTTCCGGAACACATCGTTAGGTACTTGGCGACAGATTTTCTACATGAGGGTGGTAGCTAGCCAGAATTTTTTATTCACAGAATGCCGTTTCTGCCAATGGCGCTGTTTTTATTGACTAGTTTTGGCACTCAATTTTCTTTTATATAAAAATTATATGTATAATAGTAATGAAAAATTCTTAGAAGATTTTTTGGGTATATCTAATCCCTGTTAAATGAGACTAAGCTGTATGTCTGCCTGTCAGTCATGTGTAGAAATTTAACCAAAAATTAATATGAGACTAAAAACTCTATCAAATTATTTTGCAGATGGCTCCAGTGCAAAAGGACGAAAAAAACATGTTGCACTCTATCATGTAGTATGATTTTGTCTACAGAATTTAATAAAGTACAAATGTATTTATATACTATTATTTATCCAAGAAAAAAAACAACAACTTTGTCCTCAAAGTTGTACATTTTAAAACTATTTTGTAGAGTTCTATTTAAAAAAACTTAAGAATGATAGGAATCTAAAATTTTAATATTATATGTGCCATATCCTCTATCGAAAAAAAAACTTACTGGAAACGCTACTACTTTAGTTAGTAAATTATCAAAAGTATCGAACAATTTTCAATCACGAGTTTTTGTTTTGTGGAAGCCAAAAAGAGCAAGGCCCAGCTTGCTAAATTTTATAATTTTAATTTTCTTAGGCAAATTAGGTTGCCATCTTTTACAAAGTACCCAATGTACAGGGTTATTGGTAAAATGCTAACGACCTCTTAGGGTTGTCTTCTGCTAGTCCTAACAAACATTTTGAGATGTAATTTTTTTTTGTTTGTAAATTGTTTTTGACGGAATAAGCACGAGGACCACCTTATCTTAAAAGTCTCTTGTGCCTGTAATTTACTATTTCATTTTTTTTATTACTTCCGAGCAAAGAGCGCCCTATTTTAAAGCCTATTTTAAAAGTACAAAACAATGAATCAAATTGAATAAAAACCAAGACCATATTACAAAGCCATAATATATAGCAGCAGTATTGTGCAAACAAACACTGTATTAATGGTATGAATGAGCGATGGCGCATCGATTGACCTGCTCGCGTCAACGCGGCTAGCCGTGATGGATCGTCTCCTGAACGTACCGACAGCAAAAACCTACGCTCCAAATACCGAAACAATAAGCTATTGTAATATTTTCTATTTTGTCATCAGGCCTATACATCCTCATAGGGATGTGATGATGAAAATGTCTTTACCTTAATAAATATTTTGTTATATATATCTTGGTCCCATGCAAAAGATAGTGAACATATTACCATTTAAAGACCAAATTTAGTGAGACATCGAAATGCTATGTCAAAGTATTTATCAGAAAAACCAAGTTAGGTAGGAATCGCACCGCGAGCACTTTGAAGTCATACTAGCTGCGTCCCGCGGTTGCATCTTCGTAGACAATGATGAAAAGTTACTAGCGGTTACCTATCCAGCTCATGACCATAGCGGACGTTGCTGCGTTAGCTAGCAGCTGATCGGTTAAAAATGGCTAAACTAACTACGGTACGAGCTTCTAAAAATTCTACAAGTCGCCAGGCTGCCATCTCCGTCATTTTTTAATCCTATATTAAACATTATAGTTACATAGACAAAGTTGAAAATGGTTTAACCGTAAAACTGCCGGCCGTTGACATTTCGTTGTAAATTTTTTTTTTATTTTTTTTTTACCAACGTTACAAATCTCGGGGTCTACTCCTCCCGAAATTTCCATTACCATTCGTCTTATCTAGCGCAGTCTCAGTGGCAAGGGGGGATTTGTACTGAATATTTGTATGCTTATGTGTTTGTTTGTACGTTAGTTCTATGATAACTATTGAACGCATTATTCAATCTAAAAAAAAATGGAAGGAAATTACAAACTTATTTTTTTTATATCTCACCTGATGATAAGTGATGATGTGGTCGAAGATGTTGTTCAGGCTAACCTAGAATCGTGAGAGAACCTCTAAATTATTGCACTTTGAGTAACTATAAATTTGGTTTGGTAATTAAAGTCATATTTCAAAATGTTCCTTTAAATTCTTTATAGAGCTTTTGAACGCATTAACTCTAAGCATCTTGCATAATAGTTATTTAGCAGCTAAATACGTTAAGGAACACTAAAAGTTAATTATTTAATTAAAATCGGGTATATAACGACTTAAATTTTATCTTCAGCTGTTGTCAAATAAAAATAGGTTGGTACGCAAAAATCTAAGCAAATGAATTTTAGAACCAAAACAACAACCTCTTTTCAGTATCTGTGTATCTTTTTTATGCTTCATCTTGATTTGATCTTCATGGCAACTTCTTTGGTGATTACGTTTCGTTTTTTAAAACTCACTCAATCGTAGTTATACACATACTCATTGATTCACTCTTAAAAACCATAATATCCCATCACATATGATTCAAACGGAAACGTAAAACGAAACGTAGTAAAGGTTTTGCTGCGTTTATTTTGTTTTAGTTGACGGCATAGAGAAAAGTAATGCACAATAAAGTGCACAGAATGGATGTAAGTAGATAATCTCTTGCATGAGCGTGCAAGACGATTTTAAAATTTAAATAGAAAGTCTTAGTTGCCCTAAAATTTCAATTAGAGTCCACATTATCGAATTAATAGAGAACTAAGTTTGTATTTGAGATGCAACGGTCTGGTACTTTTTAAGATATTATGTTATAAAAGGTTAACAAATATAAAGATCAAAATAGATCTAAGGGTCAAAATATATAAGGGCTTTATTTTTACATCTATGTGTAAGACCTATATTTGTTTGTTATAGTCCTTTTTTACTGTCAATTGGCTAGATTCAAGATTCTTTATTGCTTCCAAACAGTACAAGTTGTTATAAACGTATAGGTACATAGACCAATGGACCCTGTCAGGCACAGCAACATTAGAAGAGAGGACGCCGCAATATTTAATACTCATTTACCAAACCATTTTACATGTCAAAATTAAATGTAATATTGTCATTAAGATATTCATCTACTGAGTAATATGCCTTAGATATGAGGCGTTGTTTTAATTTTTTTATTAAAATTTGATGCCGTTAACCTTGGACCATACTCACACCTCATGATAAGTGACTTTAGTCAAATATGCTTAAAAGAACTACAATGTGCAACACTTAAAGACAGCTGCCGAAACATACTGTGTTAAATTCATTTATGCGTTAGGATTAGATCGCTGATGGGCATAGCTAAGCTCAACCATAGGTAAGCTTCCTTTAGGTGGACTGACGTTCATTGTGGTGTTCCATAGGAGAGGCTTTGTTGTCTTCCAGATGTTGAACTTGTAAAACGCTCTCCTATCATGCGGTGAAGCTAAAGTGTGCGGTGAGATTCACACTACGGTCTTCCAAAGTGTGCGGTGGGATTCAAATGACAGACTTTATGTTTGGAAGTCCATGGTTTGAATCTCATCGCACACTAGCTTTACCGCATGATAGGAGGAATTGATTTACCACAGGGTCAACACACAATTAAAAATCTCGCAAAATCTCGATGATGACTTACTCTAGTTAAACGAAAGAGATTGTACAGTCAGCAAAAAACTTGAAAAGGGCAATAATAATAATAATTTTGTCGATTTGTATGTACACCTATATATATGAAATTTCAGGTCCGATCTGCATAGTTCTTTGATCGATAGGGGAAAGTTTTGGAGTGGTTCCAAATACAGTCCATCACTCATGCTTTGAAAACAGGTCGCATATAACTGAATATCCTGGTGGTATATAATAAACTTATTTATAATTGAATACGGTTTTTTTATATTCATTTAAATAAATACACGTCGGGTATAAATTAATTAACAAAGTAAAAAACCCGACTGCAATTTTTTTTTGTTTAACGTTTCATCGGTCCATTGAAATTAAAACTGTTAGCTATATATAGTTATGGAATCGTTTTAAGGCTCTTAATTTTTATATCACACTCGATGAGCATGGAAGAAAAAAATGGTTTATCTCACAATATTATGGCGCCTAAATTCAGTTTCATTTTCATTTTTTATGTACCTAGTGTCACTTGCGCTATCAAGACAAATCTAACGATATCTCATAAATTAAAATCAGTTAAGTTTTTTAGAAGTTATGGTGGAATAAAGAAACTCACAAACATACCAACAACTCGTATATGAACCAGAAATTTAGGGCAGTCATGTAATAAACTGTGTTTATTTTAAAAACACTATAGCCACAAAGAAGTACTTAGTAGAAAAAAACAAAGAGTAAACATTCCAAAGTTTGAAGCAATTAATCCAATTATCGAAGCATTAACAGATAAACATCGGCAAAACTAAATTACGGGTCATCTATCGGCCAAGTTAGGCGCGCCAATGATTTGTGACCCGTTACTAACAATTTTTCATCTACCCCCAACACACTAAATCACACTGACAACTCTGATGCAATCAGCTATCGTTAACCTTAAATTGCTATTCCATTACCCATCTTATCTTTACACCGACAAGGTTCAAATTTGTTTAAATAATTTTATCCCGTGAAATCCAAAGGTCGATACTCTCGTTATACGTATTTATTTGTTTACTGATTCAAATAAAATTCCAAGCGAGTTATTGTGAGTTTTATTCAAGCTCTTTGTTCTTGTAAAATTCACGTTCATGACGTCATTTCATCCCGGAGTTAATAACGATATTTAGTTAGGCGAATTGGTTTAATTGTTTCGAGGGTAAAATTGCGTTTCTTTGTTATAAATTGAAAGAGTTATCTGCATTCGAATAATGTTAATATTAATATGTTAATGATTAATTCTTTTGAAGCAGTGATGGCTCAGTGGCATTGGCTATGGACTGACGCACAGTTCGAATCCCGCCGCGGGCTTGAGCTTCACCGCATGGTGGAAGGGTATTTTGCGAATGCCCGCCTGGCTAGCGACCACCCTCAACTAGAAAATCTGTCGCCAAGCACCTAACGGTACTTAGTAATTAAACAACTTTAAACGGTTTAAATCGCGTATATTTTTCTAACCTAACGGTACTACAAAATTACAAATTTTACGAGAGAATAAATTATAGTCAATGTGTGGGATTCGAACCCACGTCCATCCACCCGTTTAGCCGGGATATGCTCTAACCAATTGAGCTAACATGACATAACACAATGACTCATAACTTTAATTCTTGCTCTCGTTCTTCAACCATCGTATCGGGGACCTAACGGTATGTTCCTGCAGCAGTCCTGCGCCAGTGAAATTACAGGCACATGACAACAATGTCTTAAGGTGACGGGCGCAGTGCAATTCGTGAGTTGTGCCGATATGCATCTGTTATATGCAGAGGTTAGTCCGCTTAACATCAGGTGGGCCTCGAGCTTGATCCATCACAATAACATAAAAAAGTTCTCCATAGCGTTTATAAGTATAGGTTTTTATTTAATTAGACGTCTCCCAGGTTTCCATGATAGTTCCTAAAACGCTTTTATTAAGAGTAGAGTGCACGGAGAGCTTGCCATACAAACTTCGCTTCGTCATATTTTAAATAACAAGAGTTGAAGCACGCTGAATTTTTTTATAAATATTGCTGAGCCTTCTCTTTGCTTCTGGTTTGCTATTTTTTCGATTTATTATTTATTTTATCATAAAACTTTCAAGAATCTTTCTCGATCGTGCACTCGCAGAGTCAAGACCTCCTGAAGATGCTTCGTGTAGAAGCAAAACGCGTCGAAAACATTCTTCCTGTTTAGCTGCGTGGCATTTGTGACGTCACGTCGGTTTAGCAGGAAAATTAGGCAGAATTATCACTAGATATATTTTTGTATTTTTTAAGTGTTTTATTAAAATATTAATTTGATGTTTTCTTAAAATATTTAAAAAATATTTGTTATCATTATTTATTTTATACCTAAATGTCAAAATAACAATTCCCAGATAAAACGATTTTTCAAAATTATTTATTTTATTTTTATTATTTTTATAAATACGTGATTCAACTGAAATCTAGGAAACCAGAAGCATAGATATAAGGCCCAAAGACATACATACATACAAAGTTTTACCGAGTTCGGACATAAATGATTTTGAAAATACGTAATTTTATGATAAACTGACTAGGATATGGCATAGATTTTTTATAAATTTCACCGAGTTATAGAAATAATACGTCGAAACTACGATATATGTAAAAGCTATGAATTGAACATGGACACTTCCCTTAAATATAAAAAGAGAACCCAATTCATTCACTGCTTTTTTTTCAAATTACATTATGATTGTTCAAAAAACAAGCGAATACAAAATTGTAAAGCCCCGTGCTCATCAAAGCAAACTATCCGTCCGGATCGTTTGTGTTTATCGGGCCCCCGGATAGTCCCCAGCGGATCAGTTGTTATTTCTACATCGCGATCTTTGTAAGACGTCGTGTTTACGTATCTTGTTTTATGAAATTGTAAGATCATATTGAGTTGTTTTTTTATGTTATTGTGACGGAATAAGCTCGGGGCCCACCTGATGTTAAGCGGACTAACCCCTGCTAATAGCAGATGTATTTCGCCACAAGTCACGAATTGCACTGCGCCTACACACTGACACATAGTTGTTAAGTCTCATGTGCATGTAATTTACTTGCTCTCCAGAACTGCTGCCGGAACATATCGTTAGGTGCTTCACCGAGCACCTAACGATGTGTTCCGGCAGCAGCCCTTGAGGGCCAGTGAAATAACAGGCACATGGACTTAACAACTACGTCACAAGGTGACGAGCGCAGTGCAAATCGTGACTTGTGACGAAATACATCTGTTATAGGCATAGCTTAGTCCACTCTACACAGATGGGCCTCGAGCTTGTTCCATCACAATAACTTAAAAACAGTTTAAGATACTTAGCCGGAGCCCCTGAATTTATAGTTTTTTAGTACATATATATTTATAGAATGCATTCTTTAACTGGGAGAGTATCCAACAATTTAGAGCAGTGGATGTAGTAACAGGTACCTAGGTATATAATACAGATGTGCCAAATATAAATATTTTTTCCATATCCTTTGTATAGATGTCATAAAATGCGACTGTAAGGAATTACTATATCTGAGATATGAACAGCATGCCTATACTCGACCTATGCAAGCCTACTTGCATACGTCGAGTATAGGCATGCTGTTCATATCTCTGCTGCAACACCCTAATGTTGCAGCAGATAATAATATATAAATAAAGGACTAAAAGAAGAATCTAGAAGAAACCTTGCTAAAGTATCGGAGTAACAAGCAAGCATTGTCACACAGAATAAGGACGGTGGCACTAAAATTTAAAGGACAGTCTTGACGCTTGACTTAAGGCACGGTATTAGCCCGCTTCATCACTAAATATATAAAAAAACCCATTAGTCTTCACAAACCTAGGAACAGTATCAAGAATATTTACAAGAGGGGCAAGGATCTGGCAGGTGGGGGGCCATAGCATCGATGCTAAAACTTTTTTCAGTATGTTCCTACTTCAATGTCGCTCTTTACGATGTCAGAGAAACCATATTTTAAAAGTAGGTATGTATGTTATATGTTTGTATTTTTTATGTGATTGTTACGGAACATGCAGGAGGTCCACCTGATGTTAAGTGGATTAACCTCTGCCCATAACAGATGCATTTCGTCATGTGATGAATTGCACTGCGCCCGTCACACTGAGACATACAGTTGTCAGTCACATGTGCCTGTAATTTTTCTGGCTCTCAAGGACTGCTGCTGGAACACACTGTTAGGTGCTTGGCGCCAGATTTTCTACTTAAGGATGGCAGCTAGCCAGGCGGGCATTTGCAAAATGCCCTTCCACCATGCGGTGAAGTTCAAGCCGGCGGTTGGGATCGAACCAGGGGCCTGCGGCACGGCAGTCCATAGCTTTAACTCGGCCATCATTGCTTGAAAATGTCCTGACTACCCCACATCTTGGGGCAATGGGTAGGGTTATTATGAGTTAATAAAAGAATTCTGATCGTTATAAATATATTATATGATGTTACCAATATATTATCACAAAGAAAACCCAGTACACATGCAGCAGTTTGAGCTCTTTAAAACAAGTAACTATATAAAAAAAGCAAACGGAATAATAACTTGTTTAAGTTTTAATAAGAGAGCTGCATGAGAAGCTGCATTATTTCCGGTTGAAGTTTTGCAAAGCTCGCGTGCATGCATTCGAGGTACGTAAAACATAATTAAGGACTGTATTTTAATACGTAATATGAAATGCTCGTAGACGATCTTGTATGGTCGTTCTTATTCAATCAACTAGGTATTTTATAATATCTTTGTAACATTTGTTCTGAGAAATAAATGTAAAAATTGAATACTAAAAATATTATAATAGAGAGAAATACGATTCACGTAACATAAACAGAAAAAAAAACATTTTCAGAATTAATTTTTATGAAACCATTTATTTTATTAAGTGCATATTACATTTAATTATATCTTATAGCATGTGTTGTAAAAATTATGAATTGTATTTACTTTTTATTGCAATATTGTAATTTTTTTCATGTTAAGAAAGATATAACAGACAATTCTTTCACCTTTATCATTTAGATAGTCCTCGGGAACAGATGTGTACATGCGATTCAGTGGAGCATCCTTCGGACAGTGCGCTCCGACGAACGCTCTCTTGTTTGAAAATATTATATCGGAATCATTGCTTTCTCACTAGCGTTATTAGAACAACCTAGAATCTTAAGGGTATATTTTAGACGAACGCCGTCATACAAAACGCAGCTCCAGTCTCATTTTAATAATAGCGAATAAAACTCAGTGATTTTTTACCTACGTAATCACTACCCTAATATTAAGGTTTGTGGTGCATCAGATTTTCATTAATTTATACAGTTTTGAAATTACACTAGCTCAAAAACTCGTAATTTTGGATAAAAGAAAGACCCAACTTTAAGCATCTCTTTCTAGAAAAATAAGCATGATTTTAATATTTCTATTGCACCACAAACATGGGGAATATAATGAACTTTCTATAATAGGAAGTTATTTATACATGTATACTATGATTTTTAAATAAATCTGGAGCTACGAATAACTGGCTGAAACTCCTAAAAACGAGTGCTATATAATAAAAAAAATATATCATTAGTCCAAAAGAAAAAGAATTTAAGCCAGAAACGATAGGTCTAATAATACACTATATCTAAAAGCGAGTTTTTTTTAATAACAAGTTGAGTTTATATAAAAGTTCACGCTTTGGCTGGCGGGTATATGTCCTTAAGACGGTAGTGTATGTGAATTACTTTTTTCGTCACGTATTCTCACGAACAGTGTATATAAGGGTCAGTGAAGCGTCACTCGGACTGAAAGCTTCAGTTATCACGTTGTTGTTTGAAAATATTATGTAGGTTTGGTTTCCCATTGGCGTTAGTAGAACAGTTTGGAACCTATATATATATATATATATAAATACTCATTACATCAAGAAAAAATTAAAAAAATAATTCATCCCTATCACGCGGGTGAAGCAACCCTCGGACGCCACATTAAGATATTTTCTAAATTCTTTATTTTTATTTTATAGTGACTGAACAAAAAGCTCGAAGCCCATCTAATGTTAAGCAGACTAACCTCTGCCTATAACAAATTCAAGTCACGAATTGCACTGCGCCGGTCACCTTGAGATATAGTTGTAAAGTCTCATGTGCCTGTAATTTCACTGGCTCTCAAGGACTGCCACCGGAACACACCGTTAGGTGCTTGGCGACAGATTTTCTACTTGACGGTCGTCGCTAGCCAGGCGGGCATTCGCAAAATGCTCTTCCACTGTGTGGTGAAGCTCAAGCCCGCGGTGGGACTCGAATCATGTACCTGCTGCGCGGCAGTCCACACCCAATGCCACTGAGACATCACTGCTTCTCAATAGCGTTGTGTGAAAAGTCTGGAGTCTACGTAATACTTATTCATATAATATATATATATATATATATACAAACAGGTGTAAACGGGACTCAGTGGAGCATCACTCGTACTACATGTCTTGTTTGAAAATATTATGGAAGAATCAATGCATTCCCGCTGGCGTTGTTAGAACAGCCTGGAGTCGTAAGACGTATCGTACATCGAAATTATAATGTAAAGAAAAATAAATACTGATGTAAATGTATCAGACATTGATTTTAAACGGTGGCGTGAGTTCCTGTTGAAGATACGACGAATTTGTATTAGGTATTGTGAAAGATTCCACAAAATGTACAAATAATTTTAATATTATATAATTTCCTTTTGAGATTATTACAAAGTTTATTGCAATTCAGCTGACATCGTCATTAATTTAATAACATTTTTTTATATAAATATCTAAAACTTCGGTCCCTAGTGCCGGCGCCATCGGGGTATATACTCGTATTACATTAGACTAAGTTCCGAATAAGACAAAAAAAAACCCGTTGTACACGAACAATAGGAAAAATATGTATTTTTGTATGCAACGAATAAATATAAGACTACTGGACCGATTTCGATTAAAATGTGGTATGAAAATAGTTTGAGACCCTGGGAAGGACATAAAAGTTTTTATCTAACTGCGCACAAAAGAGGTTAATGGTTTTGCGTGATAACCGACATACGCGCAGGCAGAGCCACGGCCAGAAAGCTAGTTATAAATATAATAACAACGTGTTTTAAATTATTCGGTTACTAGCGCTACATAGTGCCAATGTGATAGGACTCGAAGTATGAACAAGGCATATCACCGTGTTCATTCGTTGGAAAACTCGCCAAGTTTGCGTCTCCGACTCAGCGCCGGAAAAAATGAATATATTTTTGTATCTATTTTTGAAATCGTGTTCTTTGTATTGTTCCCTGTTTCGCGTTTAAAATCTTGTTGTTGTTTGTCTTGTTTTGTTAAAATGTTGACTTTTTGTTAAAGCATTTTATTTTTTGCTGGCAAAGCTTTCGACGAAATTCTTTATCGACGTCTGTTTTTTGTTTGTATGAGTCCGAAGCGGAAAAGCTGATTTTCAAAATATTTACTAAAACATCCAGGAAAAAATTATTCAGTTCACGATGTAAAACTTTGTTGGATCTAAGGACCCCATTGTAATGTTTTTAATTGTGAATTTTCACCGTTTTTCATTTGATGCGCTCAAGTTTTAACTGGTTTCCTAGCGTACCATTACCGATAAGCATCGAGATTTCAATCTATTATTTAGTTCAGTAGTGCTAGGTGTGGCTATAATATTATAGAGAAACCGGTTTGTAGCTTATTTAATGTTTATAAGCTATTCCGATAGCATGTACTTCCGCACTTTCCAAAAGATTCCCATGTTTTCCTGCTTTTCGCCTGCTTGGAGACTGGTTTTTGATAATCACCAATCCGAATCAATCAAAGATCAGAAATCTAATATCTAGCCAGTGGTAAGGTCGCCATGTTTCATATAAGTTTGGGTAAAACTAATTGTAGGTGGCAATCTTTTTCTTCTAGACATAGAAGTCAGTAGTGTAAGTTATGGCTCTTCTACTACGCCCAGACTTAATTTAGCTGTGCTGTATTTAGCTACCTCAGACCAACTAGGAGTTTCAGCTCATTCCCGTTAATTAGAGCTTCTAAATTTGAGATATCTTGCCACTTCTTCTTTTCTTCATCACCTCATTTATCATTGAGAGTATCAGTAGCCATTCTTGCAGACCAGTAGCACAGCCTTCTTGTGTCTTCTTAAGGCACCAGTCCTTGCAATGCGATCTAATATTTGCAACAATATATGGTATCTATCATTTAAGCAATTGTAGACATATTTGCAAGGCAAATAAAGGTATTTAATATAATAGTCTACGCATCATCCAGTGCACCCAACTTTCTTCCTTACTAATTCTACTGGAGAACACCATAGGATCGATGGAGGTTCACTACTATTGATGGGTTTTCTTAGTGAAAATAAGTTTCCTCAAAATAAAGGAAGTCCTACCGTGCGGGGTAGGAGCTGGTTTAGATAGTCGTTTATAGTTATTGAAGCTATGAGTAGGGGTCCTATACAAAAGAGTTTCCCAAAACAAAGGAGGTTCTTAATTGAGGCTACTAAAATGTTGATATGTGTACATACCATATATTTTACCAACATCTCCGTAGTCGGAGTCTCACCCTTACATAGGCTGAAGTGCGGTCACCTTTCAGGTACATCGAAAACACGTAGTGAAAATAGTTAGAAGTATAGCCCGAAATTCAAGGAAGATATGATGATGTTCTTCTAAACGTATTATAAAGATCACGATGCAGTAATAAGACCGTATTTGTCAGTAATTATTTCGATTAGCGAAACCATTGTAGATTAAGGCGCGGGGCGTGGTCCTACGACGACTCTCATTTCAATCATATCAACTCATAGGTTTGCCGCGAAGAAGCGAAGCGTCTCGTTGCAGGTAGTTAAAGAAAGCTATGAACACTTTGACATACACATATTAACCAAATAAAGAACCCGCCATCGTTATTCTTCGTGACTGAAATCAAGTCTTCCACCACTTTTTTTTACGGTTACCCCGCGACTGTTCCAAATTCAAACAAGCATGAACTTTCATTTCCAATATCGTCGGTTCTCTTTCTTATCTACCTTGATTTTGTTTTTAGGATTGATGCTGTTCTTTTATATTTTTCAAAAAAGGAAGCGGTTCTGAATTTTTTTTTTTAAACATATATATGTAACCTTCGAACGTTTTACTTTGTGAAACAATTTTGATGTTTCTTTTTTATTTGAAAGCTGATGTTTGCAGTGTAGTTCCAATTAAATTTCATCAAAATCGGTCAAGCAGTGTTTGAGTTACACTCCAATAACTAAAAATTTTTTTCCAGCTTGATGATATCTAAAAAGATAGAAAATGATTTTATTACCTTAAAGTGGAACCGAAAAAGAACCAAAATCATTTTGCCAGTCTATGAATGTGAACTCGGGGCTATCGTAGGCCGAACATCCATCCACTAGCTAGACCATTTGTTAGTTGAGGTCGTGCGTGAATTTCTGCTACTCATCCGCTCGTGAGGTAAATCAGTGGACATAGCATCAGTAACCTGACAATATCAATGATCATGTTGGTATTATACAATATTCATATAATTCCTGCATTGAATCCATAGTATAAACCGCGAAAACCACTGGGTAATGAATATAAAATTAAACGTTTATTTAATTGTGGTTTTTGGACGAGCACTGTTTAATAAATACAACCAGTATACCGGCTGTTACTGGGTTTCAATTACTGTTTTTTTCATTATTAATAGGTTCAGGCGATTCTTCACGGAACACCATATTTAATAACAACAAATATTTTAATGAAACGTTAGATTATTTTTTTAGAAAAACTTATTTAATTTAACTTGCAAATCCTGGTGGCACCTACCAAAACGGACTCTTGTTGAATACACTTACCACCTTGAGCAGCAATGCCCTACTTACCTACATCTTTTTGAGTAGTGGCATTTTCCTGATTCGACGAAACGCTAATTCTCTCTCTTAGTCGGGATGATTTCCCTTTTATGACATATTTGGTTTCATATAGGTATAAATAATACCACCAAATACTAAGAAAATAAATATATACAATTTATGAAATCTTTTCTTCAAAAGCAGATTTTACCCAAGCATGTGTCAGAATATAAGGCCATAAATTCACTTTAAACAAGAATGCTCAATCATAACACGCTCCGTCGGGCGTGAAAAAATCTGTTCAAGTTTTCATCGCTGTCATCAAAGAGCCAAAAAAGGAGTTTTTAATTAATAAAGTACGTTACATTATCAACTGCGCCCACGAGGCGTAAATTAATAAACTCGCTTTTTGCCCGGTGAAAGTTAAACAAAAAATTCAACCCCAAACAATCAAAATTGTTCCGCAAAGTGTGGCGGGTAGCAAAAATAAAAAATACCGGTCCCCTTGAGAAGCATAACGGCGGGTAGCCGGTCCCAAATCTGGCCCAAGATGGCCATAGAAAGCGTTTTGGCCAAAACGCGTAAACATTGCAGGGTTGCAAGGGAGGCCGCAAAAAGTATACACCATATACTACACACCGTATGAACTAGACATTTATTGTTTTCTGCACGTCAACGACGAGCGTTTCCGAGATGATATATCGTTCCGCAGGATATTGCAATTTAGTTGCAATAGTGAATTATTACCGTGTTCTAAGACAGCGACAAATTATAACGTGTCGAGGACGGAAATCATAATAGCTTTGAAAGAACGTATTTTGGCTGAAGGTTGATGACGAGAACAACAGCGTTTCTTAATATGTGTACCGTGACATTCCAGCAAGTCAATACACGTCCACCCAAAACGTAGTCAACCCCAGCACGGTCTGGTTTTGTGAGCTCATCTGGTACCATACCTATTTATATCGTTAAGCAGTAATGTATGGTTTGATGGGTATGGGGTTCCGCGGAAGTAACAGGTACATGAGACTTAAAAACTTTGAATCAAGGTGATCTGCAGCGTTGTTTGCTATTTGTGACAAACTGCATCTGATATAGGCAGAGGTTACCGCTTGATACGGTGCTTGTTACATCAAGATAACATAAAATATCAGGCATGTTGGAAAACCACGTCAAAAAACATTGACAACTTTGCATGAATATTTCTAAATATAGCAGGGTAGTGACAACATTGGGAGAGTGTTTTCAAAAAGCTTTGTGATTAAAAAAGCACTTTTTTCTGTTGGATGAAGACAAGTAGTCTATTTGATGACCGCGCACCGTCCCCTATAACGGTTAAAGTAATACTATTGTAGCACAAAATTTCAGCTTGAAATATTAAAGTTCCGGTGGCCGAGAGGAACATGCATCCGGCACAAAATCGGCGGACGCGGGTTCGATTCCCGGCTGGAATAAAATATTTAGTAATTGTGATTTTTGCATGTGAACTTTATGAAAATGAGTCTAATTAGCTAAATAACAACATATCTTTCTGGATATATATTTAAATAATTTTATATATTAATTATTATATTTAAATTATGATTAATCTTCTGGTATTTAAAACTTGACATTATTAATTTTATATAATAGTTAGACTAACTAGATAAATTGTCTGTATGCATTGTTGTGTCATATTATATGAATTCCTGAAATTTTTGACTAATTTCATGCCTTGGCTTTGCTGTAAATGTAATTGGTAATTGAAATAAATAAATCTTAAGTGTTTGGAATTTATAATAATCATTCCATTATATGTATTTTTTTGTACTTTATAGGTATTTCATAGACCCTACAGTAATTTTTTTAACAAATGTGACACGACTACTTCTGGCAACTCCCCCTGGGGGCAAATACTCGTACGCTTATCTCGCAACTGGTTACATATTTGAGTGGTGCAGAAAAGTTTGGTCCGCGTAACCGGAAACTATTCATTTCAAATTTTCCAATCTTATCAGAGTGCCTGCTCGACTATGCGTGACCAATAAGCTGACATTTATTCGTCTAAAAATGTATCTTTATCATCTAACGAGGCAATGTTACGAACAAGCTGGGCACATAACCTTCTCGTGGTGGCAGGAACATTTGAACTGATTATTTTAGGCCAGAAACTATTAGAGAATTTGTAATGTTACATCTCTGTTTCATTATATATGTAGTGCTTTTTTATAATTAGCATAACCATCAAAACAATGAGCAAAACTAATGAATAGCTTCAGGCGTTATTTTACAGAGATCCATAATTAATAATAACACATATTTCTAAAATAGTTTAGAAAAATATTATTTTAATACTTAAAAATATATCTAGAAAAATGCTTAAAATATATCTAGTGACAATTCCGCCTAATATTCCCGTTTACTCGTGCACTCTGCGATCGTGTTTTTCTATGATACAAATTTAACTCCAGTATGCTAGGAACGCTGCCAACTGGTAGTGGCCTGGAGCCTTTTATTGTATTAGCTGTAGTGTCATTATAAATATGCATTTATTGTTCAAATATAAAATTATTTACAGTTTTGATCATTAATAATAACAAATATTTAAAAAAAACATTTTATGCCTTTAATAACAAAATTTTACGAACTATATACAATTGTACATAGTTCGTAATATTTTATAGGCATATATGCCTGTACATACTTTTTTCTATTACAAAGACGAACCCATCCATTTATATTTAGTGTAGTTGCTGCTAGTACCTACGCAAAAGTAAGATTTTTCTATATTTTTTTTTATTTATTGCTGATACATTTTTTTTATTTATTGCTGATACATATTGCTGATACACATAGTGGTCAAAGGCTAGGCTAGCCGCCTAGCCTTTGACCACTATGTCAGCTGAAGCAAAGTGATGATTATGGTCATAGATGTTGTTCAGACTAACCCAGAATTAATGGCTCTCAAGGACAACTGTCGGAAACTACTGTAATGGGGCGCGCCGTCACGAATGAACAGGTATGTACAGCATGAAAAGGGTTTTGCTTTACATAAGACACATACAAGTAAAATGTTAAGAAAAATAAAGCGACAGACAGAAAATATCCTAAATCAAAAAATGCACTAAGAATTAAATAAACCAAACCATCGTATTCAGTATTTTTTGTCCATTTCAGATCGAAATATGAAAATCAGAACTACATGTACTGTATGTAGTCGAAGCCAATAAGATTTATCCTTTTTGTAAGTCTTTTTTTTTGGGGAATGTTCCAACGAGCTTTTTGACCTTATTCCTGCGTCGAAATTTTACCACCGCACATCTCGACACCGTCAAATGACCCATCCCCACATCTAGCAAGTGAGTATATCACACACTGTTCGCTTTTGTCACTCCTTTCTTCCGCGTACTTGTGGGATGTGGAACAACCTTCCTCCGGAGGTCTTTCCGCGAAGCTACGACATGGACCAGTTCCATGGTATTTATGGTAAAGGGGCATCTACAAATTCCTCTCTGGGCAGGCAACGCATTGCATTCCGACCTGTGCCGCCACGCCGTGCACACCTGTCTACAGCTCCGCCAGTATCTCCCAGTGAGACCGCAATAGTCCCCGCACTATTGCCGTCTCACTCGGGTCATCGTTCCGACGCTAGTTGCAGACCAGTGCCTTGGAATACGCAGTCCTGACGAAGTTTTGTTTTGTGTGCAGAAGCTGAGCAGCCGCCGAACGCCGTGCAACGTGAGCTACGAGCTCGCCGTGCCGTCGCGCAGAGGCGCTCTAAGACGTCAGGCATTACCACCTACCCAAGTCCCTTGTTTCGGAACAACATCATATCGGGCTGGTGGTCTTGTTTTGACCGCACTTTTCGGTGCGCATTTCACAACTTTACTACTCGACACAACATTGTAACAGTGCGCGTAACAACACACTTTGTGCTGTTAAGCGACGTCGTTCAGGCGTGGGGTAGCGTCAGCCAAACCCGTCTGAACGATCAAATCCGCCATTTGCTGCGGTCGCAGTGTGACACCCTACGGTGACAACGGCCACTGTTGTTGTTTTGGTTTAACCTTGCAACGTGGCCTTTCCCGCTTCACGGGTCAGCCGAAGCAAGCTGGGCTCCGGGACAACTGGCCTTGGGGTCGCCCCTAGTCAACCCCGGAGCAGCATTAGGAGCACCCCTCTCCGCCGAGAAAAAAGCTCGGAGAGGGTACACAACTAGGGCACACCATAGGTACTCACTCCCTCTCACACAAGTGAGCTCACGAGTTGCGAGAGGGAGACAGAACCCGTTAGGCCATCCTGAGTATTCCCCTCAGGATGCAACGTCCCTCTAACGGTGAGGTGGAGGTCCTTCAGACCTTCGCCCTCCGCTACCCCGAACTCTACGCTGATCATCAGCAATCGCTTAACGATGCAGAGAGTGCCCGCCTCACGGACACTCTCATCGCTCCCTCCGGAACTCCAATTCCGGAGGCCATCGTCCCTCCTCTGACCCGGTCCTTCTCAGAGGACAGCCCGACTTCGCCCACTCCGGGCCCTGACAACAGACGCACGGTGGCAGCCCCTCCCCGTGAGAGGTCTCGCTCGCGCTCACCGATCGGGAGGCCAGCGAGCACCCGTCCCTCCATCGCCGTTGTCGAGCCCACTTCGGACTCCGAAGCGGAGATGGAGGTAGATCCGAGTCGCGCCTTACGCACCGACTCGGACTCAGATAACGACGGCTATACCGTCGTAGATAGGAAACGCAAGCGTGCTCCTAAAGCCGCTAGTTGCGCAACTTCCGCCCCTCCCGCCAAGGCACCCGCTAAGGCCCCCGCCTCCGGCAAGAAGCCGACCCCCGCCCCGCGCCCCGCGTCTCCTCCCTCCGCTCCGGCCACCACTGCCGCGTCCCCTCAGGACGCGAGCGCGCGCCGCGAAAAACCGCCTCCGCCCCTGTTCATTCAGGACAAAACCAAATGGGACATGCTGTCCCGTTTAGTTTCGGATCGTGGGATCCATTATACTAATGCCCGCTCCACGCAGCAGGGCATTAAAGTCCAAGTGTCCACCATTAGCGACCACAGAGCGCTAACAAAGCTCCTCCGTAAAGAGAGCATAAGTTTTCACACTTATGCGCTCGAAGAGGAGAAAGTCCTCCGCGTTGTCATCCGCGGTGTGCCCAAGGAGGTACATACCGATTCGGTATGTGCCGACCTGAAGGCACAAGACTTCCCCGTACATGCAGTTCACCGCATGTACAGCGGGAAGGACCGCAGTCCCTACGATCTAGTACTCGTAGTACTAGATCGTACACCTGAAGGCAAGGCCATTTTTAATTTAAAAAAGGTCTGTGGCCTCTCAGGACTCGATGTCCAAGCCCCATACAAGAATGGGAGTCCCTCGCAGTGCCATAACTGCCAACTATACGGGCACGCCTCCCGTTTCTGCTTCGCTCGCGCTAGGTGCGTTAAGTGCCTAGGCGATCACGCGACAGCAGCGTGCACTCGCACCCGGGACTCGCCGGACCCACCCAGTTGTGTCCTATGCGGTGCTCAAGGGCATACCGCGAATTACCGTGGTTGCCCTAAAGCACCACGAGTGAACCACAGGGTGGCAAGGCATAGGCCGACCCGTCCCTCTTATGACCGCTACCAACGGGTAAGCCCTAAACTAACGGTAGTACCTGCCTCACAGGTAATACCCGCGCCGCTCCCAGCCCGTAACGCATGGTCTAAACCACCCAGTATGGTTAAGACCGTCGCTACCGCCCGCGCCCCGGCCCGTGCGCCCGCGCCCGCTCCCGCACCCGCCCGCGCCGCGGCCCCTGCCCGCGCACCGGCCCCGGCTCGCCCCGCGCTCCCGGCACCCGCTGCCAACACCGTTCGCGCCCCTCCCCGCGCCGCTTCCCGGCCACAAGCTCCCCCTATGCCATTGATGGCTGCCCCTCTTCAAGAGGCAATCAACCTAGTCAGCGATCTGGCTATGTCGGTTGACATCAATGAGGTACAAGAGCTATTCCACAAGATGCAATACGCTCAATCCCCAGCGGACGTGATCCAATATACATTGGAACACGCAAACTTACTAAGCGCCCTTAAGCGCTTCGTCCCCCAGGCCCCTCCCCAGTACAACCACTATGGGTAGTACAACCGAACGCACGAAACCGTACTCAGTTTCGTTAGCGTCATTTAACGCTGACGGCCTCTTCAAACAACGTGACCTCGTCCACGACTTTTGTTGTACCCACCTTATCGATATCTTATGCGTGCAGGAAACCTTTCTAAAACCGGGGAAGGCGAACCCTAGGTTTGCCAATTACAGAACGGTACGTAATGATAGAGTGAACTCCCGTGGGGGAGGCACTCTTATCTATTACAAAAGGTCCCTGCACTGCATTCCCCTACCTACCCCGACTCTTGTTAATATGGAAGCATCTTGTTGCCTCCTAGCTATGACTGGTCATCAACCTATAGTCATAGCGTCCTGTTACCAAGCTTGCTCCAAGCCGATCGTCCGAGCTGACTTAGAAGCCTTGTTCTCATTAGGAAGCGCCGTCCTTCTGATTGGCGACTTCAACAGTAAGCACATCCTATGGAATTGTAACGTCAACAATCCCAAAGGTATTGCACTTGAAATCCTAATCGCAGAACTTAACTTTGACATAATTGCGCCCACTGAGCCCACTCACTACCCTTATATGGAAGACCATCGATCTGACTTGCTTGACATGGCACTACTCAGAGGCGTAACACTCCGGTTACGCTCCATAGAAGTGGTTCACGAGCTTCACTCTGACCACCGACCCATTATACTGCGACTAGGTCCCGACCCAACGACTGACCTCCCCCGCCCCACTAAGACGATAGTGAACTGGAAGCAAGTAGGCGATGCCCTAAAGGCTATCAGTTCACCGGACCTTGACAAGATCCCTGACGACATCCTGACAAAAGATGACGTAACCCTTGCGATCGATTCGTTCACCAATCACCTCTCAACCGTAGTAGGTGCATCCGCAAAGGAGGTCATAGTGCCGGACGACCGGCGCCTTGTCATTCCAGCGGATGTGAGACGATTGGTGACGGAGAGTAAAGCAGTGACCCGACATTACGACTCTTACCCCAGTAAAGAGAACAAAACTAGGAAACGCCACTTTGAACGCATGGTTCAAAGTCGCATGTCTGAGTTGCGTGATCAACAATGGGGCGATAAACTTTCAAACCTCGTGCCAAGCCACCATGCTTACTGGGACTTGGCGCGAGGCTTGAAAGGTAGTAACCATAACGACATGCCTCCCTTATACAGACCAGTCCCACTAGTCCCAGCGTTCTTTGACGAAGACAAAGCTGAGTGCCTAGCTGATAGCCTAGAGGCTCAGTGTTCCCCTAACGTAGATCACGTTGACCAAGCTCACCTCGATTCGGTGGATGCTGAAGTCGAACGTAAAAGCTCTGTGGTCACCTCTGAACTCCCACCAATCACCTTAGCGACTTACGCTGAGGTGGAGAGACTGATCAAGGCCCTCCGACCGCGCAAATCCCCCGGTGCCGATGGCATCTCCAACAGGGTTCTTAAAACCCTCTCTCCTCCTCTCATCCATCTCTTAGTCAGCATCTTCAATGCTGCTATGAGCCACTGCTTATTCCCAGACACCTGGAAATGTGCAAATGTCATTGGCATTCACAAACCAGGCAAAAGCTCATCTGACCCCACCAGTTACCGCCCCATCAGCCTCCTCAGTGCCTTAGGCAAACTTTACGAGCGGTTACTTGCAAACCGTCTCCAGTCCCATGCTAAGGAACACCACCTCATCCCAGATGAGCAGTTTGGCTTCAGACCCGGACACTCATGCGTCCAACAGGTGCACCGCCTCACGGAGCACATCATTGAGGGCTTCAATAAGTACCCCAAACCCCAGACTACGCTAGCAGTCTTCCTCGACGTAGCGAAAGCTTTTGACAAAGTCTGGCACAATGGCTTGATCTACAAGCTATACCAATTTGGCGTGCCAGAACGTCTTGTGCTCATCCTACAAGACTTCCTTAAAGCCAGAAGCTTTCGCTATCGCGTGGAAGGCACCCTCTCCTCCCCCCACCCAGTCAGAGCCGGAGTCCCTCAGGGCTCCGTGCTATCACCTATTCTCTTTGCACTGTATACCAGTGACATCCCACGCTCTCAGCCCAAAGTATTCCTAGCCCAATATGCGGACGATACCGCCATTTACACCACTGGGTGGCATATCAACAGACAGTCCTATTTCGTCATTCAACGGGCCGTCACCGAGATCGGTGACTGGTTCCGAAAATGGCGCATCGCGGTCAACCCAGCTAAAAGCACAGCTATGTGCTTTACTGAGAAGACACGCTCCCCTTACCCGAAACCGCTTATTTTGTTCAACGAACCCATTCCCTGGGTTCCTAGAACAAAATACCTCGGAATCACCCTTGATCGTCATCTCACCTTTAACGATCACATAACAACCGTCCGTAACAGAGCGGCCTTCGTAATGGGTCGCCTTGGTCCCCTACTTCGCAAAGAGAGTAAAATGTCTCTTAGTAATAAGAAGACACTTTACACTGCCTGCATCCGCCCCATCATGACTTACGCATCAGTAGTGTTTAGTCATGCTAGTGAGGCCCACCTTCATAAACTTCAAGTCATCCAAAACCGTTTTCTTCGTAATGCAACCGGCGCCCCGTGGTATATCCGGAACACCGAGTTGCATTGCGACTTAAACCTTCCCTCTCTAGCGCAGTTCAATAAGGACTGCGCCCGCCGATACTTTGATCGAGCGCCCCACCACCCGAACCCATTGGTTGTCCAGGCATCGAACTACTCGACTGCCTCTTCTATCCCATTTTTCAAACCCCCCCGTCGCCGACCACGGCAGGTATTAGACGACCCGGATGACCCCATCGCAGCCATTACATTGGCAGCTTTAGCGTTATCCGCAAGTCGTCGAGGTAAAATCCCCAGGTGTGAGGTAATCAGAGGTCACACAATCAAACACCGAGCTCGCCGGCGAGCTCGAGGCAAAAACAAGGTCACGATAAATTGCTCTCCAAATAGTCAAAGAGTATTATTCAGTAGGGCCCAATTGTGCAACACTGCAGTTGCACAGAGGCATTTTGCTCCGATCCCCCCCATGTCTCTCGACAGCGAGACAAGCCGAGGTCCGAACCACAGTGGTGCCCTTGAGCTCGCTGTCAACCCCTCCTATAATAGCGGTACGTTTTCGGCGTCCGCAGGAGACGGAGGTAGAAAGCGCTTTTCGCCTTCTACGCCCGTCTCGGGAGAAGTGCCTTCGGCACTTCTCCCTCCCGGGCTATTGTAGGGCCAGGCCCTCGCCCAAAACCCGGTGGAGCTGGACGACCGCAGAGGCGGTAGCCAGCATCTATGTCCTCCCTAAACAAACAAGCAACGCATCGGCAGCGCAGCTAGTGTTGCAGATGTCCATAGGCGGCGGTTACCGGTTACCATCAGACGGGCCATCTACTCAACAATAATTCTACTCAAGTGGTCCTATTTAAATTTGAGTGAGATCTGAAGAGTTGTATTTGATTTATCCCTAATAATGCGTGTTTAATTGCCTTCGTCAACATTAATTATATTCTTATTTTCACTTGTCGATGTAAAATCAACAAAAACTGCATACGAATGTTTGGTGTATTTACTTTTAGTAATTTTTTTATTTTAGTATATTTTCTTTTTGAAGTCAGTCTTCTTGTTAAAGTTTTAACACTGATTATATTTCCTATTTAAATGTATTTCTAGTAAGCTATTGTGAATGTTAAGTGAAATTACAGACATTATTTCGTTGCATTTGAAGTGTTTTCTTGAAGGACTACGTTCGTTCAAACCATTTATTGACATCATTAATTTTTTTTAATTTTTAAACCATGTTGAATATTCGACACACTAACCAAAATAATAATGGCATAATTTATAATAGCAAAGTTTTATATAAACTTGAAAATTTTCGGAAGTGCATGATAATCTCCTGCCAGTTGCATAATAACAATGTTAACATGTTTTAAAAATGATTTTTATAATCTCATTCGGTAATATTCTAATTATGAAATGAAATACAGACTTTTATTGGAATATTTTATTCACATACTTCTTTAAAGAAATTAAAAAAAAATTAAAGCACTATTCTCCTAAAAATACAATGCTTCAGAACATTTTTTTAATTATTAAAGTACAATGTGTCTCGACTAAGGAGGTTTCAATTCAATTTAAGATCTCACTATTTGTGGTGAGCGCGCTGCGCGTGCAACGCGCTGGTTTTTATGTTGCATTTTATTTAATGTTGCATACACTACTTTATTTAATCTCATTGCTACCTATAGCCATGAGATTAAATAAAGTAGTGTATGCAACTGCATATAATTAGGTATTAAAACACTCGTGTAATCTTGAAACTCGGCTGCGGCTCGTTTCAAAAAACTACTCTTATTTTAATACCCTCTATTATGTGACAGTTGCATAAACTGCTATGAAAATAACTCTTATAATGTATAATATCTCATTCATAAACGTGCACAATTTTTTGAAGGAAGACATTATCTTTGCTGCATATTAAAAATTCATTAGAACATATTTCACAAAATCTTTTCAGTTCTAAAATCGTTTCCGAGTAAAGAAAAAACAGCAACACCATTTGTTGCCAAAATACTAAGCCATTATCGCGTCCAGCGCTGTAACCAGTACATTAGCCGTGCAATATATTACGCCGGAGTGTTCTGCTGACGTTACCTACCGCTTCAGCTATTTACTGTTTGTCTTACTGAAACATATACAGTGTATCGTTGATATGCCAGTGTTATGTTGCTGTTGCTTAAGTTTCAAAATTATGCAGTTATTGTATTACAATATTTGTGTTTTTGTCGATTCATGAGCGTTTAGTTAAATGATGAATATATTAAAGCATAACTATAATTTATTATAAGAAATTGTTTCTCCATCGTGTGCTCGAATAGTCAAGACGTCCTTATGATTCTTCGTGTATGAACTCACGTTGTCGCCTGCGACATCGCAGTCCATAGCTGTGTAACCACTGGGCTATCATTGTTTCTGGGTTTGAACCCCAGTGTCAGTCAGTGAGTTATTGGTTTGACTTTTCACTTACCATCAGATGGTACAAAAGTGGTTACAGGCTAGCCTTACAGCCTACTTAGGTCCTAATACCTACTTAGTGTTAGATCTCATTAACAAGAGGCCGTCTTGGTGGGTACGCAGTACGGCCGCAGTGCCATTCGTGACTTGTGACGAAATACATCTGTTATATGCAGAGGTTAGTCCACTTAACATCAGGTGGGCCTCGAGCTTGTTACGTCACAATAGTATAAAAAATAGGTTCCGGCCCGAATCAGTAGTGGTCAAACGAGATATAAGAGCTAACGTCACGGAACAATGAGCGCAGTGCAGTGTCAAGCAGAACTGAATAGTAACACTGTGCCTGTTATGAACAGGCATCACTTAACGACGGTTACATAAACAACGAAGGTTTATTTAACAACTTCGAGTTGGTATATGGAGTTGTACGCTATTACAAGAAATACACTTTAATTATCTACCAACCAAAATACAAACCAAGTTCCAAACTACCCACCAAAGGTCCAACGAAAAACTTTGCTCCACAAAAAACATCTCCATACATCTTAGCGAACAGTGGTGAATAAAACCGCTGAGTATTTTTATTTCCGTAACTCCCCGCGCAGACAATGGAGGCGGGCAGACTTGATACATAGGCCAGACCTCTTTTGCTAATTAAAAAAGATACCAACATTCGGACTGAGTGTGCGGCCGCGCTTAAATCAGCGCCTTTGTATGTTGGATCGATTTGGTATTCATGAGATTGTAGTGTCTAACGCAAGAAATAAGTATACATAGACTAAAAGAGATTTAACTGGTATACTACTTATAAGCATTTCCAAAACGGGTTGGTATCATTTAACTGGATGGCAATACCAAAATCAAAAGTTTATAAAAATTTAATAAGTTTTTTAAAGTTTTCTTTGCGGAAAAAGGCGGAATCGTCATTTGATTTGTTTTTAGTAATCTTCAGGTAAGGTTTTTCTAAGCTATTATTTGGATGTTTTAATTTTTTTTAATGACAAACTTTTGTTTATGTCCCCATATACTTCATAAATATTATTGTTTTTGATTTCATGTCCACAATCGTGCAATTCTCTTGGCATTTTCTGCTTCGCACTGCCACTATATGGAACAGCTGTCATCCAAGGTATTCCCAAACCGAAATAACTTAATAATTTTGACTCTGTATACCTTTCGTTTTGATTTCGAAATTGAACACGCGAAAGTTTTCGCTTTGTTACAACAAAGCGAAAACTTTTACTGTCCATTTTATATATATATATATATATATATAATTTAATATACATACATATATTTGCACTCTGCTCAATGAGCTCTAGACGATGAAATTCCACATGGGAAAAGAGAGAAGAAAAAGGATTTTATCTGTGGCTTCCTTCTCTTTTATTGGAGCCAGACAGACAGACAGGAGTATCAGTACACCCTAAAATTCTAATTGGCGTGGTTTCTTATTCTATGTTTCTATGTTTGTAGTATGTTGATGTGAAAAATCTTCTCAGAATCTCGTGTAGTACGTGATCAAGCACTATCGTAAGATGAACTAACACGAACACCAAACATATACTTATATTTTGAATTAACCCCCATAGGCGTCAACGGTCACTTTAACGCAAAAGGCCTTGTTGCGCGTGCCACCAAATATTTTCAAGTGTCTATGTTCCAGTTTAAAGGGTATGGGTGCCGGTTAAATTACAGGCACGTGAGAATTAACGACTTTATGTCTTAGTGTGAAGGGTGCAGTGCAGTTCGGCACTTGTGATGAAATACATCTGTTATAGGCAGAGGTTATCGCTTGACACCAGGTGAAAAAAAATATCAGACCGGAATGCTACGTACACTGACAAGTCATACTACGATTGCTAAAACATTAGATAGATAGATAGATAGAAAACTCTTTATTGTTACACCACATATAAAATATTAAAGTTTACATCATAACATTTAATTAAATAATAATAACATAGTGTTACAATGGGCGGCCTTATCACTAAAAGTGATCTCTACCAGGCAACCTTAGGATAGAGTTGAATAAACAAAACAGTTGGGGCGGGTGTAGTCTAACAATTAACAATGAAAAAAGTACAAATTCATAAAAGTATTTTAAAAATAAAACGAATTTTACTATAGTTTCTAAACAAATGTATAAAAATAGGATGTAAGTTTTTAAAATAAATAAATACATAAATATATACACATATCAACATACATAAATAGATAATGATATATATATACATATATACGTATATATAAATAAATAAATAAATTATATAAAGATACATACATATCATAATATTATCCCATACAAAGCCTAGACATTGACAAAAAGGTAGTGCAAAATTAATTGGACAAATATAACTTTTTAACTTGATCCTTGAACATTCTTCGTAGCCGGAATCGAAGAAGCCGAAAACACTCGTAGCACCGGAAATAATCAGTGATTTTTGATACATTATCCCTTACAGCTTCAGCTGAAAAAGCAATGGTCCCAAAACCACACGTAGAAAGTCAACTAATACCTACTGTTTATTAACTTGTTTTTGTTCCACGCGTATGGAAAAGTGTCACAACCTATTTAGACAATAACCAACCAATCCAACCCAAGTCAACGTAGCCCAAATGCGTTCAGAAAGGTCGCCCCAAAATCCTGATTTTATTCTCTTATTCCGCAATTTTTTCTCGACCCTTTGGACCCAGTGGGTCTATTTGTATGTGAGTGTTGGTACCCAGCTTGTGGCAAGGCTGTTAAAGGGACATTTTAAGTCGACATTTGTAAATAATGTGCGAGATACGAACGAATCCTTTTTCGGTTGTATCACTTTGCCGCACGTTGGAAAATAATACCCATGAGAAGATTTTCTTAGTTCAAGTATTTTTAATGTCGTATTATATACGATACTTTTACTTTAACTATGTACCCAACAGCAATATTAACATTAAACATTCGAGGCACCAATTAAATATTTAAAGAACAGTATGTCTGAATATTAAGTAACCTGATTGCAAACGAAAATGTATTCTATGCCCTTAGGTTAAGGATCAACGACAAGCATGACTAAGTGACTTCACATGATGGACAGACTGATAGGCATTCAGCCCTTTTATAAGTATTTATATTATGTACCTACCTATGATTGCTGCTATAAAAAGCGGCATTTGGCATAAGCGAAAAATCTGTATAAATAACGTAATAAATTTATAGGATATTGAGTAGGTACTAACTGCGCCCCGCAATTTGACCGCATTGATAATGATAGCAACTGATGATGATGAAATATATGGGTTAATCTAAAAATTACACAATTTAAATAGCAATTTTCATCCAAAGCGGTGCAGCCGTGAAGAAGTAACAAACATACATTGTCACATGCTCAGTCGCTCACACCGTCACTCAATCATTTATAACATAATTAGTGTGATTTAATATTCAAATATATACAAATTATACAAAAATCTTATATCGTTTTGACTCTTATAACGCTTTCTCACCTCCTTTGCTTTATTCACGCCCAGAGCATGTTCCACACGTTTATCCCTTCTAAGTGTGTGCCACTTATTTTTATTTTATAACGGATAGTAGATTAGCTCATGAGGGTGCTCATGAGCTAATCTACTATCTCTCTTGATATATTATTCAGGATAACCTAGAATTACTGGCTCTCAAAAATAGCTGCCGGACCACACCGTTGGATGCTTGGTTACAGATTTTCTTCTTGGGGTGGTAGCTAGCCAGACAGACATTCGCAGAATGCCCTACTTAGAAGCATTATAAAAGCTATCGAATCGAAGTAATAATCACCCCCATGATTCCAGCACCATCAAATGAATCCCAAACAATTTTACAGTTTTATTTCATATACTACAACATTTGTTCAACTATGTAACATAATTTTTATAAATCGTTTCGTAGCAAAATCGCTCTTTCGGATTTTAATATATACATATCTAATCCCGAATCCGTCAGAAGCACACCGAGCGCAAACTTGCGACCCGCTCCTTGACATCAAACGTTCTCCGACGTTACAATCTCCCATCAACAATAACTCAAAAGAAACTTGCCCAACAATTTATGAAACTTCGATGCGCTTCGACGTCTTGTTACTATTTTGCTTTTGATAACTCTACAGAGTCCCCTAACAGTTTCCGCGATAGTTTAGCTGTTAAACAGTCGTAGGAATGAATTATTCGCTGTACCTGAAGTTTGATGGTGTATTTCCTGAGGCGGGGTGGAAAGATTTATGGGCGGATTTTATTTGCTGATATGTCGGAATGTACGAGGCCTGTTTTCAAGAATGGTATTAATTTTGCCTCCTTCTAACTCAAATGTTTAACGCTAATGAATTCAAGAAGTATGATTTTAAGTATTTTACAGGACTTAATCGCGATGAAAATATTGTATGTTATTTCCTTCGACGTCTCGACCAAGTTGCATTGTTGTTGGTTACGAGCGAGCTCAACATTATTTATTACAATACTGCTCAAAAAGGAGAGTTATGTTTTCAAGGTTCGTGTATGTATGAATGTTTGTACGTTTGTGAGTTTATTTATTTCACCATAACTTCTAAACGGCTTAACCGATTTTAATGTAAGACATATCGTAAGAGTTGTTTTGATAGCGCAAGTGATAATCGATCTCTTTTATGTGAAAAACCTTTTCAAATTTGTCTAGTGGTCTTCTGATCGTAAAATAGAGCATATTTTGTAAATTGCAGGGCCATATTTTCTTTGAATTCTTTTAGTTTAATTACTGCATTAGATGTTGACTGTCTTATATGGCAACCAAACTGATTTGATGTTTTTTTTCTAAATTAAAATTTTGTGTTTGTACCTTCTCAATTTTTCTTTTGTCATCGATGACACTATGGGAATGGGCCGATAGTTACCAACTTTCATTTTATTTTCACCTATATGAATTAGAATAATAACTACATGTTTAAGTACTGTTGGATTTTTTCTGATTATAGGGATAAATTAATTAAGTATATCTGAATGACACACGAACTTTCTAGGATAAAATACAGACTAAAATAAAAATAAAAGCAAGGCCCACAACAAAACAAAACTCCTAACAAAAATTATACTTCTACTCTCATAGGAAGATTGGATATTGGACGTTCATTCTCTTATTGTAAGATAGTTCCAAATCCCTAATATCATCTGCTTAAATATCATCGCCACCTACACATTACTGCATTGCAGTTGAGTAAATAAGATAATGGTAAGAGTACATCCCTGGAAAAAAATCCTATACCGGTCCTTTTGTGACATTTGCGTGGGATAACTCTGAAGAGACAGTTTGCTTACATACAGACATGATCTATACAAAGCGCTTTGTTATTTTCACTCAGTTTGAAAAACAGTATAGGACAACATAACAATTCGTAAAATCGTTAATCCACAAGACGTGGCATAGCACACGGTGGTGCTAATCCACACCGGCATAGCAATGTATGTGACCACAGAGTAGTGTACCAATTCCATGTTTTCACAACGCCTCTGAGGCATACGCGGTTAGGTCACGGCTCGGATGCATCGGATTATTCCAAAGCCATCGTTGAAATTTAATAATCTATCGCCCGGAGCGGCGAGCGGTTGGTAAACCCGATCTGTGGTGACTGAAAAACGAAGCTGCGTCGTCATGTTTTCAGGTCACGCTTTATCATTTATCAATTTTATAAGCTGTTAGACTAACATCACAGTATACATATAGAGCTAAAGTACCTACAATATACTTCACAAAAGTAGGTGATTCTCCATTTGACCATCTGTTTTTTTTATGTTTGTTACCTCAGCACTTTCGAGGATCGCTTGTCATTCAATGTCAATGGTGTGTCATTCTATATCATCAAGATAGAAAAACACTTTTTAGTTTTGTGAATGTACCTCAAAAACGATTCGACCGATTTTATGAAATTTAAATGGGATCACACAGGAAGCACTAGCTTTTAAATAAAAAAAGGATAAATCAAAATTGGCCAATGTTGTAAAAGATACGAAACTTTTAGGAATTCAGTTCTTGAAATAAAACAACGGAACCCCGAAAGAATTAATTTTCTATTGATCATCGGTCCGTTCGTTTGTTAAGACGTTTACGTTTGTTTTTCGGGATAGGTTAAGAGGTCTCAAATCAAATTATTATCATATACTAATCGATGATCTCAATATAAAACCCAAGCTAAGAAAACGCAATCAAAGTTTACTGTTATATATGTTTCTATTGATTGTTTTATCACAATGTTATGCATTTTCTCCAAGCCAACTTATTTTACCTTTATTACAATTTTCGGCGAATATTTTAGGAGTTGCAATGTCAGTATCTTTTATAAAATTAATAAATATATTGCTATCTAAAACATGCAAACCGTCATTGCTCATTTATGACGAACATCGAATATGTAGGTAGTACGAAACCCTTAATGCGAGTAATTTTTTGCATTTTCTCGGTTTTGTACACAGTATAGGCCTGCGTTTGATCACTGTCTCACTTGATTTGATTATCACGTCATCTAGAAGAACATCAATACACCAAGAAAATTGGTACTCGTATGTTTTCTTTTTCTTTTTTTTATTGCTGATGGGTACATATAAATCTTTCCACTTTTTGACATAAGTGTAGGTGAAAAAGTTGTTCCTTCGATCAACTTGAATTTTCCGAGGCATTGCGATATAACTTATTATTATTTATATATACAGCTGTTGCCATATCAATGCAGTTTAATAATATTTTATATACAAAGTGTTCAAACTCGACGAAATTTTGTATGCATGTCCTTGACCCGAAAATCTCTGCTTTTGGTTTTATTTATTTTATCTCTAAATGTGTGAAAATAAAAATTCCCTTAAAAACGTTATTTTCAAGTAATTTTAAAATACACATTTTAATGAAGAACTGACAAACCAGAAGCATATATTTTGACTCAAGGATGTGCATGCAAAATTTCAACAAATTTCAACACTTGATATTCAAAATACGACGAAATTACGTTTGTATGGAAGGAAGTACGAAGACACCTAGTCTAATGATGAAGTGACCGGACAGACAATTCACCTGCTTGATTCTATGCGTGTCACCTGCTCATTACAATTTACAGTGCAGTTGTTCTGTGTGCAGTAACTGTTCTGAGTCCGTCTACGCTGTTCACTCTAAAACATTAGTTCTTATGTTTCACTTGCTCAAAACTTTCATTTAGAGTACCTTTGCCCGCTTAAACACAATAGCAATTATTATAATCAGTACTAATATTATAAATGCGAAAGTAACTCTGTCTGTCTGTCTGTCTGTCTGTCTGTTACGCTTTCACGCCAAAACTACTGGACCGATTTGAATGAAATTTGGTATGGAGATAGTTTGAGACCCGGGAAAAAACATAGGATAGTTTTTATCCGACTGCGCAAAAAGAGGTTAATGTTTTCGCGCGATAACCGACATACGCGCGGGCGGAGCCGCGCCCGGAAAGCTAGTAATTTATATTTTGTTTAAAATGTAACATTTTAGTTAATGAATCCATAGGCTCCCGAACAATAGTTGAACACTATTTTTTCAAGGCATAATTTCCGCATCACGGTGGTAGCTGTCAAGATGGACCGTTGCTGAATAGGCTTCCATCTGGCATATGGAAACAACTTTTATGTTGCGTCTAAATGAATTATATGACTAGTCAAAATCAAATTTAAAAAAAATATTTTCTTTATGCTAGCGGAACCTTATTTTTATAAATATCACTCAAACTTCTTCAGCTGTAAGCCAATTTTCACCCTATATCATGGGTAGATCTCACCCCCTGTCGTGAGTTACGTCCACCCCCATCATCGGACGTCCATTACCCCGTAAAAGCTGTCGATTCGGATTTAAGGGCGGTTCGGACGGGGTGTCTAATTTATACAATTACTGAGGGTCTAATTAGTGTGGTTGGTGTTGTCACCAGCGGCTGTGAGGTCATATGGTTTATTGATATTATGTTATAGTACAACTTCTTCAGTCTATTTTTTATATGATAGCAGCTTTTGAGCATTTTAGCTTACTCGTGGGAAACCGGGTCAGAATGTCACCCACCCTATTTCTTCCCGTAGATAGGGGTATATAAGAGAAAAACACCGCATGGTGGCAAGAAGTTTTTCTTAAGAACTGACAACTTCTACTGCGATCCCAAAGACGCCTGCCAGGCGCGGGGATTATGGTCAATTCCCCCAGAAAGACCTTGTTTGTAACGGTCGACATCCCGGTTGATGTGGTAATGATGACGATGAGGTTAACTTTGATTGTTTTATTAGGAAGCTGTCAAATGCTGGAATGTTGTCACTATCGGACTGCGTAGGAGTGAAAGAGAGGCCGCGATGCAAAAATCGCGATTAGTTTAGTTAAAATCCGAAAGTAAGCATACCACAAAACCTGTAACGTAAATAAAAAATGTAACTTTTCTTGTCCCTCTGGATAAGGTTTAACTATTTTAATAATATATTTTCATAAGTAAATAATTGAGATATTTACGTTACAATACTAATTTAGCGTCAACTTTGCAATTTTATTCTATCCAAAAAATGTTAAATCGACGAATCGTGTTCCGGACTTTTCTTGGCCTTAGGTAATATGATTAAGATTAATTTTTAACATATAATTTTCTGACTGCTTTAAGCTAAACACATTTTGCTAAAAATCTGTTCAAGTAAAGCTATTTAGCACTTGTTAGTGTCTCGTTCTTAAGCAAAGACGCCCCTTTCTCACGACGTCTGATGAAAAGAAGTCGTTACTAACTTGATAAGAATCTGCACCCTTTTGGAAAAATAGACAATAAAAATAACACGAAACAAAGGCTTGCATGTACACACTTCTCTATTTTCAGTTAACATTTGAAAACGTGTAACGTTGTTATAAAAATATAAAAAAACGATGACATTTTTCATTTCATTACAGTCTGCTTCATAAATCCGTTACCGCCGGTTTTTATTGTATTTCCCATGCGCAATAGAGTTAAATATTTAGTCTATTCAAAATATTCTCACCTCTTTGACTGGAATTTCAGTGTCACAAATGTTTGTACTTTGAGCTTATTATGTTCTTTGCTTTGAGTACATACTGCATAATAATATAATCAATATACTGTCAAGCCCACAAACAGGATTTTTTCGCTACGCTAAACCTATGGTCAAGTCTAAGCACCACCATTTTGCCAGACATGTTTAGGTCAACGTAATAGGGTGAGTGTCTATTGCCATCTACCTGAAATAGTTACAGACACTGCACTGCTTGTGACAATTTCTTATTGGTAAGAAAACCCAAATAGCTGTCCCCCTCAGAATTCAAAACTTGGATGTCGGAATTCTCTCGGCACTTCATCTTCTCCAGGTACACCGTATCACCCGGATTGTCCACTGCTAAACACAGCCTCCTCCATTAAAGAGGGGTTTGCCATTATTTCTACGCTTAGCAGCCACTACACCCCACGGTGCCCGGCACCCCACGGAGCTACTTTTTGAGCTAATTACATTAAGGGCACACAAATATTTTTGTTTTTATTAAAATATTTTTGTTATTATTAATTATATTTTCGAGTGATGCCAGAATTTAAAATTATTCATTTTTATTTGGAGGTATGGTATTTCGCGATTGCTCGCCTCAATATACTATCTACCCAGCCTGCTAAGTACAAGCTCGAGGCCCACCTGATGTTAAGTGGATTAACCTCTGCCTATAACGAAGCTGCACTTCGTCACAAGTCACGAATTGCATTGCGCCCGTCTCCTGAGACATAGTTGTTAAGTCTCATGTGCCTGTAATTTCACTGGCTCTCAAGGACTGCTGCCGGAACACACTAGGTGCTTGGCGACAGATTTTCTACTTGAGGGTGGTCGCTAGCCAGGCGGGCATGCGCAAAATGTTCTTCCACCATGCGGTTAAGCTCAAGCCCGCGGCGGGATTCGAACCATGGACTTGCTGCGCGGCAGTCCATAGCCAATGCCACTGAGCTATCACTGCTTCAAAGCAGTTTGTGAGGACTAGTTCACTTCCAGAGTGCTAGTTATATAACAATAGTTCGTGAGCAGTGTTTTAAGCAATTTTCGTAAAGTGTATCAAGTAATTGTAATTTTAAATATTGACAAAAGCAGTGATCAAGTAAAGTGAATCACAGTTATGTTTTCTTTTTGTATATTTGATTATGAAATAAAGTTTGAAGGTACCACACATGTAATATTAAACAAATTAAAAATGAAATTTAATTTATATATTAGAAAATCAGCACGCAGAAGCATGTACAAAATGATTCGACGGCATTTCTTACAAAGGTCACACAAGTGAACCTGCAGACGTGTTAGTAGTGTTACAATACATTCACAAAATGAAAAGGAACGTAACCGCATAGTGGTTCAAAGCTTTCGCTCAGTAGGAAAAACACTTTGATGTTTTATTTGGTACGATTCATTCGGTAAGCATCCTATTTGGAAATGGGGTCTTTGTACATATTATTAAGACTACGAAACGTAAAATTTCGTATTGTTCGGAATTGATCCTCTTATGTTTTATGATTTCGTACACGTTTGATGTATTTCTTCGAGGAGTGCCTTTGTCTCTTGTACAGTGCCTTACAGTAATACAACATAATGTTTCGATGTGTTATTGTTAATTATTTCGTTATAAGTGTGTTCTTGGTAGGATACGAAATAGTGTGACATGGGAACGATATGGTGTGAAAGAGGATGTAATGACAAAAATCGAGAAAGGTATGTTACGATGGATTGGACATGTGGAGAGAATAAATCTAATGAGATTGACTAAACTGGTATACATGGGACAAATGAACGGAGGTGTGGAAGGGGAAGACCTAGGCGAACACTTCCAAAATCAGCTTGAAGACGTTCTGAAAAATGGCCAGGTCAGGAGTACCCAACGCTCATGTATAAAAGGATTGATGAATGTAGATGAATCGGAAGAAATATCTAAGGATCATAGTAAGTGGAAATCTGTAGTCTCTGCCTACCCCAACGGAAAAGAGGCGTGGTTTTATTTATGTTTGTATGTAAGTGTGTTTTTGTAATTTGAAGCGCTCGTAGCGAAGTTTGCTGGGCCGTTTTTCACGGAACATCTAAGTTAAGCAACGTCCGCCGCGGTCATGACTTGAATGGGTGACTGCTGTTAACATATCTACTGAGCGCTTCCGTGCTTCAGAGGGCACGTTTAGCCGTCGGTCCCGGTAATTGTTTTAAGATGGCAGACGTTATAGTATGGTGGTAGGGCATTGTGCTAATGCTCATCTGGCAACAGATTTTCTAGTTCAGGGTGGTAGTTCCCATCGGTGTGTTCCGGCAGCTGTACTCGAGAGACAGTAATTCTAGGTTAGCTTGAACAACATCTTGCATCATATCAACACCTACTATCAGGATAGATTGTACAACTACTACATATGTCATGTCATTTTAGCCCGAGCTGAAGTGAGAGATATTGAAGTCGACGCTAAAATGGGTTTAGTTCACGAGTTATACTCTGAGCTTTTCACTTCTATTGCACGGATATGAATCAATAATATTGTAAGAAATGTCTTTTCAGTTACAATTTTCGAAAATACTATGGTAAAAATAAAATGTGGACTTAAGCGATTTTTCTCTATTTAATTAATAAATAGGAGCTGGAAGAGTTACTAGTGAAATATTTATCGGAAAGTTTCTGTCGAAAACCGTCGAAGTCGTTTCTAACGTCTGTTTTGTCTATACAGCCAACAATATTGCGTAACAACAAATACTTTATAATCGATTTTTACTCCAAAAAATAGGAAATTGAAAAATATAAAAACCTCCCTGTTGTATTAAGTAACGTTTTGTGTTATTCTCACGGATTTTGAACGAAAATATTAGCGTAATTGCCACGTCGGGGTGCGCGGTGAAATGATCCTTAATTTAACAGTAGTTTGTATGATTTTCGTACTCGCTGACAGCAAACTGCTAATTTAGCTGTTAAGCCCTTAAATACTTTAAAAACTGTCGATACTCCCGGTTGAAATCACATTGGAAGCCCGCCTCCAGCTTTTAAACAATAATTACAAATTTGACATCATAAAATATAAATACCAATTCCGTAGCACAATTTCCAATATCCCATGATTTCTTTAAAAAAACATTCCCAATATACCTTTCAGATTTTCCCATTACATTACAAAAGCAATCTAACTCGAATATATCAATTGGACTGGCAGAATTCAATCAGCTATCCGTCTAAAATAATTATGGTTGGCTCGTTTTTCCGGTAAACGGTTTTATGGTCACAAAATATTGTGGATTTGATGGGTTGGGGGCAGAGGCAGTAGTGTTTTGATCACAAGAATAAATTTTTAGAGCACAAAGTTTTAATTTCGAGCTGTTAAGGCCCTCGGTGCGTAAAACCGCGGGCTAGATTCCTAAAAGAGATCTCTAGAAGACTCTTAAAACTTATAATTGTGATATTGAATTAGCAGGCGATGGTTCTTAAAATCTTATTATTTTTAATAAATTCGAAAGTTAGTATGTGAGGACATGAAGATATGTTTGCTTCTGCTGCACGGTGAAACAATTTTATTAAAACCGCTTAGACTAAAATGAAAAAAAAATTTTTTTTTTTTTTATTTTTTTTTTATTTATTCGGAAAACAAACAGTGATATGTTACAGAGTTACTTATAAATGTATATAGCTTAACACCATTTAAAAGTTTTCACATATAGAAACTCAATGGTTACTTATCTGTTACATTACAAAATTTAGGTACCATAAATCTTTTTACATGTTTATATATAGCATAGTTTATAATAATAGAATTAGTCAAAACATTCAATAGTGTCAAAACAGTAAACAATCAACACTAATTTGTTATAATTAGAAGTAAACAAAAAATAAACATAATAAACAATAAACCAGTCAGTTAGGGAACCGCATCAAACCAATTCTTCGAAATAGTTTTGTTAAAGGAATGTGTAGAAGTGTTGAATAAGTCTAGATTGGGAAAATCATGCAGTTTATTAAAACTATTAAGTGATCTAATGAGAAAAGAGTTTGATCTATATTTAGTATAGGTGTGAGGAACTTGAAGTGGGATTGGTTGTCTCTGTGTTCTTGTAGGAACTCTTAGACCTATCTTAGAGAGAAGGTATGGAGAGTCCACTTTTGATTGGGCTATTTTTGATAATAGTGTTATGTCTGCAATATTTCGTCTAACATGGAGAGGCAGTATATGGTGTCTCCTGCATCTCGCTTCATAATTATCATCGTAACTTTTGCATTTAAATTGTAGGTATCTCATAAATTTACGTTGAACAGTTTCTATCCTATCGATGTAAACTTCATATTGAGGGTTCCAAATTTGTGAACAATACTCGAGGTTGCTTCGCACGTAAGAGCAATAAAGAATTTTTAATAATTTTACACTATTAAACTGTGAGCATGACCTTTTAATGAACCCCATAGACATGTTGGCTTTAGTAACGATTTTATCGATATGTTTCTCATAAGTTAACTTTGAGTCTTGAGTTATGCCTAAGTCACGTGTTTCGGCCAATATTTCTAGCTCTTGTCCTTTTACCTTATATTTAAATTCTGTTATTACTGTTTTACGTGTAAAGATTACAGAGTGACATTTTGAAACATTCAGATCCAACTTGTTTAGGTGACAATATTCTTCGAACCTATTTAAGTCCTCCTGTAAGAGATGGCAATCATTCATGTAATGGATTTGTTTAAAAATCTTCATGTCATCTGCATATAGAAGAAATTTACTATGTACAAAACACGAACTTATGTCATTAATGAATATGTTGAATAATAGTGGGCCTAATAGAGAGCCTTGAGGTACCCCGGAGGGTACGTCATTCCACGTAGAGGAGTATCCATTAAGAACAACTGCTTGAGATCTGTTTACAATGTAAGAGGAAAACCACCTATATAAATTGCCATGGATACCAGCATAATAAAGTTTTTGTAATAGTATAGTATGGTCTATGCGATCAAAACATTTGCTGTAATCAGTAAAAATACAATCGACTTGCCCACCCGAATCCATACATTCGGTTGTATAATCGTTGAACAATAACAAGTTAGAAGTTGTAGAACGATTTCTCAGAAATCCATGTTGCTCAGAAATAAAGGTAGCGGAAAAAGCATTATATACTTGAGTATAGACTATTCGCTCGAATACTTTAGCAAAGATGCATATCTTCGAGATTGGTCTATAATTATGTATGTCATTTCTATTACCACTTTTATATATAGGAGTTATAAAGGCAGACTTCCAAATTTTGGGAAATATACCGTCTTGTAAAGATCGTTTAAACAATATTGTAAGAGGTTTCGTCAGTGAATTAGAACATGATGCAAAGTATCCTATGTGTTATTTCCAAGAAGAAAATATGGGTGCCTATGAAATTACAGGCGCATATGAGACTTAATTACTTTGATCTGTCGCCAAGCACCTATTATTCTGTTCCGGCAGCAGTCGTAGAGACCCAGTAAGTAATTATTAAATTACAGGCATATTTGACACGTTTCAACTGTATGTCTCAGAGTGTTAGACGCAGTTCAATTCGTCACTTGTGATGAAACGTATGTACTATAGGCAAAGATTATTGTATTTATATATGTATCTATGCTTGATTTACTGACGCATTGCTAGGGAGGCTGTGTTTTTGCCACAGGCACATACTAATTTGCGCTAGCACGCTGGCGGCATTCTTTAAGAACAACACACACTAGGCCCATTATTCTTAATTTTTTAAATAGGAAACCAATCGTTTATGTAGAAGTAACACCTGGATAAATGATTGGTTTTCTATTTAAGAAATTAAGAACTATTGAACGAACTGTGAAACAGATCTATTCTGGACCAACTTAAGATGGAAACCAGATTATCTACAATCTGCTACCAACGAGTACTAAGATACTTTGGTCATATCGCTCGGACACAACCAGATAATTTGGACAAGCTGGTTATAGTAGGAAAAATAGAGGGGAAAAGGCCACGGGGTCGCTCACCTCCCGCTGGTCCGACCAAATCAAGGCCATAACGGGACTCACCCTGCCTAACGCCCTGAGACAAGCCGAGGACAGAATGGTGTGGAAGCAGCTGGTAAACGTCTCCGTTGAGACATTTCAAGATGGGCACGACCTTCAGACATGAAGAATACAACGAAAAAGAAGAATGTAGTTGTATCAAATTTACGAGAGTTGAAACAAAGATGTCATTATCATTAAATAACATGAAAAATGGTTTTAATTGTTTCCCAATAATGAATATCACAAAGCCACATCGGCAATTTTATCAGTAATTGCTAATTACCATGAAAGTGTACTAACTTTTTAATTAAACCGTTTACCAAACAGGGCCATAAAATTATGCCGACCGTCCGCATTAATTCGCCCCTTCCCATATATTTCATGGCTATCGTACGATGGTAAACAAAAGCCTTACAATCTGCTAATGGGAGTCGGTCATGATAAGGGTTCAACGAGATATTAATCTTAGAGATGTATTATCTCCGGAATATGAGAGATTGTATTTAGAATGGCTTAACCCTTAAACGCATGACTTTTTATTTTAAATTAATACTGAGATCAATGATACAAACCCCCGTGGGGTGCCGGGTTGGAATTGCACCTCCCCGTAAGAGGCGACTAAGGGAAAAATACTGTGGAAGGTGGGCCGCAGCGCCTTCTAAAGAACTGTTAACTTACACTGCGATCCCCAAGACTCGGGGGTTATGGCAAATACGCCTTTTATAGGGGAGGCTGTTTTCAGCAGTGGACGATCCGGCTGTTACAGTATATGATACAAAAGTGATAGAATAAAAAAGGAAAAAGTATTTTTGAAATGTAATAAAATCAAATGAACATAGTTACTTTTTAAATATTTTTTAAAAATAGTACATGAGTCCATTAATTTTTATGATATCTGCTACAAGATGTATTGTGTGATTTATGTGTTCTATTGAGTGCTCTACAGTGTTAGACAGGTGTTAGTTTTTTTATTGCCATTTGTCAATTTGCAGTTATGCTTAAGTTAACATTTCGATTATTATTATTTTTAAGTCAATTATTTGGTACGCACAGTTTGTACAGTTCCTTTCAAGATTAAAAAAAAGTTTACTTAAAATACTATATTTGCTTTAATTAGTCACAGTCCTGTACAAATCGTGTATGTAAGTCACATACGTATCCCAGACATATTTTTGAAAGGTGGCGGTCAAATTACCAAAACTTCATAGGAAGATTGTGCTGAACCATGAAATACATGACATATCTGGATTTTTTTTGCAATAAATAACCTCTTTTGAAGAAGAGATGTAGACCAGAATTTGGCTATCCAAACATTTTCAAAATGTCTCATCCAAAATGTGTGAAAACCCCGCCGAAACTCAAAAAAGAAATTATAGTTGAACAGCTTTTATATTTAGGGTTCCATGTAAGAATACGGGACGACTCCTCAGATCATTTATCCGTCCTCCGTTCCACCTTTAAACAGCTATAGTAGTATAAACAGTACTTTTAGAACTATAATAGGTAACCGGTGGAAATTTTCACAGAATACCAAAACAAACTTTCGTTAGGTGCTGATATTGTGTATACCTTTAGTTCTGTGATTAAAACAATGCCTTCCACAAGTTTTGTATGAAGGCCGCTGCGAACCATGCGCCATTGGAATAGAGTTATAAATATTAAGCGAATTAATTATTATTATGATAAGAAAGCGTTAATAAAAGCGTACAAGTAATGATGGCTGTTGAAAGTAGTGACATTACTACTGAAAGCTTCCGTGCTTGGAGGGCACGTTAAGCCGTCGGTCCTGGTTGTTGTCTTTGGATGGCCGTCGTTATGGCAAGGTGGTAGGGCATTTTGCGAATGCCCGCTTGGCTAGCTACCACCCTCAAGTAGGAAATCTGTCGCCAAGCACCTAACGGTTTGTTCCGGCAGCTGTCCTTGAGAGCCAGTAATTCTAGGTTAGCCTGAACAACATATTTGACCACAGGATTACTTACCATCAGGTGAGATAGTGGTTAAAGGCCTTCACCGGATAACCTATCATGCATTAAAAAAGTAGCAGAAGTTAAGTTTAAGTTTGCTATTAGCATTCTCCAATAACCATGTATGAAATTGGTCTATGAAAATTCTATATATAATTATTTTTTTCAACTAATGTGAACAGTATTAGTTATAACAGGTCATAATAGTATTATAATATATTACTTTTTAATATGGCGCTCATTTGTTTCAGACTGGTAAACACTTTCACCGAACATCACTTCTCATCAAAGCTTTCAACCACAAGTTCAGACTGGACCTCGAGCTTAATACGTAAGTACTATAATTATAATAGCTTAAATATTTTTAGTTCCTAAAAATACTTCGTCCGACTGGATTAATACGTCCTTCTTCTTTGAAATAGATTTTTTATTTTAATTTGTTGCAAATAAAAAATATCTAAAAACTTCAGCAATAAGAAGAATAAAAAATAGAACATATGATGTACTTAATATTGTACACAGCATTTATCATATATTAAGAAGTTTTGCGTAGGTTGTGTGAGTAATGTTCTGTTAATATTTTATACAAAACATTACCTAACCTGAATTTTGGTCTGAATAATGTGCCCATGGGAATCATCTATCAAAGCTCTGTGAAATGAAAAAAAAATGTCTCGGGCCTATTGGTGAGGCTTTCAGCATTATATGGTAGCTATTTATTTTTTACGTGAAACAGCCTTTTTTGGAGGTAAATACAGTGAATACATATGTATATAATAGTAATCGTATTAGCTAGTAAAAATAAAATTCATGGATGCTGGCAATGATTGATTCCATATTATTCGAAATACATGTATAACAATGTCAGCATTAATGTACGGCCACGTTTTGTTCTGATAGGCTTTAAAGTATGTAACATCAATATTTCCACCGTAATCCCATTTTACATCGCTGCTAAATGTTTTCCATGACAGCACAATGAATAATTTAAATTAAAATAAGAAAAACGAAGTCGCAATTTACCTCTTCGGTTTTATGGCCAGCCTACCTGACTTACTTTGCAGGGAAATGCTCTTGATGGTAGTATCCGCAATCACTTGAAAATAATGCCCCACTATGCACAAAGTTTGCTGCAATACCCTACTCACGACGTGCGTTGTACGTGATGGGCATGCTGCTCATATGGATCATTAATTCTCTCAGTCGCTATTTATGACATCCAATATGGCTATGGAATATTATGATTCATATGATTACCAATAATTATCACGTACTTCATGTCCTAAAACTGTCGAACTTATTCAAATGAAAAAGTACCCATACCGTATATTATATGGTATGGGTAATGTTTTCGATTGAAATAAAGAAAATTCTTTACAAAACAACTACGTCACTGGCAGTAACAATCCTCAACAATCGTAGAGAACGATGATAAATCAGAAAGATGAAAGGAGCACTTATTAACCAACCGCTTCCTTCACATATTACAAACGCTTATCTATAAACCGCGGAATCCCAAACGAATGATTTTGGCAATCGTAATATTGCCTCTTTGGACGAATTTACAACGTTCTTCCATCTTTTTTAACTTGCACATTTTAGTATATCTGTCTCGTTCTTCTATTACAGTATCTAAAGTCGGGATAACAGGTCGCTACTACGAAATATAAAAAGACAGGGGTCTTTTATATTTCATGGTGTAATCTGGAAGTGTTTTGAAGTTTCACCACAAAATAGTAGATTTCACGCAAAGTTACATCGATTTGTTTCGTTGGTTCACTCGAAACCTTTTGGGGTCACACAAAATATTCTACTTTGTGAGGTCTGCATTGAAAATTGTTTTACCTTTTGGTGAAAGCAAAAATATTGTTTTGGGGAATTCCGTAGTTTCTTCTGTGTTTTGTTTGAAAAGTTATAGCTAGTTGCGTTGCTCTGGAGTAGAAATTGCGTGTAATTCTCAATTTGAAAATGATGTCATTATTTGCAGAAATGTATTTAACAAATATGCAGATATAATTGTTTTTTGGCGAGCAACGAGTAATAAATAAAAATGTCATTGACTTTTAACGTTACAAATACTAAATATTTCTGTATAGCTGATATACCTGATCTACGAACTATTTCACTTGATGAGCAGTAATTCGTTCAAAGGTGTTATTTGTTGCATGTTTAGCTACCACCAACAAGTAGAAAATTTGTCGCCCAACACCTAACAGTGTGTTACGGCGACAGTCCTTGCTAGCCAGTAAAATAACAGGCACATAAGATTTTAACTACTGTATGTTTCAGGCTGATGGGCGCAGTGCAATTCGTCACTTGACCAAATGCATTTGTTATAGGCAGAGGTTATCAATTAACACCAAATGGGTTTTGAGCTTGTTGCGTTACAATCCCAGAAAAAAATTACATCTCCTAAATTTAAAATTATTCTATAACAGCTCATAAGCTTTTAAGGCATTTGCATGGTGGTAGGGCATTTTGAATGATCAAAAAAAAACCGGGTGCCGGTTAGAATTGCATTTCCCCATTTCCTCCCCATTTCTTCCCGTGTAGCTGTCGTAAAAGTCGACTAAGGAAAAAATACTAGAAGGTGGGTAGCAGAGCCTTCTTAATAACTAATGCCATCTTGCACTGCGATCCCCAAGCCAAGCGTGGGGATTATGGCAAATACCCCCTACATAGGGGAGGCTGTGATCAGGAGTGGACGATCCGGCTGATACAGTACAGGGCGCTCCGGGCTAGCTACCACTCTCAAGTAGAAAATCTGTCGTCAAGCACCTAACGGTCTATTTTGACAGCTGTCCTTTCTAAGTTAATCTGAACAATATCTTCTACCGCATCATCACTTACCATCAGGTGAGATATTGGACAAAGACTAGTTTATCAGCTAAAATGAGAAAAAGTTGTAATATAAAGTCGTAACATGAAATAAAACATACATTGATATAAAAATCTCCGAGTGATGTTTCTTATAAAAATATATTTACCAACTCATCGCTAAAACTTCGCTACTAACTTCTACGCGGCTACAAGTTTGCTACACGAATTCTACAAAAGTGCTACAGGAGCTACGAGTATTCTACAAAAGTGCTACGCTGTTGTATCGGTTGTGTAAATTGATAAACACAGAGTTTAGTGCACTTTGCACTTCAATGTTGCTGTTGTACAGACATTCTTGTTTGTTAAACTTTTCACTCGGGAACATTAATAACTCATATAAAATTTTGTATCCAATATTAATATTGACCGGAACTCTCAACCGAAATAAGATTAAACTTTTAAGTGAGGTAACAAAACATATCAATATAGTTTAACATCGTTGAAAGGTTAAAAGATATAGAACAGAGGTGTGTTAAAAAATGTTGTTCAAATATGATGAGATATTAGATATTCTATCCTAATGTATATATTAAACTACTTATACAAAGGACTGTTTCAATAACAGTCGTCAAGTCAACGCGTATATTTTTTCATGTATGATTATATCACGTCATACTAACTTCAACTGATTTGTATCAGACGATGTACAATAAATGATTTGATTTGATTTGCCACTAGTGATCACCTAGCCAAGTACTGATCGTAGCGGATGTTACTTTAATTATCAACTAGGTTAAGTAAGCAACCATTACGGTTATACACAACTAGGCAAGCTCCACTATGAGCAATACCAACAAACAACTTTATTATAAAATCAGTTACCAAACACCTAAATAGTGTGATAAAGCAGTTTTTGTACTTGAAAGCCACAAGTTTCTATTACAAGTTAGGATTGTTTTCAAGCTTCGGCTACATAATCACTTACCATGGGTAGATGTCGCCAACGTCAAAAAGACGTACTTTCAAACGGATGGACAAATTTGGACTGTCCAGCGCCCCGCTTCCATAGCATAATTGGTAATGCACTAGGACGGTATTCTGCGGGTTGCGGGTTCAAGTCCCGATGGAAGTTATCTTTTTCCATCCGAAATAATTTCTGATCACTTACCATCACGTGAGGTGAGGTTTTATATACATTGGCCCTCCGTTACTCTCACGATGAAGTTCGCCAACCAAGGCGAGTCATACACAATGCTTACATAAGCTAGGCTTTGTAATTGCCTGTCAAAAGTTTGTATGCTATGAATTTTACAAAATAGACAGAGAACGAGTTATGTTTCATAATCCTCTCCTGAAGCTGGCTGAAAAAGGTTTAAGGTTTTTTCCCAAAATCCCCACTAACGTCCTTCTCAATGTGAGCATAGTTCTACTGCAAAGGAAGCACCATAAGGATAGATAAATTAAAACAAGCAAAAATATATAGCTATTCGATTTAAATTGCAACTTTTTTGTATTTATTTATCGGAAGATTTTTTTAGTTCATTTGTGGCTATGTTTATGCTGGAACAAATATCCTCTTTCATTTATAAATACATACCTATTACACATAGTTCAGTCTCGTCAAAGGAACAACTATTTGTTTCTATTATGATCAGTACAAGCAACACAAACAACAAACTCACTACCATCATCATTCCTAAAACATAATTTACATAAAACGCTTGCGTACGGTTTATTGAGCTGTATTGTTTTTCAATCGCGCTCGGGTCCCTGGGGCCTATGGATGACGTCACAACATGGCTGCCGAGACCCGTTTGTTTCCTCGCTGATTTTACCTTCACTTTGTTTTGTTTAAAAGGTAAACTGGAGCAGAATGGACCGCTTTAATAGAATCTAGAATAACCTCAGCAATTCAAATCCAGTTCCGCACCTTGAAAGTTGGCTTTGAAAGCTTATAAAACAAATTCAACGTACTCATTAATAGATCAAAAGCAAGTTTTGTAGACGCGGCGATGCTGATACCGATTAATAATTTGCTATGAGTTCAAATATTTCAATGTAAAAGCGTTCGGATTGTAGATTTAAATGTTATCGAGCTTTTAAAGTTTGAGAGAAGCGTACATTAATCGCGGTCCCTTTGGCACATAATAGAGATTAAACAACTTTAAACGGTTTTAAATCGCGTATATTTGTCATTATTTTTGTCCCGACGTTTCAAACACTTTGCAGTGATCGTGGTCACGGGGTGACGTCCCCCCGTGACCACGATCACTGCAAAGTGTTTGAAACGTCGGGACAAAAATAATGACAAATATACGCGATTTAAAACCGTTTAAAGTTGTTTAATTACTATGTGTAACAATCGCGAAAACCTAAGACAACATTACATAATAGAGAGTTGAATGTTGTTTAGGCCCAGTCAGTTACTATTTGTAACAATAAATATATTCAAAACAAACATTAAAATAACGAATGTTGGTTGTTTAAAGGAAAAGTTCATTGGTTTGAAGTTAAGTTGGTAAAAATTTTATCAATCTGATTATTTATATTTTATGAGTATGTGTTGGGACAAGAACGAAGCCCACCTAATGTTAAGAGGTATCCTCTGCTTTTAACATATGCATTTCACCAAAAATTACGAACTACACTGCGCTGGCCATCCTAAGACATACTGTTGGTAAGTCTCATGTGCCTGTAATTTAAATGGCTCTCAGGGACAGCTTCCGTAATACAAAGTTAGATGTTTGTCGACACATTTTTTACTTGTGTATTGGTATTAATATACTCGCACGATACGTACTATTGCGTATAGTTCAACTTCACTTCAAAAAATTTCGGGTAGTTGAAAACACAATGCCAAAACCACCACACATTAGACTGCAGTACGGCTTTTTCATTTTACCATTCGCATATAGTACATAATTTTTTTTATGCCTTTTAGGTTATATTTTGACCACTATCTCGCCTGATGGTAAGTGATGATGTGGTCGAAGATGTTGTTCAGGCTAACCTAGAATTACTGGCTCTCAAAGACAGCTGCCGGAACACACCGTTATGTGTTTGGTGAGAGGTTTCCTACTTGAGGGTGGTAGCTAGCCAGGCGGGCATTCGCAAAATGCCCTACCACCATGCTATAACGACTGCTATCCTAAGACAACAACTGGGACCAACGGCTTAACGTGCCCTCCGAAGCACGGAAGGGCTCAGTAGTATGTCGCCAGCGGTTACCCATCCAGTCATGACCGAGGCGGACGTTGCTTAACTCTGCTGATCGGTTCAGAACGGCTAAGCAAACTTCGCTACGGGGGCTACAAAACTAACACAAATAAAAGCATAAAATGTAACTAAAGAGCTCTACAAATCCTACTCATCTTACGTACAAGATTTATCGTTCGTTTCAATCCTTCCAGATCATTCGTTAATGCATGCTTCAATTGAACGCAATCAGTGGGGCTTAATGCCTTTGTAAGACTGAGAGGAGAATCCACCCTTCCCGTTCCCTCCTTCATCGGTAAGAGATGCCGCTCCCCAATTTCAGGTTCAACTAAGCGCCGCTTCGCCACTATACGTTGATCGATTCTCAGATCTAGTTAAGGTTTAAAACACAGGAGAATGCTAATAATGGATAGTGAATAATATTCTGCGATCATTTTCCCTACTATTTTTAACAAGAGACGAGGTATGACTTAGATACATAAAATAAAATCATGAAGTTCCTATGATATTATTCTTGCTTATTTTTTGTTCCTGATTCAACTGCCGTCATGTCAAAAATTGCTCTATTTTCGTGTGAATTATTACATCAATGACATTGAAGAGTCTCCTGAGTTGGTTGGTGGCCTTTTGGGAACCTCCCGTCATAGGAAGATAATGATGAATAGATATGTGGGTCGAGATGCGACACCACGTTTAAACTGTATGTTTTTAGGTATAGTAATTAATTTAGGCCGAAAGAAATGATTAGTTATTATTGACGTTTTGACACAGAATAATTTTATTAAAAGGTAGAACTTAGTTAACAGTTTTTGGAAAATGTTACGGAGCTACGAATAACAATAACAAAACGATAAGCGAGCGCGGCCTACGGCAGTATCTCCTCGTGTGTCTCAGATGGCAACCGACCCAGTCGCAGTGGCAAGGTGCTCGCGGGTGCGCTCCGCGTTGCGGGCGGGGAATAACCGGCCGCAGAATGGACTCGCCCACAGCCACAAGTTGTAGTCATACATATTAGAACGGTGAAGTGACTTTGTTCGTCGAACTCATTGGAATGGCGGAACGGTTGTGGAGTACGCCACAGATACGTCTCGAAATGTTTAAGAATACGATAAGGGTAAATTTTGTTAATGGGTTCATGCATCTTTCAAAACCATGTTTTATCATGATCAAATGAATTCAGCTGTAATGGGCAGGATTTGATAGGTTTTTAAGATATAGTTCATTAAAACGATCATCTTGATCCAGTGCGTCTTATAAGCAGTTTTCTAGGGTGCCAAAACGTATACACTTATGATGGGTAGACAAAAGACGCAAAGAAATAATCAGTGCTAGAAACTAATGTATAAGTCGTGAATATGCTGAAAATTTACCTGAGGGTACCGACAACGCTGGAATAAATGAGTTCCGTTTGGGCAAACGTAGTGAAGTTTCAGTCAGGTGAGGAAACGACCTGTGGAAAGAGACTGGCTGTAAATGGCTGCAGAAAGCTAAATACATCAAGGTAGATCCTTGCGACGAATGTTGAAAGAGGCATCAGTCTGGCAACAGATCTCAGTCAGCTATGAGGCTAATATGAGTTTTACTTGTGACACGACGCAAGTGAGTAAACACGATTGTATATGGCAGAATGCTTGATTCAATAACGCGACGCCATGCTTTTGCCATACAAAGTTGCGTTAACGCGTTTGCGGTGTTTCGTGAGAAAACTCACACTAGGCCCACTAATGACGTGGATATTTTATGGGGCGATATTTTAATATCACCACACTTGTTCCCTCTAGGTGTAGACAGAATTTTTATAACACCCAAGTTTTGCCAAACGTGTTATTGAAATAGAGGGCGAGCCTATTGCCATTCACCGGACACAGTTCCATTTTTTTTGTAAGAAGAATCTTATAATTTGTCTAACCCGCGTATCAAACCCAAGAGAAAACAAACACGATAAATAGGCAAAAAAGCGAAGATATAAAAGGATACTGTGTAACCAATTTGAAGAAGTCAAAATACAAACCACTCTTAAACAAATACTCTGTATACATCAAAGATTATTATATTAGCCAACGAACTAACTTATTACTTTATTGCAGTAAATTTGAAGTAAAGATTGGCATCGCTGGCAGCCCATAATTTGCGCCAGGACGCCTCCATTCGTCGCTCGCTCGGCGACAACTTCATTAAAACGCAGCGCACAAACAAACGTACCGGGTGAGGCTGACATACATTGTGACCGTGTTCAGAAGAAACACGTTTATAACGTGTACAATGAGTTGATTAACTTCCGTTATATATATATCTACGACCACATGAGTTAAAAGTAGTGATTATGTTTTCACTTATCGTTTTTTGTGTTACACACTAGAGATAAAATAATTTAGTTTGAAATACATACAAATAATTATAATTACATTTGTGTTTTTTGGATCACAATATATTATACCAAGTACACATTGATGGGATAAGAAACATAGAATGAATAAGAAGAAATCGTATTTTTTTTCTTTGTAGAGTTAACTAAATTTTTTACATACACACAGACAGTGGTGTAAAAATATATACAGGGTTATTGGTAAAATGCAAACAACCTCTTGGGGTTGTCTTCTGCTAGTCCTAACAAACATTATGAGATATTTTTTTTAGTTATGTATAAATATTTTTTATCGGATTTAAAAAAAAAAACTGTTTTAAAGGTACTCGGAGTCAAGAACGCCCGCCGCGGCAATACTGGACCGCGGCAATATGCTCTGTTTGAATATTTACATCGAGCAGCGTAATAAAAAATATGAAATAATACATTACAGGCACAAGAGACTTTTAACATCAGGTGTTCCTCGTGCTTATTCCGTCCAAACATATAAAATTCACAAAAATAAGATTTTTTCTTCAAAACATAAAAAAAATATCTCAAAATATTTGTCAGGACTAGCAGAATTCAACCCTAAGAGGTTTTTAGCATTTTCTAATAACCCTGTATATTAAAGCGTTTTGTTAGAAAAAGTCATAAGGTTTTCAGCAAAAAAAGCTGCCATTTATAATTTTGGGACATTAATTATGTAATCGGTATGTTATTTTCCAGAAAAGTAAATATAATTGTTATATTTCTGAAACGTTATAATTCGTGAAAAAAAAAGTTTAGTCCTGCCATGATATCAAAATAAAATAATTTAACTATTAATGTCAAGAAAATATATAAAATATTTTATTATCATATTAGGTCAATTTAACTAAACAATAGCGATCTTTCGTAAATATGATAAAAATTATCAACGTGATCACTCTTTTTCACAAAACCGGGACACTGGAAAACATACGACGTCCTTTGTGCGGCAATCAAATTTCACACAAAAATGTGTCACATTTTTTGCCGACGGTGTTATATATTCGTGTGCACCATTGTTTGTTTGTAGATATGTAAATAGACGTTAGCTCTTCGACTAGCAAAGTACCTATAGTAGTTTATGATGAGGTTTAAAACTAGATTAGTATAACGTTCTGCTTTACGATATTTATGAATCTTAGAACTTAGTTTTAGCTCGCGAAGATATGAAGTATATTAGCAATGATGAAAACTAAAGACTACGGTGCTGGAGTCTAGGGCTTAAATCCTACCGCTGCGCTGATGTAAGCTTCACTGCATCATAGTGAGAAATTATTGTCTGGCCGGTCTACTACTCCCAGTTTAAAATCAGCCCAAGTAAGGCTGACACTTCGCTCTAAAGCTTCGTTGTACTAGATTTTCGCTTTGCAACAGCTCGTAAAAAAAAAAAGTTTTGATCATATCTTAACAACTGCATTATAATTCTATATCTCTAACGGGTCTATCTACGCACGAATTAACATCAAAATAATATTTTGACTAACCTCGTTCAGTCTACTCGTGACCACGGTCAAGGCAACTTGATCGAAACCTCGTGTTAATGCGTGCGTGGATAGACCCGTTAGAGATTTAGAAACATGAGTTTAGTTCACGAAAGTTTAAATAAAAGTTCTGAATTTTACAGTTCACATTTTACAGTCGGCATTTTCATTACATTTTGGTTAAATTAAGGATAATGTGGTGTTCATTATATATACCAATATTCAAATTTTTAACAAGTTTAGTTCTTGAGAAGGATCCCGCATTCAAGATTGCCTAAAATTAAATACTTTAACAGCCCACATTATTTTTTGTAAGATAGATAATAACTTATATATTTTAACTACGGTCAAAGATATATTAGATCACGATTTGTTAAAATTATTTTAATAAATCCTTGATACAATATTCATCTTCAGGTCAACGTTTTAAAATTAATTTCAGATTTTTATTTAGAAATTTAAATTGTAGAAATAAGGACTGTCGCTTAACAACCACATCATTCCATCGATATGTTTATAAAACTATAAATGATTAATCAATACGCATCATGGATATATAATGATACTTCATTGAATTTCATTCATAAAAACTTGTAATTGGATACTAACAGGTTAAGGATCACATATAAATTTACAACGAATGGGAAAAAATAAACTAAAATTTGAACCATAAGCGGGATTCAAACCTGTGACCATCTGCTCTGTTCTGTCTTAGTAACTGTTCTGACAAGATAGTAAGTCTTGAATAGATTTAAGTACCGATAGAGTATGAATCTCTAACGGTAGTAAAGAAGATAGATACCCTTAAAATGGACGGACGGACAGACTGATAGTAGAGTCTTATTAATAGCTCCGTATTCTGTTTGAATAATAAACTCTAAAAACTTTTGGCTAGCTAGTCCCTATTCTTGTTTAAGTGGCCAAAAACCGACCCGGGTCGAGTAATATTCTATCGACCCGCGCAGCTGCGTCTATGAGCTCCCATCGGCCACGTGCCCGCAGCTCGCACTCGCATTGATGATGAGCATCTGGTATGGTCGAAACCCACGAGACTTATTTGATCGCCAACATGAGTTTTTTTTTACCGCTTAATTTATAATATTTAAATACGATAGAATAACAAAAAAATAGGCTCCGTATCCATTGCTATGTTTAAATGTGAATATATATCTAAAAAGATTTTCGCTCTTAGCGAAGTTTACTTAGCCATTCTTAACTGATTAGCTAAGTTAAGCAACGTCCGCCGCAGTCATGACTTGGATGGGGACCGCTAGTGACATTACTACTGAGCGCTTCCGTGCTCCGGAGGGCACGTTAATCCGACGGTCCCGGTTATTGTCTTAGAATGGCTGTCATTACAGCATGTTGTTAGGGCATTTTGCAAATGCCCGCTTGACTAGCTACCACCCTCAAGTATAAAATCTGTCGCCAAGCACCTAACGGTGTATTCCGGCAGCTATCCTTGAGAGCCAATTATTCTAGATTAGTCTGAACAAAATCTTCAACTAGCCTATAATCTAAAAAAATCATGTGTCAGGGGCAATGTCTGAAAATATGCAAATCTGTCGCCAAGCACCTAACGGTGTGTTCCAGCAGCAGTCCTTAAGAGCCAGTGAAATTACAGGCACATAAGAGCGCAGTGCGATTCGTGACTTGTAACGAAATACATCTGTTATAGGCAGAGGTTAGTCAGCTTAACATCAGGTGGGCCTCGATCTTGTTCCGTCATTTCGTCACATTTTTAATACAATATAAAAACCTTTGTGAGCTCCATAAAGTCTTAACACAATACCAAAAAGCTACGCTTAATCCGTAATCGCCGAGACAAATCCGTTAGCGTTAAGATTCACACAATAATAAAGCATTCTGCCTGTCTCAGCTCTAATATATTCCGAGCAAGTGGCCGCGGCGTCCCGTAATGAGATGAATTCAAATTAATGCCACCCCTTATCTTTAACAAGGCAAAGATTATATTTTGCTTAGAATACGGGAATTTATTCTGCGAATATACGAGCTTTAGTAAGCGAAAAGGCGAGATTTTATTCAGCGAAAACATGGACACAAACACGAGGTTTCTTTGGTCGGAAATTGCGGTATGTAAGTGAAAATATTATTTTTAACTTTTACTTTGATAATTTCCTAAACATATCATTTATATGTACCTAAATCTCCAAACTGGTAAGCGACTTTATTTAAACATCCACGTGTCTTCAGATACGTTTTGTTCTCGTGTGATTTGGGCCGAGTTTAGTGCCATATGCCAGGCACAGTTCTGGACACAGGCACATAAAACGCCACTTGACCGCATTATTGAGTTCAAAAATGTTTTATTAATTTTCATTATTTTTTGTTCCATAATCACTTCATGGGCGGCTAGAATTTTACCTCCCACATTTTCTGATAGGAGTTGTATGAAGCAACGTAACAAAAAATACTAGAAGGGTAGGCAGCAGTGCCTTCTGGAAAACCACCATCTTACAATACGATCGCCAAGACCCCTCCACGATGATTAACAGAGGACCTTGTGGCTGATATGTTTCATCAATTTGATTTACACAACCAGACTACGACCAAGCAGATTATAAAAATGCGTGGACCTTTATAACGCAAAGTGATGGATGTATTAAATTCTGTCTCTTTTTATGCATATCAGGCTGTGATTTTAACTTCTTAACATCACACATAAAAACTCAATGTTATAAAAAAGAAAAATAGCTTAAATTAAGGCCCAAAAGCACTTGAAAGTAAAAGCACGCAGATAAATTACATATTCAAGTTTTTTCTCATATCCTAACCCCGAAGCTTAAAACCGTCGGTTTCGGTATACGACGTAATTCATCTGTGCTCGAGCAAGAGTTATTTCCTTCCTGGGTGTTGCCCTAAAAATATATATACAAGTATTTATATGTATATAACGCGCGAAACTCAAGTGGATTTACCCCTACTCGGTTACGAGGAAATAATAAATAAAACACGACGGGAAATGTTATCACCGGCCGGGTAAGACGGGAGGTGAAACTCCGGTATATTCACCCGATATTTCGGGAGAATTATTTCTTGGTATGTTGTCAAACAGTTTGTGCGATTGACGAGCATGTGTAGTTTTTTATATTGAACTGTGATCCGTGAAGGGTGAGTTTATCCTGTGACTATCCAATTATTAATAAAAACTTAATTCACACTGTTGCACGTCGCGGTTGATTGTTGCACGTCACGTCTTGCACTCTCCATTTTTTTGGCCATGACACATACAAACTACTCTTAACCAAATAGAGTAATGAAAAGGGTGGAATGAACTGCCAGAATTAGTGATCAGTGCTCAGAAATTGAACGGTAACTAAACATCTAGAAAAACACAATTGTACGCCCGTATCAGCACAATGAGCTACTAGGTATATTATAAATAGATTATAATATTACGTTTAATAGTATACGTGGTCTGAGGCAATTAATTGTGTATCGCTATCAATGGGCAAAATATGTAAATTTTACTTTCGACCGATGTCGTTATTACGTCTTTCCATCATTCATTTAAATTAAACAAATGACGTTCAACGAAATACGGCGTTTAACAAAAATGATGATTCTGTCGTTAACTACCTTCAATAATGGCACATTTGGTCATAAATCATTTTATTTTATACGCGACAACGAAATACTTTACATTGAAGGCGAAACATAGGTCTGCAAATTTGCGACAATACATCAGTGAATTAACACTATCTTACATGCACTACAAAATCATGGAATATACGTAACATACGTAACAGTTCATAGTTAGCTTCTATTAAATTATGCAATGCCTGGCCTGGCCTGGGGCACGATGAAAACCGAAACTAAAAATCGCATAAATAGAATTCGTCGCAGAATTGGTCACGGTAAACTTTTTAAATTGTGGTGCGAGACCTGCATGTCGCCAACCTAAGCCTCTAAGGCTGACGCCTGTCCATTACAGTTGCATTGTCACCGTCCTTGTTCTGCATGACATTTTTCTGCGCTTGTCACGTTTAGACGTTAAATCTTAGGTCTCGTTCACACATTAAGATATTGTTTAAGACTATGGTGCTCGTCACGCCTAAACACTGTAATGTTGGCACACTACCGCCTCTAGGCGGATATCTAACATTGCGGTCGTTCCTACCAAAACAAACTCTTGCTACCCTTAGTGAGACGTGTTACCGTGTAGGTAGTGAGCTAACATGTTACGTACGTTCACGATAATACATTATACATTACCTATTGAAAAAGTGATATTTAAAACGATCAATAAATAAGTTAATAAGTTGTAACAACTGTCCGTACCTTAAAATTTATTAAAAAAAATCAAAATAATGGATATTTGAAAATGTTATTAAAATATTTTAACGAATTGCAATATGACAAAATTTAATATCGCATTTTAATTTTATTGCAATTTAAGCATGATTGTTAATAGTGTCGGGGACTGGACAGACGCCATAAAGTTTTTTTCCACCTGTTTTAGCCATAAATAATTATTATATAATAATTATTAATTCTCTAGTAGTAGCCACTCTTGTCATAAAATATTTCAATTCTATAAAGCTGTTGCCTGGCGTAAATAGTAAAATGTCATTGAATTGTTATTTTCATAGACAACGCGTGTCATTACTCGAAATGAATGTAGAATAATTTAATTTCAGATATCGTTAAGCTAATTGATTTATAGGTTTTTGATATGATGACATTGTGCATTTAGTGATATTGATTGTTTCATGACTTTGCTTGTTTTCTATATCTTTACTATATATTTCATGATGATACCATCTTTCATATCTTATTGAGCTTCTAAGGTGGGTTGGTATAGGACGTATTTAACATATTTCTGTGAAATGACTACAATTTAAACATTAAATTAACCGACGAAACATTCACTTAAGGAAACTCATTCGTCGACCCGAGTTTCGAGCATATTGGATGCTTAGCAGTGTGAAAAAAAATGTTTTGAACGAAACTTTGTTTTGGCCATCAGCTTCCAATATCTGTTTGGGAAAGATATAATGGCTTTTATTTATTTATTAATTTATTCATTTAATACAAGTAGAAAGCTTACAGTACTAACACCAAAACACTTACTACCTACCTTAATTATTATGTTTATGACTTAAATACATCCTAAGATTAATGACAATAATGCAAATATGAACAAATTTTTTGTTCATATTTGAATAATCTATTTTTAGTTGGTTTATAAAAAAAATGCGTTTGCATGAAATTTTGAGATTGTTAAGGCCGTCTAATTAATTAGATCTTAAAGTAATTGCATCCACCTAAGGTAGAGTGGTTTCAGCACTTGAACCCGGGTATATTAAAGGCATCTCAAGTATTCTGGCACAGATATAACTGCAAAATAAAAAGCAGCCTTACTGTAGCGCCTAACCTCTGATTCAATTAAAGTGTCTATTCTTCATTGGTATTTACTCTGCTGCAATTGCAGCTGGCAAAAATATGTCATTTTATGAATTTTTCATTTTAGGAACTTGTCATTTTAGGAAATTGACGTGTTTAGAATAGACGTTCTTGGAAATTGTCACCCTGAGGGAAATCTATTACGGAAAGCTAGCAGCTGGAGGGCTGTTTATGTTGTGACCGGGTAAAATTTAGCCCAATTTCTGGTCCGCAAGCCAGACATCACTTCGGCAGAAAGTTTTTTTTAATTAGAAACAGGGATGTGTTCCACCCGAGATATATAACCGTTTTATAGTAATTCAAAGCTTGAGCTGTACGTGATCTGGTTACAAATCTTATAATAAAATCTCTGCTTTCAAGAAAGAATGGGTTAGGTTCAGTTTTATTCATCTTAACTTTAATTTGGTTTCGAAAAAATATTAATTTTAGCAATGATGATACCCAGGCGTGGTGATTAACTGTGGCCAATCAATGAGAACTTATGTAGTATGACATGGTAAAAGGGAATTTGAAGAGTTTGTGTTGCTACTGACTCCGCATACGTGGAAGGCGTGGTTTATAGATTACCAACACTTTCTTGATCCTTTTCAACAAATGTTAGGCTTTACAAAGAGGGCTTAATACAATATAATTTTTCTAACAACTCTTCCTGAAAATCCTTATTATTAGTACAACCGATAGATTCTAATATAGGTTTCTCGTACGCCAAGAGTAAGAAACTTTCGATAGCAGTCGGAAGTATGGGCTCTGTGCCTGGTAGATAGTAAAACGCTGTATTATTTCATTGAATCTAAGTCAGGGGCCGTATACGGGGCATACATCTATAAAAACTTCAGCATAAATGGTATTATTATACACATGATTTTTTTTATCATTAAATAGAGAAAGGGTACAAAATGGTAACCTTCTTATATTTTACCTACTAATAAATCTTATTGTTGGTATCACTAACGTTCATGAAGTTTTAAAAGGTTTATCTTCCCGATCGCGTACATACATACGTATACAGTGTCAAATTCATGTAAACTTTTCAACAAAAAATATATAAAAAAAATATGATGCTCAGCAAGAAAGCCATTTGGAAAACGAATCGTCCTTAAAATTCGATGAAATTTTATCATTTATAATGTATGTTAAAAATGTTTTCGGTTTGACCTTCTTTTTAATGGATGACGAGGATGTAGCTGGCCACTGTCGACAGTACAACTCCACCTGACTTATATTGTCTCAGACCCTCAAGAAGAAAATCTGTCGCCATGCACCTAACGCTGTGTTCCGGCAGCTGTCCTTAGTCCTGTAGAGCCAGTAATTCTAGGTTATCCTGAACAACATCTTAGACCCCACCATTAGTGTTCAAAAGCTAGCCTATCATAGCATCGGTTCATTGACCTTTATTAGCACTTGTTTGCTGTACTGGTGATTAATTAAGGGTTATAATTGTGTCTACAGTATTTTAAGAACAGTTCATGCAACCAAACAATTCTCAAGTCAAGGTGAGGTCATTATAATGATAAAATAAGTTTTCGGATTGTCAATAAAAAATGTAGTTGTAAATTTTTTGCTTTTATCTTGTTCAATATACCTACTGCATAAATTTGTTTTTGAAAACAAAATGCCTTGCTAGGCCATAATATACATTTAAATATTTTTTTTATGCCTGATAGGTTAGTCTTTGACCACTATCTCACCTGATGGTAAGTGATGATGTGGTCGAGGATGTTGTTCAGACTAACCTAGAGTTACTGGCTCTCATGGACAGCTGCCGGAACACACCGCTAGGTGCTTGGCGACAGATTTTCAACTTGAGGGTGGTAGCTAGCCAGACGGGCATTCGCAAAGTGCCCTACCACCATGCTGTAACGACTGCTATCCTAAGACAACTACCGGGACCGACGGCTTAACGTGCCCTCCGAAGCACGGAAGCGCTCAGTAGTAATGTCACCAGCGGTCACCCATCCAAGTCTGACCGCGGCGGACGTTACTTAACTTTGCTGATCGATTCAGAATGGCTAAGGAAACTTGGCTACGAGCGCTTCTAGATCGTGATTCTTCATCAACATTTTCATTCATCGTTCTTGTTCATAACAGGAGCTCTCCTAAATTCTTCAAAGTAAGTCCTTACTCAATTTGCGCTGGAAACTTAATCCTGTACTCGGCAAATATGAGGTACCTACGTAATTTGTATGTTATCTGGCGAATTCTCCAAAATGTCAAGTATTTAATGTACGGAGAGACTAAACACGCCGCCGCCGAGACTGTAATGCCATTGCTACCGCAGCTAAGTTCCTGATTGGTATAAGTCATGAGTGTAATTCTTGAAATATTTTCACAAACCTATGTTTTCTATATTTAGCATTCAATTATTCCATAAAAAGATTTCTAGAACTTTGAAGCGATGATAACTCCGTGGTTTCATTTATTGGCTGGCGATCTGACTATCTAATAAATCGTCTGATGTATAGTTTTTAAATATGTCAATATATGTATCTGCAACTAACAAAGTGTAATTAGCAAAATATAAAAAATAAGTCTGCCGATATATTTGTTGGTATGATGTGATTTCTCGCGCTCGATAATGGCTTAGGCTGCAAGTTTTCATAGAAGGACTTTAACTTCAGGTTCAAATATGACTTTAAATTTCAAACTGTTTGAATCTATGTGACTATTTTATAAATGTGTGTAAGTATAGTTATATATTAGAAATTGAATAGTTTTTTCTACCACTTTATATCTCTGTTACCTAGTTCTTGTCTATAACTACTAATGAATGATAAAAATTTGGCACGCAGATCGAATAAGCTAAAATCACATAATTATTCTTGTAATTTTGGTAAAACATGAATAACACTAATAAACGCCACATATATCATTGACACGGTTGTTGTGCACGTAAGAACAGTAGAAACGACATAAGCGTATTGTGATATTTATTATAAGAATTATAAAACAATAACCAGGTGCAGGGGTAACTCATTAATTAAATGATGGGGTTTTATTCAATAGTAAAAAATGGGGCGATAATGCGCTGTAACCCGAGTAATAGAGTATAATGGTAACAGAACCTGAAATAACCAGCACACTATAGGACTACCGGATCAAACTTTTGAAGCGCTTTTTTAAATCGACATTTACTGATATACTTATTTATCTATATAGACATATAGATTACTTAATGACCAAAGATAAAATATCTGTTTATCAGCCAGTGAAATTTGATCTAACATAGTATAAAGAAAAAAATATACGCAAAGTCAAATATATGCTGTATTTTTATAGAAAATGTCAACGAAGATATTCTTCTTAAATACCTTTTGATTTAAAAAAAGATATGATAGGTAACGGAATACGATAACGCAACGTTTGCAACTGCTGGCAAATTCTAAAACATTTTTTTGTCTCAATAGCTTCAGACACAAATCGCTCCTATTTCTTTAATTGTACCACACACTATCACCGTCACAGAATTTAATCCTGAGGTCGGGGGCTGATTTCGTGGGTCATTGGTTTAGGCGCCCACGCACCTGTGGCCCACCGGAATTGGTACGAAATAGTCACCTCTAATTCCGAGGCCGACGAATTGCTCCAAATAGTCGCTAATCCTGTGGCCACAGTTACGAGATAGCGATATTTTTGCGGTTTCGCAAGTTTCAACGTTCCTTGGTATCTTATATTGTATGATAATCATGTTGAGTTATAGCTGTAAACTTTAATATTTTCTACTCACAAAATTACTCCAAATAAATTTGTTGTAATCAGTAGGTCCCCACTAGGTGGACTGATGACATCGTGAAAGTCGCTGGTAGCCAATGGTTACAAGCGGCTAATAGCCGTTCTTTATGGCGCTCTATGGGGCAGGCCTTTGTTCAACAGTGGACGTCTTCCGGCTGATGATGATGATGATGAAGAGTCGACTACCAACAAAGGAAACACCAACTCAAGGGCTGCCGGTACGCACTGTTAGGTGCTTGGTGACAGATGTTTACTTAAAAGTTGTAGCAACGCAAGTAGGCATGAGCAAAATTACCTACCTTGCAAGGAACAACATAGGTACTTATCTTATGCTGACCATACCTGATTATACTATATATCACGTTTGATGCTTAATTTAAATGTGTGTTATAGTTGAAAAATAATATTCAACATCTTCTCAAAGAAACTTTGTGGGAGCTACAATCCAAAGGTATATTATTAATACATGCTGGCTGAAATTTTTTGACACAATGATGGCTCAGTGGCATTGGCTATGGACTGCTGCGCAGCATGTAGAATCATCATGTTTCAAATCCCGCCGCGGGCTTGAGCTTCACCTACAGAACAGGTAGAGCATTTCGCAAATGCCCGCCTGGCTAGCGACCACCCTCAAGTAGAAAATGTGTTGCCAAGCACCCAATAATGTGTTCCGGCAGCTGTCCTTGAGAGCCAGTAATTCTAGGTTAAGCCTGAAAAACATCTTCGATTAAGGCTTACCTATGTGCAATTAAAAACATAAAAAATAAAATGTTTTCATATCTCACATTTTTTTTGGTTGAACATACTGCGTTTTTTAATTGGACGCATAGCGATTTACCAATTGGGTGAACTGTTAACAAATTCTCTGAAGATTGCAAACTATGCATCGAATGGTTCAGTTTTAAACTATTTTGCTTATAACGTATAATGCCTGATTAGAAGTCAGCCTTCTGTTAATGAAAATTCGTAGAATTTGGTTGTGGGGTATTAAGCACGTTCGTCTAGTAAGATGTGACTCTCAAAAAAACACCCTTTTCTTTTATTGCTGATTGCCTTTGACTTCTCACCTGATGGTAAGTGATGATGTGGTCGAAGATGTTCTGCAGGCTAGCCTAGAATTACTGGCTCTCAAGGAAAGCGGCCGGTATCAACACACCGTTAGGTGCTTGGCGGCAATTTTCCACTTGAGGCTGCTGTAACGACTACCATCGTAAGAAAACAACGGGGACCGACGGCTTAACGTGCTCTCCGTAGCACAGAACACCACCACATCTATCGGTGCAGCTATAAATGAGAACCCTAACCTATACATAGACCTAGTTTAATAACAACTTAAGCTTTGTTATTCATTATCAATAGGTGAGATATCATATTTAAAAAACTGGCCAAGTGGCGAGTGGGGCCCCGCTTTTCAGCGTAGGTTACGCACCTTCAAAGAAAACAAATGTTGTTGTAGTATCCCAGGTTCAAGAGTACGTTGTACATCGGCGTTTTCAGGCGTTCTTTGTTTATATTAGAATATAGTTCTTATATTAGCGAAATTTCAGATTCCTTTCTCGTTTATTTTTTGAGATAGGCACCGTTAATAATGGTCAAAAATTTACAAGTTTTACAACTATTTTTAATTTTAGATATTACTATGTATTTGTTCGCTAATCGATGGAAGGCTATGAAATAATACCTCACATGCTATACACAAAAAGTTTTTGTCGGAACCCTTTTTATATATTGGATACCCTAAGAGACTTGTGGACGGACGGTCAGACAAACAAACACGCGGCTTTTCATTAATTTGGCTACGTTTCGCCCATTGCGTACGTAACGCTAAAAAACAGACCTTGAATTCTGGTTCCTATTCATTGCAACCTTGTCATAATACATGACAAACAATATTCAGCAAACGTTTACTTAGCAGGTACTAACATAAAATTAACTTGTTAAAGTCAGCCGTTGGAGTGACAGCGTCACGCCAAACACAACTTGCCTAATTATTTTACTTTGAAGGATATCTGACATTATTTACGTGAGCGACAAGTTTCGGTAAGTAACGACAACTTCCGCCTAGTTCCGTCAAGTTGTATCACTGTGTCGAATTCGTGACCTGTAAAAGGGAATTATTGTCGTAAAATAGTTTTCGATGGTTAATGTGTTAAACCTCAAGTTTGTTATTGTCAGGGTGGTAGTAAAATGTTAAGAGATAATGCTCGCTTCAAAATTATGAGGTCGTAGGAACAATGATTATTTTGCGTTTATGGCTTTATGAGTAATAAAACGGAATTCGAGTTTATCGTTATATTAGGTACGTGAAAACTGTTATTTTGTATATTATTAAGATATTTGGCTCTCCCCGTATCTCGGAATCATATAAGGCAACGAAAAAAAATACCAGAACTAGGTTAGCAGCGCCTTTTATCTTAAATTTCGATACTCAAAGATGCCTGCCGCACGTGGGGATTATGGCCAATCCCCCCCTAATGGGGAAACATTTTGTTTAACAGTGGTCGTTTTTGATGATGTGATGATTATGTGGTAGATATATAAGGTGGATATTAATTCATCAACAATATTTTGGGGGATGGTGTAGAATCGATAACGGAATGTGTTCCACTCATGTTTAAATTTTACATACAAAAAATCAGTTTAACTATTTTCTAAGTGCGGTGCGTTGCCTTTTAGTATGATAGTGGGAACCGCAGTTTACTCCATTCTCACACATATGAACGCTACCCGATATCAGTTAGACGCTATCACTAGGGCAAAACAGCTGTTTTGCCCTAGTGCTTGATGAAGCTGTCTTATGTACCTATTCTGACGAAGGCGAAGGCCTTACCGGCCCATCTAGCTAGACTGCCGAATGCTTTGCATAATCGCCAATCGATTAAACTCTTCTAAATGATAAAAAATGTTACTTACCTACATTCTTTTAAATTTTAAGTTTACGTAGGTACGTACTGTATTGTGTTGAAGCTACTTAGGTATGCCGTATTGTGTTAAACCGCTACCGCGTCGCGGGTTCTTTTGTCGCAAGCCGCCAAAGACAGACTAGGCAGCATAGGTACACCAAACAGCTGTCTATTGTGCATAGTATAGAAGTTCATTGACTTCGCGTAGCAATCGTGCGTGTGTGTGAATAGAGTAGATACATCGTGTTCGTAGACCGCGGTTGTCCTTGCTATTATTCCCAAAGCCAACGTGCCGCAGCTTAAGCAATAGTACAGATTTTTTGTGTATGTGAAAATTAAATATGAGTGGAACACATTCCGTTATCGATTCTACACCATCCCCCGCAGTATTGTTGATGAATTAATATCCACCTTACATAACGCGGCGATATTGTAAAAGCTTTTGTATTATAATTTCAATTGTGATATGTTTTTCAGTTGTCCTTTTTATACAATTTAACGGAATTAATGAATATATTCAAGCATTACTTTGTGGAAATCCATATTTAATAATAACAAATATTTCAAAAATATTTTAATAAAACATTTTATGAATATCTTAATAAAACACTTTAAAATATAATATCTAGTAACAATTTCGCCTAATTTTCCTGTAAGCGGACAGAACCTACGACCACATATACTCATCATCAGGTGAATCAGTGGTCAAACGCTAGCCTAGAAGCAAATAAAACCAGGAAAAAATTTAACCCAGGTTTGAATCTAGGAATTTGTCTCCATTACGACGCAAATTCCCACTAGACTAATGAGGCAGTCGACAAACTCCATGATTTTTTACACAATATTCATCATCCCCAAGGTACATGGCCCAAAAATGAATAATAAATGCTAAAGACCGAACGGATACCTCCATTATTCAATGCCAAACTGTTCCAATATCTCCAAACCTGTCGAGAAAAAATGAATTTGTAATTTTTTGATAACCGCTAATTTGACAGCTGATAGGAAGGGGTGGATAAATTTAGGGTTTGTAACAAAAATAATCTTTGGAAAGTGCGTATACCGTTTGACATCTGAAATGAGTCTGAGAAATGAGAAAAGTAACATATTTTTAATATATTTATGTTTGCAATTACGCATGCTCTGCGGGTTGCATAACAAAATTACAAATTTACGTATTTATGAACAAACATAAAAATATTAAAATTATAGGGTTGCGTCATCATGAACAAGTTTAAGCCTAATTGCAAAATTAGTCTTGTTTGTAGTACAACGTACCTTGAATTATAGATGTCGCTCCATCCCAATACGATGGTTAAAGAACGATCGGAAAAAATTGAGTTATGACTCTTGACAAGTTAGCCCATTTGGATAAGAGCATACCCCGGCTAAAGGGGTGAATAGGCGGGTATAGGTTTCGAACACAGCACATGACTTAATTTTTTTCTCGGGTAAATTTGTAATTTTGTAAAGTAACATATATTTGAAATTCTATGTTTGATTGATTAATCTTTTATTCAACGTAATGTAATGAGACGAACATGTCACCCGTCTGATGGTAAGCGTTAAGACTGTCCATTATAGGTGCAGTGCCAACCTTCCCGTTCTGCCACTGCACTAGGCTGGTCACTCCGAGTGCATCGGGCACCTTAATTCTTTAAATCTCCCTTATCGAGTGATAAGACTTGTTATTATGCGCTTCACACCTAGTGTTTGCACAATACTACTTAGGTATATGTATAGTTAGGGGTTTCGTTCTATAAAATGGGACCTTAATATAAAGCCTCCCGTGTCGATCTGTCTGACCTTTAAGGGCTTTTAAACTTGGAACCATAATATATAGCTTAGGAAAAATATATATAGGAAAATTCCACAGAATATGTGTTGGAATAGCGGTTTCCTCAACAAATAATAATGATAACAAAATTAAAAATAGCAGGGCTTCCCATAATAAACTTGTTCGTCTAAGTTATTTTTGATTAGGACCTCGAATCGAATGAAAATGTAACGATTTTTTGAACAATTTGTGTTTGTGCGTTATCTTGTGAACTAGCGAGTCCAATTTTCACTGTACAGTTTAAGATATTGAAAAAAAAACCAACTGCCGTATATTGTACAAGAATATTGAATAAAATGATTCCTGGCTCATTAGAAATGCTGCAGCAGATATATAAAATAAAAAAAAAAAAAATTCGCGCTACTTACTTCTTCGCTTTTTTTCACAGACACGAAGCGCTCGAAGCGAAGTTTGCTTAACCATTCTGAATCGATCAGCAAAGTTAAGCAACGTCCGCCTCGGTCATGACTTGGATGGGTGACCGCTGGTGACATTACTACTGAGCGCTTCCGTGCTTCGGAGGGCACGTTAAGCCGTCGGTCCCGGTTGTTGTCTTAGGATGGCAGTCGTTACAGCATGGTGGTAGGGCACTTTGCGAATGCCCGCCTGACTAGTGACCACCCTCAAGTTGAAAATCTGTCGCCAAGCATCTAACGGTGTGTTCCGGCAGCTGTCCTTGAGAGCCAGAGTAATTCTAGGTTAAGCCTGCTAACACCTTCGACCACATCATCACTTACCATCACGTGAGATTGTGGTCAAATGCTTACCTATCAGCAATAAAAAAAAAAAAAAAGATCGAAGATAAAGAAAGCCACAGCCAAAACTTTTTACTGTATGATTTTGTGTTGTTACTGAAAACATTTTCTACAATCCATTCTGGTGATGTTTATCTTTTTCATAAAAGAAAAGTTCAAATTTGACATGAGTAAGATGATAGTTCTTCATATAAGGCGCTGGTGCCTTCTGGTATTTTCGCATCCTCAGGTCGTCTTACATAGGGGACTGATTATAGACTCAGCTTAGTAACAGAAGTTAGGTACAAACATTAGGTTACATAACATAAACGTTATATAGTCGAAATACGCATTTAAATTTAGAATTTCATTACATTACAAATGGGAGTGTACAGCGATACGTGGAATTAACCACGTTAAATGAGATTCGGATCGATTCGACGGAATGCTCGATACAAACAAATATCCACAAAGGATGTTTGAAATTCATTCGATTACGCAATGGTACAGGCGAGCTGTGTTTTTAATTCTTCGAGAAAATCTATGTTTGTTAATTCGGTTTTCTAGAAGTAGGTTATAAAGATAATAGATGTTACCAAATATGATTACAAGCACTATCGCGTGCTAAGCGAAAATCATATTTTACAAGTTTGGAATTTTATACCCAAGGCGGGAATCGAAACCGCGTCCTCCGATATCGCGGCAGATGCCTAAACCTCCTCGGCTGCCTGGACTCTGCATTTCTAGCCAAAATTTCGTGCTCCAATTGTATTACTTTAACCGTCATAGGGGACGGTGCGCGGCCAATTAACCAGACTACTAGACTTCATCGTCGCTACCTTTCTATATTTCCAAATTGGGTTCCCGCTGTAGGCATAAAATTGTGTACTCCAATAATTTGTAAAATATAAGAGATGTTACTGAGTATCATTGAAAAAAAAAATCTGGTGCGTCTCACACAACTAAATATTATTAATTATCAAGCAATACTCTCATATTCTATCCCGCTGAGAGTGCGTAGACGCCATGTGCCGCTGCGTACTCACCCTGGGGCCCAACTCCCGCCTTTTGGAAACAATTATACCAAACAAACTTCATTATTTCAAGCCTTAAATATTAATTCTGTGATCCGTACCATGTCTTTCATGAAACAATAATGTTCATATAGCGCTGTCTCTGTCGCACAAATGAATTAAATCAATGCGTTCGCCCGCTCTTACGTTGAGGTTTTAATGTAAGTTTACTTTAATGATATTTGGTAGTGTCTTGTATATCATCTGTATTTTTTTTTTTTTTTTATGCCTGATAGTTTAGCCTTTTGACCACTATCTCACCTGATGGTAAGTTATGATGTGGTCGAGGATGTTGTTCAAGCTAACCTAGAGTTACTGGCTCTCAAGGATAGCTGCCGGAACACACCGTTAGGTGCTCGGCGACAAATTTTCAACTTGAGGGTGGTAGCTAGCCAGGCGGACATTCGCAAAGTGTCCTACCACCATGCAAAAGTTAGCTCAAGTAGAAAATCTGTCACTAAAAACTTAATGGTGTGATCTGGCAACTGTTCTAGAGAGCCAGGAATTCTAGATTATTCTGTAAAAACGTCTTCAACCACATCATTGCTTACTATCCAGTCTGATAGTTGTGAAAGGCTAGAATATCAGTAATTAAAAATAACAAATATATATCATTAGACTGAATAAGAACTAAAAATTAATTAAAAATTTAAAAATCTGACTGGAAATGATTTGCTTTCGTTAAGCATTTCATTGTTCCATTGAAATAATAAAAAGTTGGATATATTTATGGAATCGTTTTTCAAAATCCTTTATTTTAATATCGTACTTGATGGGTTAGGGATTTTTTTTTTTTATTGTAATTGTCTTACCTAGTGTCATCTGCGCTAAAATCACTAAAATCCAATAGGCCGTTTAGCAGTTATGCTGAAGAAATCACAAACATATATATATATATATATATATATATATATATATATACAAGAATCCTGAAAACATCCTCCTTTTTTTGGGCAGTCGTGTAAAAATATAACAATACAATCCAATAACAAAATAAGCCCGGCATAACCATATCGTGAAAAGCTTTAAGTACCGTTATTTTGCGTAATACCGGTATTTATTGCTTTTTTGTAAGAATAAGTGCAGTTGTTACGGAATAGTTTAACCAACTTCCGAAAAGGAGGAGATTCTCAATTCAATTGTATGTAAATAAACTTCAATATTCTAATATTTTGAAACATCTTAAATTCGTATTATTGTTTTTACTATACTTGATAGACTAGCCTTTGACACTATCTCACCTGATGAAAAGTGATGATGTGGTCGAAGATGTTGTTCAGGCTAACCTAGAATTACTGGCTCTCAAGGACAGCTGCCGGCACACACCGTGAGGTGCTAGCCAGGCGGGCATTCGCAAAATGCCACCACTACCACCATGCTATGACGGCTGTCATCCTAAGACTAAAACCGGGACCGACGGCTTAACGTGCCCTCCGAAGCACGGAAGTGCTTAGTAGTAATAATAATTAGTAATAATATTAAGTAATGTCACCAGCGGTCCCCCATCCAACTCATGACCGTGGTGGACGTTGCTTAACTTTGCTGATCGGTTCAAAATGGCTAAGCAAATTTTGCTACAAGCGCTTCAAAATTTGTTGAACTGAAATCAACGGTTTGAAAGTGATAGTTTGATAAGATTGAAGCAGTGACTGTCCAGTAGCCATGGCTATGGACTGCCGCGCAGCAAGTCTATGGTTTGAGACCGACCGATTGAGCTTCACCGCATTGTGTGAGAGTAAATTAGGATTGAATATGAGAAAAAAAAATAACATAAGGGTGGTATTTTCATGTATACCATTGTAATGTAGATTTTTTTTAATGTAACGTAGGTTCTACACATAATAATTTATTATTTTAAGCCGATTTAACTAACGGTTGTTTACGTCGAGGAGGCGTCTCGACCGGTTTCAGGCATACGCATGCGTGGGCGCGGTCGTGAGCGCAGGCACTTCGTGATGTAGCGTCTCTGAAGGTCGCGAAACTAGTCAAGACGCCTTCTTGACGTAAATAACTGTAAATTAACTCATCTTAAAATAGTATTTTAATAATAAAAACGTTTATTTCTGACAGAGATTACAAAGGTCTTCCAGGAAATACAAAATTATAACAATAATCACTAATAGGGTTTAATTTATATCAAAGTCATTTCACCAGACGAGTCCTCGTGTCCCTGAACTAAAATATGTACTAGTATCTCAGGGTACAGATATCTCCCTAATGGCAATGACCTCGAGGCGCAAAGTATTCCTATCGCTTCAAAAAAAGTTTGCATTCAGTTTATTACAAATATTAATTGCTCAGTTGTTATCAAAGAAACTAGCTATTATATATATGAATATATTTATTAATTTACGTTTTTCCTGGTTAACGATGCCCTTAAGGTTATATTAAGTAACCTGATTTAGGCATAAAATATGCTCGTTTGTGACAAACATGTGCATTTTTACTATAAAAATTCATACCTTAAAAAGTACTTGCAATAAAAATTCATACTTTAAAAAGTATGAATTTATATAGTAAGAATGCACATGTTTGTCACAAACGAGCATATCTTATATTCTTACAATATATTTGCCTGGTTTCTTTTCATTATATTAATATTTATATAACACTAGTTAAAAAGGTTTTCACTATCACGTTTAGCCTGTGTGTGTAAAAACATGTCTTAGTTACCGTTGAAGCGCTCATAGCGAAGTTTGCTTAGCCGTTTTTAATCGATCAGCTAAGTTAAGCAACGTCCGCGATCAGTATTTGGATGGGTCTGAAAGAGAAAATCTGTCACCACCCCACAACGGTGTGTTCCAGCAGTTGTCCTTGAGAGCCAGTAAAAGAGGTTCGCCTGAACACCATCTTCAACCACATCATCACTTACTATCAGGTGAGATAGTGGTCAAAGGCTAACCTATAAGGCATAAAAGAATATTATCACAATATTTTTAATTTTAATAACATTCATAACATAATATATCATTATACCCTTAGCACCTATTTTTTTTTTATGTTAACCCTATAGTAGTTATAGTTGGCCCAACCCTAGCAGGGTTGGGCCAACTATACCCACTCAGCGTAGGCAATACGGTGAATGGCTTGTTACAGTTTCTATCGTTAATCACAAGTCAGGCGCTAGGCGTGTTTGGGAAACAGGGCCTACTAATTAATTCTCCCAAGGACATGAATTTGTGAATTGTAGTCCTAAGATGTTAGGCTCGATATTTTCTGTTACTAACTTAATCATATCATACCATATAAGTATAGCATATTATTTATGAAATTAAAATAAGCCTTATTTACATTTCAGTAAAGACTTGTAATAATATTGTAATACAATATAAATTAAAACAAACGATGGCCACTACTTTCGTTTCAGTGGTTTATAAGATGTCTTAGTTATGCCCGAAATTTTGCTTGATAATTTATACAGTAAGGAATAAGTTCTACTTTTCGTTATTATAAGAAAACTGCAGTTTCAAGAGAATTATCAACCAAATATTTCATAATATCAATGAGTGAAAACCGTACCTGTGCCAAAATGTATCACTTATTACTATACAACAACTTATTATACAACTTATTGTATAACGAGCTGCAATTCATAATTATAAGACGCTGACAACAGCAAAAAACCTTTACTTGAACAGATTTTTAGAAAAATGTATTAGGTATGTTGAAGTAAGAAAATTATTTGTTAATCTTGATCACATTATCTAAGGCCAAGAAAAGTCCGAAACACGTTTCCTTAAAATTTTCTCGATAGAATCAAATTGCAAAGTTGACTCTAAACTGCTCTTGTAACGTAAATATCGTAATTATTTACGTATGAATGAATATGAAAATATATTATTAAAATAGCAAAACTTTATCAAAAGGGCGTGAAGAGTTACATTTTGATTTAGATTACTAATTTTGTGTTATAAAGCTTACTTTCGGATTTTACCTAAACTAATCGCAATCTCACTATCGCTGCCTCTTTTTCACTCCTACGCAGTGCAATAGTGACAAAATTTCAGAATTTGACAGCGTCTTAATGATTATACTCTTTTATTAAATCATCGGATAAAATAAGAGGAAAAAATTGCCTTCTGTACTGATTTCAAATATTTGAACAAAATTTTTTTATTTCAAAAATAATGCATATCATATCGAACTTGTCCAACGATGTGAAAATTTAGGTGTCATGTGTAATAAAAACAGAACGAAAAATAAGTACCTATAAATGCAATTTAATGGTATTCTTATATATCCATTTAGATGTACCATTTAAGGTGTCCTCCCAATCTTTCCCAATCGTTCTTTGATTCTAATTACTCTGAATAGCATCGATTTTTAACGCAATGTGAGGAACAGGTTAATACGAGATAGATGAAATGGCGACAGGTGTCTGAGATCTGTCATGTGACTCTCTTGCAACTTAGGAGAAAATTTGTAAGACCATAATAAAATTCGTGTTTTATATATCTAAATGTTAAGCAAACAAGAGGCAAGTAAAGAAGATGCATATAGTAAGGATGCAAACCATAAGTATGTATGACTTAACTAGAATTGATAAGATTACGATTGTGTATATTAGAGGACGCTTGACAATGGGACCAGCGACATAGTTTTTTCTTAAGAGGATAATATAGCGCGGTACTTCTCCATACAAAAAGAAAAAGCAGTTTTCTACCTCTTAATATTGCCCGATTTCGGTGATTTTTGTGTTCATGTATTGAACATATCATTGATTTTAACTTTAAGAACTTTGTACAACCTACAGTCATATAAAATAAATGTATTTGAATTTGACAGAAATTTGTATAGTAAGTGATTGGCGAGTCATGAGCGTGTCATGAAGGAGATGTAAGCCAAATGACAAACATGTATCAGAACAGCAGACGAAAGATGCAGTTAAACTGCGTGAAGTACAATTTCTATATGAAAAATGTAATGCATGTAATAAAACCAAGTGAATTCTTTTCTCGTTTTATGTTGACCCCACTTGTGGCTAAAAGATACAAAATCGAAGGCTTATTTTGTAAATTACCTTTAAAAAGCAAAGTTAAGCAACGTCCGCCGCGGTCATGAGTTGGATGGGTGACCGCTGGTGACATTACTACTGAGCGTTTCCGTGCTTCGGAGGGCACGTTAAGCCGTCGGTCCCGAGTGTTGTTTTAGGATGGCAGTTATTATAGCATGGTGGTAGGTCATTTTGTGAATGCCCGCCTGGCTAGCTACCACCCTCAAGTGGAAAATCTGTCGCCAAGCACCTAACGGTGTGTTCCGGCAGCTGTCCTTGAGAGCCAGTAATTCTAGGTTAGCCTGAACAATATCTTCGACTACATCATCACTTACCATCGGGTGAGATACCTTCTCACCACATCATTAATCAGATGAGATAGTGGTCAAAGAATAGGCTATTAGCTACGTTAAAAAAAAGTACTAGTATGTTGCGTATTTAGTACCAGTAGAAATCTTGGGAACAAGTTCTTTATTTTTTGATGCTATTGTGACGGAACAAATACAAGGGCCACCCGATATTAAGCGATAATCTCCGCGTATAACGTCACAAGTGACGATCTGCAATGCACTCGTTACCCTGAGACTTAAAATTGTTAAGTCTTAAGGTTGTTCATGAGTTTCTTAAGGGTGCACCGAGCTTTTTAGGCGCACCGCGTATGTGTGCGTGAGTGAGGCACGCGAATAGCATCCGTCCCCGTCAGACGGCCCAAGAATTACTAAAGCGGATAGGGACAAAGCATCGCGGCTCTGCGCTGCTCTCAAGTATATAAATTAATATACTGATGACTTTCCGTTACGTATTTAAGTCGTACTAAGGGTTTATTTACATTTTTAGATGTAATTTTGTTTTTTTTTTCTATCGAGGAAACTTAAAGTAATCGTGTTTCCAAAGTGAATATAGAATGAATCCTTAAATATAATATATATTAATTGCAAAACTTAAAATAAAAAAATAAAGATACAGCAAAGGATCAAACAAACCATAATTACGTATCGCTGCCTCGGTGCAGGCTTAAGGCACCTTTTGCGAATTTTGCTACGTAAAAACTATTCAAACGTTTCTTTAAAATAAGCTTCTTTGAGTTATATTTATAAACTGATTTCTTTATTTTTATTTAAATAGTCATGACACAAGGTATGACATATAAATATCTACGTTATTATCTAAACGAAAATTCACTTGCATGTTAATACGATACAGTAAATCAAAACCCCTCAATAAATTAAACACCCACCGAAGCAATAACCGGTATCGTGGCATCTATGTACACGAGTTAAATCAAATATTAGCGCGTTAACCGTAATTCATTTCGATTTCACGGTTATCGGTACACGCCTGTCACGGTAGCGCGCGGTTGCGTTATTTACGGTACTGGTAGAGTACCGGTTTTATCGTGAATGTGTCGTGCAAAGTGTTTAGTTGTAATATTGTATTAAAGTTCAAAGATTATGGACAATTTAACGTTTAAAAGCTTTTTGAATTGGAACATCTTTTGTCACACTAAGAAAATACTTACATATTATTGAAAAACGTGATCAGAAACAGATTTGACTCGGTACTCATAAAACCTTATTTTCTGAACCTGAAAATGTATAAGACGGCCTTTTTTATGGCCTTTTTTTTTTTGCACAATTTTTCACCTCACTTCAGTAACGTAAATGGTGCAAGAGAAACGGCTTGAATAATTTGGTAAAGTCAATACATAGTAAAAATTAAAAGTATAATTAATCAAACTTGTAATATTCAAAGTAAATTTTCCCGGACCTTTTAAAATCTTTTCCACAATATTGTTTTTTTTTGCTTCATATTTTATTTATATTTATTGCCTTTGACCACAATCTCGCCTGATATAAGCGATGATGTGGTCAAAGATATTATTCAGGCTAACGTAGAATTACTTACTGGCTCTCAAGGTCAACAGCCGGAACACACGGTTAGACGCTTGTCGACAGATTTTCTACTTGAGGGTGATATCTAGGCTGGCGCCAAAATGGTTCAAAGCACTTTTTCACGCAGATTTCGAATGATAGATAATCAACACCATTCCGAGCTCGTGAGGTAAAATAAAATTACCTGAGCATTTGAAAAGCTTTCATGACACTTATTGCGACAAAGAAACCCGTTTTATATTACTAAATAAGCCGCTTCAGTGAAGTTTCATTGATCGTAGTTTAGAGCACATAGTCGCTTGTACATTCCACTCATGCGGTCTTGTAACGTGTTATAAATTAAATTAATTTATATTTTAATTCTGCCTTAAGGGACACTGTCTCTGTAAACAAGACGGATGTCAACCCTACTCTACGTTCCTATTATAATAATGTTTACCGCACGTAAGCCTACCGCTAACTTAAAAGTGTGTTTTGCCAAAACAGAACTCGATGGCATAATTCATGTTTGAATTTTTGAATTTAGAATGGCGAGTTTTTTCGTTGTTTCCGTTAGGATGGTTCGTTAGGAGAGTGTTTTTTAAATTCATTTTTCTTTAGGTCAGTGTGACAATTATGGTTGAATAGTTCGGGTCTTTTAAAGAGTCCGTATTTCATGAACTACATATTTCCTTTTCAGTTTCTGTATTCTTTATATTTAAATTTATAACTTGGTTCCACGTCAATTCCATTCAAAAGCTTAATATAAACAGTATATAAAAACGTATTCAGACAACAAGCAAATAAAAAATATTATTTCACTAATTTATATGTTGTCCTTTTGCAATAGAAAATTAGGTAGCTCATCTAAACATAAACACATAAACAGATCTATGGATAAAAAATATTCAATATTATGTTGACTCGGCTTCTATGACATTAGGTTAATAGACTATTCAACGAGTTTATTTTTTACCATAGTTTGGATCATATTTGTGTCAGCTACTACTAAGCCACCCCACCGAAGATGCGCGACGGGGTGATAAAAAAAATTCATATTGCATCATTGATTTTCTTCGATATTACGCGAAGTATTTAGTGAGATAAAATTTATGATAGTCATACAGCGAGCGAAAATAGTACGTTTCCTATTTAGGGACGCCCTTTCATCCTATACTTTTTGGTTTTATTATTATTTGTGCGGCAGTCTGCTATATAATAGCATATATTCTATAAATATTTTTTTCAGGTATCAAAAGAATCAACCATTTACAAGAATGACAACAGGACGTACGCACATTATTAGATTGTTGATAGGTTACTGTTTCTTGGGACGATAAAAATTTCTTTATTATTTTTAATTTTGTATTCATTACTTCAATCTGAAATCTGATTAAAATATTGTTGACACAGTCATATTAACGACTCATGAAAGTTTTGGCTTGAGCATTTTACATGGCTGCCAGCCGCTATCGTCTCCGCAAAATTCTTATTCATGAAAAACCAAAAATCAAAATAATTTACTCAATTTAAGCGTCTACGACGCTCTTATGAAGGTCAATAACAGATTTTAATATGAAATATTCTACATTGTTTTGCCAAAAGAACGGGCAAGAAACTCGGGGCCATTCTTTAAACGTCTTTTAACAATGTGTTACATACAATATAATACAATTATTACAATATTTGTTTACATTACGTAGGTGACAGGCGATAGCTTGGCAAAGGCGGAATTTTCCAAGCATTTTTGTCGTTCCAGTAATCACAAACTGTGTAGTAAGATTTTTTAATCAAAATGTTTATTACGTGCAATTTAAATTTTCTTTCTGTGAGCATTGTAATATATTTGGGAACTTTATTACTATAGTGGCTCTCCGAGCTGTAGACCTCGCGGTTCTACCCTTGCATATCTTATAATTGAATAATAGTTTACCGCGTATGCTAATGGGAAAATGGGTCAAGAAATCCAAAAATCTAGACATTCAAGGTAAATAATAAATAATTTTCTTGGACTTATGTCCAAGAAAATCAATGACACGCGGGCCTCAGCAAATTTTGAGTATCAGAAAGTAGTTGTATCAGAAATCCTACCTATTTCTTTCAGTAGTATCCATTTCATATATGGCTCGAATTGCACGCTTATGTAAGATAAAGATTGTCTTTATCTCAGCAGCAGCTCCCCATAGCAACACACCATACGACATAATACTGTGGAAGTACGCGAAATAAACTAGCCGTGCAGTGGCTACGTCTGTTAACTGTCTTATCTTACAAACTGCATATGCAGCAGAACTAAGTCTTCCAGCTATGTATATGTGGATCCCACTGTAAAATTGAATCCATTTTGATTCCCAGGAAGACCGACGCATTGTCTATAGAGAGTTTATCTAGGCCAAGCTTGATGTTTGGTTCAACATAAGAAACATTTGGTAAAGAAAACTTTAAACATTTGTTTCTATTTTTTTTATTTAAGAGAAGATTATTAGTGTTGAACCATTTATAGATCATAGATAACACATCCATCATCATTTTCTTATTGATTTTGCTATGTTAATGTAAAAAAAATATGAAGCGTTCGTAGCCGAGTTTGCTTAGTTGTTCTTGAATAATCAACTGCCATGGTCGTTGCGGTCATTACTTCGATAGGTGACGGCAAGTTGCATCTACTGAGCGTTACGTGCTTCAAAGAGCACTTTAAGCCGTCGGTCCTGGTTGTAGTCTTAGGGTGGCATTCTGTATAGCATGGTGAAAGGGCATTTTACGAATGCCTGTCGTGCTAGCCACCTTCAAGTAGAAAACCTGTTACCGAGCATTTAACAGTGTGTTTCGGCAACTGTTTTTAGAGCCAGTAATTCTAGGTTAGTTTGATCAACATATTAGAGAACAGATTAGAGGCATCATAGCTTACTATTAAAAAAGTGGACAAAGGCTGCCGATCTGTCATATAAAAAAAATACAAGAAGCCGTTGTATGTCATATTAATCCTAAAAAGAAGTTTAGTCACGATGACTCCAAGAGTTATAAAAGCGTAGGTAAGTTTCTCTTCGATTGTAGTGGTTTCGATGTCTCACGTTTTCTCTCCTTTCTATAGTAAACCTTTTTTATAGCCCACTCAAATTTCTCATGACAAATGCCCCTCTTACACAAAAGAACTCAAGACGCTCTATACAAATTACTCCCTACTCGCATGTCCTAACACAAACTGCCATCTTAAGCGCTCCTTAAAAATCCTTCACCCTTTCCAAAAGTCATAAAAAGGAACATAAAAACTTTATTCGAGCGTATCTTCTCTTTCGAAGTTTGGTATTGCCTCACTAATTCAATATTAGGTATGTGATTTTGTGTAATAAAAAGTAGATTCGGTATTATTATTATTCGATATTGAATCCAGACTTTTATTCGAGATTAAAAACGTTAAATACATGTTTTCATTTCCTAGTTATTATTCCAAATTAATTAGTATTTACTAGTTGTATTTACGAATTTTTCGAGCACATAACTCTCAGCTCTAGCGGGATTTTAACCCGTGTGCCCCAGCTATACGCACCGGGTACTATAACCGCTCGGCCATCGAGACTGCTTTACTTACTGCTTAAACCCGAATTTCGTTCTCTACTTTCAGTATTTTTCACCGTCATAGGGGACAGCGCGGTCGGTAGGGACGAATGGGAAATAAAATTGTAAAAATATGTTCAAATTCCAATTCAAAATCATTTATTCAATTTAGGCGTCTACGACGCTCTTATGATGGTCAATTACAAATTTAAATATTTAAATATTCTACATTGTTGCTGCTGCATAAATACTGCCTCGTTCAGCAAAAAAAAATACGATTATTACAATATTTGTTTAAATTACGTAGGTGACAGGTGTTAGCTTGGCAGAGGCGAGACTTTCTAAGCATCTTTGTCGTTTAAGTAATCACAAACTTTGTAGTATGATTTCTTAATCAAAATATTTTTCACATGCAACTTGAATTTTCCTTCTGTGAGCATTATAACATTTTTGGGAATTTTGTTATAAAACCGCACACAATTACATAAAAAGGACCTTTTATTTGTCTTTGCTAGTCTTAAACCTGGTACTGCTATTTTATATTTATTCCTAGTGTTGTAATCGTGGTTGTCACTATTTAATTTAAATTTACTCATTTTTTCCGAACATACATAATATTTTCAAATATATACAGACTCGGTAGAGTTAATATATCAATTTCTTTAAAAAGATCCCTTAGAGATTCCATAGGATCCATTTCATATATGGCTCGAATTGCACGCTTTTGTAAGATAAAAATTGTCTCTATCTCAGCAGCAGCTCCCCACAACAATACACCATACGACATAATACTGTGGAAGTACGCGAAATAAACTAGCCGTGCAGTAGCTACGTCTGTTAATTATTTTATTATTAATTATGTTATCTTACAAACTGCATATGCAGCAGAACTAAGTCTTCCGGATAGATCATGTATATGTGGATCCCACTGTAAAGTTGAATCCATTTTGATTCCCAGAAAGACTGTCGCTTTGTCAATAGAGAGTTTATCTAGGCCACGCTTAATGTTTGGTTCAACATAAAGAACATTTGGTAAAGAAAACCTTAAACATTTGGTCTTATTTGAATTTAAGAGAAGATTATTAGCGGCGAACCATTCAGAGATCATAGATAAGACATTATTTACATGAATGAGTTTACTATCTTTCCTATCTACTTAAAAAATCAGAGAGGTAGGTATCATCTGCGAATAAAACAGTATCGCAGAAATCTTTGACTATGCAAGACAGATCATTAATATACGCTAGGAACAGTAATTAACGAACTGTTTAATTCAAAAATAAAAAATAAACTAGTTTTTATTAATGAGACCTCTTAGGATAAACTAACACAATCATATCATATACACCACGTTAGCTCAGATGGTTAAAATACCTGTCAGGTAGAAATATCGATGCTGTCGCGGGTTACAAACTCAATTGCGCTAAAAGCTGAATCTTTTTCGATTCGACGTCTAATGCCTATCTTATTCACGCCTTATTACTTAAATTGAATTTATTTTTTCCATATTTCTAATATAAGAATTTATCTTTTCCAATATCAACACACCTTAACCCACATACAATACCAAACTCTTTTTTGCACATCATTATTTTATACAGTCGAACAATCTTAAAAATAGTATATTCTAAGAGTATGATAGAAGTGGGTAGTCTTATCGCATATAGCCATTTCTGACTGACAACTTTTCTATGGACAGAATCAGATTTTATCAAAGAATCTCATTTTCTTATTAATAAAATAAAAACAGAAACACATATAATACATATACACACACAAACACATAGACAAGTAATTTACATACACTATATTCTTTCATTATTACTATAGTCAATGACTGTATGGTGCCTTCTTATGAAACTACTTTTATATTAACTTATTATTAAACGGCTAGGACCCGCGTTATATTTATAACTTCACTTTGAACCAAACTTCACCCAATAACCAATACAATAACGTTATATTTATAACGCAGGTCCTAGCCGTTTAATAATAAGTTAATATGGATAAAACTCGCGATAGTTTTCAAACTGAAGTTACTTTTATATTCAGTAGTATGTTTTTTAGTAGTTTATGTAATCCTGTTTTAGTTTTATTATGTAAATCTATATTTTCTGTAAACTCTGTTGGATTACCTATATATAAAAAAAAACTAATTTATGACCTCCTCCTTTTTTGGAAGTCGGTTAAAAATACGTATTTCCAGTATTAAATACTGGTTTGAAATATAATAATCGATCGATCACAAAACCATTAAATGTCTGAATGAAATCTACGCTTTGCCCGCTCATATTATATTTGGCAAATGGTTTTGTAGTGATCGTATCTCGTAGATTTAGTTTTAACCTAGTTCTATATATTGCTTTGAAAACTATCGCGAGTTTTATCCATATTAACTTAATGGGAAACGGCTAGGACCCGCGTTATATTTACTGAAAAGATTCCGACCAGTTTCGGACTGTTTTGAAGTCCTTCGTCTGGAAGTTACGACCGCGCGAAGCGACGAGCACGGGCGCACACGCGTAACTCAGTTACGCGCTGAGGCCCGTGCTCGTCGCGGTAACTCCCAGACTAAGGACTTCAAAACAGTCCGAAACTGGTCGAAATCTTACCGGTAAATATAACCCGGGTCCTAGCCGTTTCCTAGGTTATAATAAACGTGATAGCATAGGCAAATATTTAGGCGTCTACGACGCTCTAATGAAAATTTAACATTGAAATATTTTAACATTACTGCCTCGTTCAGTAAACAACGTTGTATAGAGCCACTTCGAGAAGAACGGGCAAGAAACTCGAGGCCATTCTTTTAAATGTCTTTTAACAATGTGATACTTACTTACATTACACACTTCATTTACACTTATCAATTATTGATTGACATATTCGTCGTTATATAATACCAAAAAAGAGTATAATAAATTACTAAATTACTTAAATGAAATGAAATAAAATAAAGTGAAATGAAAATTGAGGTTGTACTTCGAGAGCAAAGTACTGGTCAGTATGGCCGTGATAGATTATTTGAAAATTGACTTACTATGTAATGAAATATTTGTTCATCTTCACTTGATTAGCTTTAAGCTAAGATTAAACAACTGGCTTAATGTGACATTCTCATTTCGTTTTAATTATACTCTGTGGTTTTTAAGAGGAAAATAAGTATTGGTTTAATTATCCATGTGTATACCTACTTTATCTGTGGTGTGAATTTAATACTGTACCTAATTGTGTTTGTTGTTAGACTGTGATTAAGCATAATATATTGATTATCATGATCACTTGAATCATTATTTGATGATAATATTACTGGAAGTATATTTTATAAGTAGCGAAATTGATCACGTGACAGTGTAAAGTACTTATTAAAAATAGTTTATAATATGTTCTTTATTTATGATGTGTAAAACATTGAAGATTTTATTATACTTATTGCCATATGTATAGATCACTTGAATCATTATTTGATGTTATTAATACTGTAAGTATATTTTATAAGTAGTTTAACTGGTCATGTGACATTTGTTGAGATACTTATATAAAATAGTTTATATTATGTGCTTTATTTATATGTGTAAAAACATTGAAGATTTTATTATACTTATTGCCATACGTGAGCTTGAGATCACACAATTGTCAATTATAAAGAGTAATGTGTTTGTGACGGTAGTCGCTTTGTCACCTTGTTTGTTCACTCACTGCGAGTAGCTTCAGTGTCTGTCGGACCGCCGTGCGGAGCGGACCTCTAGTGGTATCGAAATAGTCTTTAATGACAAAGTGCTGCCCGATTCAGTGTCTGTCGGACCGCCGCGCCGTGCCGAGCAGACCTCCAGTGGTGTAGAAATAGTCTTTAACGACGAAGTGCTGCCGAATCAAGATGTTGTGAAGTTAAGTAATTTATTATACTCTTTTTTTGGTATTATATAACGACGAATATGTCAATCAATAGTTGATAAGTGTAAATGAAGTGTATATAGTAAGTATCACATTGTTAAAAGACATTTAAAAGAATGGCCTCGAGTTTCTTGCCCGTTCTTCTCGAAGTGGCTCTATACATATTTGTTTACTGAACGAGGCAGTAATGATACAATATTTCAATGTTAATATTTCATTAGAGCGTCGTAGACGCCTAAATTGAATAAATGGTTTTGACTTTGACTTTCATTATTCTAACTAACATATTTATACATATTTGAGCCGTTTGGTGTAGAGAGGTTGGGTCCGTGGGGACCGGGAGCTCATCGTATTTTACAAAACTTATCTGAGCGCTTGGTCGATGCGACGCGTGATCAAAATGCTGGCACATATTTGGCTCAACGAATAAGCATTGCAATTCAACGGGGCAATGCTGCCAGCATGCTGGGCACACTGCCAACTGGTACTGGGCTGGAGCATTTAGAATGCCTACGAGTCTGCTATGACTTATAGGTTGTCTAAATGTTTTTATTGTAGTAGCTGTAGTGTTGTATATAGTTCATAGTATTTTGTTTAATAAAAATATTTACCATAGACCGAATAATTTCAAGCAACCGCTGATTGTTCTCTGTGGTATCCGGTTTCCTAATGGACGTTTGAGCAGAAATAAATAATCGTATTCATATCATAGGTATTATACTCACTATTTCTCTGAACGTATTAAACTATTTCACAGAAAGTAGAAACATGTACGGAACAATAGAAGTTATCTTATAAATTATGTTAAGACAAGTCAAGAGCAGTTTTAAGTTACATTGCTGACAGTAATTTTATCTTCAAACGTAATTTACTAAGACACAGTGAAAAAAATTCAAAGTACACTTTGTCCATTGGACTCGACACTCCCCATCCTTTGAATTCCAGCTAGAAATCTTTCTTCGAAATTCATCAAGACCTACTTACATAATATATACTTGTTCACAATTGGCTAGATGTCAAAGTGCCCGTCGTCATAGAGATGTCCTTTTAACTCCGTCGAGACGTGAATGTAGCCTAAGGTGAGGTCACATCAGTGGAAGGACGAATGGAACGATATATTGACGTCGCCGTGCTCTTATGTTAAGTCGCTGAGCCAAATCCACTCGAAGCGCTACTCAGGGATGATCTTTTTTATATCACGCAACGTTGGTTTTTGTCTTGAGATGCTTGTGTCGGATTTGATGTAAGACCTTTGTTTTCTCATAAAATTTAACGATTATTTTAAAGAAGGGCGGGACGTCTATTCGCCGCACTCACAGACACCAATCAGCTTCAAATACATTCCAAAGAAGTAAGAACTATATGAGGTTAGTTAAATGTAATTTTTTTTTGACATCACTATGTATGCCATTGTATGTATCTCACGTTCTTATGGTCATGCGTTTGTGCGAGATTTTAGAAAACTCGTTTTACTGTCTAAAATACTGATAAGTTTCTCCGAGAGCATATATTTAAGAATAAACGTTAAATGCAACTTGGATTTGCACTTATAATATTCCATATCGCAACTTCTTCTTTTTACGCGACTGCCAAAAAGAATTGTAACGTTTTCGGGGTACATTAAGTATATTACAAATACAAAATACAAATTGTTTATTCTTGTTCAATACATATAGCTTACTTACTAATTTTGAAGCCCTGCCTGCAGCTTTAGTATAATTACTGTGTTGCAGCAGGGCAGTGTCTTCCCCGAAAAAAATTGCACTAAATATTTAATACGCTCAGACAAAATTATACATTAAAGGTGAGATTTTGCTTGTGTATGTGTGTGTGTGAGAGAGAGAGAGGGTGTGCTCATTAGTGTATTTTCATATATTATTATTATAGAGTATGTTCAATGAAAGAATGTTATTTATTTTTTACGAGCAAGTTTTCTGGATACTCATAGTTTTTGTTCTGCAGCCATTCTATTAATCTAATAATGTATGTGATTTTTTTATTTCACCATAACATTTAATGGCTACACAAGATTTGAATGTATGGGGTATATCGATAGAATCTTACACCAATCAACCTGAGTGACACAGGCTATACATTAACTTAATATAATTTTTGAATAGCCGAGCGGGTAGCGTACAGAGATGCAGCAGGTCCAAGGTTCGATCCCCACTGCCGGCTATATCTTCACCGCATGGTGGGAGGGCATTTTGCGATGCTCGCCTAGCCAGTTAAAACAATGGAAACTATGACAGATTAATTAAACATACTCGTTAACCACTTATATTATAGAAAAGTCTATATTTGCATTGATTGAAATATGTGACCAATATTGTCTCGTTAAAATCACACTCTGTTGAATATATACGAAACATCGACACTAATTATCAATTTTCAACCCCAGAACGACACCAACTACATAAATAATTAAACTTTAAAAACCGATCAGTTTACCCTTTTATGATGCGGTGCATGTACGGCTCATTAACAGAGCACACGCGATAGCGGGTTCAAATTACTAAGGCATAGGAGGCAGCGAGAGCGTTACCACGACGTGTTTTTATCTTATACACAGTACAAATATTGAGTAGCAACATATATATAATGCGTCTTGTATGTATAGCTATAGACTGCGGTGCAGCAGGTACATGGGCAGAGGTTACCGCTATGGGGTGGGCCTCATGCTAGCCCCGTCACAAACAAATAAAAAAAGAAACAATATAGTAGCACATATTAAAAAACGTATTTCCTGCGAGAAGTGCTACTTACTTACCTGGTGTGACAAAAATTTATCTATATCATCGCGATTATTTATCCCCAAAATTGTATGACGAGAACTTTTAAATACTTTTCGCCAGATATGTTTTGAATCAGTGAAATAAGTGGTGCCTACTTTCATCACCTGTGGGGTGCGGGGCTAGAACGGCCCCAAGTGGGAATCGTAAGAAGCGACAAAGAGAATAAATAAGAAGAATTGTCATATTACACTGTGATTGCTAGAGCTGCGGAGCGCTAAAGGAAAGCCCCTAACAAAGTTTGTGACCTTTGTTCAACGGTAGACATCTTCGATTATAGATGTAATGTGATTATTATCTGCCGAGCATAAATCTAGACTATGGATTGCTGATTGCTAACTGATATTTATTTTCTTAAAAACAATTTAGGTCACTAAAGATCTTTTCATTTATGAATATTTGGTGTGTACGTTTGTAATTCCACCATATTAATTTTTAATATAAATTTAAAAATCAATTACAATGGGTCTCAGGAGAGAGATAAGAGGAGAAAGAGAGGCAATTATAATAATTTATAATCTTCTTTTAACTTCTTAGCTGATATTATTTTAACGATACATGTTATTAATTACTTACTAGGTACATAAACCTGATAATCTCCAAGTGGACCTCTCCTGACGATAATGGAAACCGTCTGTTGTCGCTGTAGTCTCTAACTTACACCACAACGCAAAACCGCCCATGCGGTGCGATTGCGGCGCGCTGCGTCATCACGAGTGATTGAGCGGCATGACGTCATCAATCGGATGCCAGAACGTGTGACGTCACTAATTAGATTTGATGAGAAATCTCTTTGTAGAAGCACGGAGAGCTACCAAGCTCCAAGTATTAGAAATAAGGCGACATTTTAAACTTATGATACTGGTCTAATTTTGATTCTATCAGTAACTTGTCCATCCACCTTTTTTTTTTTTTTTTGTTTACGTGTGAAAAATGCATTTACGCATTCCCGTCTACCTCGGGGAAAGTGGCCGAGATATGTTGGGCTCGATACCAACTACTCCCACAGCAGCAAGTGCCCCTACCGACTAAATAACACACGGTGTTCCAACCCTACCGCTTCTCGGCGGGCCGCAGGGACGCTTTAGCTCTCGACCACGAACCCGCCACGGTTGTCCGTTGCCGGACCCCTCCTGGGGTGCTACCCCAGGACACATGGCACGTCGCTACCACCCGGGGACCAAGCCCGCAAATGGGCGTCAGACAACCCCCGCTTCTGACGCCCGAGGTCCCCCTGCGACGGGTCAGATAAGTAGCCCCGTCACCTGCTACTTCGACAGCAGAGGATAGGGAGAGCGGCGCCTCGCTATACCGACACTCCTCTTCCCCTGCGGCCCCTCCGCGTCCGCCATCGAACGGTGGCGGCCCCGCCGTGGCCACGGAAGGTAGGGAGAGCGGCGCTCCGTAATACCGGCACTCCTCTCCCGCCGTGGCTCCTCCCTGTCAGATGCGGTGCTGTCCAGACAGCACCGCAGCCTACCCCCCCTTGCCGCTCCATACTGGACTTAGAGGCAAAGCCCAGTGGAGCGGCCCCTCCGGGGCCGGCCGATGTCCCAAGTCGGCACGGCCCCTGGTTCCTCTTCGCTTCACCGAGGGTGACCAAGCCACGGCTACTAAGCCCCACCGCCACGACAAGGCGGGAACCGTCGGGGGGAACTTGTCCATCCACCTGCGCCAACAGCTACGAAGCCCCGGTTTGAATCCCACTGTTGCGTTGTCTTAAACTTTACTGCATAGTGGTAGGTCATTTTGGTTATGCTCGCCTGGCTAGTTACCATCGTCAAGTAGAAGATCTGTCGCTACGCATCAAACAGTGGGTTTCGAACGCTATGTATGAGAGAATGCCCACATAGGTTGGATAGCTACTACCTGTTTAACTATACTTATGACTGTTCTAACAATAGAACAAGTACGATAAAAACACATTTGTTCTATTTCTGAAGCAGCTCCTCCTTCGTTACCGTCCTCTATCAAGTAATCAATTACCAAAATGGTGAGAAAAGCATAAAGCGACATTGTAAAAGTCGCGGGTAGCAAATGGTTACAAGTGACTGGTAGCCGTTTTTGTGGCGTTCTGTGAGGGAGGCGTATGTTCAACATTGGACCTCTTCCGGCTTATGATGATATTTTAAGTAACCGATGGTGTCGAATACGGATAAGAATTACTCTGTCCATGATTTGCCAATAATAAAATAAATTATAAAATAAGAATATCTCAATCTCTGACTAGCTACTAAGACTATACTGAATATAAGAAATACAACAACATAATACTACAAATGGTATCCAAGATTTTGTGAGAGAAATAGCGTTAGTGCTAGCCCACTTTCCTTCATTTACGGAAAACATTTGTCTTGCTTTACCTTCGAATCTTAGAAATACGGATTAAAGTACGATAAAATACGGTAAGCAAAGCACATAATAATATATTTTGCTCGAAAATATCGAGGATTAAAGAAAAATATTCTAGTGCGAGTCAGACGTGCTGAGTTCCGTACAGTCGTCTGTTGATTAAAAATTAAAAGTATACCATATTATGTTTCTTTATTTCTGATAGGGTGACCTATGGCTACTATCTCACTTGATGGTAAGTCTTAATTCCTTCGAAGATGTTTTAGGGTGGCCTAGAATGGCTGGCTCTTTAGGACAGCTGCCGGAATACACCGTTAGGTGTTTAGCGACAAATTTTCTACTTGACGGTGGTAGCTAGCCCGGTGGGCATTACATGCTACTACGTCTGCTAACCTAGAACAAGAACCAAGTCCGACGGCTTAAAGTTAGTGTCCTTGAAGCTCTTTCCTGCAAACGTAGCTTTGTCATATTTTAAATACCAATAGTTCAAACTAGGTGAATTTTGCATGTATGTCCTTCGGCCTTGTATCCATGCTGCTGATATGCCAGATTTCCGTAAAGTCAAGTTTTTTCAAAAATAATATAAATAATTTCGAAAAATCGTCTTGTATGGAAATTGTTTTTTTTTTACCGGCGGTATGCCTTTATTAAACAAAATACTATGAACTATATACAACACTACAGCTACTACAATAAAAGCATTTAGACACCTATAAGTCATAGCAGACTCATAGGCAGTCCAAATGCTCCAGCCCACTCCCAGTTGGCAGCGTGCCCAGCATGCTGGCAGCATTGCCCCGTTGAATTGCAATGCTTATTCGTTGAGCCAAATATGTGCCAGCATTTTGATCACGCGTCGCATCGACCAAGCGCTCAGATAGGTTTTGGAAAATACGATGAGCTCCCGGTCCCCACGGACCCAACGTCTCTACACCAAACGGCTCAAATATGTAACCCATACCGAGGTTAGCATATTTGCGCCGCTTGAGTTGCTCCGCCGAAGTAGCAATTGAAATGTTATATTGACATTTAGTGATAAAATTAATAATAAATCGAAAAACTAGCAAACCAGAAGTATTGATACTAGGCTCATGCTCTATCTCCTTGATCCTAATGTCTCGGTTTTAGGTTTGCCAGTTTTTCGAATAATTATTTATTTAATCCCTTAATGTGAAAATAGGTGTTCCCATACAAAACAATTTTCCGAAATCATTTTATAAATATATAATTTTTGAAAATTGGAATACCAAAAGCATAGGTTTTATTACTTACTAAGGTGACGTAATATTACATACGAAGGTCTAAAGATTAAGTTAACATATTGATCATAAATTTACAAATTATTGGAATACAAAATGTTTTGCCCCGGGCGGGAATTGAACCCGCGTCCTTTCGATTTCGCGCCGGATGCTTTATCTATTAAGCTACCGGGGGTACGGCTGTGTCGCCGAAATTTCGTACTCCAATCGTATTTCTTAAACCGTATTTATGATGTAAATTTATGATTTTCGCTTAATACGCGGTAGTGCTTGTAATCATAATATATAGAAATATTAACATATTGATATTGGTTATGAAATTAATATTTCAAAACGTTTTATCAAATCATGTAAATATTATCAATATACATTTTTATATTCATGTTACACGAACTTAAAAAACATGTAAAGGTATTAAGTCAAATAATTCTGAATATTTGAACTTATGCGGTACCCTAAAACCAAACATTCAACATTTTCAACGGAATTTTGATCAGAACAAACGTTCAGGGTGAGTTTTTCTTATCCAACAAAAGGATTTTCCTCCGGATCTCTCTAGATTTATTATTATTGTTGAACTTAGATACGCTTTGCCCGCGGCGACGCTTGCCCGTTATCTGATTGTGCAATTCCCAACAGTTTAAAATTGATATTTATTCAAAATCAAGTCTTAGGTGATAGTTTATGGTTCCTGAAACACAACTGACGCTAGTTCAGGAGCCTATGTATTTATGTATACTCTGTACCTTTGTAACTTGAGTCAATTAAAACAATTTGTTTTATTCAGTTTTGTTGCAAATAAAAATTAAACCAAACACTTGATATATCTCTCTTGTCTATAAAATGAGCCTAAGGAACAGAGTTGTAAATTTTTTGGCTGACATTTTTTTTTATGGAAGCAAACGAGCAGGCGGCTTACCTGGTGGTAAGTGATGACCGTCGCCCACGAACATCCGCAACATCAGTGATCTCGAGGATGCATTAGTTAGTGATGGATTGAAGAGTTAGTTTGTGACCACTAGCTCATCTTATGGTAGGTGATCACTTCAGGCTTACATATAATTACTGACATCTCCCGAAACACACTTGTTTGTTATATGCTTGGCGACAGATTATCTTCTCTATGATGGTAGACAGCTAGCCCAGATGATCGTAGGGATTATTGTGAATGCCCATTTACAATAAGCCCTATGATAATACTTTAACGACTGCAACACTAAGACAACCGGTACCGATGGTAACGCTCAGTAGTATATAGTAATGCCACTTGCAGTCGTACATTCAAGTAACGACCGCAGCGGACGTTGTTTTCCAAGTTGATCGTCTAAGAACGATGACGCAAACTGTGCTACGAGGGCTTCAAAACTGAAGACTTTAAACGGGTGTATTATTATGAAAAAAAGTGTCTCCCGGTGAACATAGGTACATAAAAACATACAAATAGACGATCATACAATCGTAGAACCTCTTTCTTTTTGAAGTGGGCTAAAACTTGCAAAGTACTCGCTATGGTTTCAATAGTAAAGAAAATCTATCCATTTAATTGTTTCACTGCGAACGAAGTCTGATATCCATTGACAAGCGAGCGAGTGAAACAGTTGCGAAAATTTGTGCAAACTAAAATCTTCTAAGACAATTATTATTTGAATAGCGGTTGGCAAAAATACTAAGATTTAGTACTGTAAATTTTTATAAGGTACCTACTGTATAACTGAAGAACAGAAAATAGGTAGGTATACTATAGGTTACCAAGAATGACATACCTCGTAAATAAGGTTGTAACCATGGTAAAGGTGACTTCTTCGTCACGATGTCGTCGTGCGCGTGTGGCGCGTCCCTAGCTCACGTAAGCGCAGCGACAGCTCAGACTCGGTGGCGGGGTGAGGAAGGCTGGGTTGGGTGGGGGGAGAGGAGGGTCCATTCTAGACGTAGTATTATTATACGTTCTATGGCACTAGTATACATTGAAATAACATAAATGTGTGTGTGTCCATAAGTTGTTTTTTTTAAGACAACTGAATAGATCCACACAACAGTACGTTACATAACCCCCGTATGTATGTAATATTTGTCAGAGTTGTCAACTTGAACATTGCGTATGTTGAGATTGGACTCATTCCTGACATCACGAAACATTACAAATATTTTTATCAATCCTTTTGTATATAGCTACGTCCTTGTTGCTTATATTGCGTTGTGGTACTGTCCGGAAGAAATCTTATAGCTATCTGTATACGACAAGCAAGTGGTTAAAGTAGGAGAACATTATAATTTAAGCTACCTACATGTTTTTAATCATTTTTTTTCAGTATTTTTACATGACTGCCCTTTTTTAGTGTTATCTATTTAGGGTTCATGTATGTATATACTTTTGTGAATTTCATTATTCCGCCATAGCTTCTAAACGGCTTTACGCAATAGCGCAAGTGACATACATAAAAAAAACAAACCAGCGGATTTAAGACGCCATATTGTGAGATAAATTATTTTTTTCTTCAAACCCCGTCGGTTACGATAAAAAGTTAAAGAAAAATAAACAATTTGCAGTCGGGTTCTTTTTCTTTTATATTTAATTACTTTTTTTAATAGATAATAAACAATAAAAACAGCACAAGGCATTGTCATGAATCAATGAAATTGTTGTTTACCACAAGTATATTTATACCCCCGTGGGGTGCCAGTTTAATATTGCTTCCTCTCTTCCTGTGGAAGAGGTAAGAGTTGACAAAGGGAAAGTAGCAGAAGATGTGCAGCAGCTTTTTCCGAAGAACTGCTATCTTACACTAGATAGACTACAGACGCCTGCCAAGCTTGAGAATTATGGCAAACATCACGTTATGGCTGTTGATATAATATGTATGTATGGCTTTGCTTTTGATTGCAATGCTCTACAAATCGGGAGTTACACGTAAAGTTTGGCTTCAGTTTAGTCGGGAAACTTGATCACGATGGAACTGATACTCGATTGATAGAAGTGAGATATAACACGGTCAGTCAGATTGACCGTCCAAGCATGAACTCGATATAGATACACGCATTATGGGTTTTCATTTTATGATTTAAATAAAAATAAGTACCTGATTTTGCTCTTTTTATAACTTTTTATAACGTTCCGCATTGACACAGTCCGTGAAAAAAAAATATTTTTGGCTTTGATCAGAGCCTAAAATTAAATTATAAACCAGTGTTTTTTAGTATTTGCTCAAATAGAAGAAAATATGAAATGAAAATTTTATAGAATAGTAGGTATACAATGGTAAGTTACTAATAATGAAAAATCTTTTGATTATATTTTAGAACAACACTTAAAATCTTAATAAATAATACAGGATACCTCACGTGCATTAGTCATATAGCTCCGACTAAAAATTTATTTAGTTACAATTCCGCCGCGTAGCCGTCGTAGCGGCCTCACATACGGGAATTTGGTATGCTTATATGCGTCTTTGATTACGTGTAAATAACTCAAGAAAACTAAAATTTGTATCACCAGTAGTGTAGATTCTATACAAACTCTAAATAGCACATATTTGGCTCAACGAACAAGCATTGCAATTCAACTTGTAGTAGCTGTAGTGTTGTATATAGTTCGTAGTATTTTGTTTAATAAAGGCATACCGCCGGTAAATAAAAAAATCTAAATTGTGATAGTTCTTATTTTATTCACATTAAAACTGAAATTAAAGTAACGCATGATAAAGAAATATAAATCAAGCTCAAAAACAGCAGAACGCAAACCTTACTGCGACGGGTGTGTACCGTGCGGCGCATCAACATTACCTTGACGCGACCAATCGGATGCGATCATTCCTAAACGCCAAATCAATTAACCAATACAATTGAATTTGGAAGATTCTACGTGTAAAGTTAAAGGTAAACTTGTTGAGTCCGAAATTTAAAAAAATGTATAAAAGTTTAAGCTATATGAAACTTACACTTCTTTAGATAATATTATACGAACAAACTCACAATCACGTGCTTAAGCCCGCCCGATAAGCCAAACTGACTCACGAACAGCCCGCTTGCCCAACACTCCCACCCTTAAGATCTGGGATCCTACTCCCACCTGCGGAATCCATGTTAATGCGACCGAGGCCTCGCTTAATATGATAATCAACCCATTGCCAGCTCAAATACACGGCTTTTAATGAGCCCTGGCTCAGAGCGCGATGTAACTTACGTCACACACGGGCGCGAAGTTCAGCGAACTTGTGCTTCTTTGTGAGGGATTACAGTAATTGCGAAAGTTTGTAATTTGAAAATTCACGTGCGGATTTAAGAGTTGAATTCGTAATGACTTGATGTTGTTGGAAATCATCTGGGGCGAGTTGACTTTGAATAAGTTTGGCAGATATAAGCTTTATTGCTGCTATAGGTCTTATGAAAGTCATTTGTTTGTAATTTCGACTTAAGACATTCAACTTACTACATTGACATATTCATTGTGATCAAATGATATACTCTATTACTACGTTAAATAATTAAAATTTAAACAAAAACAATCTTATTCAAATATAAAATACGCATTATTAGGGAGAACTCAAATAGTTCTCGTCAAAACTCACTCAAATTGAAAAAGAGACCTCATGACAAGCAACAGTATGTAAAAAATGTATCAAAATCGATACACCCTGTAATGATTAATGTGGAAAACACAAAAAAAAATTGACCCCTCTTTGTAATCGGTGAAAAAAAATGATTTAGGCCGTTATTTATATACTCATATAGGGAAATTATGGATTCCATTTTATTCTTCTATCCGTACATTGTATTTTTTGCTGAATATTTCAGTGCATTCTTGGTTAAGGAAACAATATTTTTTAAATAATATATAGATAAATTGTTAAACTTTTTATTTTTTCATCATATTTAGGTTATACACCTACAACGATTCTTATTAATTAACCAACATCATCATAATTCTTATTATGCTGGTATTGGTCATTTTTATAAATTTTCAAATCTAAATTTAGAAAACGAGTGGTTCTTATTCCGACTGGTACGTTTTTATTTGTATGTTTGTTACGCGATTATTACCCCATTCATGAATTGATTTTGATGATTATTTTTCGTTGAATAGAATTTACCTTCAAGTTGGTCCCATTTCAAAGTGATCAAAATCGGCGAAGAATTTTTTAAGTTACAGTTATTTAACTGAAAAATGTTTTTACATGGATAAATTAATAGTTATTAAAATTTTAGTCGATGGTGAATAATATATTAGGTGAGTGACAATGATCTAGTAAGCAGTAGACACCAATGTTAAGAGTGACAAACATAATTTAAAAACAACTGAACTGACTTTTAACCCGGAAACTGTGAAACAATTTGTGGAAGTTGGACCATGTTGGACCCCCGTGGGGTGCCGGGTTAGAATTGCACCTCCCCATATCATCCCGTGGGTGTCGTAAAAGGCGACTAAGGGAATAATTATTACTGGGAGGTGGACAGCAGCGCCTTCTAAAGAACTACTTATCTTACACTTCGATCCCCAAGTCGCCTGCCAAGCGTGGGAATTATGGAAAATACCCCCTTAATAGGGTAGGCTTATTAAGGTGTAATAAGCATTGTATATAGTAATAGGGTGTTCAGCAGTGGACAATCCCGCTGGTACAGTACAGTACAGGAGCATGATAATGTGCGGTCAATGTTTTGAATCACCATGTTACTGACTTCAACAAGTTGTTTCATACGTTTCAGTATATGAAGTCGGTCCCGTTTATTTTAAAATGTTTGATGATCAAACAAGCTGCCTGTCCTTAACTTCCGTGTTTTACCATTGTAAATGAGAGTGCGGCCCCGTATCCTTGATGAGATGTATGGCTGTAGGCCTCGAAGGAGGAATTTTTGTGCTCTCCGAAGCGTTTTGTGGCTTTTGAATAATGATAAGATGCCTCCGGGAAGGAATAATAGAAACAGGCAGTATCTCAGCTTGTACTTTGAAATCTGTGTAACAATGATTTTGTTGTTTTAGAAGCGTTTGCCAAAATTTCGGATTGTTATTTTTAGCTTGTTAATAGTATTGACGTGACTGTTGAAGGATGCATATCACAATATTAGGGCCTTTTTTTGAATCGTATTATTTGTATTTGTTATTGTATTAATATTTGCCAAGTTGGCAATTGTAGTGTTCTATATAGTTCATAGTATTTTGTTAAACTAAAATAGCAGTCTAATTGGCAATTGGTATAATTAATTAAATTACAATGTATTCAAGCAGATGTAACAGTTATTTTTTTTCTAAATAATCCATTTGATAGTGTATAAGTACTTGTCATTTTATATCTTGAAAATATAATTCTTGTGTCAGGAACCAGCATGTTTAGAATGTATTAGTCAGGTAAAAGGTTTTTAATTTGTCTTATGATGTTTTGAATATATTTCAAAATGTAAAAATTGACCTACTGAATATTACGAATACAACGAATATTACGTTACGGCATGGCTAGTAAATTATCTTCATCTATATCAATTAGTTAAGAGTACTGAAATGCAGCGGAAGATAGACCGTTTTCAGTTCTTAGTTATCAATTATAATTAAATTAGATTAATAGGTAATCTCTTTATTGTAACATATGGCTAATTCGAAATAAAAAAACTTACAACTAAATAAAACAATGGACGGTCTTATCGCTTAAAGCGATCTCTTCCAGACAACCCAGCGGATAATGGTTATCTTGTAAGTACATGGACAGGGTTTTAGCGAATGTTACTGAATACAAGAAAAATAAAATAATTATTAAACTTATTAAACAAAACCAATAATAATTTATGATTATAGCCTTATATAAAATTACCAAAAGTAAAGAAATAAGTTTAGTAAAATTGTAAAATATATATATTTCTTTTTATGTTTATAAGTGCCAAGACGGAGAAGCCAGTGCCTCATGGTGAATAAAAAGTCAGTCCATTACAGTTACAGTGGTGATAACCACTGTCTGTATTAATGCACTGCGCTCGACATACCGAGAAATTAGTTTTTAAGTCTCAATTGCCCGGTTATCTCACTTTTTAACCTAAGACGGTACAATAAATGTTATTGAGCACCTGATTCTGAAACTAGGCTCGTGACCCGTTGTATAGGAGTCAAGACTATTTCATCGGATTTACAGGAAAGCAATCATATGGGTAATCGAAAAACATTGCAAAAATTTGTCTAATCCATTAATAAATGAAAAAATAATTATTTTTTACCTCATAGGTTAGCCTTTGACCACTATCTCACCTGATGGTAAGTGATGATGTGGTCGAAGATGTTGTTCAGGCTAACCTAGAATTACTGGCTCTCAAGGACAGCTGCCGGAACACACCGTTAGGTGCTTGGCGACAGATTTTCTACTTGAGGGTGGTAGCAAAATGCCCTACCACCATGCTATAACGACTGCTACCCTAAGACAACAACCGGAACCGACGGCTTAACGTGCCCTCCGAAGCACGAAACGCTCAGTAGTAATGTCACCCATCCAACTCATGACCGCGGCGGACGTTGCTCAGCTTTGTTGATCGGTTCAGAATGGCTAAGCAAACTCCGCTACGCGGTTTTCATGCGACTATGCACGAACGGGCGATTTCATTGGTAGGTCGCGTGCGGGCCAGCTCCAACGCCGTCCTGGCGATGATTGCGGCCAGGCTCGATTGCCCTTTCCTTCGGCATTGCTGCAATCGACATGTTGCTGTAGCAATGCTGAAGCGAAGGTATTAAGCTGATCTATCGTAGGGACAAGACTATTATATTATTTTTATATTGTGACATTTATACTGTATTTTATTATTATTTCATTTTATTTTATTATTATTTTGATTATGACATTTATACTGATGACATTGATTACTATTTAATTATTTATTTATTGTGCTGCATGTTGAATGAACTTATGTGTCAATTTACCTGAAATAAATGAATTTGAATTTGAATTTAACTATCGAAGGGGGTTTACCATAATCCAGGTTGGCAGGTGTTAGAAGGTAGTTTTCAGAAAACACTGAAGCTCACGCTCTGGTTTTCTCCCTTCATCGCCTCTTTCGAAGACGAATACTCCCACAAGAAAATATGGGAGGCTGAAATTCTGGCTGGCATCCCACGAGGCTCCAATATACGCGATACATGTTTGGAACATATTGAGATTTATTTCCGTAATCCGTGTAAAACCCACGTAAACTCATAAACCGAGTTGAAATAAGTGCTGTCAATAAGGCGTGAGACACGTCTCATACTTTTGCAATTTTAAACCAGCGTACCTTGCAAGCCGCACGTGTCTCTAATACCTACCTATTAGGCCCTGTTCTTTAATACCTGTTTCACCCTGTTGTAATACCAGTTCTGCCCTGTTTTCGACACTAATAACTATGACGCGGTGGCCACGGGATTTATGCTCGGCATGTGAGAGAAGTTTTTGGGTAGTTTTAGTTCATATGAGATTATAAACTGTCTGGATGGTGTGTTCTTGCCAATATTACAAAGGTTCGAGAAGTTTCGGTGAAGTTTTAAGCTACGGAAAAGAAACAGCGATGAACTGGAAAGATTCGGGATTATAGATAATAACTGATTTATTTTTATGGTAGAGGCCTAAACATTTGTATGTACCATTAAATGTACGTATGCAAAGCAATGACGTGGATTGCTCTGGAACATGCCACAAGAAAGGAACTTACTCTGTGCTGTGAAATCTCCCATCATTTTTTTTAAAACTGATAGCCTGACCTTTGACCATTGTATCTCCTGATGGTAAAGCGATGATGTGCTTGAAGATGTTGTTCAGAATTATCTATAATTACTGGCTCTACAAGAGACGGGCATTCGTAAAATGCTCTACCGTCGTGCAAGTATCTGTAGGGTTAGAGAGACGCTGTTGAAGTATGTATTTCATATTTCAGCAGTTCGCATAATAAATGTGTGAAGGGAGCTTCGTGTCTATTTATGGAATATCGACTATATAAGGATGTCATGTTCCAGAGCGCTCTGTTTTATTACAACGACCTCGACAACTCATTATGAGAATATGTGTAATTTTTAAACAGTTTTCCTGAAACGTATTGTTTGATTGATAACATTTTTTGTTTATCAGAGTCGTGGTTTTGTCTTCTTTAATAATACTGATAACATAGGATTCTATCTATTAAGCTGTGATAGCCGAGCGGACGGAGTAGCTATGGATGGTCGTGCCACAATTTCATGGTTTTTCAGTACCGGATTGAGTTTCAACGCATGTGGAAGAGCATTTGGCGAATGCTCGCCTGGCTAGCTACTACTCTCAAGTAGAAAATCTGTCGCCAACCACTTAACAGTGTGTTCCGGCAGTATTCTTTAAGAGCCAGTAAGTAATTTTGAAATTACAGGCACATGAGTCTTAACAACTTTCAATTGTGATGAAATCCATCTGTTATATCTCATTATTATATCTGTTATAATCATTTTACTTCAAATTCATTCAGTTACCACTCTTCCTTAAAATGTGGGATAAAAGTAAAGAGTCAAGAAAAAAATACCAAATTTATTTATTATATTATTAGTTTGTATTATAGAATAGTTGCAGTTGCATTCGTGTACTGTTTATTAGAGTGCGCAGGTATAACATTTTAGCTTTTTCAGTATTGTTAGATATGACAGGACACATATGCATCATCATCATTTAAGCTGCAAGAAGTCCACTGGATATATTCCTCCCCCATCGATTTCCAAATTTAACGGTTAAAGGCGGCTTGCATCCAGCGTCTTCCTGCGACTTTAGTAATGTCATCCGTCCAACTTGTGGGTGGTCTTCCGACGCTGCGCTTGCTAGTTTGTGGCCTCCATTCGAGAACCTTTCAGCCCCATCGACCATCAGTTCTGCGTGCTATGTGCCCTACATATACATACCCAATATACAGGGTTATTGGAAAAATGCTAACAACCTCTTAGGGTTCACTTCTGCTAATCCAACAAACATTTTGAGATGTTTTTTTTGTATTGAAAATAATAATAGTTTTTTTTTTGTGTGGAAAAGTACGTGGACCATCTGATGTAAAAAGTATCTTGTGCCTTTAATATATTTTTTATTACTTTGCTCGATTTATTATATAGTCAAAACTCTATTCAAAGGGAGTGCGGCGCGGTCCATTGTTGCCGCGGCGGACGCTCTTGACTCGGAATAGGCTTTAAAACAGAAAAAAATATATGAAAAAAAATCCTTTTTTTATACATATAATATGTATAATAAATATACAACCCTGTATATTTATTATACATATTTATTATAAATACACAATATACCTACCAAATCGTATAAATAATTACAATCCTATTGGGTAGTCAAGTAAAAAAGAGAAAACAGAAAACTAACAAATAATCAAAGTTTACGTCAAAGATCTTTTCGCAAACTGTATCTTAACTCAATAGTCCTAAAGTTCACTTTAATGACATCCTTAACGCCTTGAAATAACAAAGCCGGCTATATTCTTCTGAATATTCATAATCCGATCCAAATAAATTATTATGTTTCAAGCTGACACATTTTATTTATAGATTCAGGCACCATTTCCCCCGCACAGTGGGAGCGGAAATGACGTCATAACTTTAAAAAAATTGCTCGAAACGTAACTGTTTGCGTTAGCGTTTAGTATAAATTTGGCAAAATTTGACTCATGACCTTATGGCGGAGGGGAAACGTGGTATTAAAGAGAAATGTTTGTTACTTAAAAAGTTACGATAATGGTGGCGAAACGAGACAGTGGTATTGAAACGTTCGTAGTTTGCTTAGCCATTCTTAACCGATCAGCTAAGTTAAGCAACGTCCGCTGCGGCCATGACTTGGACTGGTGATGGCTAGTGGCATTACTACTGACCTTGCACGTGCCTTGGAGGGCACGTTAAGCCGTCGGTTCCGGGTCTTGTCTTAGGATGGCAGTCGTTAATAGGTTGTAGAGCTTTTGCGATTGCCCGCCTGGCTAGCCACTCTCAAGTAGAAAATATGTTGCCAATCACCTAACGCTGTATTCCGAAAGCTGACCTTGAAAGCTAGCAATTCTAGTTTAGTCCGAACAACATCTTAAACCACATCATCACTTACCATTAGGTGAGATAGAGGTCAAAGGCCAACTTATCAGCTATAAAAAAGGGGTCTTTTTTTAGGGTTTCATACTCGATAACGGTACCCTTTTGATAATCCTCAAGTAATGACTTGGGGAACCACATGGTTATGTGGGACTCCGGGCAGAATGCTTGGTTTACCCAATAAAAACCCAGCGATGAGCTGTCCTGCGCCGATGGGGCAAGAAGGGCTCACGTTAGTATTAAATATCTCAATAATTACCTCAGCGACCATTTCATAACCTAGTTGATCTGTTAAGGACGACTTTGTAAGATGCCCTACAAGTGTTCATATTCAGTAAACTGGTAGCGCAATAATGTGCGTGTCCCTCACCGATATACTTTTAAGGAGATGTTAGTGTGTTCAGATTGAGTTCAAGATGTGAGTTTTCAGAGTTTCAATACATTTTTTATGTTATCCTTATGGAATATTATAGTGGGTATTATGACAAGCCCCCTATGAATGGCTGTAATCAGCAGTGGATGATCCAGCTAATACAGTACTGAAACAGTATTGTTCCTATTTGATAATATCAAAATACTAATTTAAGGCGCTTGTTCCACCTCCAGCGAACTGCGATAAGCGAGTAGAGCTGGAAACTAGGAATGAGTGAGCGTCCAGCTCGTAGTAAATAGAAGTTTTTTTTATGCCTGACTGGTTAGCCTTTGACCACTATCACACCTGATGGTAAGTGATGATGTGGTCGAAGATGTTGTTCAGACTAACCTAGAATTACTGGCTCTTAAGGACAGATGCCGGAACACACCGTTAGGTGCTTGGCGACAGATTTGCTACTTGAGGGTGGTAGCTAGCCAAGCGAGCATTCGTAAAATATACACGCAAGCGTGAGTATTATAACATTGGGAATTATAACAAACCCCTTATTAATGGCTGTAATTAATGCATTCGCAAAATGCCCGCCTCTAAAAAAAGTTCCAATAATTGTTTGTTTAGGGAGGACATAGATGCTGGCTACCGCCTGTGCGGTCGTCCAGCTCCACCGGGTTTTGGGCGAGGGCCTGGCCCTACAATAGCCCGGGAGGGAGAAGTGCCGAAGGCACTTCTCCCGAGACGGGCGTAGAAGGCGAAAAGCGCTTTCTACCTCCGTCTCCTGCGGACGCCGAAAACGTGCCGCTACTATAGGAGGGGTTGACAGCGAGCTCAAGGGCACCACTGTGGTTCGGACCTCGGCTTGTCTCGCTGTCGAGAGACATGGGGGGGATCGGAGCAAAATGCCTCTGTGCAACTGCAGTGTTGCACAATTGGGCCCTACTGAATAATACTCTTTGACTATTTGGAGAGCAATTTATCGTGACCTTGTTTTTGCCTCGAGCTCGCCGGCGGGCTCGGTGTTTGATTGTGTGACCTCTAATTACCTCACACCTGGGGATTTTACCTCGACGACTTGCGGATAACGCTAAAGCTGCCAATGTAATGGCTGCGATGGGGTCATCCGGGTCGTCTAATACCTGCCGTGGTCGGCGACGGGGGGGTTTGAAAAATGGGATAGAAGAGGCAGTCGAGTAGTTCGATGCCTGGACAACCAATGGGTTCGGGTGGTGGGGCGCTCGATCAAAGTATCGGCGGGCGCAGTCCTTATTGAACTGCGCTAAAGAGGGAAGGTTTAAGTCGCAATGCAACTCGGCGTTCCGGATATACCACGGGGCGCCGGTTGCATTACGAAGAAAACGGTTTTGGATGACTTGAAGTTTATGAAGGTGGGCCTCACTAGCATGACTAAACACTACTGATGCGTAAGTCATGATGGGGCGGATGCAGGCAGTGTAAAGTGTCTTCTTATTACTAAGAGACATTTTACTCTCTTTGCGAATTAGGGGACCAAGGCGACCCATTACGAAGGCCGCTCTGTTACGGACGGTTGTTATGTGATCGTTAAAGGTGAGATGACGATCAAGGGTGATTCCGAGGTATTTTGTTCTAGGAACCCAGGGAATGGGTTCGTCGAACAAAATAAGCGGTTTCGGGTAAGGGGAGCGTGTCTTCTCAGTAAAGCACATGGCTGTGCTTTTAGCTGGGTTGACCGCGATGCGCCATTTTCGGAACCAGTCACCGATCTCGGTGACGGCCCGTTGAATGACGAAATAGGACTGTCTGTTGATATGCCACCCAGTGGTGTAAATGGCGGTATCGTCCGCATATTGGGCTAAGAATACTTTGGGCTGAGAGCGTGGGATGTCACTGGTATACAGTGCAAAGAGAATAGGTGATAGCACGGAGCCCTGAGGGACTCCGGCTCTGACTGGGTGGGGGGAGGAGAGGGTGCCTTCCACGCGATAGCGAAAGCTTCTGGCTTTAAGGAAGTCTTGTAGGATGAGCACAAGACGTTCTGGCACGCCAAATTGGTATAGCTTGTAGATCAAGCCATTGTGCCAGACTTTGTCAAAAGCTTTCGCTACGTCGAGGAAGACTGCTAGCGTAGTCTGGGGTTTGGGGTACTTATTGAAGCCCTCAATGATGTGCTCCGTGAGGCGGTGCACCTGTTGGACGCATGAGTGTCCGGGTCTGAAGCCAAACTGCTCATCTGGGATAAGGTGGTGTTCCTTAGCATGGGACTGGAGACGGTTTGCAAGTAACCGCTCGTAAAGTTTGCCTAAGGCACTGAGGAGGCTGATGGGGCGGTAGCTGGTGGGGTCAGATGAGCTTTTGCCTGGTTTGTGAATGCCAATGACATTTGCACATTTCCAGGTGTCTGGGAATAAGCAGTGGCTCATAGCAGCATTGAAGATGCTGACTAAGAGATGGATGAGAGGAGGAGAGAGGGTTTTAAGAACCCTGTTGGAGATGCCATCGGCACCGGGGGACTTGCGCGGTCGGAGGGCCTTGATCAGTCTCTCCACCTCAGCGTAAGTCGCTAAAGTGATTGGTGGGAGTTCAGAGGTGACCACAGAGCTTTTACGTTCGACTTCAGCATCCACCGAATCGAGGTGAGCTTGGTCAACGTGATCTACGTTAGGGGAACACTGAGCCTCTAGGCTATCAGCTAGGCACTCAGCTTTGTCTTCGTCAAAGAACGCTGGGACTAGTGGGACTGGTCTGTATAAGGGAGGCATGTCGTTGTGGTTACTTCCTTTCAAACCTCGCGCCAAGTCCCAGTAAGCATGGTGGCTTGGCACGAGGTTTGAAAGTTTATCGCCCCATTGTTGATCACGCAACTCAGACATGCGACTTTGAACCATGCGTTCAAAGTGGCGTTTCTTAGTTTTGTTCTCTTTACTGGGGTAAGAGTCGTAATGTCGGGTCACTGCTTTACTCTCCGTCACCAATCGTCTCACATCCGCTGGAATCACAAGGCGCCGGTCGTCCGGCACTATGACCTCCTTTGCGGATGCACCTACTACGGTGGAGAGGTGATTGGTGAACGAATCGATCGCAAGGGTTACGTCATCTTTTGTCAGGATGTCGTCAGGGATCTTGTCAAGGTCCGGTGAACTGATAGCCTTTAGGGCATCGCCTACTTGCTTCCAGTTCACTATCGTCTTAGTGGGGCGGGGGAGGTCAGTCGTTGGGTCGGGACCTAGTCGCAGTATGATGGGTCGGTGGTCAGAGTGAAGCTCGTGAACCACTTCTATGGAGCGTAACCGGAGTGTTACGCCTCTGAATAGTGCCATGTCAAGCAAGTCAGATCGGTGGTCTTCCATATAAGGGTAGTGAGTGGGCTCAGTGGGCGCAATTATGTCAAAGTTAAGTTCTGCGATTAGGTTTTCAAGTGCAATACCTTTGGGATTGTTGACGTTACAATTCCATAGGATGTGCTTACTGTTGAAGTCGCCAATCAGAATGACGGCGCTTCCTAATGAGAATAGGGCTTCTAAGTCAGCTCGGACGATCGGCTTTTTGCAAGCTTGGTAACAGGACGCTATGACTATAGGTTGATGACCAGTCATAGCTAGGAGGCAACAAGATGCTTCCATATTAACAAGAGTCGGGGTAGGTAGGGGAATGCAGTGCAGGGACCTTTTGTAATAGATAAGAGTGCCTCCCCCACGGGAGTTCACTCTATCATCACGTACCGTTCTGTAATTGGCAAACCTAGGGTTCGCCTTCCCTGGTTTTAGAAAGGTTTCCTGCACGCATATGATATCGATAAGGTGGGTACAACAAAAATCGTGGACGAGGTCACGTTGTCTGAAGAGGCCGTCAGCGTTAAATGACGCTAACGAAACTGAGTACGGTTTCGTGCGTTCGGTTGTACTACCCATAGTGGTTGTACTGGGGAGGGGCCTGGGGGACGAAGCGCTTAAGGGCGCTTAGTAAGTTTGCGTGTTCCAATGTGTATTGGATCACGTCCGCTGGGGATTGAGCGTATTGCATCTTGTGGAATAGCTCTTGTACCTCATTGATGTCAACCGACATAGCCAGATCGCTGACTAGGTTGATTGCCTCTTGAAGAGGGGCAGCCATCAACGGCATAGGGGGAGCTTGTGGCCGGGAAGCGGCGCGGGGAGGGGCGCGAACGGTGTTGGCAGCGGGTGCCGGGAGCGCGGGGCGAGCCGGGGCCGGTGCGCGGGCAGGGGCCGCGGCGCGGGCGGGTGCGGGTGCGGGCGCGGGTGCGGGCGCGCGGGCCGGGGCGCGGGCGGTAGCGACGGTCTTAACCATACTGGGTGGTTTAGACCATGCGTTACGGGCTGGGAGCGGCGCGGGTATTACCTGTGAGGCAGGTACTACCGTGAGTTTAGGGCTTACCCGTTGGTAGCGGTCATAAGAGGGACGGGTCGGCCTATGCCTTGCCACCCTGTGGTTCACTCACGGTGCTTTAGGGCAACCACGGTAATTCGCGGTATGCCCTTGAGCACCGCATAGAACGCAACTGGGTGGGTCCGGCGAGTCCCGGGTGCGAGTGCACGCTGCTGTCGCGTGATCGCCTAGGCACTTAACGCACCTAGCGCGAGCGAAGCAGAAACGGGAGGCGTGCCCGTATAGTTGGCAGTTATGGCACTGCGAGGGACTCCCATTCTTGTATGGGGCTTGGACATCGAGTCCTGAGAGGCCACAGACCTTTTTTAAGTTAAAAATGGCCTTGCCTTCAGGAGTACGATCTAGTACTACGAGTACTAGATCGTAGGGACTGCGGTCCTTCCCGCTGTACATGCGGTGAACTGCATGTACGGGGAAGTCTTGTGCCTTCAGGTCGGCACATACCGAATCGGTATGTACCTCCTTGGGCACACCGCGGATGACCACTCGGAGGACTTTCTCCTCTTCGAGCGCATAAGTGTGGAAGCTTATGCTCTCATTGCGGAGGAGTTTCGTTAGCGCTCTGTGGTCGCTAATGGTGGACACTTGAACTTTAATGCCCTGCTGCGTGGAGCGGGCATTAGTATAGTGGATCCCACGATCCGAAACTAAACGGGACAGCATGTCCCATTTGGTTTTGTCCTGAATGAACAGGGGCGGAGGTGGTTTTTCGCGGCGCGCGCTCGCGTCCTGAGGGGACGCGGCAGTGGTGGCCGGAGCGGAGGGAGGAGACGCGGGGCGCGGGGCGGGGGTCGGTTTCTTGCCGGAGGCGGGGGCCTTAGCGGGTGCCTTGGCGGGAGGGGCGGAGGTTGCGCAACTAGCGGCTTTAGGAGCACGCTTGCGTTTCCTATCTACGACGGTATAGCCGTCGTTGTCTGAGTCCGAGTCGGTGCGTAAGGCGCGACTCGGATCTACCTCCATCTCCGCTTCGGAGTCCGAAGTGGGCTCGACAACGGCGAAGGAGGGACGGGTGCTCGCTGGCCTCCCGATCGGTGAGCGCGAGCGAGACCTCTCACGGGGAGGGGCTGCCACCGTGCGTCTGTTGTCTGGGCCCGGAGCGGGCGAAGCCGGACTGTCCTCTGAGAAGGACCGGGTCAGAGGAGGGACGTTGGCCTCCGGGATTGAAGTCCCGGAGGGAGCAATAAGAGTGTCCGTGAGGCGGGCACTCGCTTCCTCTTCGAGGAGTTGCATATGAGCAACATACAGATCGGGGTGGCGGAGGGCGAAGGTCTGAAGGACCTCCACCTCACCGTTAGAGGGACGTTGCATCCTGAGGGGAATACTCAGGATGGCCTAACGGGTTCTGTCTCCCTCTCGCAACTCGTGAGCTCACTTGTGTGAGAGGGAGTGAGTACCTATGGTGTGCCCTAGTTGTGTACCCTCTCCGAGCTTTTTTCTCGGCGGAGAGGGGTGCTCCTAATGCTGCTCCGGGGTTGACTAGGGGCGACCCCAAGGCCAGTTGTCCCGGAGCCCAGCTTGCTTCGGCTGACCCGTGAAGCGGGAAAGGCCACGGTGCAAGGTTAAACCAAAACAACAACAGTGGCCGTTGTCACCGTAGGGTGTCACACTGCGACCGCAGCAAATGGCGGATTTGATCGTTCAGACGGGTTTGGCTGACGCTACCCCACGCCTGAACGACGTCGCTTAACAGCACAAAGTGTGTTGTTACGCGCACTGTTACAATGTTGTGTCGAGTAGTAAAGTTGTGAAATGCGCACCGAAAAGTGCGGTCAAAACAAGACCACCAGCCCGATATGATGTTGTTGTGTCGAAACAAGGGACTTGGGTAGGTGGTAATGCCTGACGTCTTAGAGCGCCTCTGCGCGACGGCACGGCGAGCTCGTAGCTCACGTTGCACGGCGTTCGGCGGCTGCTCAGCTTCTGCACACAAAACAAAACTTCGTCAGGACTGCGTATTCCAAGGCACTGGTCTGCAACTAGCGTCGGAACGATGACCCGAGTGAGACGGCAATAGTGCGGGGACTATTGCGGTCTCACTGGGAGACTAGAGACTCACTACTGGCGCAGCTGTAGACAGGTGTGCACGGCGTGGCGGCACAGGTCGGAATCAAGTTCCAATAATTTTGGTACTGCGCTTAAAGCTAGAGAGGGCGACGGGCAATCCCTCGCACATTGCTCGGAGCGAGAAGGAATCTCGGCCAGTAAGCTTCAAATCTTAGCCACAGTTTTGACCACCAGTAAACACAGTTGAGAGAGCTCGCTCTTGTCGCTGCAATAAACTAGTGCAGAGCAAGTTCTCGCCGCAGTGTAAACAATCTGCCCTCAACTATTAATGCATCTCTTTTGTTAACAAGAGATCTGTATGTTTTTGTCATTGCTTAAAAAAATATTCGACAGTATGGCTGTGTTCCCAGTAGGAAAACTGTTAGCATCCGACTGAGTGAGCCGCAAATTTGAGTTAACTGCTAACTCAAATCAATTTTCGTGCGTCGCAAGCAAACTGTTATGAGTTAGCCGGTTATTTAGGTCGACCGACTGAATTTTCACTTTAATATTGTTGTACGACGGGAGTGGTCGTGTTGGTCACGATGGATATTTTTGAAGTAATAGTTAATGAAAGAGGATAAAAAGAAGCACTGGGTGTACACCCATCACACGTTGATAGCTTCTTTCCAACAATTCCAACTGTCCGCATGAATAGTTTGCCTACTGGGAACACTGTCTAACTCGCTTGCTCGCGTAGTGGGACAAGGACCTAAAACAGCTCTGAGTGCCTTGTCGCTTTTTCGCTTTATTGGCAAATTAATTTATTTAAGATCGCGGCTCATAAATGTTTCACTTACACAAGTGAGTCGTAGATAATTATTATGTATGATACAACAAAATAAATTATTTGCCTGACTACAGAGCACGTCTTCAGGTGTAACAGGAGACACCGCAAAGCGACAATACAGCTCCTGTTCAGCCATATCGCAAATACATAACGTGTAGCTCGTAAATATTCGTTATGTTACAAAAATGTTGTCGAAATATTGTTTACCCGCGATTCCCGCCGCGCCGTAAACAAAATGTTTATATTTTTATCTCGCTCCATGATTTTACTGCGGGTTACATGTACTGCGAATTTGAATTCATAACTTGTGAAGAGAAAATATAATATTTTTTGTGGCGGTAAAAGCAAAGGTGAGGGTGCCCTTTGATGTCTATGATTCTACGGTTTGTAGGTATCGGTAAATGTAACGGTGGCAAATTATGTTATTGGGAAATGTGGAAATGTTTTATTTTGCGTTTTTGGAAACGGGACACAATGTTCGTTGTAATCATTTGAATGATTACCATTCCATGTTTATTTTTTTTCTATACCCATATCTCGTTGTGTCGTTATCTACGAATAAATATGTAAATATATATATATATATGTCAAGCCACAGAACAAAAGGGCCAGATTTATCACCAGTAATTCCCATAAATAAGCTACCCTATCTGCGAAGCAATAAAGTGCACTTCAGCTCGTAGAGCTCGGAGTACCTAAAATTCATATTCACCTACGAGTCGTATCACTGATCTCCTCTGACGCGACATGCACCGTAGAATAATCCCATCCGGACTGATATGCCGATGTAGCTTTGTGCCTAATGTATTTGTCGAAAACAGCAGAACGCAAACATGACCGCGGTGGCCGTGGTTTAAAAAGTGTACCGTGCTGCGCAACAACATTAACTCGATGCAACCAAATGGATGCGATTATTTCTAAGCACCAAAGCAATCAACTAATCCAATTGAATTTGTTATTTATTTTTGTTAATTGTAAACTAAATGCGTCCGAAATTAAATCGGTAACTGTATGAGAGTTACACTTCATAACATATTTCGTAGAAGTTACCTAAAACAAACTCGGGTAATAAGGTATTTATTTATGTATTATTTTAATAACAATCTTTATAAAGATTGTTAACGAGATATGTATTCCTTATATCCATATATTTATTCCTTATATTCCATACCTTACCGTGGGATAACATCAAAGGCGACCATGGGAAAGAATGAAATTACTTAGCAGTAATGATTTACCCGTGGGGTGCCGGGTTAGAATTGCCCTCCCCATTTCTTCCCGTGTGGGTGTCGTAAAAGTCGACTTAGGGAAAAATACAAGAAGGTGGGCAGCAGCGCCTTCGTAAGAAGTAGTATGCCATCTTGCACTGCGATCCCCAAGCCGCCTGCCAAGCGTGGGGATTATGGCAAACACCCCCTACATAGGGGAGGCAGTGTTCAGCAGTGGACGATCCGGCTGATACAGTAATGATATAGCAGTAACTACTATGTCCTGCCGCGCAGTTTATCCATAGTTAGAATTCCGGCGGAGTTAAGCAGGTTTGAGCTTCAGCGCCGGTATATTAGGGCATTTTGCGAATGCTCCTTTGGGTACCCTCCTCAGAAAACCTATTGCTATGTACCAACCTGACTGTGCGCTCCACAGCTATCTTAGAAAGTCAGCATCCATTCAAGGCTAAGCCTGTTGATCCGACAAAAATCATCAGTTACCAACAGGTGAGATAGTTATCCTATGACCTGTAAAAATGCATCATGACAATAATTTCGTTGATGTGAGCATGGTGTTGCTGCACATAGAGCACACAACAGCTGACGCTGTCATCGTTGCCTGAGTAGGTGTAATATATTATCTATTAATTAATATCTTTCCAAGAAGGGTTTGCGTCATTCAATTTGTACAAAATGTTTTTAACACATAACATAGGTAATTTATGTTAGAAAAAAAAATAGCATTTTATTTCTATTGTGTGTCACAATTTGATTTTTTTTTTTATGCCTGATAGGTTAGCCTTTGACCACTATCTCAACAGATGGTAAGTAATGATGTGGTCGAAGATTTTGTTCAGGCTAACCTTTAATATTGTTAGAAAAAGATTAAGATTCATCATGAACACAGGCCTCCCCATATAATGCCACAAAGAGTGGCTACTAGCCACTTGTAATCATTGGCTACACGCGACTTTTACGATGTCGTCAGTCCACCGAAAATTTTTACTAATAATTATGAATAATTAATCCTCATAGATATCCTCAAAGAAATGCCTGAAGAAATGCCGTGATGAAATTCATCATAAGTTCCAAATGTATAAGAAAAGCCTCAGTCTTTGAAGTGGCAACACTAACGCTATTGACGGTTTTGACGTTCAAAATCCACATCAATTTTGCTTACAAAAGTATAGTTTCCTCCATCAAATTTTAGACTCAATATCTTTAACACAAGGTCCAATATTCTTTGTAGACCTCGATCAATTTATTCCTGCATGCGTCACTAGAGGGCGCTTAAAGCTATTAATGACCTCGGGGTTGGCAGGGCCCGTCAAATGCGATTATTGGACGCCATTGTTTTCATATCCTGCGGGGGTATCGGCAAAGGTCGATTGTATTTTCATATGTAACATACTACAAGTAAATACTTAGCTTTATTGAACGGGGAAAAATAATAATGAGATAACAAAGTTTACTGGAACGACATATTAAACAAAAGCATACCATATAACAATAACAATGCTGCTGATGAGGTTTGCTTTCGATGCCTTTGTTTAAATCGCGAGCAAGCAATATCTTAGGTAAAATAATATACATAAGCATTGAAATAGATATTTTATTAGGTAGGTATAAACTGTTTTTTAATGTCGTGTCTCAGGATGAATTTCGTCAGGATTAATTTTGTCGACTGCACTGCGCATGTCACCTTGAGATAAACAGTTGTTAAGTCTCATGTGCTTGTACTTTTACTGCTCTCAAGGACTGCTGCTGGAACACAGTGCTAGGTACTTGGCTACAGATGTTCTACTTGTGGGTGATTGTAAATGTTTTCAGTCAATTCAGCGTTTATTAGGAAATATTAGGAAGCACATGAGACTTAACAACTGTTTATCTCAGGGTGACATGCGAACGAAGCCTATGGTTACTTCCAGGAGGCTTCGTGTCACTACCATAATCATCAGTTTTCATCTTTGTCTGCGCGGATTTAGCAGGTATTTACAAATAAAAATTAAGTTATACGTATCTTCGCTATACTCTTGACAGAGTGGTCGTGGTTGTCACATTAGGCGTTGTGACACGCCGTACAATCTATCGCTATTCCTTTCGCTCCGCTGCCTTCCTGGTACGCTCGTGGACGTGGACGATCTAGAGCAGCCTTCACTTGGTCCGTCTAACGCATGGGTGATTTGCCGCGAGCTTTTTTGCCATCCACTTTTCCCTGCACTACAAGGCGTTCCACAGACGGCTCCTTGCCGCGAAACATGTCCAAACAAACTGAGAATTCGACCCTGTATGATACGCTATATTATTATGAGTATGTTAACTACTTTATTTAAAATAATACTTTATTTAAACTGTATACGTTAAACAACAGTTTTTCGATAAAAAAAACACACTAGCTTAGAGGCGGGTCTCTTGCCAATGCTTATCGAAACATTGAACATAACATATAACTTTATTTCGCTTTGTCTGCGCAAGGGACGAGCCTATACACAAAAACTTTGTTTCGACACGCACTGTAAATTTATTTGGTTCACGTAGTATAACTTGCTCATTCTTTGGTTCAAATATCAGTGTGCAGCCTTCTCTGCCTAAAATACGGAGTTAATGTTTAGATGTTTTCGTCATGCCACGGAAAGGATCAAAAATAGATTTAGCTTTGACCATGGACCCAAGTTAAATTTTTTCGTGTTCATTGTTTTGAATAACATCGGGGGTTTTCTGAACAGGATCAATAAACTAGTATCTATTATTTATCTTTCAAATATAGAACGATATAGAAACGTTACAAAAAACACCACAAAACGAAACACGCAACAGGAACAAATAAACCGCGATCCACGTTCTAGTACCCCGGGTAATAAACGACCGAAAATTGCGGCGAGAAGCGTTCAACTTTCGTTTTCCGCCAACAAATTATAACAGAAAGTGTTTGCAAGCGAATTAAAGTAATCGCAAAACTCGAAGAATACGATTCTTAAGAAAAGTAATTTTGGGAACGACGACTCGTGATTTAATAGAAACGTTTTGGGATTTTTAATGTTAAATGGTTTTCTTGGTTTGTTTGCACACGTCACACTTTTTATAGGATCGTTAGTCGTAAGAGGACTCATTTCACTATGGATTATCATGAAATATTTTATCTGTGTCAGATGGGAATCGCCAGATATTTTTTTTGTAGATGCACAAAGTGGGATCATCTAACTATAATTAGGTAAATTTAATTCTTCTACTGGCACCTAAGTTTTTCTTGCTTTTCTATATTTAGTGCTGAATACCGAGTTGTTAAAAATGTAGAGGCATATTTTTAACGAGACTAGTAACAGATTGTGTTAGTTTTAAATTGGAGATAAAAAATGCCGATGAAAAAAATGGATACCCCGCTCCTCGTAACAGATATAAAGCACTCCCAACTACAGCGTATGCCTAGTGTTATTTTTTAATATTTTTTATTTATTTTTTTATAAATCTACACTCTACAGACTGCAAAGTCCGTGACATGTTTAAATTTTACATTACACAATACACATTAAATTTTTTATTTAAAACAAGAAATAAGAAATAAGAAACATGCAAAATTCTAAGGGGGAACAGTGTTAAAATTAAATCGCCTTCTTCAACCATTTGTTATAGTAGTAACAGTAACCAGTAACCAGTAGCGGTCAACTGTTGACATAGAACGTAATTGTACAACGAAAGCAATAAATATTTATTATTATTTAATATTATTATGATTATAACGTGAAGCGCTCAGCGTAGTTTGATTTACCGTTTTAATCGATCAGCTAACTTAAGCAACTTCCGCTGCGGTAACGAGTTCGATGGGTGACCGCTAGTGGCATTACTACTAAGTGTGTGCACGTGCTTCGTAGCTCACATTAAGACGTCGGTTCCAGTTGTTGTCTTAGGATGACAATTTGTTAGTGATAACATGGTGATAGGGCATTTTGCGAATTATAATTATACCTACCACCGCTAGCTACCACCTTCATGTAGAAAATCAGTCGCCTCGTACCTAACGGTGTGCTCCGTCAGCTGTCCTTAAGAGCCAGTAATTCTATATTAGCCTGAACAACATCTTCGATCACAAATTTGTCATTTTGTAATCTTCGATCACATTATCCCTTAACATCCGGTGAGAAAATGGTCAAAGGCTAGCCTGTCAGCTATAAATAAAACAAATATATTGCTAGAGCCATGTTGCAAATATTTAAAGACAAATATATAGCTTACAGTTGATGCTAAGTGTTAATTATGACAGGTGTTTTTTATAGTTTGCTTAAGCTGTTTTGGTTTAACAAAATTAACTTGTTGGACAATGAGGGCCATGGGCATTAGAAGAGAAATGCTTCGTCTACTTGACTCAATACCAGTGACCTACATTTTCGCTATTATAGATAGATAGATAGATAATTCTTTATTGTTACACCACTTATTATACAAAAATAACATCAAAAAGGAATCTTACAATTAAGTGTCACAATGGGCGGCCTTATCACTAATAGTGATCTCTTCCAGGCAACCTTTAGATGGAGAGGAAATACAGGAATAACAAGACGGGTGTAATAAAAGATAAAGGTACAATCAAATCAAGACAAAAATACATGACTAAAGAAAATTAGTAATGAATCACAAACAAGAAAAAAAAATAACTACTAATACATAACAAAACACTAATACATATTGAAATATTATAGATATTTATATAATTAATACATTGATACACTTACACGATGTTTATATTATACATTAATTCTTTATTATATTATGATCAATTATTATATATCAAATATTATATTCAGGTACATTAATGGTTTTACCGAATATAATCTCGAATCGGCATTAATGATCAACCGTTTGTACCGCCGTGGGCTGTGGGGATATACTCGTATAAAGCGATTGCAGTGGTCGCAAATATAAGTTCAATTAGTAATTATTGCATTGAAACTGAAAAATTGCATTATTTGGCCAATGATGGCCAATGATGGCCGAGCGGTTATAGCTAGGGACTGCCGTGCTGTAGGTCCCTGGTTCGATCCCCACCCCCCCCTTGAGCTTCACCGCATGGTGGAAGGGTATTTTGCGAATGCCCGCCTGTCTAGCTACCACCTTCAAGCAAAAATCTGTCGCCAAGCACCTAACCGTGTGTTCCGACAGCAGTTCTTGAGAGCCAGAAAACATACAGGCACATGAGACTTAACAACTGTATCTCTCAGTGTGACGGGCGCAGTATGTATTCATCACATGACGAAATGCGTCTATTATAGGCAGACGTTACTGCTTGACATCAGGTGGGCGTCGTGCTTGTTCCGCAATCACAAAAATTAAATCATTGTATTTGTATATATTTTGTTCTGTTTTCTTTCGAGAAATTCATCATCTTTATATTTGTGATGGCGTATTTGTAAATCACTATCTATGGTGTTTAAAAGAAAAGCAATATTATAGTATGAATGAAGTTATTCGTCTTGGGGGTACTAAATATTTCGTTATTTTCCTAACCTCATTCCGTTCTTTTGGTGTAAGTACAAGTTGTCTTCTTCAATAACACATGAACATATTGTTGCTGGCAACACAGAATATAACACAAGGACGTGATTGTAAACAGATTTTTTGAGAATTAACAACTATGTCACAAGGTGACGGGCGCAGTGCAATTTGTGACTTGTGACAAAATGGATCTGTTTTGGGCAGAGGTTAGTCCGCTTAACGTCGGGTGGGCCTCGAGCTTGTTTCGTCACAATAACACAAACAAGGTTTTTTTATGCCTGATAGGTTAGCCTTTGACCACTATCTCATCTAATGGTAAGTGATTATGTGGTCGATGATGTTCTTCAGGCTTACCTATAATTACTGGCTCTCAAGGACAGCTGCCGGAACACATCGTTAGATGCTTGGCCACATATTTTTTACTTGAGGGTGGTAGCTAGCCAGGCGGGCATTCGCAAGCCTTACCACCATGCTGTAACGACTGCCATCCTAAGATAACAACCGGGACCGACGGCCCTCCGAAGCACTGAAGCGCTCAGTAGTAATGTCACCAGCAGTCACCCATCCAACTCATGACTGCGGCGGACGTTGCTTAACTTTGCTGATCGGTTCAGAGTGGCTAAGCAAACTTCGCTACGAGCGCTTCTAAAATTGGTTCTAGGTTTCATGGCCACCCACCGTGCAACGTCAACCATACTTAAGGAGACCTTCATTACTATTGTTGGTGGTATGTCTTACCTTTGTCGTATCTTTTGGGTAATCAAACGGTCTTTTCACCTGTAAACATCACTTCTGGCCAGATCTGGCCACGCCACCCGGTCCGTTGTCATCATAGTTGGCTAGATTTAGACAGGTGTTTAGTTTCGAAGTTCTAGTCAGACTATCCTTATGCTCTTAACTGGCAACTGGGGCTTGACATCAATATATTTATTAATACAGTTTTGAATCGATTTTAATGGAAGTCTGTCTGACAGTGAAGGATAATGATATATAACAATTCGCTTTTCTATATGGAAAAAGTGACACAGATCAACCTAATTTGTAAAATATATCTTTACTTTACAAAATAGAACATCATTTTTCATTCAGTAAGGGCTCCTTAGCGCGTGTCTGACTCACACATAACCGGATTTTATTATTTGTTGTTTGAGAGTTTCTTACAGAATCTCAGTAATTTCTACACTTGGTATATAATGCCAATTTTACGGTAAAATAAAAAACAAACAACCGGAATTCGGATATGTCCCTTTATTTTTGTTGATAATCATTTGATTGGCAGTATAATAATACTCATTCTATAAGAATTTCAAAGTTGTTATCAACCTATTTGTGTTCACAAGATAGGTACGAGTAGGATGGACGTATGTATGGACAACAAACGCTAAGTAATTGAACCCATTTTCGCGTACGCTACTCCAAATTACAACTTAAATAATGTTATAATATTAATTAATATCAGGTTGTATGTTGTACATAATATTTTTCTTTTACCTTGTTTCAGGCAACTGCTAGCACCTAATTTGAAACAAACACAATACCTCGCAAACGGAGCAGAGAGTGATATACGAACGGTAAGCCTTTTAATACAATCTAAGTTATACATTTCAAATACGAAGCTCGAAGACAATTACGAATTTTGTAGGATCACATAGCACCACCTGCCACTACTAAATCGTTTAATTGCATTTCCGAAACACTTTACAAATTCCGCCCTTTGCAATCGAAACGGGGCATTCCAACTTCTTTTTTAGCGAGGAGCAGATTTTTTCCCAATTCTGAATAGCCGACAGTCGATTTGAGCGAATTCGTCGATGTCGTACCTTGGTTCAACTGATTTGAAGTGGCTAGCTAGATTTGTAAAGTGTTAGGTATTTCTATTGTATTTTGAGTATTTTCTCTATTTTCGGAGTAAAGGTACAAGCATTTTTGAGTGTAATTTGTCAGTACTCATAGCATTAAAAGGTAACTTCTCCGTCCTTCGTCCAAATCAAATCACACGGCACAAATACTTACAGCTCCAACAAAAATGACAGAATTGCCTTACACTTTCGTTAAAAAACGCATATTTAATAAAAGTAACATAGTTAATTTCATAGATTCCCTTAGTAAACTCACCTTTGAAAACGTCTATACGGAAAGTTGTTGTAATAATGCATTTGATGAGTTTTTTAATATAATTATACTATTTTATAATCTATATTTCCCCATCGTGAAAAAAAAAGTATGCAGAAAGCGCTATAAATGGCTAACAAAGGGATTAAAGACATCTACGAAACAAAAACGGTGTCTCTATCTGCAATACAGAAAATCATCAAACAATAAGAAAAAACAAGAGTATATTAAGTATAGACGTCTACTAAAAAAATGTATAATTGAATCTCAAAAAATAAGTAATGACAAACATATAGTGAACTCAAATAATAAAGCTAAATTCACTTGGAATATAATTCACAAAAACACTAATTCTACACCAAATACTCGTGACATAACGTGCATAAAACATAATAATATTATATATACAAAACCAAATATCATAGCAAATCTGTTTAACGATTACTTCATAAATGTCTCAAGTGAAAAAGATGACAACTGCAATAATGGTGGTGATATAAATGTAATAAATAACAAAACCAAGTCTATTACAGAATCAATGTTTCTTAGACCAACCTCGTCAGATGAAGTGAAGAAAGGTATACTAGGACTAAAAAACACAAATTCAGTAGGTTATGATTGTGTACCTACACGTATCCTTAAAGAGGCTGTTAACATAATAGCAGCACCACTAACACACCTTGTAAATAAATCTTTTAGTGAAGGTATATTCCCTGAAAAACTTAAACTGACAATTGTTAAACCCTTGCATAAAAAAGGAAAACGTACCTACTTAAGAAATTATAGACCTATAGCACTTATACCTACAATTTCAAAAGTCTTTGAAAGACTTATGCATACACGCCTGATAATGTTTTTTGATAAACATTCAATATTAGCATCAGAGCAATGTGGATTTAGAAAGAATAAATCAACATCCATTGCTGCCTTTGAACTTCTTAAAACCATATACGAATGCCTTAACAGCAAGAAACTTGTGTCTGCCATATTTATGGATATGAGCAAGGCTTTTGACCTCGTTTCTCACAAAATTCTTTTAGACAAATTATTTACAAATGGCATTAGGGGTAACGCGCAGAACTGGCTCAAATCGTACGTAACAGGTAGAATAACAGGTAATATGTTGAAATTTCTCGGGTTAACCAAAAAACAAAAAATATGTGTACATTTAAGTCTAAAGTAAAAAAAATTAAAACTGGTGTTCCTCAAGGAAGCATTTTGGGCCCCCTGCTGTTCCTTATTTATATTAATAATTTGCCGAATTGCACAAGTCATCAGATGGTATTGTTTGCAGATGATAGTACAGTCATTATTACTGCTGACGACCAATATACTATTAAACTCGAAATAGAAAAGACCTTACAAAAAATTAATGCGTGGATGAAATGTAATAAACTAATGCTCAATTTAGATAAAACCAAAATCATAAGCTTTCGATTTCCTCAAAAAACGCTTCATCCACTGAATGTCACACTCAATGGCACACAAATAGAAGAAGTACAAGACCATACATTTCTGGGACTCGTAGTCGATCGCGAATGTAATTGGAAAGCACATATACATCAAGTCAACAATAAAATAAGCAGATTTGTATATGCGCTTAGAAAGCTAAGACAAGTGACTTCGATAAAAACAACCATGTCTGCATACCATGCTTACGTACATTCGAACTTAAGGGACGGCCTCATGTTCTGGGGCAACTCGACGGATAAAGATAGATGCTTTATATTTCAGAAAAAATGTATCAGAGCCATAACTGGCATAAAGAAAATTGAGAGCTGTCGTTCTCACTTCGTAAACCTAAAAGTAATGACCCTGTGCTCTCTTTATATTTACGAATGTTGCGTGTTTGTAAAGCACATTTGTAAATATTATCAGAAAAAGTCTTCGTTACATAACATTAATCTAAGAAATAAGGACGATCTGGTTACTACTAATCCTAAAACTACAGCGTATCATACAAGTGCATTCTACACTCCAATCGTTTTATTTAATCACTTACCAAAAAATATTAAAAATGCTCCTTTCGACTATTTCAAAAAAATATTATTTAAATTATTGACTATGAAATGTTTTTACACATTAAATGAATTTATGTTTTATAACTTTGACGCGTAATGAACTCTGTGACTGTTGTATGTATTAATTGTATTGAAATATTATTAACATTTAAATCCATTAATTTACTAATGAAATCAAATCGAATAATGCGTGAGATGTTTAAAATATTCAGTATATGATGCTAAATGTTCAGTATATTATTAGGAACAGTTTTTGTATAAACTATACATACTTAAACAAGTTATGTATAAAAACTAATTTGCATGCTTAATAGTAAGTTATAGAGGTTGACAATGTTCATGCACTAATACCAGCATCCTATGTACTCTATAATTACGCAAATAAACGTTTGAATCTTTGAATGTCAAGAATCCTAATAAGTCCAATTGTTATCATATTAAAGTAACACCGTATTAAAACAAATAGGCTTTGAAACATTTTAAGCCTATCATGTAAGAACAGTAGTCAATAAGTGATTATTCTTAGTAATTTAAAAACATGTAGGTATAATACAAAAATAATACAAATTTATAAGTACGCTTTGTTTAGCAACAAGACCAATCTCTTCAAGATTTACGGGCATACTGAAACTTTGTAATATTCAGCAATAAAATGCACACTTGGACGCTGAAGATTAAATGTAGGCGGAACAAATTGCTTCCTAGAACAAACTATACATACTTAAGATCAATTCATAATGTACTTTGTTGGCCGATCACTGCTCGGAATAGATGTACTCTTAAAGTGAGTTTTGTCACACTTTTTACCTAGCGCCTTTTTTGCCTCTTGAAAGCTCGGCTAAAGCTAAAATATTTCTGTGATAAGTCTTAAAAAATTGAAAGTGCAGTAGTATTACAGTAATATAATTAAGATTATTGACCGCTAATAAGCTATAATTATATATATGTCAGATATCACCGCGATCGATTATGTACTCATCTAATAGACGTTTCAGTTTTCAATTATTATAGTATTACAGCAAGTGCAGATATAACAATGAAAAGCTCTTCTGACCACAAAATATTTTTTTCAGACTGAATATTGAGATATATTCGCCGTTGTTGTGATCATAGACGAGTTAATACCAATATAAGAAAAAACTCTTTAGATATTAATGAATTCATATATATGTGTGTTGTTTAAAAAATACAGAACCCATATGGTTGCTGCTTAATTAATAGTAAGAAATAAAATTTGTATTGATACGAATAACAATACAAAATTTTACTAAGCGAAATGTTAGTTTATGATTTCAAGAATAATATACAATGGAATCGTATTTTCGAATTAGACAACGTATCTCTCATATCCTCTTAATTTTTTTTTTCCGGCGGTATGCCTTTATTAAACAAAATACTATGAACTATATATAACACTACAGCTACTACAATAAAAGCATTTAGACAACCTATAAGTCATAGCAGACTCATAGGCAGTCCAAATGCCCACTCCCAGTTGGCAGCGTGCCCAGCATGCTAGCAGCATTGGCATTGCCCCGTTGAATTTAAAAAAAAAAACCTAATTAAATTAAACTTTGCAAAAAAACTTTTCAAACTTTGCCTTTTGAAAACTACTTTAAGAAATATAATTGTATATCAAACTAGCAATCGTTTAAACGAAGTCTAGAATAATGAAAAGCAATGGCTTGATCTACGCTGGAACTTGTCTGCCTATAACACACCTATTCACTCTGCATATGAAGGCTTCTAGATTGTATCATGAGGAAAAGTCGCTGGTAAATTGTTCCATAAATCAGACGTACAGATAAATAAAGTTGGGCGAAAGCGCTATAGACCATGATTCGATACCTCGGATTTGAGCTATTTAAGAAAACTTCTAGAAACTTCTTGTCCGATAAAAGAAATTTAAGTTATGAAACAAGTTTACTTTTAAGAATCTTTGTAAATAATTTTACAAGAATGAGAATAGCGAATAATACCGTGATCGTAGGCTAGAATTAATATAGCTCTTTCTTGTAAACCATCCAATTATATTAATAATTATTTTCAATCCGAAGTTAAATTTCAAGTCCGATGAGTTTAACGTAAACAGACAATGATTTCAATGTGAAGATATGCCTTAGGTTAGAAATTGTAAAGAAAATTCTCTTTTAAATTCAACGCCATCTCTTTGATTTCGTGGTCACTGTGTACAGATACAGTAATGCGTTGTACAAAAAAAAATACGACTTATTATGTAACTAGTAGTTTCTGTACGACGCACCCCATTTGTTTTAATTTATAGAAAGTTTTATTAACACATTGTTGACTTATTAATAAACAATTATAGTAAAGCCACTTTTTTTACTGTTGTTTAAAATTAATTAAACGTTATTAAGCAACCGTTCACCACTAAGTTTGATATTTTGTGCACTTAACTTGTGGCGCAGACTGAGCACGCGTCGGTGTTACGCCGTTGAACTCCGTCAAATGTTGAACATTCCAAAATTCCAAAAGAGCATCTGGCATGTCCTTACTAAGTGATAATATCAATGTAAACAGACTACAGATTCATATAACAAAATGAATGGTAATAAATAATTTGTTTAAACACGCAATTTGAACGGAGGAAATACCAAATAATATTATTTTGGGTAGTCAAACGTAATAAGGGAATATATAGATTTCACAGAACAAAAATACACAAAGAGGTAATTATTAAATAAACTATAAGAGAACAATAATTATTAGCAATAAGCTTCCTACATAATAGAGCAAGTACTTTTTCGAATGCATTTTCTTATATATACTATTTACATTTCTAAGCCATTTCAGATAGTCCAATGAAAAGTTACATTTGGGGTTGCGTTTCTTAGAGGACGCAATTTTATTTTTTTTATGTGTAGGGGGGGTAAGTGTAAAGCTAAAATCAAGTTTGTGGGGTCGCCACCCTTGTCCCACGGCCGCCATCTTGAAAATAGGGACTGAAACATTTTTTTTATCAGATAAATAGTTTAAGAGATATATCGTAACAACCGTTTCAACCCCTATTTTTAAGATGGTGGCCGTGGGACAAGGATGGCGACCCCACAAATTTGATTTTAGCTTTACGTTGACCCCCCCTACACATCAAAAGAATAAAATTGCGTCCTCTAAAAAACGCAAGGTAAGGCCTAAAAAATTTAACAATTCAATGGACTAAGAATGCATTATCGACTAACGTCACTATACGTGAGTAAACATTTTAATTTATTTTTATGTACCTAGCGTCACTTGCGCTCTCAAGAGAAATCTAACAATATCTCGTACATTAAAATTCACCGGTGTAAAACATTTGCATTCAAATCTTAATACAATTGCATTCTGACTAAAATTACTTAATTAAACTATTTTCAGCTCTTTGACTGTCTTGCGGATGAATAGCCTGTTTTTTATTCATCAACCTACACTCCGCAGGAAAAAGGGAAAACAAAATACCTATCTGCTTCTTATAAAAAATGAATTTTCAATTTAGCCACTCACCTAACGAAATATTTGATAATATTAATCTATTTTAATTGACTTCAAAAAAAGGAATAGGTTGTCAGCATTTTATTTGTGTGTTACCACATTAATTCTGGCAGGGTGTACCGACTTTGCTATTTTTTTTTGTATTCGAAAGCTGGTGCTTGGTCCCATATAAATTTGAGTAAGATCTGACGAGAAGCATTCGAGCTATCACTAATAATGCGTGTTTAACCGGCTTCGACTACATTGATGATGTTCTCATTTTCCCTTCTCAATGTAAAATGAACTAAAACACTGCATACAATGGTTGGGTTTATTAACCTTTTAGTGCACATTTCTTTTCTTTCAAGTTGGATATTTTTTGCTTAAAAATTAATAACTTACGTTGTGGTATCATTTTTTTAATGACTTAAATAAACTCCTTTTCCTTGAGAAACTTCTTTTTTTAATTCAACACGTTTTTTTTTGTATCTACGCATACATTTTTACATAGAAATACGATTAGATATTTTAATACTTTTTATTGGAAAGGGTGTAATATACCTCTGAGGTAGTCCCATATAAATTTAAGCAAATTCGGTTAAGTAGCTCAACTCAACTAACTGAAAAATGTTTGACATACCTAGATGACTTGTTAGTTGGAAGTTTTGTCTTTGGTGACCTGTTGTTATTGTAGGTGACTGAAAAATCGTTTAGCCAGTAATTATCACAAAAAGGGTAAAAAATATATTACAAAACTTGGAACCGACTTGTATCACTGAATAGTATGAAATAACTTTTTGAAGTTGGACGTTAACAAGTCATTTCATAAATACTTTTCAGTGAAAGAAGTCGTTCCATTTTTTGTAATTTTTTTTTTGCTATATTATTTCTGTATGATTTTTTCTATGATCATTACTTTACCCTTGCAATTTAAAAGTAACGAATGAATCACATTTTGGTTCCACATGACGTTGAGGCGTAGAGATAAAAAATGTCATTGATAATTCTAGAGTAAGGCCTTTTGTCCATTGCCACCGACACCGACCCGTCAACGAGACGGACTGCAACAATATTCAAAAAAGTGTTCTGTTGACTTACTCGTACTTTTACTTCAACGAAATTTTTTTATTCACTTGGCAAGTTAGTGAATAGTAGCGAATTAATAATCTAGCGCAATCTGTCGTGAAGTATATAAAACGCTCTTAAGATGTATCCTACACATATGACCTAATGAATCAAAAATTCGCTGGTTTTCAACCTAGTTATCCCCTGGCCTCTTTTTACAAGCTGTTACTTAGTTTGACCTGTCCCGCAATTGTCATCAAATGTTGCAAATACAATTTGATCCACTTCCCGGTTACCGATTGAGCTGGAATTTTGCTTACATGTGTAAATAGCGTGACAATGCAATATGAGTATGTCATGGTGCTGATCTGGTGACCGAGCTGCAAGGTGGCCAAAGGAATTTCGCAATGAAACGACACAACCTTATTGAGTTTGGGCTCAATTGAATCAACATGGCGAGTATTTTTACGAATTGAATAAAAGCTTGTTCTTTAAAAGATTTTTTATAACAAAAAGCTGGTTTTATTTTCATGAAAACCCAACTACCCATCGTTCGTGGTGGACACACGATTGCCGTCACGTCATTTAGAACTCAGCTCAAAACTGGGTGACGACTCTGTAATGGCGTCGGTGTACAAACTCTTTATTCAAACATTTTAATCAATGCCTATGGTAACGTTCGGTAAATACGTTAACATAATATAATTTTAAACTGAGTCAAAACCTGAGGCAAAAAGCTAGTCGACTTTATGGTTGATCGCACCCTACTAGATGTCAAAGGGAAATTGATCTTACGAAATTTAATCCGCCCAAAACTGATCCGAAAGTTCTCGAACGTCTAATCCTTAGGCAGAGTTTGTCCTACGGTAACAATATTGGAATTAACTAGGAAACGAAATTTCTTGTAATTTCAGTTCGTCAAAGTTAATTAGAACGACGAAGAGTACCTTTTGTGTTGTGAATGTCAGGCGTATTTGGTTTATGATGAAGATATTAGCTGGTATAGGTATTTTGCGCGAAAACTTCCAAGTTTCCTTAGAAACATTTTCATTATGAGTTTGCCTAAAAGTTGAAAACATAATGTATAAAAAACCGGTGAAGTGCGAGTCAGACTCGCGCACCGAGGGTTCCGTACAAATCTGTAGGTACATAAGTAAAAGTTCCAATTATAAGCACTCTCAGCAGTGAGCACTTTTAGTACTGTGGGCATAATTCGGATCATACACTTACTGATCTGTGATATAAATTCCGATGAAAAAACCCCGTTTGTGGTCTATCGAATTCGTGATGATACGTGCAATGAGGGTGTAATTACTAAGTTTTAGACGCGTTTTTGGTCTGACAATTTACTTATATGTCGTAATCAAGCACTAACACAGCCTTAAAATCCGTAAAAACTATGACAATAGGTATAAATAACTTCCTGCCAGACCCATCTATTGAAAACCATGGCAGATAATATTGGAAGGTACAAAACCTCTGAGTATTATTTTCTTCCAACTGCTAGTTACTGAATTCAATTTACATTTTCATTCTCATATCTTGGATTATCAGTAATGAAAATTATAGGACTGAACGCCACATGTTGTTTGTATAAATGTTGGGTCTCAAGTTGTATGGAGCGTCGCCATCCTTTCAAGATTCTGAGTTCATCGTTCACAAATGAAGTAAGCGAATGAATAACCCTGTAGGTATTGATTCCCTTGCGAGTTTTGGATAATTGCGTCATAAATGGCTGTATATTTTGATTGCGTTGGCTTAGTAGTTTGATTTTTCAGAGCTCCAAGAGATAGTAGACCTAAGTATTTGATATAATTTTCAGCTTGATAACTCCACGCGTTCCTCAGGTAAACGGTCATGGCGGATAGACAGACGGACAACAAAGTGATCCTATAAGTGTTTCGTTTTTTCCTTTTGGGGTTTGGAACCCTAAGAACCGTTAAGTGTGAAGTGGATAACAACTGATAGGTCAATCATTGCATTTTTTAATTGACCGAGCGAGAACTTAGTTTGAGCGAAGCGTCTATGCTTCAACTTACACAAAAATTATTTCATATGTCCGGTTGTTCTCCTCTACAGCTCACGTTTGTCAACCAATTCAACTCACGAAATTTTTTGAGCAGGTTCGACGAGTCCATATATTTTTTTCGACGATTCAGATTTCTTAATTTTTGAAAAATGACGGAGATATGATATGATATACGTTATATGGTGTTGAAAGTATGGACTCCTGCGCTAAATTTAATGGCAGTGTACCTTATACGCACATCAGTTAAGGAGAGACTTGCGAGGTTTACAGCTCGGAGAGCCACTAGATTTTTTTTTTGGGATAGGAAGCTAAACGAGCGGTAAAATTACCTGTTGGTAAGTCATCACCATTGCCTATGGAGTAAAATTAAATAAATGACCAAAAAATATCTATCTGAAAGCTATCAGTAGTATAACGAAATGGTATTTAATTTAAAAAAATCTCACCTCTGCTCTTAATTATAATTGTATAATTAAGAACAGAGGTGCAATTTTTTTCACCTCATTTGAATCTCACAATATTAAGACCGAACAATTTCTCTAGTTAAAACGACAAAACGAAGTAAGCGAATGAACTCCTCGCAAAACAAATTAAACAACACTTGAATCACTCCTTTCAAATTCAATACAACATTCAGATTTCATAATTGAAAAAGTAAGAGAGACTCGTTTAAGCTGGAGAACGTGGCATAATTGAAATTAAACAGTGATGGCAAACGTCTCAAGTTTGAATCTTTACACAGAGAACTTGTTAAACGAGGTGCAGCTTGGCACTCTGCCCCTGTTTAAAAGCACTATGTTCGTTCATTTAAATAAAAGTATACAAACGACAGCTTTTAGTTTTGTGGTTGATGTTCTCTCATCTACAAAGGATAGAAAACATATAGGACTGGAGTAGCACTGACCTTATTATATTTTTTTTTTACCGAAACATGGAACCAACTTCAACACTCAAAACAACTTGTCGAAGTCACGCACACAATATTGTGATACTTAATAGGTACTTTTGAACTATCATGGTACCGACTTTTCGGTGTTCAGTCGGTTACATTTTTCGGTAAAAAAACAAAATCGGTAAACACAGTTAAAAGTTATGGGGTAACAAACAAAAAAAATACAGACGAATTGAGAACCTCGATTAAAAATACTCTAAACGAAATTATCTCAATGAAGGCTTGGACGAATTACAAATTGGACGATTCCGTATTGGAAGAACTGCTAACAAATCATTATTTTCACCATCTGCACTATTTGTCTGATTTCTTCTGAAGCCACTTGACATTTCCCACCTAAATCCTATATCGACAAATCACCATGAACTAAATAAGCCTTGCAAATACGTAATAACCAAAATCACCTTATATCAGTACTAATATTATAAATGCGAAAGTAACTCTGTCTGTCTGTCTGTCTGTTACGCTTTCACACCAAAACTACTGGACCGATTTGAATGTATGGAGATAGTTTGAGACCCGGGATAAAACATAGGATAGTTTTTATCCGACTGCGCAAAAAGAGGTTAATGTTTTCGCGCGATAACCGACATACGCGCGGGCGGAGCCGCGCCCGGAAAGCTAGTACATAATATTGAAGGCAAAAACATTTTATTATGCTTATATTGTTCCTGTTACTTTTGTTATTAAGCTTAAGCTTCACAATCAGGTCAATAAGAAAATAGTACCGATTCATTGTTCAATTTCATCAAAGTCTTTCAATAACATTTTTTTTCTATACTCCCATGTCTTTTCGAGCAGTCTATCCATAAACTCTTCGACTTTTCTGTCCCTATGTTGGTCTACTTTTATACTCTATAATCTTATAGTTATTTATAATTTTGTCCTTCCTCAGGACAAGCTCATAGCATGTTATTATGCACTCTTGAACTTTTTTCTCATTGTTGAAGGTTTAAATTTCTTCTGTCGTTCTTATTTCTATTCTTGTTCATTCTAGCTACATATATCCAAACAGTCGCAATGCTGTAGCATGTACACTACTTGTATCCGACTTTATTTGCTGAAAATTCAGATCCCTGAATGCATGGTGGAAGGGCATTTTTGCGAAGCCCGCCTGGCTAGCCACGACCCTCAAGTAGAAAATCTGTCGCCAATCACCTAAGGGTGTGTTCCGGCAGCTGTCCTTGAGAGCCAGTAATTCTAGTTTAAGCCCGTTAACACCTTCGACCCCATTCATCACTAACCATCAGGTGACATTGCAGAGAAAGACTTACCTATCAGCAATAAAAAAATAAAAAATATAAACAATAAATGGTATACTTAATTGTAATTCAAAAAGAAATATTTTTTAATTATAATTTTTTTCAGCCATTTCTTAGAAGAAGGTCATGAAGTTTTTATGTAAAAAATTAAACTCTTTTTTGATTCCTATTTATTTCGAAAGTATATCTTGTGTACTTAAAAAGTTATTCCAATTTTAAAAGTGTGATACTTATTTTTGCAGGCCTGTGTATTTAAAATCTTAATAATTCATTCCTCTTATATGTATATATCCGGACATCACCGTTATCTGCAGCAACTCGATGACTTCAAAAACAATTAATACCAAATCATTAGTTTGTTTCAATGTGTCAACAGTTTTTAGGTAATGAAACCTTATTGCTTGCAAAGAGGTAGAATGTGTCAAGGAAATAATTCATATTAGATTACTGAAATGTTTGGTGCACCTTGTAACTGACCCCACATACCTGGGATAAAGGAAAGAAAGTGATTCCGTAGTCGCAATATCTTGATAAATTAAAAGTACATTGCAATACATTGCAATTAGGTGTAGGAGGCACGGCTTAGTATCGCGTTTAATTAAACTTTTCCCGGGTCCCGGACCTCGGGGCTCGGGGCAGGCAAACAGTCTGGTTTCGATCTGTTAAGACAACAAGAGTTAAAGGTTGAAGTGAAGAAAGTATTTTATGTAAGTATATACTTGTTTGTAATACTCGATGTTAAGTTGTTAGTTCACACACAAACATGTACGTAATTTTAATAAATTAAAGAAGAAATATTTGTTTGTTTGTTTGAATTTGATAGGCACTGAAATTACAGGCTTGATTTGAAATATTCTTTCACCATCAGAATCCTACACTATTTCTGGTGAACATAGGCTATAGAAGATTTTCAAAAAGTTAGGGATCTGTATGAAAACTTCGATAATGTAACCCAAAGCGCGAAAAATATACCAAAAAAATCGTTATATCGCGTACGCAGCGGAAATTGTTGATAATAGAGCAAAGTGATGTATTACTATTTTATAGAATAAAATACATCAATATCTAAAAAAAAATCTGCAATACTAAGGGCCTGTTTCAGAATGTTTGAGTAAGTTCCGGTTTTACTACCCAGAACATATTTATTAAACAAAACACTATCTTTACGTTTCACAGTCATCGATTAAGGCCCCGTTTCAGAATATCCTAATAAAGTTTCGGGTTGCTATGCAACCCATAAAATAACTGAATGATAAAAATGACAGTTAACATGCAGCGCGTTTCAAGCTTTAACCGATGGATATGCTAAATCGATGACTGTGAAACGCAAAGATAGTGTTTTATTTATTAAATATATTCTGGGTAGTAAAACCGGAACTTACTCGAACATTCTGAAACAGGCCCTTAGCCTATCATTTTTATCATTCAGGTTTATGTGTTGCATAGCAATACGAAGCTTTATTAGGACATACTGAAACGGGCCCTTAGTCTAACTATTACTGCTATGTCATAATAACTACTTTTTATGTGCGTAAATTTATAATTTTTGGTAAAAAAAAAATTGTGCGAAACCGGGGCGGGCCGCTAGTATGACATATATTTTTGAAGCAATGATAGCTGAGCATTAATTATAGTAAAGGCAGGTCACCACAGGTCCACTCACATCGCCAACGTTGCTAGGCCCGTGAAATCTATCGATTTGAGGTTTACGGGCCTGGACGATGCAGCCACAAAGGAGAAAGTGGCGGCGGCGGTTGCTAAGGCAGGTGGCTGCGAAGTACGGCTCGTGAAGACCGGTGAAATTCGCCGCTACTCCGTTCTTGTCTCCTGCCCAATTCCGGCAGCCAAAACGCTGCTAGAAAAGGGTAAGTTGTTGGTGGGGTGGAGCGCGGTGCGAGTGGTTGCTCTAGATTCGCGTCCTCTGCGTTGCTTCAGGTGCATGGGGCTAGGTCATACTCGAACCCAGTGTTCAGCCTCAGTGGACAGGGGGGACCTGTGCTACAGATGTGGTTCCACTGGTCATCAGGCAGCCAAATGTGGGAGGACCGACCCACGCTGCGCAATCTGCGCAGAGTCGGGGAGGCCTTCTGTGCACGTGATGGGGGGACGCAACTGTTCCCCACCGAAGACGAAGGGAAAGGCCACAACCCAAGCCCCCCTTGCGGCCACGGAGAGCGCCGCCCCGGAGGACACTCGCCGCCAGTCGGCGTGCGAGGAGGTTACTATGTCTGATTAATGGATAGGGTCGGACATAACAACCTGCTTCAGACGAACCTGAACCACTGCGAAAGGGCCCAGGATTTACTTATGCAGACCCTAGCGCAGTGGCAGATAGACGTGGCGGTCGCAGCGGAGCCATATTACGTTCCTCCCCATCCCTATTGGGCTGGGGACCTGGATGGCTCTGTGGCCATTGTGGCGAGACCCAATGGAGCTGAGCCCCTTTCCGTGGAAGAGAGGGGTTATAATAGAACCGCTGCAGAGCTAGAGATGTTTATGGATCGCCTAGCTGCGGTGGTGAGACGACTGGTGCCACGGCAGGTCCTTCTACTTGGAGACTTGAACGCCAAGGCCCGGGATTGGGGCAATCGCTTCACTGACTCTCGGGGTGAGATTGTCAGGGAGTGGGCGGTTGCCACAGGACTGACTCTGCTGAACAGAGGGTCGGTCCACACGTGTGTGCGACACAATGGAGGGTCCGTGGTAGACGTCTCTTTTGCTACCCCATCTGTTGCGGCACGTGTCCGGGCCTGGAGAGTTGAGTCGGAGGTGGAGACTCTCTCGGACCACAAGTACATTAGGTTCGAGATTTCTACCTCGTACAGCCAGGAAGGTACTCAGCGCGTGGAGCGTGCAGGTTTCCCACGGTGGACGATCAGTCGTCTCGACGCCGAACTGGCAAAAGAAGCGGCAATCATCCAGTCGTGGCTTACAACCACCACGCACTCGGAGGTGGATATCGCCGCAGGCAGCTTTCGCACAGCGTTGACGGCTGTATGTGATGCAGCCATGCCAAGATCCCAGCGCCGTCCTACCCGGCGCGAGGTTTATTGGTGGAGTTCGGAGATAGCAAATCTCCGGACCGCCTGCTCAGCTGCGCGCCGTCCTTACGCTCGCTGTAGGAGACGGCGCAGGGGCCGCACCGATGTGCAAATGTCGTCTGAGGAGTTAGCGATTGAGCGCCAGCTGTATAATTTATATCGCGAGGCGAAACGAGAGCTGCAGCTGGCCATCACCCAGGCTAAGTCGCAGGCCTGGGGTGAAGGTTTAGAGGGGTTAAATAGGGATCCTTGGGGGCGTCCGTATAGGGTCGCCCGAAAAATGTTCAGGGGACAGATGCCCCCTGTCGTTAAATCCCTAGAGCCAGAGCTTCTGAGCAGGGTGTTGGAGGGGTTCTTCCCCGACAGTGACCCTGTCCACACCCCTCCAACGATGGCGCTGTCTTTGCCCGAGGAATTGAGTCCGGCTTCCATTCCTCCTGTGTCAGAGGTGGAAATGGAAGTTGCGGTCGGCCGTCTGCGGAGAAAGAGGACGGCGCCGGGACCAGATGGGATCCCAGGACGGGTCCTAAGTATCACTCTAGGGGAGATGGGTGATCGGCTTCGGGAGCTGTTCGACGCGTGCCTCACGTCAGGACGGTTTCCGAAGTTGTGGAAAGATGGTCGATTGTGCCTGCTGCGGAAGGAGGGTCGACCCGTCGACTCGCCGTCCGCATACAGGCCAATTGTGTTGCTGGATGATACGGGTAAGCTGCTTGAGAGAGTGGTGGCTTCCCGTGTCATCCGGCACCTGGAGGTGACTGGGCCTCAGCTGTCGGAGGCCCAATACGGGTTTAGAACAGGGCGGTCTACGCTAGACGCCCTACTGTGGCTCAAGGAGTGGACGCGTGACGCGGTCAGCGGGGGGGAGAAGGCGTTGGCAGTATCGCTTGACATAGCAAATGCCTTCAACAGCCTTCCACATGGTACTATGCAGGAGGCGCTTCGATATCACGGAGTGCCCCTGTATCTGCGAAGGCTGTTGGCGGATTACCTCCAGGACCGTGAAGTTCTGGTAGAAGGACGCGACGGACTGAGGCGCCGTCGCGTTGCCTGCGGGGTTCCACAGGGGTCAGTGCTGGGGCCACTTCTGTGGAATGTGGGCTACGACTGGGTGCTCCGTGGCACGCTTCCCGCAAGTATGCGTGTCGCGTGCTACGCGGATGACACCCTAGTCGTAGTCAAGGGGAGGGACCTCAGGGAGGCGGTGCGGTTGGCTACGGTGGGGAGTACCCTTGTGGTTAGCCGCATACGTGCCCTTGGGCTGAGGGTCGCCCTCTCCAAGACTGAGGCCCTATTGTTTCATGGGCCTCGTGGGGGACCTCCTCCAGGAACACGAGTATCGCTGGAGGGGATTATGGTTCCAGTAGGGACCCAGATGAAATATCTGGGTCTCATCCTGGATGGGAGGTGGTCTTTTAGGGCCCACTTCACCAAGTTGGCACCAAAAGTCGTGGGAGCCGCGGCTGCCTTGGGGAGGCTGCTGCCCAACATTGGTGGCCCGAACGCCAACTTTCGCCGCTTATACTCCGGAGTGATCCGGAGTATGGCCCTGTATGGAGCACCTGTCTGGGTGGACGCCCTCAACCGCGACAATAAAACCCTGTTGCGACGTCCGCAGCGGGTTGTCGCGACGAGGGCGATACGCGGATACCGGACGGTGTCTTGGATGGCGGCCTGCGTACTGGCTGGGGATCCTCCTTGGGAGCTCCAGGCTGAGATACTTGCCGAAATTTATCATTTTGTGGCGGCGAGGAGAACTCGAGGGGACCCTCCAACGTGGGAAGAAGTCACGCGTATGCGATGGCAGGCAAGGGTCACCCTTTTGCGGCGGTGGGCGGAGGATCTTGTTCCGCCGGTTCCTGGACAATGGACGGTGGAGGCCATCCGCCCGGTCCTACAGAGGTGGGTGAAGCGGCGGTTTGGGCCGCTAACCTTCCGTTTGGTGCAGGTGCTTTCCGGACACGGATGTTTCGGCAAGTACCTGCATCAGATCGCAAGACGGGAGGTTACCCCGGCCTGCCACGAGTGTGGAGCGCCGGAGGACACGGCGCTTCATACGCTGGAAGTGTGTGCTGCGTGGGGACCACAGCAACACGCACTTTTAGCTGTCATAGGAGGGAATCTCACCCTACCGAGCGTGATAAACGCCATGCTCGGTGGTGAGAGATCGTGGCAGGCGGTGGTCTCTTTCTGCGAAGCGGTGATGAAACAGAAAGAGACCGCGGAGCGGGTCAGGGAAGACGATGTCCAAGCTGACCCGCGCCGGCACAGGCGAACGGGTGCGAGGAGGCGGCGGTTTGCCCGCCTCCTACCTTCTCCGTAGTAGGGTCACTGGTGGAGTGTTGGGGATTCTCCACCAGCTTGCACGGCCCCACACGTCTAGGGGGTGACTTTGGTGAGCAAGGTTGCCCCTCCATAGGACGGAGGCCCAGTTAAGTTCGGGCCTACCGCTGGGGCAAGATGGTGACTGCTAACGCGACCCTGTCTTGCCCCACCTCGGCGGAGGACTGCTCACGGGGGGGTTTTAGTGGGTTCAAGTCCCACACATCCCCTTCCACCACCCCCTTGGTGGAAGGGTAGTGCGAAGGCATTTCCCTCCACTCACATCGCGCTCTGTTACAATTTACTAGACTAATTTTGAAGCGCTTGTAATGAAGCTTGTCTAGTGATTCTTAACTAATCAACTAGGTTTAAGAACGACCACTACAGTCATTACTGGGATGGGTGGCTACTTGTGGACATTTACTACTGAATGTTCATGTGCTGAAAGGCACGTTAAAACGTCGATCCCAACCATCAATACTGATATCCTAAGACAATAACCGGGATCGAAGGTAGGTAGGGCAGTTGCATTGCAGATTCGAATGCCAGCTTGGCTATTTTCTACCGTAAAATAGACAATCTATTGCAATGCACTTAACGTTGTATTCCAGTAGCCTACTGAGTCAGAAAGTAATTCTAAGTTAGTCTGAACTACATTTTCTACCGCATTATTGACTCCCATCAGGGGATATAGTGATCCAAAACTACCCTAACAGCGACAAAAAAGTGAAATAAAAAAATTTTCAATGTTCATCAACTTAAAAATATATGTATTAAGTTTCAAAAAAATGCATTTAACCACAAGGTGGTTGAAACTAAACATACACATACACACCCTTACGCACAGACACTCACACACACCCTTGCACTCTCACACACACACACATACGAACACATTACCATGAATGAAAATATATTTATTACATTCATATTCGAGTACAAACAACTACAGTATCGAAGAGTCCAGCAATCAAAAGTGCAACATTAAAAACAATGGAACTTATGGTTTAAGCCAATACAATAAAAAATTAATAAATACAATAATTTTAATGTTAGAGTCCCACATGAGAAAAATAGAACACTGAGTCTTCGCTTTCCATCCATCCGTAGGATGCCCTTCATCTTAAGAACCAGAATAGGAAGGCTATTTTTTGTTAATATCCAACAAACCTTCTAATTTTGTCTACATCATCACAAAATCTACAGAGGACTTAGAACAAATAAACTTTGAGAACTTGTTACATTGAAACTGTAATATAGATAACATTAGCACTTTATCACAAAAGTGATGACAAAAAAATATCGATAAAATCTATCGGCACCATCCCACGGGGGACCGATCGATTTTCTCGTTTCCGTGCACGGCCGCATTAGCGAACCCCGAGGAGCAGGGCTGCCATTCGTCAGGATTCCCATTCACCTGTCAGAATATCACGCTTAAAATTGGTTATTTTCTTTGTCACCCGTATTTTTTTTTATTTAAATAAGAAAAATGAAGCAGTCATTTGCTTACATAAAAATAAATATTGTATTCCGTCTATCATCTCTTTCTCATATATATATGACATGTTTGGTCGTGTAAGCTTTTTTTGTGTATATTCTCATTTCATACTTACATACTAAAAGGTTATTTTAAAATCGTTTAAGGTACAGTTTCATTACATGTTATTTACATTTTTAGTTATAATATTCAATTACACCCCTGAAACAAAACAATTCCTTTAAATGTTTATTATATTCATACCAGTTCATTCATCAATACTGAAAATAACAGACAAAATAAGCAAATGAGGTTTCCCTCTTTAAAAAAGCCTTATTGCAACAGCCCGTATACGACAAAAAGGTTTTTAGTTTAAATAGCATTAAAAATCAGTTTTCAGTATTTTTTTGGTCACGAAGTGGATAAGGTCCATTGTATATAAAATTTGAGATTCCTAATTTTGTTTTTGAGATAGACCCTGTAATAAAATTATTCTAGAGGTCCGTTCTAAAATATAAGGAAGTCATTTTTCATATTTTTTTGTTATAAGTTCAAAGAGCTCAAAACAGACAATTATTTCTTGAAATAAAAATGGATCAAAACTGTTCAATTAAATAAATAAAACCATGCCTTAAAACTACTGTACACTTTATTATTTTAAAAGTGTAAACCCTAGCAATAGGCGAAAAACGGTTCAGAAACTCGTTTAAGCCCGCCGTATGCAAACGTTGTCAGATAACGTGCTGCGAGACGATCGTAAAAATGTATCGACATGGCCACATCCCTATAGGCTTTCTTACATTATGATCACCGTGGAAAACAGTAAGTATTCCTAGAAATAGAATAAAGCTATAGGATACATTTTATTTACATGAGTTGTCGTATATGATTCATAATGACATGATAATATGATGAACGTATATCTTGTATTCAAAAATTTCAAACGCATGAATCACTGTTGGTAAGGTCCAGTTATTGATATTTTTTTTGTGAATATTCGCCTGGCTACCTACCAAAATGTAGGTCTTCGTAATGCGTACAATGCTGAAAATGGCGTGTTCAAAGCAGTATATACTCGAAGCTTGAGCAAATTAAAATAGATAAAATACATTATTTTATTGTTCACTAGCTGTACCCGCGACTTCGTTCGCGATTGCCGTACCTGCAGACTAATTATTCACATTTATGCACTGTTTATCTCATATTAAGCAACACTGTGGTCTGCGGTGAAGCACTCTTATAGTAAACCATAGCTCAGAATGGAGCTTTTTACTTTGTATTTCAAAACTCCCGGGTTGTATTTTCCAGAAGACAGTAGTTAAGTAACTCAGAGAGTTCTTTCCCGGTTCGCACAATAAATGTTGAAGCAAAGTACATTGTTCGTTTCTTTAGAATTTCGATTTTAAAGCGGCGGTTTGTTTGACGGTAGATCAAACATATTTTTTTTATTTCTCATTCTCGGAAAGTAGTGTTTGTTTGATCTGAGTAGCGGGTAGGAGAGGCTCCTTCCCACCTAAGGCCAGGAAAAACTCATAGTAAATGCTTCCTTCTCTTGGGCCGGAATGACTTGTAACAATTGTAACCATTGGTGTAAACAAAGTTATATGTCTAAAATTTTTCGTTGACAAATACTCTGTTCTGTCTGTTCACTTATAAAAAAAATAATAACAACTATGTTTGGCAGGGTAGTAACTAAATATAAGGTAAAAAAAAAACTAATTAAAAATTTCCCTAATTTTCATTGTTCTAACTCCTAGTGTATCTTTGTATCTTCTACTCATGTTTATTATTTTTAGTAAATATTTAGAAAAACTAAATTTTTTTTACCATCCTCATATTTTAAATGAAAAGTGAGAGTGCTTAACACATATGTAAGTCATCGATTCCTACTTGGACTATAGCCGCATTCATTTTAAATAGGTTCTTCTGCTCATGTTATTAAAATCAAAATAAATAATATTTTTGTCCCGACAGTCACCCCGTGACCAAGATTACTACAAAGTGTTTGAAACGTCGGGACAAAAATAATGATAAATATACGCGATTTAAACCGTTTAAAGTTGTTTAATTACAAAGTGTAACAATCACGAAAACTTAAGACAACATTGTGCACTTCCATTGCGCAGTCTCCGAAATGTATCCGGCAAAAGAAAGATATGTAGTTAAAAAAACTGATTGTGGTGAATTATCGTAATAAAAAAAACTGTGTTTTATTGTTTGAAATATCAGAATCTTTTGGAGTGGTCCGACTACAGACCTATCTATTATACCTATACGATAAAGTGCAAACGCCAGCTTAAGATGAGGCGTACGTTCAAAGGTTCCTGTACATTCTGGATGTCAAGCTATTTGGAACGTAATATTTAGGTTGTGATGTTTGTTATTTCTGAACTTCAAACCCGATGACTTTTTTAATATTTACGGGATAAATTTTAAAGTAACACTATATATATGAATAAATTACAACTAAGTGTATATTTTGACTTCCATCCCCTCTCCCAAGGGAACCATGCTGAATTTCGGGATAAAACGCTAAATTATCCTACCTTGTAGTATTAACTCAAACCATGCTAAGTTTCATTGAAATCCATCCAGTAGTTTTGGAGTGATGCGCGGCCGGGATACAGACAGACAGACAGACAGACAGACAAAAATAAAAAAAAATACAGTTTCGGCATCAGTATCAGCTACAGAGTACTGTACATTTTTTTTTTTCAAAATATCTGCCATGTACTGAATTGGTCCTGTTACAGTTTTATTATAAGTATAGATTTCAGTACATTATAACAAAAGTAATAATTTATATAGTGAAAAATATAGTACATTTTGAATTTATCACCATAGAAATATTTCACCAGTGTAGTACTTATAGCAAGGGTAATTCTGACAAAAAAAAAGTGATAAATGTATGTACATTTTTTATTATATTTTATTTGATGACTTCACGTACTGTTGAATTGAAGTACTGTACCAAGGGGTCTTCCTACCTTATAATACCTTACCTATGGCCGAAGTATATTGTTCGGAAGGCGTCGTTAAATGCACATTTACTTTTTAGGGCCGCGGTTAAGGCAGGTTTGAATGATATCAACCATCAGAAGGGTAGATTATACCGACATTTGGATAACGCAGTAATATTTTTTACAAATGATATTCAATTGTTTTCGAATGAATTGTTGTTGAAACAGACATTTCTAGTTATGTTTTTACTCAACAGATGGTGCGCTTTTTAAATCGTTGCCGCTTTTAAGATTCACAAACAACAATTGAAAAGTTACATATGGCAACTGGTTTGAATTAAGCCTTTTGAACTACTAATGCTGCTTCTCACCTCCGAAAAACATTAGGCGTAATACATTTTGATGAGATATATGCAGATTCTTCGAGTTTTATATTAACAAGTTGGATACTATTTAACCTTGATTTACTAAGACTCTACAGGGCGCGAAAAAACCAAAAACGACATTTTAACTGCTTGTTAAGAAAACCTTTTCAAAACAAAGAATGTTAGACTCTTATATATACTATTATTCCCAAAAAAAAAATACTGCCGAGAATTATGTTAAATCATTAAATACCCATCCTTGATTCAAATCCTCTATCCAATTTCAACGAACATACCAAAATACCAGCATTACAGAGAAATTACAAACATATCCGATATCCAAAATCCATTAGAATCCCTGGATTTCCGGGAAACACCCAAAGTCGTATCTCATAAAAATATATCCGTAAGGTCTGTATTCATAAAAATATATCCTTACGGACTCAGAATCTGAGCATCGGGGGCATCCGAGGCATCAAACATTCGCCCAACCGTGGCAAATTAAACAAGGTGCTAGGCAAATTCAATCTAATCTAAACTTCCGTCAATCCAATTTGAATTTCCTTGCTCCGGGAAAGCCCTGCCTGCCATTGGTCCCAAGGCAGAGCTGTAATCAGGAAAGAAATGTGTTGTTCTTATATCTTTTTCGATGTTCTAAATCAAGGTCAGCTTATTGTTTCTTCTGTGATACACGGCAAAATCAGTTACGCTTCTTAGGTTTCCGCACTCAAAGGGATCTCTATTAATGAGTATGCCTGTGTCTCTAATCGTTTAAGGATCCTTATATCAAGTATATAGCTCGTTAACTGAAAGAGTTTCAAACCTGAAATTTAGGCAGTATATTAAGAATGTAAGACCCGGTCATGGAAATATTAATTTTATAGGTGATATTATTTTAAATATTAATCTAATATTCAAACATATAAATGTCTCTAAACTTTTTGAATTCTAGCATTTGGGGTGTAATCGTCTGAGCTCATTAAGTACAGTACGTATTACGATTAGATGGGTTCAAAGGGTAACTATTATTAATGAGTGATGAACTATCTCTTACCATAAAATTAGTCATAAAGCTGATATAAAGTTACTTTGAGTACAACATTGATATAAAAAGTAATATTATACTGAAAATGTTTTTTTCAAGATTCCCAATCCAAACTTACACCTTTAGGTATGTAAAGAATGAAAAAAAAAATTGTTTCTTCTTCTATACAAATAAATAAATGCGGGGTTGTCAAAGGTGTCTATTTTATACCTGCTTTACGGACTACCTATCGTAGAAAATTAAACCATTAAGGTATTTAGAATTTTAATGTATTATATATATTCTCTTATTAATCGGTCCACTCAATATATTTTTACCTAATAAAAAACAATAAAAAGTTTATTTATTCATAGTTAATGTAAAAATAATAAATGAAACAAAATCGTTAATTTGACTTTCATAAATTCTTTGTTTGTTTTATTTATTGAGTTCACAAAATCCTCAGACCTTAACTTAATTTACAAAAGTTTATATAAATATTAATTCTTACATCTAACGATGAATTTACTTTTAAATTATATAATTTTATAAGAAAGAGAGCAGAAGTACAAAGTATGCATTATTCGTAAAAGTTAGAAACATTTGCAGCGGGTAAATGAATTTGTATATAAATAAAGAAGAGAAAAAGTCTGTGACAGTTGAAAACATAATTTATTCATCAATTATTATACAAATAATATCTGTTTTGAATATACCTTTTGTACTGTTGAAAAGTTCGGTTGAGCTAAAATTATTACTATGAAATTCTAACATGCTAAAATTATTACTTCAACTATAACAAATATTTAGAAATATTTTAAGAAAACATTAAATTAACGGATTTTAATTCATAAATGGTTATTAACATTAACATATGATGATACGGAAGATATTTTGATCATTAATATATAAAAAATAAGAATAACTATTTCATAGGTTCTTATTTTAAAAATACACCAGCAGACAAAAAGGACTTGCACTTTTCAATGACAAACAATAGCTCTCCGAAACTGTGTAGAAAATATTTCGTGGTTATGTTGTAAGAACACTGTTTCATGTCTACAATAAAACTTTCTCGTAACACATGTCTGAATCCGTCACTGTCCGGCTCGCGATCCCGTGCAATTTACTTCGCTCTTCAAAGGTGTAGGCGCGTCTATAGCTCCAATCGAGGCCGTACTTTGAAAATGGTATAAACAAGAGTCGACGCGTTCACTGGTGCCAAGGAAATATCTGTATATGTCTATAAAACATTCAAGGATACACAAAGATTCATTTATACAAAGGGACATTATATTCAACCATATGTTTTGAGCTGCAAGACTTCGAAACTGCTTGGAGCAATATCCGGTAAATATTACGCGAGTCCAAGCCGGTTACTAAATTATAGTTTGCTTTTAATGTTTAACCGACTTCCAAAGAAGGAGTAGGTTCTCAATTCGACGCGTAGTTTTTTTTTACGACCACGCATGACATTTTACAGAGTTGTCCGATTTTGATAATTCCTTTTTATATTGGAAAGGCTGTACCTCCGAGGTGGTCTTATCATAAATGTCTTCAGAATTGGTTCAGTAATTTACAAGTTTTAGACAATTACCTGAAAAATGTATTCGCTCACCTGGATGATTTGACTTTGATTGACTAATATGAATTTTGCTTCATTTGTGTGAAACTACGGAAAATACGTAATCGTGAACGTATTTTTGTTGGAATACCTACTTTACTATTTGACCATAAAAGTAATATTTAACAAAAAATTAATCAAAGACGCTATGTTCAAGAAAAAACACCCAAAATTTTGTAATTACTTTTGTACAATTTTTTTTAAAAATAAGATTTTAAAATTCCGACTTCAAAACTAAAATACGCATTATTACGGATAAATCATATACAACTCGAGTTATTTGTTTTATCATAATCCCTAATAATGCGTCAGACCTCTCTCAAATTTAAATGAGACCATATGACAAGCACCACTTGAATATAAAAACACATAAAAATCTGTACACCCAGTAAAAAGTTACAAAAATAATTCAATCAAATTGAGAACCTCCTTATTTTTAAGTCGGTTGAAAATATACACTTTAAGTATAAATATATGACTTGCTTGCTATATCTATTTCACATCGCTTAAATATGTATTATGCTAAAACGGGCAATTAATCCATCTGCAATATCAACTGCAAAGTTATATAACCACTAAATAAACACATCCTTTCGACAATCGGACAAAATAATACAATTACGTGAAAGTCGACATCGAAGCCAATCAGCTTTTTATATCTCTAAAAAAACCGGATAACCCAGCTTCCACTTAAACCGGGCAAAGCTACTTCTCACAATATCCGGATCAAACTGGTTTTCACTGGTTGTATCAGACTATTGTCGGAAATCCCAAAATTACGTCGATTTTCTACTCTCTCACGAAAAGTAACTGATTTATTAGGTCCGCTTGTAGTCATAAATTAATGGAGGCTAGGGGAAGGAAAAGTAATTTTGTTTTGCAGAGTATATTTTGATCAAATTATTTATTACTGGCAACAAAATAATAGATAATGGCTCAGCGTGTGAATGTATAGAGGAATAGGTCACTAACTTACAATATAATATTCTATTTCTTTTATTGGTAGCCTAGTTTTAAACCACAATCTCACCCGAGGGTAAGTGAGATTAATGAATATTTTAAAAGTATTCTAAGAAAATACTTAATCGATACTTTAATAAAACACTTCGAAAATTCGTCACAAACGTTGATAATTCTTCCGGTTTGATTGCGTGGCGTTTGTGACGACACGATGGCTTAGCAGAAAATTAGGCGGAATTGTGACTAAATATATATTTTATACGAGTATTTTTAAGTAAGTGATTTATTAAAGTATTGATTGCATTTTCTAACAATAATTTTAAAATATTGTTTATTATTTACCTAGATTTACTGGTCTTCAAATAGATCTGCCAGAACACACGACTGGGTCCTTGGCGACAGATTTTATTATTGATGGCGGTAGGTAAAATATGAGAATATTTTGAGACCTAACTATGAAGATATTTTGAGGGATTACATACAGATATTTAAATATTGTGCTGCTTTAGCAGAAACAAAAAACAATCTTGCTACAAATCCAGTTTATAAAAGTTTTAAGGCCGCTATTCATAAATATATAGCAAGCTCGATACTGTTTGTCGACTTAGTCGAAACAGAGTTTATAGCAAAATCTTAATATTATAGTTTCAGGTATAATATCTGAAACATTTTTCGTCGTTTTACTACAAAACCCTCCGTGGAGTGAGTGCTGGGTTAGGATTGTTGGTTAGAAATCCCCCCATATCTTCTCGTGGGTGTCGTAAGAGGTGACTAAAGGAATAATACTGGAAAGTGGGCAGCAGCGCTTTCTTAAGGGGGCACCGAGCTTTTTAGGCGCGCCACGTATGTGTGCGTATGTAAGGCACGCCAACAGCATCCGTCCCCGTCCGACGGCCGAAGAATTACTAAAGTGGATAGGGACAAAGTATCGCGGCTCTGACTAACATGGGCGGAACATGCGTGAATTTGAATATTTCCTTCGTATAGTAAAAACAAATACCTATTTGAAAAATTTAATGTGTATATGTTATAGAAAACATGTTGTTTTCTTTATTATTCAAGAACGGATGACTCTTCGTTAAGTATTTACGCCGTACTAAGGGTTTATTTCGTTTTTTAGATGTAACTTTGTATTTTTTTTCAATCGAGAAAATTTTAAGTATTCGTGTTTCCAAAGTGTATGATTCATAGAATGAATCCTTAAATATAATATATATTAATTACATAACTCAAAATTAATAAATAAAGATACAGCAAGGGATCAAACGAACCACAATAACGTATCGCTGCCTCGGTGCAGGCTTAAAACCGATCATCTTACATTGCGATCCCGAAGCCGCCTGCCAAGGGTGGGTATTATGTTATCTCCCCCGTATTAGACTTGAGGGCCAACTTAGGCCCAATTTCACCAAACTACGGAATAACTAATACGTGGATAGTTAAAATTTCTGTAATCTGCAAAATATAATAGACCTTGATGACGTTGCGGTATTCTAAATTGGGCATGGTATTGCCTTTTATGAAATTCGACACCCGTAACATAAGCGAAACTCTTATCCAAGGATTAAAAAATTATACCGTCGATTTTTTTTTGCCTTATTGGTTAGTCTTTGATATCTCACCTGATGGTAAGTGATGATGTGGTCGGAGATGTTGTTCAGGCTTAACATACAATTACTGGCTCTCAAAGACGGCTGCCGGAACATACCGTTAGGTGATTGCGACAGATTTTCTACTTGAGGGTGGTAGCTAGCCAGGCGGGCATTCGCAAAATGCCCTACCACCATGCTATAACGACTGCCATCCAAAGACAACAACCGGGACCGACGGCTTAACGTGCCCTCCGAAGCACGGAAGCGCTCAGTAGTAATGTCACTAAAGGTGGTGATAAACGGCGCGGGCTAAGACGAGCCGAGCCTACACGGACGGCGATCCTTCGTCCGTGGAGGCTCGGCTCGCGCTGACACGAGCCTGTGGTGATAGACGACGCGTGATAGCGCAGACCGCGCCATCCGCCCGCGACTTCCGCGGATATGGTTTTTGTGACCTGTATCTTTATGATTTCATATAAACGGTTCCTTTTCATAGAGTTGAATAAAGTCCATAATCATTTAATTCACGTATATGTGTTTCAAATAGAAAATTAAACTCCAAATGGGCACCATGGCTCTGCACCGTCTAGAGACTCGGCTCGTCAGAGGTGATACACGGCGCGTGCTAGTGCGAGCCGCGCCGCAGGCCGCGCGCGTCCCTTTGGTCCATGTCGAAAAACCGACGCACGATGGATCATGGCGGACGACGAGTCGTCCGTCGTCCGGCTCGCGCAAGCCCACGCCGTCTATCACCAGCTTTACGGTCACCCATCCAACTCATCACCGCGACGGACGTTGCTTAACTTTGCTGATCAATTCAGAATGGCTAAGCAAACGTCGCTACGAGCGCTTCAAAAAGATTTTGGCGGTATAGCTTCATAAACTAAAAACAAATATGGCCACTTTGCTACAGCTGGTAGAATCCATGACATGAATCCAATCAAATTTAATTTCACCTACTAGCCTTGACCTTCTGTGATAACAAAAGCCTATCACATTTTGATGGTTATTAGAATAAAATAATTCACGTATTCACCCAAGTTTGGTGAAATTAGGCCATACTTGTCATGATATCGAAGGACGAATCGAATTTTCACTGTTCCAGTGTTCAATATATATACACATCTCTCACGTTTTTATATTAAAATTCAAATTGTTTTTGAGCCTCGGGTAATGGATATGTATTTGTGTTTGCGATGCCGTTTGTTTGAATTCATTTCACGAGCATGTTTTCATTTTATTTTGAGCTACGGCCGGTGTTGCTTGGTGTTTGATCCGTATAATATTAAAATAGGTACACTTTAGTCTTTGTGATTAATGTTACTTTTTGGAAAGGCTTAGAGACACCATAATGTTAAGTGGAGTAATCTCTACCTATGACAGATGCATTTCATCAAATGACGAACTGCACTGCGCCCGTCACACTGAGACTTACAGTTGTTAAGTCTCATGTGCCTGTAATTTTACTGGCTCTCAGGGTCTGCTGCCGGGACATTCTGTTAGATGGTTGGCGACAGATTTTCTACTTGAGGGTGGTAACTTGCCAGGCGGGCATTAACCAAATGCCTTTCCACCATGCAATAATATTAAGAAGAATATTAGAATATTAAGTATGTGAGTTCGTTGAAGTGCTGACACTATTCCTTTTTATACCGCCAAGTAGTAATGAGACAGACACATCAGACTAATATTTATAATGTATACATAAATATAATGTAATAATGAATATCAACAAATCAACTTTAGAGATTTTAGCGATAATAAGATTTATATCTTCTTAATATGTGTGATTAAGAAGATATCTTAAAGAAACAGATATAATGGCTCAAATGACAAATATGGGTGTTATATAACACACGTTTTTGTCGTTGGAGGTAAAAAAAATTAACGTTTTTTTATGCCTGATAGGTTAGCCTTTGACCACTAGCTCACCTGACGGTAAGTGATGATGTGTTCGAAGATGTTGTTCAGGCTAACCTAGAATTACTGGCTCTCAAGGACAGCTGCCGAAACACACCGTTAGGTGCTTGGCGAGAGATTTCCTACTTGGTGGTGGTAGCTAGCCAGGCGGGCATTCACAAAATGCCCTACCACCATGCTATAACGACTGCCATCCTAAGACAAAAAACCAGGACCGTGCCCTCTGATGCACGGAAGCGCTGAGTAGTAATGTCACCAGCGGTCACCCATCCAATCATTTCATTTTATATTATATTTATATTTATATATTATTATATATTTATATTATCACTTTAATACAACATTTGCGAAAAAGGATTACAGTAAAAGAATCGTATCAATGCAGATTACCATAAACATACGAGTAAATATACAGATTAATACGACGTTTTGATGTTAGACTTTCTCTTCATAAAATATGACTAAACTTAGATCTCAATTAATTTCGTTCAGACAATATCTAGACAAGATATACGACCTCATAAAATGGACTATTCATACTGTCGCAGGTCCCGGGTCCAGTAAAAATGTAATAACACACATCTCAAGACATTACAAATAGCTAGCCTAATATTGGGCTTGAATTGCTTTCATTTTCATCTAGGTATTACTTGGATTACATTATACTTGATAAAATAGTAAGACATAAAGTAGGAATGTAATTAAATATAAATTATGCGAATAAATATTACTAGTTGAAGTGTAAAAATCCATTTAAATAAAAAGGAAGGTCGCTCTATTATCACGACAATATTACGTGGAGAAAATTTTACACAAGCATATCATAGTCAAAATCAAAATCATTTTTTTTGTCATTGTGTCATGTTAGCTCTCTTGGTTAGAGCATACCCCGTCTAAAAGGGTGGATGGACGCGGGTTCGAATCCCGCACATGACTATATTTTTTTCTCTCGTAAATTTGTAATTTTGTAATGTAATTCGCCTAGCAGGCGTTATTGCAAACTTAACAATATTAAAATTATAAGGTTGCGTCATCATTTACAATTTTAAACCCAATTGCAAAATTGGTCTTGTTTGTAGTACAACGCAAGTTGAACTATAAGTGTCGCTCCATTCCGATACGATGGTTGAAGAACGAGAGCAAGAATTGAAGTTATGATTCATTGTGTCATCTTAGCTCAATTGGTTAGAGCATACCCCGGCTAAAGGGGTGGATGGACGCGGGTTCGAATCCCGCAAATGACTATAATTTTTTCTCTCGTAAATTTGTAATTTTGTAATCAAAATCATTTATTCAATTTAGGAGTCCACGACGCTCTAATGAAGGTCAATTACAAATTTTGATATTGAAATAGCATGCATTGTACTGCCACGTTAAGCAATAAAAATGTATAGAACCATTGCGAGAAGAACGGGCAAGAAACTCGGAGCCATTTTTTTAAACGTCCCTTAACAATGGGTTGTATACTATATTAGTGGTTCTACGAGCTGTAGACCTCGCGAGTCTGCCGTTGCGTAGCTTACAATTGAATATAGGTTCACTGCGCATGATAAAGGGAGAATGAGTCAGGAAATCCAAAACTCTAGATATGTAATGTAAATAATAAATAACACGCGGGCTCCAGCGAAGGCTAGTTGTATCAAAAATAAGTAAGTAAGTAGTAAATATATAAAACTTTTACATATTTAGTAATGTTAAATACATCTCGAATTAATATACTGTCTACGAAAATAAATAATTGATTATACGAGAGAAAGCCTATCACTTTTAGGCAACTGACGTGCGTATCAGGACTAGTAGACTAGACTAAGGTTTAGTTACTCATTCCGTTTAAGATATACTCGTAGACTCGTGACATACGGACAGTAGAGTTTCGTTAATATGGTCCCGTTTTGCACTTTGGGTATTGGCTGAAAATAAAGTGAAACTTTTTTTAGGTTTTTAGGTCCTATACCTACGTTTCCTGAATCAAACAAAGACACTGAAGTCAATAGTGTGATTGTATTACAAAATTACAAATTTACGAGCGGAAAAATTATAATCATGTGCGGAATTCGAACCCGCGTCATCCTCGCCTCGCATCCGAGTTCATAATAAAATGTATTTTAGAATAAAATCTTTGCAATAAAACGAATAAAGAATTTCTCATCATCATTCTGTTACTTTATTCTACGGAAGAGGCTAGAGATCTCTTTTTGTATTGCAACTATTTTCAATTAATATGCGTTGACTATTTAGCACCGTATAATCGCCGCGGCTACTTCGGCGTAGCAACTCAAGTGGCGCAAGTGTGTTAATCTCGATAATGGTTACATATTTGAGCCGTTTGGTTTTGAGACACTGAGTCTGTGGGGGGCCGAGAGTTTAACGTATTTTCTATAACTTATCAAAGCCATCATGTGACACGTGATCAAAATGTTGGCACTTTTTTGGCTCAACGAATAAGCATTGAAATTCAACAGGGCAATTGCTTCCAGCATGCTGGGCTACGATAGTAGGTTAGTTCTCAATGTTTTGTATATAAAATCGCATATCAAAAAAAAGCAAAAGCATATCACCTGTATAATAAAAAATCTCAAACATATGCTATATACTTCTATATACTCGTATCAATACTGGCTATCATTTCCTAAGTAGGAAATATGTCACCAACTACCTAACGTTGTGTTCCGGCATCCAGAGAACCAGTAATTCTTGGTTTCCGGCCATTTGGACGTCAACTCAAATCTCTCGATCTGGAGAGATTCTTATTAAGAATCAGATTAATCAGAAAAATGTATTGGATTCCGACCTCTGAATAACCATATTATTCAGAGGATGCTTCGTGTAGAATCGAAACGCGTCGAAAAATTCTTCCGGTTTGGCTGCGTGGCGTTGGTGACGTCACGTTGGCTTACCAGGAAAATTAGGCGGAATTGTCACTAGATATATTTTGGTATTTTATAAGTGTTTTATTAAAATATGAATTTGATGTTTTCTTTAAATATTTTAAAAATATTTGTAATCATTAAATATGGATTTCCGCAAAGTAACGCTCGGATCTATTAATTATCTATTCATTAACCATATTATTCCTTATCATTAGGCTAGATAGTGGTCAAAGGCTAGCCTATCAGCTATTAATAAATAAAAAATCTCCGACGTGGGTTCATAGACATGATTTTTTATATTTCGTCCAAGATGACGAAGATAATAGCCGTAGGTTTTAATTTTGTTTGAGCCACTCCTAGTTTCAACTTGAGATGTTATTTAGGTTTGTCTTTGTATTGTAAAATGAGTTTAGAATGTCTCCGTGGACAAACAAAGAGAAAAAGGAAAATTGAATTAAGTAGCAGCCTTTGAGTATAAAGGAAACTTAAGTCCAACTTGTTTAGTTTTTTATTAGGTCTTTTTGTGAAATTAATATATATTTGAGGTCAGAATGTCGAAGAAGGACTTAATTTTGATATAATGGTACACTTAACAATTACTGCTCTAAGACAACAAGAAATTTTGTAAAATATAGGTTAATGTTAAATCATTCGAATACAAAAAAAAACTGGGCAAGTGCGGGTCAGACCTCGTCAGGACCTTCTTCAAAACTACATTACAAAATGGTGTTTGCAGTATTTGCTTTTTAAAAAGAGGATATAATATGCTGAACTTTTACTTTTTTGTTTTTGAGATAGAACCCGTAAAAATGGTGTAATATTAATAAACATGACGGCAATTTTTTAGATGTCAATTTTTTTTACCTAAAAATGGAACCGACTTCAATACTCAATGTGCGCATGGTACCGACTTCGACAAGTTATTTATTAGATAAAAAATTGTCATGTGCGTGATTTGTGATCGCTACCTCGGCTATAGGGGTGGATAGAGCGGGTTCGCATCCCGCACATGACTATAATTTTTCCTCGCCTTGTATTTTTTTAACATATATAATATATTTTGTTCAAATTGAAACTTATATATTTGAACTGATGTCCAATCATGTGTCATTGATTCGAAAAAAATACTTCCTTAATAATATCCAAAATCTATGGATATTATAGACTTAAGCAAAATTATTACATAAACCTGTTTAAAGAATTTTAAATACAATTATGTTATTTATGGGCTTTTATGGAAGCATAAAATAAATTTTATTTATATAGACATGGGTATACACAGTAATGCATTATTGATTTTCAATTAAAGTAAAAGAACCACATGTTTTACCTGAAAAAGGTGTACAGACATTTTATATACAAAGGCATGCAGGTAGATTTAACAAACAAACATAATGTGAAGAAAAATACAATTTGCAAAAGTCAAAATAAAAAGCAATACGTAGCCAGTAGTCACCTTCAAGGGATAAATTTAAGCACTGGCGTTTATGCACTTGGGCCAAAATGCCGTTTTAGTTCGCTTACACCGGGCGTAAATAAGAACTGTACGAGCAAGAAAAGTGTTTTTGTGTTTCCCCATCCTTTCCCCCGCAACTGTGCAATATTTTTTATCAATATTGTGTAGTCTTATATTTTAAAATATTTTGTTGTAAAATTATAAACAAATCGAATAATATTCAACAGCAAAATTAAATTAATCGACTTCTAACACATAAACAAAAAACATCTTGGAGGGTAATTTGTGTCTGCATAATTTTGGCGGGAACTCTAACTCTGCTAATTCATCATGGCGGCTACGGTGACAGCGCAAAAGTGCGTCTGAATGGCGGTCTTCACCCACTACGCCCGATCCAACATGATACAACCTTGGAATTATAATCACGGTTACAATGAGAGAGGTTCGAAAGCTAGCGCGGTTAAAAAAATTGTCTATAAGCGGTCGGATACAGTGCGTGAAGATTGAGTGCTTTTTGGGCGCTCCGCAATTTGTGCCGAGGAATTAGCTTACAAAGTGGAAACGTATAGGAAGAGGGCGCTGATTACGCTCTTACGTTCCGTTGTGATGGAGTTTTTGAAACAATTTCGTATGTCTCGTTTATAAGATTGTTTTGTCATGCCAGCAGATTTTTGTAAGGCCTGTCAATGGTTCTATGCTGACACGTTTTTAAATATTTTTTCACGATGGTAAGGGAATTAGCAAATGAGTACCTGGCTAGCTTAAACCCTGAAGTATAAAATGTGTTACCAGGTACCTTATGGATTATACAGGAAGATTGTTCTTGAGAGCCAGTAATTCTAGGTTAACCTGAATATCTTCGATCACATCATCACTTACCATCTAGTAGTCATAGGCTAGACTATCAGTAAAAAAAAAATTGTTGAGCATACTGCTGGAAGAGCATTCTTAAGCCAAATGATACAGTTGGTTAAGAATAATAGGCCTTTTGTTTTAATTGAAATAAATGATAACTAAAGCAAAAAAACGCACTGCTGCAATCTGGGTAGCCTAGTTGGAAAGGCTAAAATTTGTTGTTTTTAATTTAATAATTAATCTAAGTTTCAGCAATATTAGCAAATAAAACTATGAATGACATTATATTTTCAATTTCACCTTGAATATAATTTTTATGCGGCGTGGCGTTACCATATTTATCTCCTGTTACTCTCATCTTACGAGTAATCGCAAAATTTTTAATATCATAATTTGTACGCAGTAATCTGCACATATAAACACTCACCATCACCAAGGAAAGAGGGTGAGTGTTCCCGGGTTTGAGGTGATCTTCAGAGGTATTTTCAAATGCACTTTAATTGAATATAGCTCTGAAAAATATGCTCCTGCTCTTCATCTCTCTTTTTTTCTCCATCAATCAGCTTTTACAATAGGATGGTTCCAATTGTGATTGCACACCACGGGTTATATTCTTTTTATAACTTACTTTTGCTATTTACCAACAACTTTCTATTTACTAACTTAACCCATTGTCCCCAGGAAATCGAGCACTGCTACTACCACGGCACTGTAAAAGACTACCCAGGAGCCTCTGCGGCGTTCCACACGTGCAACGGTGTTTCCGGAGTCATACACATAGGCAACGAGACCTTCGTCATCCACCCCTTCTACGGGGGTGACTTGTCGGTCAGTGTCGCATGCTTAGATACGATGTTTTTCCGTGCTCACCAACGATGATTAATCAGTACCTTATAATAATTCTGAAGACAAATTTGAAAAATTTAGAATGAATGATTTATCCGGCTTTCACCCGCAAATAAGTAATCCTAAGGCATATATTAAACAAATATGGCGGCAAGGTTCTCAAAATTGGAAAGCTCGTAACATTATTTCTGAGCTTATTTGAAGTTCTTCGTCTGGGAGTCACGATTGTGCACAGCGTCGAGCGCGGGCCTCAGCACGTAAATCACGGAGCAATATCCGGTAAATATTACGCGAGTCCTAGCCGGTTACTAAATAATAATTATAGATTATGACTATTCAGACTAGCAAAGTACGAAATTTCTGTTTTTTTGCACAGTTCATATTTCGAGTTGTCATATAGCTTTACGAGTAATAGTAATATATCCAGTGAGAAAAAAGCACCTCTCACTCAAAGTAGTAGGTGGAGTACCTGCAATTTCAGACAGAAACAGCCTTCTTGTCCTTCCTAAAAAATAATAGGATAATATTATTTATCCAGCCTTAACCGATTAACAATTGAGGAATTCTAAAATCTTTGATTCATAACATTTATAAATTTAACAACAATCGTGGCAATGGTATGGAAAAACATCGTATCGTTTATTGTACAATTTTATGACTGAAACAGTTTTAGTTTTTATCCAAAGATTTACGTCATAACCAAAAAATGCAGTTGAATGAGCAGAATAACGATACTGAAAAACATATTTTAAGGCCAGAGTGCATCACATGACAAACCACGGAAGATACGCATTGTTCTTACAACGTTCAATTTTTTTTTAATAAGGGTTTGTAGAGCCCTCTTTCGGTTGCCATTTTATAATGGTTACGAGTATAATTTCTGATATTATTATGCTATCACGTTATGTATGAAAAATATTACTGTACTTCTTTCTATTGCTTTATTTGTTGTGTAAATTTCCTATGTATAAAATTATAATTTGAAGCAGCTTCTTCGCTTACTTCGATATATTTTAACAGATTTAAAGGATAAAATCGTGAGTAGAAGAAAGCGTGGGACGTATGAACTGCAACTTTGATTGTAGAACTCGTTTGCTATAGTACGTAGTGCAGTGAAGGGGGAACGTGGAACTGTGAACTCAGATTACTAGACTACTGGCTGTGGTCCCGGCACCTTATATTATTTTCAGCATAACTACAAACAATGGGCGAGTTTCTTGGTTACAAATAATAAGAAGTAGGTATATTATTGTGTCTTTTGAGAATTGAGTCTATTATATTATTGAGTCTATTGAGTCTCCTAGATTTAAATACAGTTAAAACTACTACAACCACGTAAAAAAAAGATAAAACAATTTTTACGAACCTAAAACCAACTTCAAACATAAAATACGCATTAATAGGGATAACTCAAAGTACTCAAACACTATCGACAGATCTAACTCAAATTTAAATAACACAAGACATGCACCAGCTATCAATATAGAAAAATCATCAAAATCGGTACACCCTGTAAAGATTTATGAGGTAAAACACAAAAAAAACAGTCAAATTGAGAACTGCCTCTTTTGAAGTTGGTTATAAATAAAGGTATATTAATAAGCTTACGTTAATATGATCGGTATCGAGAAAGATATACCGTGGTTGCGTAGTTACTAACAGATTTTTCTGTGTCACCAAAGGACAACATGATCTCAATAAGGTTTAATATAAATATAATAGGTTATATTTCGAAGAAACTGTTATACAAGTTGACCTACTTACCACAACAAAGGCAGTTACATCCCACAATGCTATCTCCATAATACCCTATTGTGTTCTTGACATAGTTCATCTATTATTATCTAATTCACCATTAACAGTATTGAGTATCACCTCATTAAGTAAACATCACCGGTCGTAATAATGATGGCGGTTATAATAAGCACTATCATATTACCTTTACGTGTTCGGTGATAGACTTATCACGGGCCTTTACAAATTGGGCGTGTTTTAGATGTGTAATAGTTTAGATTTTGGGTGTTTAATACACGTATAAAGCATGCATTAAATATGCACATTACGCGTTTATATTTTTCCTTACCATTTATTTTTAAGATGTATTTTTTTATATGCTTAATAGGTTAGCCTTTGACCACTATCTCACCTGATGGTAAGTGATGATGTGATCGAAGATGTTGTTCAGGCTAACCTAGAATTACTGGCTCTCAAGGACAGCTGCCGGAACACACCGTTAGGTGCTTGGCGGCAGATTTTCTACTTGAGGGTGGTAGCTAGCCAGGCAGGCATTCGCAAAATGCCCTACCACCATGCAAAAATTATTAATTATTAAATTTAGAAATGAGGAGAAAATGTAAGATGTATTTAGATGAGAATATGTTTTGGAAAGGTCGCCTGCCTGATCAAAAGCGTCATGACTTTCTATTATAGATAGTGTAACTGTTCTTGTTCTGTTGATACCGCAACAGCCCTAGCTTTAGTTGTGTACCGACAGGTACATCGGCGTATCCGTTCGAACGGGGTTATTGTAGGGTGCGTGCTGAGTCAGAAAAGACCAGAGTTATGCCCGAGTACGTGATAGAAAGAGAGGCGCATTTTACGTGTATATAAATATTAGGAACTCCGTGCTTTGCGAGTTGAAGTGCACTTTATTGTTTCGTAGCCAATGTGACTTAATTATTGGGATATTTTGTGGAGCGTACCTTCTGTTGCTTTTTATTTTGTAAACGCAGTCAGCTCGTCACTTCATACCGATAGTAATTATGTCCCGTTTGCCTAGAAACTTCACTTTCTAGTTTTCTTCGCGCCAAAATACAGTGTATATGTTATAGGCAATCTGTATAATGCAGGCATTCTATACAATACCTAGGAAATGTATAGAATGCCGGAGTCGTTCAGGCAATGTATAAAATTATATTCAATAGTTCAACTATTTTACACTTTACCTAGGAAATGTATAGAATACCTAGGCATTGTATAGAATGCCGGTTGAAGCATAGGTAATTTATGTAATCGATTTTTCATAATCGATTTCACATAAAAAAAAACAACCAGTTTTTATATTGGTAAGTACTTTAAATCATCTATTGGTATCATAATTATAATTTGAAAGGAAATAAAATCTTAGGTAACATCTTCAAAATTGTAATCTAGTAACCTTGCAGGTACCTAATTAATAACAAAAAGAAATATCTAGTAACCTTAAACTTTAATTTAACTCAAACATTACTCTGAATAAATAGAAATTAAGAATCTTCTAATAACATAATTATAATTTGAAATGAAATAAAATCTTAGGTAACATCTTTGAACAAACTAAAATTAAAATTTCAGTCTAGTTGTCAGTCTACTTGTAGTTACTTAATAACAAAAACTATCATTTTCCTAAGTATCTTCATTCTACATGTGGAGTAATCATATTATTTCTTACAATAATAAATTCTAAAAAGTCAAATTGTCTTATCAAACTCTTCCTTTAACACATATTTTTTTTTAAGATACAAAGTTTCAATAGTAAAACATCTTGTAAGTAGGTAAGTATATTAAAAGCAGTTACTTATTCTTACAAGATGAACTATTGTGACACTTTGAAGTACACAGCAATTTATTCTTAAAGCATGAACACTTTTTGGTTTCACAGTTTACTTTGCAAGTACATTTGAAAAAACCCTGACCTGTTCCAGTCGATTGCAAAGTAGCAACGGAGCGCACTGTTGTATCCTGATTAGCGACATCTTCCACGCTTATTAATTTCTGTTGACAAACAGTAAATTGTTGTCTAGAAAACAGTGTTTTTATGATACCTTGCTTTGTGCCAAGTTGATAAAGCTCATCTTCTGTCTTTTTCAAGACAACTGCAAGTATATTACGGGCGTCACCACGACCTCTGTCGACTTCTGGAACAGGAATCCTAACCGTGGTACCAGGTATCACAGGAGGAAATTTCTTTCCTGAAGTTTTGAGCATTTTCTTGGCTTGTTCCTCTAAATTATCTTTTGAACTGTTGCGGTTTTCTAAAGTTAATGCTGTTTTCATGCATAAAGGGCAAATCACTTTAGATCCATAGCCTTCTGGTACGTTTGTTTCTGGGGCAGCACAAATAGTATGTATAGGACTTTTGCATGTTCTACACGAATGAGCACCGGTGGTCTCTCCAGAGCAAACACAGCATTTGAGTACGGACGAAGGTGATTGGGGGGAAGGTTGATTTGGAACATTGTCAGGTTCAGCATCGACGTTTTCAAAATTCGCATGTTTGTTCTTGGCACTTAAAGTTTCTGTGTGGATTTCGTGATTTTCTTGTATAACGACATGTATTTCCAAAGGATGGTTTTCAATCTGTTCATTTCTTTCATTTTCAGACTCAACAGGATTACTCTGTGCTAAATTAATTACTTTTTCAAGTTGCTCTTCGGTCTCTACATTAGCATCATCAAACGGCAAAGAAATGCCAACCTTGATTTTTGAACCGAATAGAGCTTCGTATGGTGTTCTTTTTATACCTTGGTGAAAAGCCCTATTTTTCATAAGCTGAACAAATCGTAGTCCGTCACTCCAGCGATCAGTATTATTATCTTGAAGCCAAGTTGTTAACATATTTTCGACATCCTGGTTTGCTCTTTCTACACTACCCTGGCTCTGGGAGTGTCTAGGCTTACCATGGACTATTTTTAAAGTCGGCCAGTATGTTTTTAGGTTACTAACTATTTGGTTTGAAAACTCTCTTCCATTGTCGGATTGCAGTATTGCTGGTGCACCAATCAATGTGAAAATGTCTAGTAAATTGTATGCTACTTCTTCTGCACGTTTTGTTTTGAGTGCTCTGAGGATGACAAATTTGGTCAGGTGATCTTGGTAAACCATTATAAACTTATATTCTTGATCAGGGTGTGACTGAAAGTCAATTAAATCAACTTGACACCGGGAATTAAACTCAGATGACAGTATGGGCTTCACGACAATTCCCTTTTTTATTCCTTTTTGTTTTTGCTGGCACGGTTCACAAAGCTGCAAGTATAGCTCAATATCATGTCGGGTTATATTTTTGTAACGCTGGCTAAGTTCTTTTAACATCCGGTCTCGTCCTCCATGACCAATATCCTTGTGTGCATCGTGAATCACTTGAAATAATTCATCATCAGAGACATAGTACTTGATAACAGCGTTCGGAGCATTTACAGGAAAGATCAACTTACGGGTTTGTCCAAGAGTGATCACATCGTAATGTTTCAGCAACCAATAATCACGCGGAGTTTTCTTGTCTAACGTTTTTGCTATACTTATTTCCTTCAACAATTGTGTGTAACGTAAATCATCAATGAACACTCGATTTTTTGTAGAAGCCGATTCTCTTTTAGTACGCAGTCCTGAGTAAAACCTTTCTTTCATTTGTAAGTACCGCTGATCTGTAGCCATTTTCCATTAAATAATCACACACACGAACACAATCAATGATCACACTTAATAATTTAGTTTAGAACCAATGCATAAACTAATAAAATACGTTTGCATAGAACAAAGGAGTGTTGTGTACTAACGCACCGAACAAGTTGCAACTTGTTTACGAGGTAGTCCCGCACCCCGCGCACGCGTCTCCTTCCCGTGGTCGTTCGTTATACACATTGCCTGATGCGCTTCTGGCATTTTATACAATACCTAGGCAATGTATAAAATGAATCGTATTATACACATTGCCTGAACGTTTTTGGCAATGTATATAATGCCTAGGCATTCTATACAATGCCGGATTATACAGATTGCCTATAACATCTACACACTACTGCTTCCAGGCAGATATCTGACACTGCTTTGGTACCAGCCGCACTGCGGGTTCTTGCTAAAGATATTTACTTCCTATTGTCAAAAAATTTATGTTTACATCGAGTTCAATAAAAAAGAACATAGGATATCTACGTTTTAATATCGTGACACTATAATGTGGAGATAATTTAACACAAGCATAAATGTTGGATATTCCATTCCGCTATATGATGGATATTCAATTTACTCGAACGAAGCGATTTGATTCTTCTTTCATCATATGAACCGCCAGGGAATGGAACACCCTGAGTGAGTCTGTACTTCCGGTACAATAGATGTCAAAACGCGAGTGAATAGGTATCTTCTGGGTAAGCACGCTCCATCATCGATCGCATCATCACTTATCAGGTGAGTTAGTAGTCAAGTGCAACCCATTACGGTATAAAAAAAATGCACGCAGCTACACTTCCATTGTATATGATACGTTTTAATTAATGGAAAGACTGGAAGACAAGCACTAGATGCACATGCGCACATTACTGAGACTCAATCAACATGTTCGAGGTACTGGTGCGGTTTCTCTCATGCTTCAAATTATTTTCGTCAAATTATTATCTATAAATGTTAATTATATTTTAATCTGTTTACACTGACTGTCATAAATGACGGGTGTAACTATACCAAAACCGTTTATTAAATTTTGTCACCTACGTTATACAATTTAATGGCATGTTAATTTTCTATATCAAAATGATGTGAAGCCAAAACAATACGTACTATTCAGCTAAGGGTTGTAAAACTCATGTTACACAGCTTTGTCGAAACCAATTCTATCCCTCTCGACCGCAGTGTACATACACACTAATTACCATCAATTTGCTAATTAAATAATGTTATATTAGCTAAAACAAGCAATTTCGGTTCGCGGAACACTGACAATGTAACTATTGAATTTTCGGTGTAGCGCAAGTAAAACCATGTAGTGATAATTAGGCGCAAATCGCTTTCAACTCTGTACCAATTTGTAACGTGTAAATAAGCATAGTGTTTTGGTAATGACTTTGACGTGTTACCGATTAGGGTATTCTTGGAGTTTCGAATAAAAAATGAGCTATTACTAAGCATCTGCTTTACATGCGCCTGTCTGATCTTTAAAGTGCTTCTCTTTGGAACCGTTATAAGTAGTCGGTTAATATTTTCACAGAATATGTGTTAGTATTGCTGATTTTAATATAACAGATATTGTTGATTAAAATCACAGAATAAAAAGAGCGGGGATTATCTCTAAGCAAAGCAGTTCCAATAAAAAAGCGACGCAAATCACGGAAAACCTAATATTTATATTAAACTACAATGCCTCTCTCTTTCTATCGCATAGCTCTGTTCGTCCTGACACGCGGTACGCAATTTAAAATAATTCCGTTTGGACGGATACGCCGATGTACCTGTTACCTTGTACCTAATGTGCGGAGTGAGACTCGCCTGGTAAAAGGAAGTAACCAATAAGTGATTTTTACTATTCGTAAAATGCTACAAGCGACAAACATGGCATGAAATTAACGTATAAGTGAAATATTAAGGACTTCAAATTGTATGCAACAAATAATTCGTTTTTGTCCGGTTTCTGTACCTCCGGTGTACATAGTTTTTTTATGGGATTGTATGGGGCGTGTTCACGCACCAGGTTTATCTGAGCTCTGCCTATAACAGGTGCTATTCACCACAAGTAACTAGCTGCACCGCGTCCTGAGACATGCAGCGTTTAAGCCCCGTGTGCCTGGCTTTACAGGATTACTGGTTTTCAAAGACTGCTGCCGAAATACACTGTTACATACATAGTGACTGAATTTCTACTTAAAGGTGGTGGCTAGCCCAGCGAGCAATCGCAAAATGCCCTTCTACCTTGCGGTGAAGTTCAACCCAGCCCGGTGGGGATTGAACCATTGACCAGCGGCATGGCAATCTATAGTTATAACTACTTGACTATCACTGCTTCAAGATAATATATAAGACAGTATGCCTGTACGTTTGAAATACTTTTTCTCAAACATGCTTGGAAATGTGAACATTATTTTGACAACCTTCTTCGAGATAAATCGAAATTGCTGTACTGGCCAAATACATGCAAGCAGCGGCCGGCAAAAAATTTATGAAAATCTATATCTGTCGTGTCTAGCGGCCAAATAAATTGCATAGTTAACTCATATCTGTCGTGTAATTTAAAAATGGAACGATCTTTTACTCTGAAGCATGGCAACTAAGGAGGTAACATATCAAAGGTTCTATTTAAATTTCGATCTGGCTTGCAAATAAACGCTGTTTATTTAAAAAAAAAAGAACGCTTTAACGAGGGCAATTTTATTATTGTTTGTTAATAGTCATTGATTTTGAAAAGTAATTGTTTCTAAAAAATTAGTTCAAGCGAAGACAATGAGTGTGATAAACTTAATTCAACGCCACCTGAAATTATTCACCTCTTTAGAATTAGCCCAAACCAACATAATCCCCAGAAAGACCACTTTAAAATTCATAAATATTGTACATTTAACAATCTTCAAATAAATAATTCTGCCTAGGCACTAGTTTGTTTTAATTTCCGCGCATTATTTGAGAACAGCACTATACAAGCCTTGGCCACAACTAGGCATTGATGGACTTACGTATGTGTGCCTCGGCTTCGCCTCGGCCCACATTTACATGTTCGTCCATCAACGCCTCCTTTGCTGGCCGCTGCAGTAATGTACTTTATCTCACCGGTTGGTGGCCTGTTTGAATCCTGTCACAAGCTTACGTTTTTAAAGCACTCGTTAGGCTAGACCAATCGTTCAAACGATCGTAAAGGTTAGGTAAATCACTAAACTTAGGAAGGCAAAGCTAGCTGCACCTTTCAGTAAAAAAAAATGTTGTCAAGCTAACCTAACGGTATATTTCTGCAGCTGGCTTTGAGAGCTAGCTCTCAATAGGTTACTAATGTTAGTCAGGTGAGAATGGGAACCTATCAACAAAAGAGTGGGAGCTTACACATAAACAATAAAACGAAAATCAGCATGGAACTTTTTTTGTATCGGCGGTATGCCTTTATTAAACAAAAAACTATGAACTATATACAACACTACAGCTACTACAATAAAGGCATTTAGACAACCTATAAGTCATAGCAGGCTCATAGGCAGTCCAAATGCTCCAGCCCACTCCCAGACAGCAGCGTGCCCAGCATGCTGGCAGCATTGCCCCGTTGAATTGCAATGCTTATTCGTTGAGCCAAATATGTGCCAGCATTTTGATCACGCGCCGCATGTAACTGTTTAAAAATAAAACACTTTATTATTTATTTACATTCATAAGAAATTTTGGTCTCAATATCAACTCCATCAGAATGAATAAAAATCCTATGCTCATAAAACTCACTATAAAATAAACATAACCCATTCATCACTAACGATAAATCTGTTTTTATAAGCCCACACGGGCGGGGTATAATTTAACCCCACTTCGCTCTTAATTAGCCGTGCCAGCATAAAATGTTTAATGTGGAAGACGTTAAAACATAATTATGGGGTACAAACAGTGGTGCTCCGGAAAATACAGAATCATCGTTAATATTCCACTTTTATGGGTAAAGTTTGGATCTTTCGAATATTAGATTATGACACCAGCTCAGTTGGAAGTGGGTCTACCTAAAAGTTACGGGTTTCAGAGAACTATTATCTCCAATTTATGTCCCAGGTGTGATTCCTAGTTTGAGTATATGATATCTTGGTTCAAAATGTGCTCTAACTTGGAAAAACTATTTGGAAAAAAACACAAAGTTGTTTTTACAGGAGACATTGTTATGTATATATAAATTGAAATCTTGAAATATGATCTATGTTTTAATATAGTCGTATTTATTTTTGCAATGACGCATGCTGCACTACAATTACAACGAGGAGGAAAAATTATAGTCATGTGCAGGATTCAAACCCGTGCCATCCACCCCTATAGCCGGAGTATGCACTGACCGCTAAGCCAACATAACATGTGACTCATAACTCTAATTTGTCCTCTCATACTTAACCATCGTATGGGGATGGAATGACATATGTAGTTCAACTTACGTTGCACGTCAAACAAGAACATTTTTTGCAATTAGCTCTAAACTTGTTAACTATGACGCAACTCTATATTTATAGTATTTTTATTTTTAAAATTACGCATACTCGGCTTATACATTACAAAATTACACCAAGAGGACGATCCCCACTCATGACTATATTTTTTCTCTCGTTGTACTATTATCCATGTTATTACTGATTAATATAATTTGAAATATTGTTATGGGTATCTATCAGCTTGAAATTGTTATTTTGACAAAGCTAGTCGACAACTGAACCCAATGAATGGAAACGATGATCTCCAGACTCGTGAAATGGAAATGATTGAAACCCGAAAATGACGCAAAATGATTCGAAACAGTTCGGGAACTAAATTTATCATTAAAATTAAAAGACATTTCCTTGGCTTACCAACTGACGGAAGCATGAACAGTTCATGCTTTCAGGAATAATAAAAATTTTACACTTGCAAGTCCAGCATACGACTCTTATTAGAGGCTGTATACCGACACTATTTTTGCCATATAATTGATAACAACCAACTCAGAACAAGAATCAGTATGTTTAGGTAGCTTTAAGCAATGATGGCCGAGCGGTATTAGCTATGGTAATTCATAGTCAAGCACCTAACAGTGTGTTCTGGCAGCGTTCCTTGAGAGTCAGTTACAAGCACATGATACTTAACAACTTTATGTATCAGGGTGATGGGCGCAGTACAGTTCGTCACCTGTGACGAACTGCATCTGTTATTGGCATTGCATAGATACACGCACGAGGCCCACCTCGTGCGTGTTATTAAAAAATACATTCTACTCGTACAATGTAATGTATATAAGCACATAGCAATGAAATAAAACAAAACTAACAAACAGTAGAACAAACTTTAGTTTGCAGTGAAAAAATTGTATTCTGGTACATTAGTCTACGTCACAGTCAATGGTCCCACTGCTTGTATAAATTTGTAATCCCAAAGTAAACTTATTTTAATAACTGAAATCTTGAAGTATAATTTTCTCTTTCCTCTAAAGATTGTCTAAGTTACTAATATGTTTAACATAAGCGTATACCTAATCAAAGACTACAATATGTATTTAATGTACCTAATGACCATATCATTCAAAGTCGGTGATTTAGAAGCTTTATCTTTAATAAATATAAGTTTCAACTTAATATAGATTCATGCCTTAAAAAGGGGTCCTGACAAACGAACAGGCGGACCACAAGTAATCCTATAAGGGTTTCTTTTTCTTTTGAAGTGCGGTGCCTATTAATTATATTTTAATGAGTCTTAAAGGATTGTTTTCAAAATTATTCACCACAAAGTTAAATAAGATGTCGTATCAACCAAAATTATAAACAAAGCCGTTTGATAGATTGTTCACAAGTCTTATCTTTGATCAAAGTTGATTTTGGGGGACTATACTGCTCGCGTCCGTAGGATTCAGCCCTCGATGTCCTACACGTGTCCCCTGGGTGGCGCCAAAAGAGCAGTTCTTTTCAGGTGGTAGGCTTAGGCCGCGGCGTGTTACCACCCACCAGACAAAGCCATGCCGCCAAGCGGTCGCGTTACGGCATGATGTCTGGTGAAGCCATTATGGGGAACGGGTCGGAAACAGTTGCGCTTATTACTATAGCTAGTCGTGACACATTGAAGGTCAATTTACCTGGCAGCTAATCTTGGAGAGCAGCGGGATCCGAGGCACGGTTCTCCGCTGGCCGACCGCAGATAGTTGGGGGCCCAAGTAGTGAGCCAGCCACTCATGAAAGGCTGCCCCGCCATCTCGCGAAAAATCCCGGAGGTGCGCCATCGTGCTGGTTGGCGACCAGACGAGAGGACCCGATGGACACCTCTGGGGGGGCTCGGGCGTCCCCGCGGTCTCCAGGATTGGTTCCCTTTAGGTGGAATGGCCTAATTTATGTCACGGGCTGGTAATTTGCGCCTCGTTTCCACTTCCGTTTCCCTTTACCTAACTTCACTCCCCACATAAATGAAAGGTACAAACAGAATAAAGGTCAAACAGCGGAAGCACCTCCTCTCTCTCCAAGTGCACCTCTCAAATATTCGAGGCTTGCACTCCAATCTCGACCCGGTCCACCACCATCTTGAGACCGCAAGACCGCATATTCTGTTCCTCACGGAGACGCAGATCAAATGTCCTGCTGACGCGACATACCTTGCCTACCCTGGCTATGTTCTTGAACATAGTTTCAAGGCTAAGGCGGGAGTTTGTATGTATGCTCGCGATGACATTTGCTATCGGCGTCTCCGCAACCTTGAAGACCCCAAATTTTCTATCATGTGGGTTCTGGTGGACAATGGCATGGAGAAAATTCTTTATGCTAGTGTCTACCGTTCGCACAGCGGAGATGAGGAGACAACCAGGCTCGCAAACTACCTTAGTGAGGCGGCCGATGTGGCCCAACAGAGGTATCCTTCTGCTCAATTAGTGCTTCTGGGGGATTTCAACGCCCACCATCAAGACTGGCTATACCCATACCAGAGCACAGACCACGCTGGTCGAGAGATGCGCAAGCTTGCTTTGACGCTAAACCTCACTCAGCTGGTCCAAGGAGCCACAAGGATACCGGATGTTGATGGCCACACAGCCAATTGCTTGGACCTTCTGCTGACAACAGATCCAGACCGCTACTCGGTGTCGGTTTCATCACCCTTAGGTAGCTCCGACCACTGTCTGGTGAAGTCTGTATCAGTGTACTCCCCGCCCGATCCCAGCCCAAGAGGCACTCGGCGGGTGTGGCGATACAGGTCAGCAGATTGGGATGAGATGCGATATTTTTTCGCGTCTTACCCTTGGCGGCAGGTTTGTTTTTCTTCGAGCGATCCCTCAACTTGCGTGGATGCTGTGACTGAGGTGTTACGTCAGGGTATGGAATACTTCATACCATTTTCTGACGTCCCGATGTCCAGCAAAGCTCGCCCAAAGTTTAATGCTACATGTAGAGATGCAGAAGCGTCAAAACATGAGGCCTATTTAGCCTGGGCTGATGCTCGAACCCGCAAATCTAGAGATGTACGTGAAAAGAAGAAAGCATTTAACCTAGCCGCCAAGTCCTGCAAAAAGGCTCTTAAGAAGGCTCGCTTCGACCACATACGCCGAACAGGGAACAAACTTGCTTCTTACCCCTCGGGTAGCAAAGCGTTCTGGTCCCTGGCAAAGTCGATCGAAGAGAACTTCTGCCGTCCCTCACTGCCTCCACTGCTGAAACCTAACGGCTCACTAGCGCACACTGCCGAAGAGAAAGCAAATTTATTTGCCTCTCTGTTTGCAGAGTCTTCACGTCTAGATGCTGGCAATGCTGTACCTTCTAGCCTGCCAAACTGCGGGACGTTAATGTCAGAAATCCGCATTCGACAGTCTGAAGTACGCAAAGCGTTGCGCGATCTAGACGTGAACAAAGCTAGTGGTCCAGACGGTATACCAGCTGTAGTCTTGAGGATGTGTGCGCCTGAGTTGACTCCAATATTGACTCGCCTCTTTCGCTTGTCTATGACGACTGGTCAAGTGCCTAAGTCCTGGAAGCTTGCAAACGTGCAGCCCGTGCCCAAAAAGGGTAGTCGCGCAGACCCTGCCAATTACAGGCCTATTTCAGTCACTTCCATACTCTGTAAGACGATGGAACGTGTACTGAACCACAGGCTCCTGGCATATCTAGAAGTGAATGATCTCCTCAGTGACCGACAATACGGGTTTCGCCGAAACCGGTCTACTGGGGATCTTCTAGTGTATGCCACTCACATCTGGAGCGAAGCCATCGAGAACCACGGAGAGGCGCTTGCTGTCTCTCTCGATATCTCGAAGGCTTTTGACAGGGTTTGGCACGATAGCCTTATTAGCAAGCTTCCTTCATACGGCCTTCCCACTGGTTTATGTGTTTGGATTTCAGATTTCTTGAGGGATCGGTCGATTCGAGTGGTCATCGATGGCTGTTCTTCCGACCAATTGGCTATAAACGCCGGAGTCCCTCAAGGATCAGTACTCTCTGCAACGCTTTTTCTGCTGCATATTAATGATCTGCTTAAGCCCGGTATTTTTGGGTACGCAGACGACAGCACCGTTGTGGAGAGTTATACATCTAACGCACGAACCAGTGCATTACAAATCCAGTCTCATAGGGAAGCGATGGTTCAGCGCTTGAACTTTTCTCTGAAGGCAGTCTCCGATTGGGGCGATGCCAATCTGGTTAAGTTCAATGCTGCTAAAACCCAGGCGTGTCTTTTCTCCGCCAAACGGAGCCCTTTTCAGCTGGCTCCTACTTTCAGGAATGTGTCCGTGCCGATAAGTAACCATCTCGAGCTTCTTGGCATCTCATTAACACCGACTCTCAATTTCGGCTCCTATATTGAGTCTAAAGCCCAGCTGGCCTCAAAAAAGCTTGGTATTTTGGCTAAGGTGAGACAATACTTCACACCGGGACAGCTGCTTAATCTTTATCAAGCGCAAGTCCGGTCGTGTATGGAGTACTGTTCTCACCTTTGGGATGGTTCTGCCAAATACCAGCTGGAGACACTGGAAGCTATTGAGAGGAGAGCCAAGAGACTCATTAACGACGACCAACTTGTAAGCAAAAGACTCCAAAGTCTCGAGCATCGCCGCAAAGTCGCTTGCTTATCGGTTTTTTATCGGATACATTTCGGGGAGTGTGCCACAGAACTACATGATTTGATTCCGCCATCTCCATTCTATAACCGGACATCCAGGGATACTCAGAAGCGCCACCGCTATATGGTAGATATTCCATTTACCCGAACAAAGCGATTTGCTTCTTCGTTCATTATTCGAACCGCCAGGGAATGGAATACCCTGCCTGAGTCTGTGTTTCCGGTTAAGTACAATAAGGGGGTCTTCAAAACGCGAGTGAACAGGTATCTCCTGGGTAAGCGCGCTCCATCATCGACCGCATCATCACTTAACATCAGGTGAGATAGTGGTCAAGTGCTACCCAGTTCAATATAAAAAAAAAAAAAAAAAAAAAGTTCTAATGTTATAAAAGCTTCTTCCAAAAAAGTACAAAAAACAAACGCCTACAAAAGGTTAAGATCACCCTTAAAATACGTCACAAAAATTACGCTATTACAAAAAATTACGTAAAAAACGAGGACAATACTTTTTGCTCCAAAGGCTTCTCACCACGTCAAAATTAGGCTTATTACGTAACAATTAGGGATTAGGGATGGTTAAATTATAAAAAATAACTTTAGTAAAATTTCATCTCGGCCTGCTTGTAATTTACGAGATCAGCCTCAAATTAGGTTCAGACATTGTAATTAAAATTTGTTGTGGAGATAATGTATCAACTTTTTGTCAAACCGAAAGAAAGATTCTTGGAATAATTAAAAACTTAGAGACATGATCTGGAAGTCATTTGATCTTTTTTTACGTTTTTTTTTTTATGTCTGACAGGTTAGCCTTAAACGTTAAACTTTGTATAGCTCCTGTCCCAACCATGTCACATATTTCGTAATCTAATTCGGGTTATTTCTGAAACTACAGGATAAATTAAAATTAAAATGTGTTTTTTTTAATGTAGATAGTCGTTCACCAAAATGACTTCACCTAGCCTCATGCAAAGCATAGATGAAATCAAAAAGCGGTGACCATTAATGGAGCCGAAAGCTATGCTAATCACCATATGATGACCAGAGAGATGTTTTTTCACGTTTTGAAAGTGAGCTATGTTAGGACAGGATAAAACAAAAGCCTAATTCAATCAAAAGCGAAAGGTCACTTCTTTTAGAAGTGATAACAAACCCAACCATCTACTTCTTCCCAATTTCTAAACGTTGTTTAGTTAACGCTCATAAGGCCTTATACTCTGATCGTACTTATGTATGATTATTTAATTATTTATTTTAAAGGTTGGCAAAGAAGCGGTCATCCTGGTATAGGCCGCCACTTATAGATAATTGCAACATCACCTTTGACTACTACATCTTGTTGGTCCTCAGAAGAAAAGATAGAAATTATGCGGTTTTACCAGCTTTGGAAGATGTGGAGTCATCCATACGTCTTTTCGCCCTAGCTATTATCGAGTTGTGTGGTCACCTATTCCTGTACTAGTTGAACCATGGCTAACAAAGGCTGACGTACATAAAATGATATGTGTGGGCCTTCCTTCAGAGTTGAGAGACAAAAGAGTTGTATTGTGTTTGTAATATGGGCCATACATTGTCCAATACCAGCTCATCACTGCCACGACTAAATTATGTCACCATATAGAAACCTTCAACAACACCCAACGACTAAGTACCATCATAAGACAACTACCGGGAATGTGTCCTTCAAAGTAAAGCGCACAGATGTAAATGCCACTTGTGGTCACTTATCCAGGTTGTGTCGTCAACTCTTCTTGATGATTGCTACCTATAATATATATTGGGTAGTTTTCAATAAAGGACTACAGAAGATAATTATCGCCCGTGGTTAATTCCGGTGAACAACGCGAGAGCACAATGAGCAAGTTGTACAATATATCATGGACAATGCTACTATTGCTGTAATTATAATACGAGTATAAAGGATGAAATGTATTGTACCAGTTCGGTCTTAGATGTTACTAAAAGCTTGAAAAATTATAGCACTACAAACCCAACAAAACATACGTAGAGAGAGTAGAATGAAACTAACTGGCACAACCTATTTAAAATTTACCACCAAACTTGGCAATTTGTAATTCTGCCCCGAAATTTATAAGGGCAAGTACACATTAATCTAAAGACATCGACGGGTCTCGGCGCAAACAAAAGCGCTCTTATCTGGCACCCATGACCTGTCCGGGGAACAATGGAACTGGGGTGAAGTGGAGAAGGGGGAGGCGTAGATTAATCGACGTTCGCCTTTATTGTGTGCACGCCGCCTTACTATCACCTGCTTGGTAAATGTTAATTTGTATTTGTAATTGTTGTTTGGGGTTTATTGAGACGTAGCTTTTGAAAATACCTCGTGTTTTGAAAAGCTTTTGTACTGTAATGAAATAACCTTGTTTTAGATTTGCATAGAAAAATAATTATAAAAGGTTATAGGGCAAAACAGTATCAAATAGGCGTTGATTGTTCTACAAAATGATGGATACCAATTAGCTTGATGTTTTAGAGTGTTGCTGCGCATTAAGTGCACACTATGACTTATAGCCATCTCTATAATCTACCAATGAGGATTCACTTTAAAGGTTGGCCTCAGACTAGCGGCTGCATAAAACTGAAGCCAAAAAGTTTACATACGTCCGTTAATCACATATTAAAATGTGACCGTTCTAACTATAGCACAGGAGTCTGAAGAAGTTTGGGGACATTTTTATACGTATTCTAAACACTCCTTGAAAAAGACCACCCACACATTGGGTGGTGCTTTTCAAGGAGGCAGATTTTCTGCCTCTAAGTAAATATGTGCAAATACTATTATGTTCAAGCGTGAAGGGTCATGTAGCAAGCGAAATTACAGGGCCAACGAGACAATAAGTAACGTGTTGTACAGCCCAGTGCAGAGTCAGATAAAACGGGGATGGTGACAATGCAACTGTAATATGTCACTTAATAATATTAAAAAAGTAATGTTGTAACGATCAAATTTGAATACATGTGTAACATCGGTTATAATAAATAAGAGTTATTTGTTATGCAAGGATGCAGTTGTTATTTGGCGTCGCCAGTACTTTTATTGGAACCTCAGGAAGTGAAGAATTCTTGTGTAAAGGCTGTTTTGAACTATGAGCGAAACAAGTAGTTAAAATATAGAGTCCTGAGCGTAACAAGAGTTTAAAGGTACACGCAAAATAATTTAGCTGCCAAGCGGAACACACGTTTTTACGTCACTACAGCGAGGAAAATACTTGGTACAGTTTGTAATAGGAAATCCGTGTAAATTTACTGTAAAAATTAGAAGATCAAAGTAAAATTAATTTTCTGGGTCTGTTTTAAAAGTTCTAGTTTTGAAAACCTCTAAACCATTTAAAATACCCTAAAACCTCAATGCGTTGAAAATCACTTCTTTACGCAGATTTCAAATCATACAGGCATTCCAAGTTTGTGATGTGAAAATTATGTTCAAGTTACTGCTCAAAGATACGTTATATAAAAAAAAAAAATAGGCCGCTGTTTCCATACCAATTGTTTTTACACTCAAATCAATGAACCCCGTCTTCCTCCAAATCCCTTTACCCATACAACTTCTCACATCATCAACAAAATAACCTAGTCATGAAAATACAGTCTACCTGTTAACCTCTACCTACAGTGATACATCTTAACAGGGCGTTTTATTAACCGCTGTTATTGCCCTAACCGCGGTTTAACGCCACGGGTATTTATTCACCGGTTAAAGTCGTAAATTACGCTAAGAGGGGGAATTACTACCTATGTAGTTAATTACGAATTGGAAGGGGGTTGATTTAAATGTGATCGTCCAATCGGCTGAACAGGTTTGAATAACAAGCTTTTTCAGGGACATAATTATTGAAGTTAATTGCGTACCTTGTTGAATGCTTTGACACTGAATGAGGATTTAAGCTATTCAACTTCGAAGCAATAGACTCCAAACTTTATTGTGTTTACGCATGTAGGGCACTGTAGCAATCATGGAACTAAAGCCTCGGTGTGAAGAGCGCAGTGCAGTGTCAAGCAAACCGATTTACTGCAATGTTAAAAGACAGAACGCTTTATTATTATTGTTTTTTTATATCATTATTTTCCGAAACACTCCTAAAGGTGCTTGGCAACCAAATTTCTACTCGAGGGTGGTAGCTAGCCAGGATATCAGTGATATGTGATATTCAAGTGATATCATTTATAGCCATAAAATATATAAGCCTAGTAAAATATGAACTAAAAAACTCCTTCGATTTAATAGTTAGTTAAAAATGTTTAACAATTTGGTTTTACGTTTCAATAGCACTTCTTTGAATACCTTACACATTATCCGAGTAATCTAGCTTTAAGTGTAAGCCAATAAAATTATATTTCTCTAACATGCTTGGAAATGTGAGCATTATTTTGACAACCTTCTGCGAGATAAATCGAAATTGTTGTACTGGCCAAATACATGCGCGCAGCGGCCGGCAAAACATGTATGAAAATATATATTTGTCGTGATTAGAGGCCTTTTACTTCGAAGCATGGCAACCAAGGAGGTAACTTATCAAAGATTTTATTTAAATTTCGATCTGGCTTGCAAATAGAACGCTGTTTATTGAAAATTGTACATTTAACAACTGTATCTTCAAATAAAAAAATCTGCCACAGTACCTAGGCAGTTTTTTTTAAATGAAATTAAATTTCCACGCATTATTTGAGAAAAGCACTATACAAGCCTTGGCCACAACTAGGCATTGATGGACTTACGTATGTGTGCCTCGGCTTCGCCTCGGCCCACATTTACACGTTCGTCCATCAATACCTCCTTTGCTGGCCGCTGCAGTAATGTACTAATTTTATAACAATTAATACATTTTCCTTAATAACTAATATATGCTTCGTTTTGAGTATAGAGTGTGACACTGTAGATAAACTGTCACGGCGCTGTGCCTTGTCACGGGAAGGGCTCGGATTATCTCGTCGCGGACGAGTGTCGGACGACGTGACAGATCGGAGGGACAGACTTACCAGTCACAGTACTCTTGTCTGCGGTTGTGAGGAGTTATTGAAGCAAAGGGTTGTTACTAGTAGCATCAGAATGTCAATATTTCCTTTTTGTTAGGTTATAAATATTTGTGAAATATTTGGCGATAATATTAAATTATTAGGTCAGTCCCGGTTGTTGTCTGATGATGACAGTCTTCACTACCACCATCAGCAAGAAAATCTGTCGCCAAGCACGTAACGGTTTGTTCCGGAAGCTGTTCTTGAGAGCCAGTAACTCTAGGTTAGCCAAAACAACATCTTCGACCACATTATTACTTACCATTAGGTGAGATGGTGGCCAAAGGCTAACCTACCATAAATAAAAAAAAAATGTAACAAAGCGTCCTGACCTTTAATTTATTTATTATAATACTTAAAAGATAAAATAAAATATATGTTGTCCTAATTTTCCTGTCAAATCGACCTGACGTCACAAACACCACGCAGCCAATCCGGAAGAATTTTTGACTTTCGCTTCCACACGATGCATCGTCAGGAGGTCTTGACTCTTTGGGCAAATTATCTAGAAATAATTTTTCTCGATCGTGCGCGTCGGCTTAACAGGAAAATTCGGCGGAATTATAACTAGATATATTTATTTATATTTTTATGTATTTTACTAATATATTAATTTAATTATCTTTAAATATTTCTAAAATATTTGTTATTATTAGATATAGTATTATTATTATCATCATTTATTTTATAACATGATTTTATTTTTTTTACAATATTAATATATAAAAAAAGAAAAAAATATTATAAAAACGCTTAAAATTAGGATGCCGTCGGCATCGGGGCAGGGCCCAAGCTACCAGCGGTTAGGGCTGCAGAGAGAGGAATCTTCGTGTCGTGTCGAGTATCACTGCCTTCTGCATCTGACCTTGATCCAACCGTCTAGTGAGAGCCTCTTGAGGTGTTGGTTGAGGCTCTTCGCTGTTAGGCCGTTCGCCGAAACGTTAATCGGGACAATGATCGTCCAGTCAACATCTGCGGCGGTTACCTCGTGAGCCAAGTCAAGGTACTTGCTGACTTTGTCCTTCTCGGCCTTCACAAGGTTCTCAAGGTATTATTTTTATTATTAATAATATTATTATATATGCAAGGTTACGCCTGAATCTATTCATTATCTTTAGTTTTGTTAAGGTAATGTTCTTAGGGTTTTAAAGACATTGCACTAATGAAAGCGCGCCTCTTCATAGTAAATTATTGTTGTTTATATGTATGGGTGTGCCTCATTTCTACACTACGTCCTAGTGTGTGTGTAAACGCTAAGGATACGAATCATAATAGTAGTTTATGCAACTGTCATATAATAGAGGGTATTAAAATAAGTGCAGTTTTTTGAAACGAGTCGCAGGCGAGTTTCAAAATAAGATTACACGAGTGTTTTAATATCTAATTATATGCAGTTGCATACACTACTTTATTTAATCTCACGGCTATAGGTAGCTACATTAAATAAGATGCGATATAAAAACCAGCGCGTTGCGCGCGCAGCGCGCTCACCACAGATAATGTGTACTTTAATTGAATTGAAACCTCCTTGATCGGGACACATTGTACTTTAATAATTAAAAAAATGTTTTAAAGCATTGTTTTGTTAGGAGAATAATGCTATAATTATTTTTTTTAATTTTCTTAAAAAAGTATGCAAATAAATATGCTAATAAAAGTCTGTATTTCATTTAATAGTTAGACTATTACGGAATGAGATTATATGATTGTTTGGCTTAGGCAAAAGCAGTTTAAAATACATTAATAATAAAAAAAATGTTTTTACCTCAAATGGAACCGACTTCAACACTCAAAAGTGTGAAATAACTTATTTCACACTTTTGAGTGTCGATGTTGGTTGTTGTTGTGTAAAAAAATGTTTTTTCCTCAAATGGAACCGACTTCAATTTTTTGTGTCCCTTGCGGAATCGATTGACATTCACTGGCAATGACTATATCATCAAGATAGTTTTTTTCTGTTATCGGAGTGTAAGTCAAAACCGGCTTGACCGATGTTCATGAAATTTAAATGGGAGCACAAGACAAGCATCAGCTTTCAAAAAAAATAATCATCAATACCGGTTCACCCAGTAAAAAGTGTTGAAGTAACAAACATAAAAAATATATAAAAAAGTTAATTTCAAAATAACTGCTACAGTATCTACGCCTACGTCAGCAAAACAGCTGTTTAAAGGTATTAAATTATAAAACTGAACTAATAGGCCCAAAGTACAGTATTAGTATTATGGAATATTTTGTTTCTAGTGCAAATAATAATTGTTTTCTACGCCCCCGGTGTAAACTCAAGTCTTTGAAAATTTGAATACATCTATCGCGCTTGTACCTTGTAGATCTTGGTATTTACGAGTGTTATCTTAATTCAAGGTTTCTCAACAATCAGATAGATACTTTTTTCAAGAATAAATGTATTTATATAAGTCATCCTTTATATATAACAAATATAGAAAAAACAACTGTTGGTTGATAAAAAAACAGTTAATTTGTTTTAAATTTGGTTAGTTACCATTTCATAACTTGGAACTTTTTATATTGAATAACCAGGCCTACAAGAACTATTAACTAACCAACTTATGTATTTCATTTTCATACTAAGTTTAGTTATACAAAATTATTATCAAAACGAAATACATAGTATAGAAATAATATAAAGAGAAACAGAAGAAACAAACGTTTGTCTAATGTTGTTGAAAATGGCCAATATCTTACTAGATAATCAATTTATGAACACTTATCAGATAGTATAACATAAGTTATTGGATCACAAATTTTATGCCCCGGGCAGAAATCGAACCCGCGCCCTCCGATTTCGCGCCGGATGCCTAAACCACTCGGCCACCTGGGCACGTTATATCTACCCGAAATTTCATGCTCAAATTGTATTCCTTTAACCGTCATAGGGGACGGTGCGCGGCCATCAACCAGACTACTAGACTTCATCTAATCGAAAGATGTGTTTTTCAAACACTTAACTCTCGGTATGATGTCGCTACCCTTCTATATTTCTAAATATGATTACAAGCACTATCGCATGCTAAGCAAATATAATATTTTATAAATTATTGTAAAATATAATATATCCGGCATATGATATAATTCTAATAAGTCAGATAGCTTATCATACGACGTATCATCTCTTAGGCACTGACTCTTCACAGCTATGTCAGCTATACTTATTTATATAGACTTCATATATATCCCAATAGTTACATCAGACGGTCGAGTCCGCGGCGTGACAGCTTAACCCATAAACAGACGGATGCGTTGATCGTGTAGTGTGCAGAACTGTGCGTGACTCGGAGCCATGAATGTGCCTAGGTACGAAATGGGTCTCATTCTGCGAAATGAAATGTGCTCTGCGAGTGCTTCAATAGCAAGGCTTGAGATTAAATAACAGGCTTCAAGGGCCAATTCATATTTTCATAGGGTAATAATTTCTGTTTGAGGGACGCACTTCTTGCTTACTATTAATAAAAATTATGTAGATTATTATATTATTTTATCATATAGAAACTTTGAAATTATTGTTAAAAATGTGCACATTATTAAAGGATAAAATGGGTTGTTATATAATTTATTATTTATACAGCATAATTATGTGGAAAGGCGGACGGTGTTTTTTTTATTTTTATTTTGAATATCTATCCTTTTAGTCATTGTTAATCTGCTGGTAGATTTTAGCAAGTATCTTAAGGACTCACTGCTGATACAATACAACGTTAGTGGCTTGGCGATAGATTTACTACTTAAAGATGGTCGGCAGCTTAACCTATCTATGATGTGTAGTACAAATCCACGTTTACACCTACTCAGTAATATCATCAAATTCAACAAAAATAAAATTTGTTAATAATATATGATAAAGAAGGTAGAATTTCATCCTCTTTAACCGCTCGGCTCGCAGGATATTTGTGAAACAAAAGAAATCGCTACTCTCATTACGAAGAAATTTTCCAGAGATTTTCCAAGAGTTTTGAATAAGGGCTTCGATGCACAAACATAACGCCCCTGTACAAATCGTTCTCAACCCCAAGTTCTCATTTCTTATCCTAATGACCGTCACAAATGTGACAGCTCCTAGACTATACCTCTAGTGTAGGAGCCGACCGTTTTGTCACAAAGGGATTAGCCGTAAGAGGATCGGCGCGGATGAGCGCGCAAATGCTGGAATATTATTTGCGAAATTACTTTGGTGTTGTTAGCGCTTTTGGTGCTCGTCTGAAAAGTTTACAGTGGTTTAGTATCTAGTACATTTTGTGAAATAGTGAGGAAAAGAGTTTTCTGTATTAGTTTTAAAGAAATTGATATATTAACTTTACCGAGTCTGTATATATTTGAAAATATTATGTGTGTTCGAAAAAAATTGAGTAAATTTAAATTAAACAGTGACAACCACGATTACAACACTAGGAACAAATATAAAATAACGGTAGGTACCATGTTTTAGATTAGCAAAGACAAATAAAAGGTCCTTTTTAGGTAATTCGTTGCAGTTTTATAATAAAATTTCCGAACATATTACAATGCTCACAGAAGGAAAATTCAAATTGCACGTGAAAAACATTTTGATTAAGAAATCCTACTACACAGTTTGTGATTACTTAAACGACAAAAATGCTTGGAAAATTCTACCTCTGCCAAGCCATCACCTGTCTCCTACGTAATTTAAACAAATATTGTAATAACTGTATTATATTGCTTATAACACATTGTAAAAAGACGTTTAAAAGAATGGCCCCGAGTTTCTTGCCCGTTCTTCTCGCAGTGGCTCTATAATTTTTTTTGTTGAACGTGGCAGTACAATGTAGAATATTTCAATATTAAAATTTGTAATTGACCTTCATAAGAGTGTCGTAGACGCCTAAATTGAATAAATGAATTTGAATTGAATTTGAAAGTTAGGAAGTAGATACTTAGCGCTTCATTGATTATATTGATAATGTAGTTCGTTTCATGCGAAAGGTAAACTGTTAAAAAAATCTCTATACATATTAACCTTTTCTATGTATTAAAATTTGACAACATCTGCGTAAAACTCACTTGACAGTGGGCTTCCCCATTTCAACCGTGATAGGGGACTGTACGGTCTTCAAGTAGGCTACTAGAGTTTGTCTCTAGAATCTGTCTGAAATACATATAGATAAACAAATTCCAGTCAGCTTTAAACATGCTATTAACAATTTAATTATCCAGCCCCTCCATCTTTTCTCTTTTCACTACGGTTATTTCCGCAAAATTGTTTTTTCCCTATTAAAGTCCTAAATTGCACGCCAATCATTTACAGCGGGTGCGTGTTCAAAAAGAAAAAAATATTAACCCTAAGCAGCCAGGCGATAGCGTGGCGTGACGTATGATGTAACACGTGTTCTCGTCACGGTCGGGACACATTTGTCAAGCTCCAGACAATGGAACAAGGAGACTTAAATATATGGATCTTACATGGGTTTTGATAGGAATTAAATGGATTATACCTATTGTATTAAATAGGATATTTTTCTATAAGTCTTATATCTTTTCAATAGTGCTATGATAGTTTGCATTGTTATTTTGTGACATTAATACGTAGATATGGAGAGAATGAATGACATGAGAATGACTAAACAGGTATACATGGGACAAGAGAACGGAAGTGTTGGAAGGGGAAGACCTAGGCGAACGTTCCGAAATCAGATTGAAGACGTTCTGAAGAAAGGCCAGGCCAGGAGTACCAGGGTACTTAGGGTACCAACCGACGCTTATGTATGAAAGGATTAATGAGTGTAGATGAAGCGAAAGAGATATGTAAGCATCGAAGAAAGTGGAGGTCTGTGCTTTCTGCCTACTCCTACAGGAATGAGGCGTGATTTTATGTATGATGCTAAATCCTGACATTTTGTCTTCTTCGACTCTTTCTCCCATTATAATGCAAGTTATAAATATCAGCTAAAATAGTTTTGGAGTTGCTAATAATGCTGTACCCATAGTGGGGTGCCGGGTTAGAATATCACGCCCCTACAATAATATGCAAATAACAAACAAGCAAATAACATGTGCTGCTCCACTGAAGTTACCGTGTACCGCACGTTTCCCTATGTATACGTGCAAACAACCCACTATTATATGCAGTGGATCGCGGCCACGCTTTACAATACAATACAAACACTTTTTATCGTTTACCAAGCTAATTCACACTTTAGAGTAACTAGCATACGGTTTTAAGGTAATACAGAGGGCGGTCTTATCGCTGTGTAGCGATTTCTTCCAGACAACCTTTGGATGGACAGAAACAAGAGAAGAGATAGACGGTGGTGAACAGTGAATATAGTTTACATGAACAAACTATGTTACACATCATATACTAATAATTTCATATTATATTAGATAAATACAAACACAAACATAATACATACATACTAGTTAGCATAATAAACTATAAAAAATTTAATAATAAAATATTTATTACTATTAAATACATAATATATCAAAATTATATACCCTTTACTGTTATATGGCAGGATGCAGGTGATGGTAGACGGAAATATTTTAACTTTTGAATTATATACTTATATAAATCGCGCGAGGGTTTAATTCCAAGCGTAAACACTGCCAGTATGGTAACTGAATAATTATATTACCTTAAATATAGCTAGGTACAAAGATTAATACATAATTGCTAATTATTCCATTTACTAGAACGAATCTATTTGCTTCCTCGTTCATACGATCCGCCAGGGAATGGAACTCCCTGCCTGGGTCTGTTTCCGGATAAGTACAATATGGGGATGTTCAAAATGCGAGTGAGTAGATACCATCTGGGTAAGCGTGCTCCATCATCGACCGCATCATCACAATACATCAGGTGAGATAGTGGTCAAGTGATACCCAGTACAGTATAAAAAATACAGTGGCCTGTTGTATACAATGGAAAGGGTGTATCGTGGGATGGCATATATAAATTTTTTTGACTAAAATCTTTTCACTCGTTGACAAAATATATTAGTTGGTTTTTATTTAACTGGTATGAAATTAAGCCAATGAAATGCACTTTACATTTTTAAATTGGAGTTTTATTTATATTTTTAAATCTTCAATAGATTTAGGGCCTGTTGCAAAATGTTGGAGTAAGTTCCGGTTATACTACCCAGAACATATTTATTAAACAAAACACTATCTTTGCGTTTCACAGTCATCGATTTAGCCTATCCATCGGTTAAAGCTTGAAACGCGCTGCATGTTAACTGTCATTTTTATCATTCAGTTATTCTATGTGTAGGTTAGCAACACGAAACTTTATAAGGAAATTCTGAAACGGACCATTAAAAATATAAATAAAAACTCCTGATGAATTATTTACTTTTTCAAGTAAACTACCACCCATTACTATACACTTGTGACTTGAGCTTAAAATGTCACAGAACATTGATTCACAAATTAATTACCATTACCGAGATTATGATTTTAAATTCAGTAAAGTGGGTGTAAAACGAGTTCTCGTTATTAACGAGAACACACAACAATAACACGGGTTGTTGTTGAAACGTACGCATAAATTAAGGAAGTTTTGTCTCAACATCATGCTAATGGAGTTTCAATGTTTCAAAGCAAATACGCATTCATTTAATAAATCACAAACAGTGGCGTGTTCGTTGCGAAGTCAATTATATTCGGGCTAATTTGGTTGATAATTATATTGTCTTGTCTATTTCGAGGTGAAATTATACTCATTTTGATTCTGAAATATACGGAAATGATTTTTTGTGTTGCTCATAGAAGCCTTTGACCACTTACTCTATAATGCGGTCGTTGATCGTGTTCAGACTGTTCTAGAATTATTTGGCATCAACGAGAGCTGCCCGAACAAACCGTTAGGTGCTTGGCAACTGTTTTTATACTTAACGATGGTAGCTAGTTAGGTCGGCATTCGCAAAGTGCCTCACCACTATGCTATAAAGACTGCCTGTCCTAAGACAATAATCAAGATGGATGGGCCGCTTAACTTGCCCTCCGAAGCACGGAAGTGGTTAGTAGCAAATGTCACCAGTGGTCGCCCATCCAGGTAATGACTGCGGACTGCTCTAGTTTATTGGTTAACTACCACATAACACCAAGTGGACATAGTGCATGTTCCAACACGAGAGCATAAACATTTTATCGGTTTATAATCTTACTAACCTAACAAAATATGAACGCCCAACCAAGATATGCTAATAAAGAATGTGCCCTGTTCTTGCAACAATACAAAGGCATCCACTAGAATGGATTTGAAATAGCCTGAGCCTTAACTCAAGTACCGTACAGCACACTATTCATATCGGTACAATAATAATTGTGAAAGCAGGTCCAAAGTGGCTCGCAACAAATATCAACTGTTAGCCCTTACTTGTTTCTCTTAGTCTTTTGACATTGGATATACAAGGTTTGATTGAATATACCTTGATGTATGTTTGCTGGCAACATTTTGCTTGAAGCATTAGATGGACGGGATCTAGAGTATGCTAATGGTGGCTCGGAAAAAAAATAGAGACGTTGGATTAGTAAATCAGTTAGACAAAAACTAAACACCCTGTTTTGTGATTTTGGGGAGATAACTACTTAGAAATATTTAGAACATAAAATTATTTATTTGGTGTTCTGAAAAAAAGTTCTCTAATATATGTAAATATGATTTTTGCTAAGCACGCGATAGAGCTTTTTATCACATTAGAGATATAGCTTACTTTAATTTCCGTATATGCACTACTAACTTATTAGTTAAGCATTGCAATTCAACGGGGCAATACTGCCAGCATGCTGGGTACGCTGGGACAGGGAGCTCATCGTATTTTCCAAAACTTATCAGAACGCTTGGTCGATGCGACGCATGATCAAAATGCCGGCACCTATTTGGTTCAACGAATAAGCATTGCAATTCAACGGAGTAATGCTGCCAGCATGCTAGGCACGCTGCCATCTGGTAGTGCGCTGGAGCGTTTGGACTGCCTATGAGTCTCCAATGACTTATTGTCTTAATGCTTTTATTGTAGTAGCTTTAGTGTTGTATATTGGTAGTATTTTGTTAATAAACTACCAACATGCACCGAACACGCACCGCTACAAAAATATATTGACAGCGGGCTCAAGGTTACCAAAGTAGTATGGACCTCGACATTACCGTTAACGAAAATATTAGATTGGAAGATTTGGGTAAGAAATACTTGCCTCGGATGAGAATGGTCCCTACGGACTTAAAGTGGCACCACTGATAGTGATTTCAAGGAGAATTATGGTGTTGTCATGGCTTGATTATTATATGCGTATCCTATGTCATTTACTCAATAAAGAACTTCAGAATTAACGAGAACGGAAGTATAGGTTGTGGAAGACCGAAGAAGGGGTGAATCAACGATGTGAAATCCAGGACTATTTTATGACTGATAGGCTAGCTTCTGACCTCAATATTACCTGATAGTAAGTAAAGATGTAGTAGATGGTAAACGGGGCTAGCCTAGAATTTGAACTGAGCCTCAAGAATGGCTACTAAAACACACTGTTAGATGCTTGGTGACTCATTTTATATTTGGAAATGGTAGCTAGCTAGGCGGTCATACACAAAATTCTTACGACCGCGATGAAGTTCCAGTGGTGGAATTCAGATCATGGTCTTCATGCGCCAGTTCACAGCTATTACTACTAAACCATGACTGCTTTTTAATAAGTTAGATAAGGGTAGGTAAGAACTTGGATTTTTTAAAAAAAAATTTATGCTTGATAGGTTAGCCTTTTACCACTATCTCACTGATGGTAAGTGATAATGTGGTCGAAGATGTTGTTCATATTCCTAGAATTTGATCTAAAGTTAATGCACACATTTTCACAAAACACACTTGTACAAAAAATTTTGAATTAAAGTTCAGACATTAATCTATTAGCATCATTACGGTCGATATCAGTAATTTATGAATGAATTCCTATTGTTGTCTTTATCTTTGATTCTTACGTTCCCAAAGTACTTATAGTGTCTACAACTAATACCTATCTGTCGAACATCTTGATTATTTTAGGTGGATCGTGCCGTTAACAGATATAGCTCGTCATCGTGTAACTTTAGGAGCTGTAATGAAACCGGGCACATTGTCCTGGACATTTTCGCAATCAACTCTCAAAGCCGACAATCGTTAAAAGTGCAGATCATACCAACAGACATTTCTCTTTATTTTCCGTGATTAATATCGCTACAAAATGGCGGCCACATTTCGTCGGCGTCTTTTGATTACGCGTGGCATGATAGCGCGGTGTGACGCAGAATACTAGCTACCAATATCAGGTATACATTACATATTTGTGTACCTGTATAATAACAAAAAACTTAACCAATTAACAGGTTAATTAATTCAGAGCAAAAAACACTTTTAAAGTCACGGAAAATGTATGGTACTTTAACTCACCCGCCCCGGGGGAGGCAATACCACTACCATAATTTCCTTGTCCAACCCGGCCAAACTAACATTAAAAAAAATATTTGGTACTTGAGATCAACTAATATGCATGAAAATCGGTCATCCCAAATCAACGAGGGTTTAAATAATCGCTTCATCACATTCCACTCTCATCTTGAGAGTAAGTGAAATTACAGGCATATGAGACTTAACAACTACGTCGCAAGGTGACGGGCGCAGTGCAATTCGTGACTTGTAACGATAGCATGTGTTATAGGCAGAGGTTAGTCCACTCAATATCAGGTGGGCCTCGAGCTTGTTCCGTCATAATAACATAAAAAATAAATGTCTTCGAAAAATATCACAAAATGTGTTCTAATTCAGTGTCATGTACCAATATCTCTATTAAGGCACTTCCACAATTTCATGTACTGCCAATAAGGTTACACTGTCGGCGTGTTATTTTTCGCGGGAAAGCTTTCACGCCGACTGTAATTGCGGCCTGAGAGCGTGACGTCACAGCGTGACTGTATAGATTACGTGTAATAAAGTGGGGATGACATTTGTGCGATTTTTAAGATGAAAGGAGACGAAGAGGCGGCTTTTATGAGCAATATATTGTAGAAATGTCCGTTTTATTTGAGTACAGATAAGCTTTTAGCTCAAAATATCTGTGAGATAGAGGACAATTCTGCTATATCAATTGTAGCACATTGCAAAGAAGTGAGTATTCATTTAATGACAATAAAAGCTATGAGCTTTTCATAAGCAGCTTTGTTCTGCGAATGGATTTAATCGCGCGTTCTTTAAAATACGCAGTAAGTATATATACAATGTATGTATTCTTTATCACAAAATTATCTAGGAATAAAGGAAATAACGTGTCAAGACAACATAAAATCAATTCAGACCGAAACAACTGTTTACTATTTTGAAAGTAAGTGTCAATTTATAAACTCTTGCTTTCGTATATTTATTGATGACTCTTTATTGTTACATCCTTAAAATTTAAGCAACACGTTATATACTTAATCATAATATAAACACTTACATAATTATGTCTGAAGAATTCACACAAATGACTATTTGTTTTTAATTGAAAAACTATAAAATGTAAATCCTTAATTGGTCGTAAGTTATATTTTTTGAGAAAAAATTTATATATGATCATAGCGGTGGATTTTGATTAATAAATAAAAAAAATAATAAGTATCACACTGGACAGCCTTATCACTAAAAGTGTTCTGTTTAGGATGGCGCTGAACCAAAATATAGTATACATATTAGGGCGAGTGTTATCGAAATATGTAATAAAAAAATTGAATTTTATTTTTATATACCTACACTTTATGGTATAAAATTATCCTAAAGAGATCACTTTCAGTGATAAGGCTGTCTAGTGGGATACTTCATTATCATTAAGTATATAATGCGTTATTTAAATTTTAAGTATTTTACCAATAAACATGCATCTGTTACAGCATTTATCATGTCTTCCCAAATAAAGCTTATGACTGAGTTTAGTTCAGATCTTAAAAAAACATTTACCTTCAGTAAAAATATACACCAAAATGACGATACGGTGAAATGCAGGTGAATGATCCATATGCTCTTATTAGAATGTCTTAGGCGCAATTTGGAAAAATAAGCCACTGTATTGGTAAATTGAGTACAAGGCGCCCAACGTAGCTTTATTGCCATTTTTGTGACTTATTTTTATGCTAACAAGAGTACTCGAAAAAGATTGGAACTTGCGTCTAATAGGTGGCTTGCCGTAATTTTGAAGATAAAAAGACTTCACATCACGTTTTTGTAACGTAACTTGTATTATAAGATACCCTCCCAGAAAAAGGAGCAGAGTAGGCAGGAAAAGCTGCTTCCTACCCCCACATCAACAAAGTTGATGATGTTTACCTTTGACCAAGTGCAAAGTTCGATGTGTTTACACTGCTCGCGTTATCCCGGCCACTGAGTGCATAATTAAGCCAGCCGATCGCACTTATCTCACGTTTTATGCGGTCTTCATCTTAAAACTAAAAGTATGTAAACTAGCAGTTAACTATGGATTTTTTTTAAAGAAAATCCTCTCTGCTTACGACTTATCTTACATCCAAATAAAAAAGAGAACAAAGTTTTTAAATAGAATTAAACGTATCCGTAATTAACAGAAAAAAAGTTTATTGGCAAAGTACTTTATTAATACTTTCAAATAACTTTCACACGTGACCAGCACAAATACAAAGTTTATTCGGCTAATAACATTTTGAAAACACTTTTTCCAGTTCATCTCTTTCACCTACTCCTATCTAGTTGTTGATTTTAGTAAGTAAAAATTGTCTGACATAAAAATCGTAATTCGTACTGAATTACGCGATTGAACGCGATGTTAAATCACAATCACTGAAAGCTCTGAATTTCAGTACTGTTGACACTTCAATTTCAAAGTACCTGGCTGTCTTCTAGGTCCCAAAAACATTTGTTTTATCAATAAATTCTACCAAATTATCCGGGAAATCAAACTAAAAACCAATTTTATTCATATCAATATCAATATTGAAAAACAATGTTAAGGTACAAACTGACCTCTATGGCGATAAATTCAATATTTTATGCGTTTTTCACTGTTGTAGCTGGGTTTCATAACCATTCTACTAAATCAAGGTATTCTCTAGCTTAAAATCACATTTCTCGTATTATTTTTAACAAATTTTAAATGACGCACATGATAAATAAATGATTCCATAATTTACCCCTAAAATTGTCAAAAAAAAATCTAATGGAAATTAGTAATTCAATATATATGTATTATAAGATCATAAGAAAACTTTTCTCCAAATCTCGTTTTTATCGTGATCAAGAACAATAGACGATCTACAAGAGCAACAGAAACAAAATATTAATAAAATTTTGAATATCCCGCCAAAGCGTTCAGTGTTCGCGTGTAATCATACCTTTAAACCATATTAACTTTAAAGGAAACTTTACAGTTATAATAAATTTGAAAGTACTTGATAAACATAAACAACTCACAACATTTGCACTACACTATTTGACTTAAATAATGTATATGCTACGTTATGCGAAGTTTTAAAAATGCCTCAAAGGACTCCTGGGGTACTTAAAATTCATTAAATTCCTTACAACACCCTTGTGGTGATCTCGAATGAGTATTTAAGGAGTCAACAAAGTTCTGTCGTTTCTGGTTTCAATGTGACTTGAAACCATATTTCTTGTGTTATTTTTTTTAATGTGATGGAATAATCACGAGACGCACTGATGTTAAGCGGTAACCTCTGCTACAACAGATACATTTTGACACGAGCGACGAACCCACCCTGATACATACAGACCTAACACATGTAAGTCTCATATGCCTTTAATTATACTGGCTCTCAAGGGCTGAGCTACCAGAATACACTGTTAGGTGCTTAGTTACAGATTCTTTACTTGAGGGTGGCAGCTATCCAGCCGAGTATTCGCAGTATGCTCTTCCAGCAATTGGTGAAGCTCAAGCCGGCCTTTGGCACGGCGATCTATAGCTATTACCGCTCCGCCATCATTGCTTCATATTTTTTACTGGTGTTACGGTTGAATGAGGTCTTTAGGCGTTATTTTTTACGGTTCAGTGGTTAAGAGCCCAAATGCTTAATGCACCTTCCGAAACACGGAAGAATAAATAGTTGTTATTAATTGAGCATTTTGCAAGTCTGCAAAATCGTTCCCCGAGTACTTGTATTGACACCTGCGCCAGCGAAGGATTCTAAAATGGAATTATGAGCGAAGCGAGAGGTTCAAATATAAAATCTTAAGCCTTCGTTAAGCTAACAAAGGTACGAGAGACAAAACACAATTTTTCACCTCACTTCAGCGAGGAAACTACGCACACAAGTACAAGAAAACATATGGTGTATCATACTATAAAATTTTTACAAAAAAGAACCAACTTCAGACATAAAATACGCATTATTAGAGACAACTCAAATACTACTCGACAGTTCACACTCAAATTTAAACGGAACCACATGACGGCCTTTGGCCACATGACCTTTTTATGAAGTCGGTTAAAATAGTGTATTTTTTTTTCAAAATTTTGTGTTTTAATCCTAATAAATAATTCTACGCTAGCAGCTATGCAATTTTCCACGCAGATTTCCAATGACAAACACCACCTTTCCAACTGTGAGGTGAAAAAGTACATGCCACTATCGGTCACCCATTGAAGATTTGACTGCGACGAACATTGCTTAACCTAGTTGATCAGTTATGAACAGCTAGACAAGCTTTGCTACGAACGTTTCAACTGATCACAATCATTGTATAATGGACTGCTGTTATAATGCATTGTATGAGATTTTATGTTATATTTTTATGGCTATATCAGGGCCGGTGTTTCAATTATCAGATAGTCAGGTACTGTTTTTAAAATAAATGTATATGCAACCAATATAAAACACAATAAATACTGGTCGTTTACGATTTTATCAGCTTAATATTTTTATATGACGATTGAAAAACCCGCACATACTTTGTACTTGTGTATAAAGATTCCACAAAGTTCCGTCGTTATTTGTCGTCCATAATTATACCTGTGTATTATTTGTGGGTAGAGCTTTTGTTTTACTTTTTCTACTGAAATTATGAATGTTTTGAATAAACTCTAGACCGCTTGCAGTGCGCACGGCGAAAAACAGTGAGAGGTATATACTGTGCTAAACACGCTGAGCGGTCTAGTTTTTAGTTCAATCCACATTGGCGTTAGAAGAGAGACGAATAATTGCTGGGTAGGTAACAACATTGTCAATGCAAAGGTCATTTCACTAAAAACATTCCACATTAGAACAGTCAAAAATAGAACTCCAAAAGAACGTGAGTTCTCTTTGATTGTGTGTGCATTGATGCACAGGATCGTAGAACTCTGACTTAGAACTCTAGAACGCTCGGTGTGGGCTTGGCGCTTTATGGTGTTGATTAAAAATAGCCTGCCACCAGCAGCAAAATTAAGTTATACAAATTTAGAATTTAATTTAGAAAAGAAGAGCCATTTAAGCTCCAATGTGGTTGGCTTACGTTTTGTAAGAGTTGGAATTATAATATATACTACTAAAATGTACACTCTAAGGACGTTGTAGAAAGTGAAATTTCATTTCTAAACCAACAAGATATACATACAAGCATGCTTGCAATGAGCATGTCTCCGAGTAATATGCTCAGTGCAGTGTCATGTATTATTTTTTTTTATGTTTGCTTATGAACTTAATATAAATATACCCTAATAAAAATGTATAAAAGTTAAGTCATTGGTTATTACTGACTATTTTTAATATTTTAGGGCTAACTTTGGTTATCATGTTCAAATTAAACGATTTTGCAAGTAATATTAGTAGGATAATTTATCATAGGCAATATAATATCAATTGTTCAATTGAAATAAATTCGGATATAGAAGATTTTCACAGATTTAACGATAGTTTTTGGGGCAACCCAGCCTTAGACTGGATTGCACCATCCCCGTTTACCGTCAAATCCTTCGTCAAATATTCCGTCGGAATAATGTTGACTATGGGTCGTTTTTGCGTATTTAACCATCGTCTTATTCAATTTAATCCAGTTTTAGTGTTGTGAAAGTAATGATCATGAACATACCTCTAACTTAGCCAGAAAAATTAATTGTTATATAAATTTTAAATTTGCTTCATAACTGTCATAGAGAGAAGCAATGCTTTCTAATATTTGAACGACTTTCATCTCATAGTTTTTGTCGTGTTTATATACTTCAATATTAACCAACATATTAAAACGTAAAATGTCAATGACATCACAAAGTTGCTACCATTTTCCATTCAACCCGTTCGCCTGCCTATAGATTTTTATCTATCAATTATCTAGATATAGATATCATCACCCACTTTCAACAGTCTCTCCCCCTGCCTCCCTATCCACGGCTATACGAGACGCAATCAGGAATTTATTTTGTCTTAGTTTAGTGAAGTAGAATCAACTGATTTTCCGGGTTTATTAAAATTTTCTTTAAGTAATACGAGAGTTGATCAGCCCGAACGAAGACTTTTTATATCTACTTTACAATTCAAAACTCTTTGAGATGGTTTATATATTTTTCAGGAGACTACAAAACTGTTCAAGATTTAATGGTGTGTGTGGAGTCTTCACAACATCTTAGAGAAAAATTGAATTTGCAATTCTCATATGAACTACTTTAAGCATCAATATCATTATCTATTTAAATAAAAAACTTACCATAATAACAATTTTGCTATCACACTAATCTCTTTAATCTAAACGATCTGTTACACGTTATAGCACCTGTTTTGTTCATTTCTCGCACATACACCGTCTACACATTGTTTTCATTTCATATAAATTGAGACAAAATTTACGTGTACGTCTATCGGCCAAATATTATCTTTACCTACTAATTGAATGGCTATTATTTAAATGTTTTATTTAGTTCAGTATTTTATCTATGTAAATACTGTCTTTATATATAATAAATAAATGTCACGTTGTTAGTCCGTGAGGGACTCCCTAAAGTACTGAAACAATTTTAAATTTGATTTGCACACCGTGTGCAATTTGATCCAAATTGAAAAATAGGATATCTTACATCTCAATTTATAGTAGTAATTACCCGTGCAAAGCCAGGGCGGGCTGCTAGTATAATATATAAATTTATATACAGTTTTAGATCAATTTCTATATTTGTAATACAAATGTATACCTAAATTAAGAAACTTGTATATTCTCTGCTAAGTAAATGTAACTACAAGTATATTCTTAAAAGAATATTAATATTTTAAATCATAAATAACCAATCTAAAAACAACTATATAAACTTATACGTGAGCCTTTTGACCACGATAAGGCATGTTAGTGTGATGAATATTCGGCTTAAGATTACCGTTCTCCTATCTTTAGTTAAGTATTCAAGCCAAATATTAAGTCTAGGATGAAATCTGGCTCTGATGTATATTTAAGTGTCACATTTGAAGACACCCCTATCCTGAGTACGGCTTTACCCCAACCGTCATACGAAGCCTGATGAAGTTTCAAATATCAATGTAAGCTGGCAGAGCTATCCTTTCTCAAGTAATGAGACTTTCTTTGTTAAGGTAAGCCATTGTTCTGGCATTGTTTCGACTTGATTTGTGGACTTTGATAACCGAATCAGTGACGGGACGGTGTCTTAGCTGTTAGGAGATTGATTAAAATTGAGTTTCGTGTACTCAAGTTTAAAGTGTGTAAATTTATAGAAGTACTTCTTCTTGCTAAACTGTAATTGAGAGGGATTTGAAAGGGATTTGAACTTTGTCTGGATCGATATTTGTATTGTTTAGTTTATGATTTTACCCGTCTTATTGTAGTGCTTGGGAATCCTTTGATACATTCTTTGATCATTGCAATGTCTTTGGATTAAATTTGGCAACACAACTATAGACTCAATCTCTGTTTTAACCTGCCCCATTGATGCGCTCAAAGTGATGTAGACTAATCACCTACAGGCGGCTAACACTACAACAGCGTTTAATGTCAATAATACTAATAGTTTCAACTACTTAAATGAATTCATATAGTTTATTATTACCTTTTTTAATGATGGGTTTCGTGACTGGATTGTTGCTGGCAACACAACCAATATGAATTAACCTACCGTTCGCATTAATGAATCTAAAGTGATGTAATAGGTAAACAGACGGTTACGAAAACTTTTAATGTCTTAAATATTACTGAATTCACTACTTTATTAGGTTCATTATTATTATCATTATTAAAACTTACGTAAGTATTCAGCTCAGTGCTCGAGCGGACGTTGTCGAACCCGCGCGTGTCGCTCCATGATGAAGTGGGTCCGAATCCCACGAAACTAGTCGGGCGTCCTCGCGTTCTCGACTATAATAATTATCGTAAGTGCAAACCGTATATAGTAAATTCATTAAGTATTATTATATTTTACACATATTGGAGCACAAAATTTTACGGGAATCGAACCTGCGTCCTCCGATTTCGCGCCGGATGCCTAAACCGCTCATCATTATTATTTTAATGGTGGCTCGAGTGGCGTGATTGTCGTCTTGGGGATCGTAGTTCAAGATATAAGTTTCTTAGAAGGCACTGCTGTCGCTTGTTACGACAGCCACAGGTAGCGCCTATCATCCCACGGCCCTAAAGATTTAGGTAATATCTACTTAAAATCGAAAGAATAGTTCTTGCAAAAGTTTTGAAAAATACTACGCTATTTAAAAAAATTAAGAACCCTAAAGTTGGCAATATCAATAATAATTTTTAAAATATAATCCTCATTCCACGCTAATCCTTTATTGAAAACGCAAATTTTAAAAAGACGCTTCAACCAAATTGGATATTTGAAACTCTGATATTTTTTGATTGTAAAATAATTCTGAGCATTAGAAACAGCAATTTAAAAGGGATTTGAGCAATAAGGGTTTAGATGAGTTAGATTGGAAAACAGATTAATTATTTCATTATTCTCGTATTACAATGACTTTGACAAAATTATTTAGAGTCTGCTAGAAAGTGTTGTCTGCTTTAGTAATAAGGTATGAAACTTAAATACAATTTGTGTCAGAATAGAGTAGAGCTATCCGTGGCTATGCGATAGAAAGGGTAGGTATAACAATTCACCTTGTAGGTGAATATAAATATTAGGTACTACTGCGAGCTGTATTGCACTTTATTGCTCCAAGGTTAGAGTCGCTTATTTATCGGAATGGCTTTACGGAGTGATCCTTTTTATTCTGAGATGGTATCGAGTATGCGCTCTTAGCGCCTTATGCAGTCCAGGCAAGTATCCCTTAAAGGTTCGTGCTATGACCTATACTATTTGCGCTGTACAACAGCAGCATCTCACGCTCTCACCATAAAAAGCAGATCACCCAGTTGGCGATTGACACAGCTTTTTCTTCAATAGCTGGTTAATAGATCAGACCGAAGTCTTCTGGTTCTGTTAATGGTGGATTGCGGTCAATGCAACCCAAAACATACCCACCAAGTGTGAACTGGACTCGCACACCGAGGGTTCCAAGCCATCACAGAATGTACATAAAACCGTTATATTCATCTTGTCTCCCTTAGTGATCCTCAGCGAGGGTCCGACCTGCACTAGACTGGTTTTTAGGGTTCCGTACCCAAAGGGTAAAAACGAGACCCTATTACTGAGAGAGACTTCGCTGTCCGTCCGTCCGGTGATAGCTAGACAGTTGAAATTTTCACAGAAAGTTGGTCAAGTGCAAGTCGGACTCGCTCACGTTAAAACAAAAAAAGGTTAATATCTTTTTTTGCTCACTTTTCTCGTACCTTACTGGTGGAATCACAGCTTAGTCACCTTTTACGACACCTGGTGGAGAGACATTCTAGCGCGGCACCCCAATTGCTCGCGTTGAGTGGTAGAAAGTGCGTTGACTTACAAGTTTGATTTTTTTACAGCTGAAAAAGACCCGAGTATTTGATTTAAATTTTACCTTGAATCTTCAACGCATTCCTTAGAAAAAGGATCTTGACAGAAAGGTGGATAGACATAAAACAAGTTGATCTAATAAGGATTTTTTTCCCTTTTGAGGTACAGAATCCTAATTACAGCTACTATATACTTTACTGCGATAAATGAAAAAAATAAAATATTCATCGCAATATATTACGTAACGTGTGGGTAACCTGAAATTGCCGAGAGCATTAAATAACAACTGTTCTTTCATCAAAAAAACAAGTTTGAACCTGCTAAGATCAGTAAAAAAGTTTTTGGCACCAGTGAAAAAGATCTTGGCCATAAGTAAGATATCAAAATAACAGCGTTTTTTTTACATAATTTATGAGGTTATTTCACTGATTTTTAGTTCACCAATTTTATACCTGGTTTTCAGTACCCATTTCGGTGGAAAAGCAAAGTTTACGACCCACACATCGGTAATTTTATGATAACACGCATATATGTGTAGTTATACCATGCAGATGTGTAGATCAACTTAAGTGTGTGCGTGGGCATGGAGTTTATTTTGCAAAGTCTGTGCTTAACTTTAGGTATATTTTTTGAATTTGTGTTATTAGGCTGCGTTTCCACCAGAGCTGTGCTGACCGAGGCAAGGTAAATGAAGCGATCCTATTGGTTCTTTACAAACACATCCCTCGCTATGCATCCTCGCACATCTCTGGTGGAAACGCAGCCTTATGCTAGATAACAAAGTTAATATATTCTTCAACTAACTTCTTGCCTAGCAGGTCTAGATTTATAAAGTAAAATCGATTATAACATCAAGTCTGGCATTGTTGTTCGTGAACCTGAAAGTACTCATTAGATCCTGAAAGTCCTGGGTTGCGGGTTCAATAGTTATTGGGGTAGCGATGTAATCAGTTTTCAGTTGATACTGTGCTCACAAGATGGCGATCCCCCTTTACAACGATAATATAACACAGATCAGGTCTGTTGGGTGTCAATCCAAAAAATAGCTCAAAAAACTCCCATCTTACACATTTTTCAAAACTTAATACATCTTCTTTTAATTCTATCTACCTATCCTTTTTTCTCTTCTGTTTTCTATACCCGATGGGGTCTTATAAACTTGGCTATAGGAATATTGCTGTAATAAATATCTGAATCTGAATACTTTGCGATTGACAAGTTGCCTGCCAAGCGTAGGGATTATGGCAAACCTCTCCTGTCTCCTTTCGGGGATGCCTTTGTTCAAGACGCTCTTGGAGTGAAACAGATCTAGCTTTGGGTGGCTATATTCTAAAACCCATAGGGTCCTGAGTTTCTTGCCCGTTCTTCTCTAAGTGACACGATACCCATTTTGCTGAACGCTTGTATTTGACATTCATAAAAGCGCAAAAATTAAATAAAAAGGACAAATTTTTTATTAATCATTATTTCTACTATTCTAACATATTCAAAAACTATTTTTGACGTGCTGAAAGTTAAGATGAAGCATCATATTGCTAATTAGTTTACATTGGCTTTTTTTTCTACATCGTCATCGCTTATGGTTTTGCTACGGTAAAATACAATAGTAAACCTTTAAAAAATAATTCTGCAACAATTTTATTGAAGAAAATGCTACGCTAGTGCTACGTGCTACGAAACGAGTTATGAAATGTGCTACGAACTACGACCGCAATATAGTGAGCGAGTGGCAATTATGTAGGCTCCTAATATAACTAATATGCATATACATCGCTTCGCAACTATACGAGAAGAGTAAACACGATTATATGTCAAGACTTGTAGGCCAAAATTGGATTCATAACATTATCTATACGAAAAACTAGGGGCTGATTCAATCTCACGAAAGGCATTACTCGAAAAACTTGTTCAGAGCTGTGCATTACCTCTCCATAGAAACGGAAAGTAAGGTAGGGCTCGTAAATCAGCCCGCCTGTGATTCCTTAAGGTCAAGGTTCAAATTGGGATCGTATCGACATTGATTCTAATGTAATTCTGCTTGAAGACTTGGGACTTATTTAGAATACGGTTTGGGGAATAATTTGACGAGGATCTGGTACTTGATAGATTAAACAATGTTACTATTCATTAACTCAATAGTAGAGGCTTTTTTCATCAAATAAAGTCATCGTATAAATATATTTAAAGCAATGTTAGCCGAGCAGTAATAATTATGGGCTGCCATGCCGCACCGCATGGTGCAGCATTTTGCGAATACTTGTCTGGCTAGCTACTACCCTCAAGTAGGAAAATCTGTTGCCAAGCACCTAGCAGTGTGTTCCGACAACAGTCCTTGAAAACTAGTAAAATAACAGGCACGTATGACATAACTATTGTATGTCTTAAGGTAACGGGCGCAGTTCAATTCGTCACTAGTGATGAAATGCATCTGTTCACTGTTATAAGCAGAGGTTATCGCTTAACATCACGTGCTTGTTCCGTCACAAACCCATACATTTAAAAAATAAATAAGGCAGAGTTCTATACCATCACCAATCAAAATTTAAATATAAATAACGGTTCTTCTACACAACGTCTTACTATAGAAAAAATGTCGCTCTCAATAGGGGAGTCTTGCCATATACCCTATGATTGGCAGGCGTCTCTGAGATCGCAGTGTAAGATGGTATTTATTCAGAAGGCGCTACTGTTCACCTTTTGGCGCAATTCTATCCCGGCACCCCACGGGGACTAATGGGTAAAAAAAACTAAAAGCATTTTAACGAAATCTATCGCTAGCCAAACTTTAACTAACGCGAGGAGCAACCTAACTCCCATGGCCCCGTAGCAATTTTTGCAAATTCACCCAGTTTCATTTCGGAGTTCCGTGTGTTTTAACATTTTTGTTTTTATTTTTACCTGGAACCCCATTCGACGCAGAGTCTCTGAGGATTCGGATTAACGAGGTAGCGGCTTGCTGCATCTTTTATTTGGCACCTTACTGCCATTTTGGAATTAATTTGGGCTTGTGGGACTCACAAGTTTTGTGGAATTGGCCCTTTTGAGTGTGTTACACGTGTAAAGGTAACCCGCTGGGACTTTTAAGACATGAGGGGGTTGTTCAGGGGTTGTCAATGTGGTGTCTTTTTGGTTAATGTAATTTCTTACTATATTGTTGATACAAACGTGTGCGTGTTTATGAAATGAAACCAATCGGAAGTATGCAAACATGTGGATGTGTAATTGATAAGTTAGACCAAATTTATTTTTATACCTTTCTGCATATTTTACATGTTGTATATACTTGTACATAGCAATTGAAGTATCATGATAGGATCTCTTGAGTTGACTTTCCTACATATTTTATCACTAATGAAGTATTCATTTATGCACTGGGAATAATTTTTAACATTAGGTTTTTTTTAATAATTACAGGTATGTATTTACGCCTCTGTGAATCTTCTACGGAAGCAAAATTACCAAATCTGATTGTAAAAACATTTATATTTCAAATCAAAAGTCTGGAAAACTACTGTTGTCGTTGCAATTCTATGTTCTATTCTATGTAACACTGTTATGGTATTATGTTATGTAAATAATAATGTATTTCGGCCATCCAAAACCCAACACAACGTTGTGTGTTCCTTTGTAACGACGTCAACACGGTCGATGTGTACATATTGAAAACACTTCTATATATCACTGTCCCCTGAAAAAAAGGACTAAAAAATGTACCGTTTCACGTTCCTGAAACCAATCGCTCCGTTCCGGCATTAAACAAATTGGTTTTGAAACAAAAAGCCGCGGATGCGTCAGGCCAGCACTTTGGTTAATGAGAACAGGCGCGGGCGGAGACGGACGAGGAGCTTATAGCTTCTATGCTGACTTAAATGCACGTTTGGTTTTATTTTACTGCTGAAATTTGTATGCAGCTATCGGAATTTCCATACTGTTATTTTTATTCTTATGATATTAATATACATTAAATAATTATATCATATGAATTTGACTAATTTTAACGCCATTTGCTGTATAAATTCAATATTCTTCATAAATGATTATTATTATTTAAAAAAATGTCATGCTTTGGTTGAAGGAACGGTCAATTTGAGTAGCAGGTGAAGGCTGCACATTAGAGCAGTTGACCGATAATGCTGGAATCTAGGGTTCTTACTCTTTGCTACGCTTTTTCTGATGCATATCAATGGTATATGCAGACGACAGTGTGGTATATTAAGAGCTACACATCAAATGCGAACCAATCTTAAATAAAATTGTACAGCGAGGTCAAAGTTGATCGCATGATCTGGTCATTGAAAGCAGTCTTCGATAGGGGTGATGAGAATTTGGTCAAGTTCATGCTGAAAACCCCCAAGCGTTTTTTTCTGGTAAACAGAGTCTATTGGCGACAAAATTTTATTTTTTTTGTATTTTACAACTGGCCGTTTTACCAATCAAGAACGTATTTTGTTTAACTGTAATTTTGTTTTTGATAATGAGTCAGGTTTCAATATAAATGTGCTATTTTACTGGTGTTTTTATTTATTGTTTTACTTTTCCTAGTTCCTTGATGGATAATGTGGATAAGTAGCTAAAGAATGGCAGTATAGTGTGGTTTTTTTTTTTTTTTTTTTTTTTTTTTATGCCTGATAGGGTAGCCTTTGACCACTATCTCACCTGATGGTAAGTGATGATGTGGTCGAGGATGTTGTTCAGACTAACCTAGAGTTACTGGCTCTCAAGGACAGCTGCCGGAACACACCGTTAGGTGCTTGGCGACAGATTTTTCAACTTGAGGGTGGTAGCTAGCCAGGCGGGCATTTGCAAAGTGCCCTACCACCATGCTGTAACGACTGCTATCCTAAGACAACAACCGGGACCGACGGCTTAACGTGCCCTCCGAAGCACGGAAGCGCTCAGTAGTAATGCCCAACCAGCGGTCACCCATCCAAGTCATGACCGCGGCGGACGTTGCTTAACTTTGCTGATCGATTCAGAATGGCTAAGCAAACTTGGCTACGAGCGCTTCCAAGAGTCAATGTCATGTTATTGCTTGTTCCCGGGATGTATGACTGATAACGGATAGCCTTCAACTATTAGGCATAGAACATATAATAATACTACTCTTAGGTGTTACTTTGTTATCGAGTCTCAAACTTAGGATTTTTAATCATGACAAATTATACCAAAATTAACATATACTAAAGGGTCTGTATATGCACAATCCAAGGTACCACTCTCATCAATGTGAGTGAAATCTATATATATATATATATGATGGTTGAAAATACCTATGGCGCGCACATTCCATCATAAGGAGACAAAACTTCTAATCTTTGCGTGTCGTTAGTGAAAACATATATTTTATATTCATGTGATATCCTTTGCTTATTGTACCGACCCTATCGAATGGGATAAAGGTAAGAAAAATAATCGAATAGAAAAAAATATGAATGTAGCGAGATAAGCGAGATATCGTCAACTCTCTCGCGTGGCCCAAGGCTGATGAAAATTTAAGATGGCGGATTCAAAATAGCCACAATATGCTTTTATTACCAAAGTGTGGCCGTGCTGTTAAGCGCGGGTTTTTTTACCATCTTAAAGTAAACTTTTTTCTTAAATAGAGTATAATGTAGACAAATTAAAATGAACAACAGTTGCTCGTAGAAATGACAACTGGTGTTCGTTTTGACTTTAGTCGGGCAATGTTTTATTCCTCAGATAATAAACACTGATCGAAGATAGAAAAACCTGGTCGTAGGTTTTCTTATCACAAGTTTATATTAACGTTTCGAAACCAAGAAATAACGCCACGGCCGCATTGTAGTGACAACCACAAATAAATCCGACGCGTGCCGACTAATTCAAATCAAACATTCGCGTCTTCATGCCGAATCTAATTTCCTCGCTGGATTAAATGGAGGCGCGATTCCGACGGATTGGATTAGAGTTATGGTAAACACTGGTACGTTTACCTCGTACGTGGATCTGGTGTGCTTAGGAACTGCCTGCTGAATAAACTCAATTAAGAAAAATTTTGCTGACATTGATTTATTATTGAGTTATTATTTTCCTAAAAATGTTGTATCTCTACAAGATGTACAAAGTAATTTGCTTTTTGCTAATATTTTTATTTTCTTTAGATTAATAAAAAGAAAATCATAAAAGTTCTTATAACTTAGAGTAATTAAACAACTTTAAACAGTTTAAATCGCGTATATTTATCATTATTTTTGTCCCGATGTTTCATACACTTGCTCTCAAGTGATCATGTTCACGAGGTAACTAATTGGTTTTATTTGTCACGTGAGCTATTAAGAAATTATTTGGTCTACCGACAAATAGACCAATTAGTCATTCTATAACTACGATCACTGCAAAGTGTTTGAAACGTCGGGACAAAAATAATGATAAATGTACGCGATTTAAACCGTTTAAAGTTGTTTAATTACTATGTGTAACAATCGCGAAAACCTAAGACAAGGTAACTTTTAACTACGTTGGAATCATGCTTCGATAAATTAAATGAGCGCAAAATGTATTTACCATCGACAAAGCACAAAGCAATAGATAGATAGATAGATAGATAACACTTTATTGTACTTTCTTATTACAATTAATATAACTAACAAAAATTGTTCATCTTAAGATAAAAAAGATAGTACAATCGGCGGCCTTATTGCTAGGCAGCAATCTCTTCCAGGCAACCGTAGGCAGAAACATCAATTTGATTAACATCGGGGTAGAGTGTAAAACTAAGTGAGATTAGTAAACCAGTTGCATACTTAAATATATATACAAGTACTTATTATAAATATTTAATATCTGTATAATATATATATATATATATATATATATATATATATATATATATACAAATAAACATAAATAAATAAATAATACACATTAAATACACCTATAGATACAAAAATATAATTCATGGTAAAAACAAATTATTTAATTGTGATCCATTGAGGAGAGGTAATACATTTTAACATCATTTTTAAATGAGATAATCGATGGCGCTTTTCTTATTGCTTCTGGTAAAGAGTTTCACAAACGAGCAGCTTGAACGGTGAAGGATTAGTCATAAAATGAACTCGAGTGTAAAGGTACCTCCAAAACAAAATTGTCTGATGATCTCAGATTAAGGTTATTAGAGCAGCTAAGGAATTTAAAACGATCCTTGAGATAGTGTGGGGCTGAGGGATTAAACAAAATACTATAAAGAACAGACAGAGTATGAGTATTCCGGCGAAGACGAATAGGGAGCCACTTGAGCTTGTGTCGAAAATAAGAAACATGGTCATATTTTCGTAAGCCAAATATGAACCTAATACAGAAATTTTGAAGACGCTCAAGTTTGTTTAACTGGTCCACGGTGAGGTCAAGATAGCAGGCGTCAGCATAGTCAAGGATAGGAAGGAGAAGAGATTGTGCAAGCGCAATTTTAGTTGCCGTGGGCAAAAAGTTACGTAGTCGCCGTAAGGAACCTGCTGAAGCAAACATCTTGCAACGAACGTTTTCAATTTGAGGTTTCCATGACAACTGCTGATCAAACGTAATGCCAAGATTTTTTACAGTTTTACTATATGGGACAGTAATACCATCTAAGATAACAGGCGACAGAGTTGCCCAGTCTAATTTCGATATCATACGTGAGCTACCTATAATTATAAATTAGCAATAATGTTGTTGCTAAAAAAAACTATTTACTTTTCAAATGTAGTGATTGCAATTGAAAAAAAAAACAAATAAACCCTAACGTTAGGTTACGAATAAAACGCAAGATATAACTTTTTTCGCTAAGAGATTAGTATTTCAATACATAGTAAAACATTATCATATAATAAAAAAACTTATCAAAAGACTTGCTTAAATGCAAGATAATTATATATTCACGTTATTTCCACCTCTTTTCATGTAGGAATAACGTGTAAAATATAATTATCATGCATATAAGCAAGTATTTTGATAAATTTCTTTTAGTAAACAACACATCAAATGTTGCACGACAAACGAAACTGAAAAAGTATTTATGATAGTATTAATAAACTGGATTTGTACTAGATGGATTACAGAGTATATACGATGCACCTAATGTGTCATTAATACATATTACCCCAATAAATACCTATACCTGAAAATAACCCTCTACGATTTCTTTATAATTAAGGGCTCTATTCACGCCCGAATTTATATCAAAATAAAAATATTTTGACTAACATCGACGTTTCGATCAAGTTGCATTGACAGTGGTCACGAGTAGACCCGTTAACTATTAAGCAATATAAGTTTAGTTCACGAAAGTTTAAAGAAAAGTGCCCTTTATTAGCTAAAATACAGCTGTATATTTTAAAATAGCTTCTTTCCGAGGCTTCATCTGCTTTGAATTTGGTTAGTTCTTGTTATCTGAGGAACTTTTCTAAAGAAATTGAGATCAAACGTTCCATTTATTTATCCAGTGCATAATGAAGATAGGTATTAAGTTTTTTCAAAATCCCTTCAATCGTTTCGGGGATGAGCGACAACAGACTAACACAAACTTTCACATATATTATAATTACAAAATAGTAGTATAATGATTGATCACGTGAATTAATTTATATTTGGAACAATATTTATGCAAATAGTTTGCAATCGGCGTTTAAATTTAAAAATGAATAAGTCGACCGGCTGGTAAGCCCCTCACGTTTGTTAGCGGGAACTTTTGGACGCGGGCCGGAATGATTTCCCGCCAAAATTTCCCTCCAACAGATGCTAATCACGAGTTTGCGGTAATCGCACCAACTTCCGGACTCTTACGTGAGCCAGTGACAGGTGGTGGGGTGAGACACGTTATGGAGTTTGAAATTTGAATATTAATTTTCTTAATTTACATATTCGAGGATGCGGTCATAGGATCAAACTGAACTTGCCCAGCTGTGTGCAAGAATTGTGATGGATTAAGGCCTGCGCGGGTAGATAACATTATTATTCGAGTCAAGGAAAACTTTTTAACTTAAACCGGTAATAGACTGACTGTAGGCCAGGTACAGCAATTTATACATCAATTTACTCTGCTAATTCATTAATCGTCAAAGCGTAGAAATGTTGTAATAATACACATAGTTTCTCCGATCAATTAACAGCACAAAAGATATCTTCAAAATGCCATTATTACCTTAATCATTCATTACTAAAGTAAGTTTTCAATCTTCTTCAATCCGCTTCATACATTTTTCTACATGCGTATTTCAACTACGTGTTGCTAATGTTCGATAATTTAAGTACATTGAAAGTTTTTTACTTACATTTCTGCTCTTCATAAAAATATACGATTACGATTTGTAAGTATCTATGATTAGATGAGTGCGTGATCGAGGGGCAAGTAAGACCGTGGTAAAGCGCGCCGATGTAGCATTGTAATACCGTGGTATTAAATTCCGAAGAGCATGGCTCTTGTTTAGTTAGTGTTGTATTATTTTTTATTCTACTAGATAAGGCCACAAGTCTCACACATGACTGTTTATTCAAACAGCATCAACGCACCACGAGTAAACCTCGATCTAATACCGTGGTATAGCGGCTCGTAAGTCAATCACCCGCTGAGTTATTATATTATGTAAGTATAAGTAATTAATTTATTTAAAATCTGATGATTTTGGGGAATTCAATAAAAACTGTTTAAGTTTTAAAGTTTATTTGAGGTTTCTACAACAATCTTTCAGCCACTTTGAGCACTTTGTACTCTACGCCCCCGTTTTTACAAGACTACCCAGAAGGAGGAGTCTTATATTTCAGGGTTCATGTATATGTATGTTTGTGAGTTTTTTATTCCACCATAACTTCTTAGCGGCTTAACCGATTTTAATGTATGAGATATCGTTAGATTCGTTTTGACAGCGCAAGTGACACCAGGTACATAAGAATACAAAAACAAACTAACGGATTTTAGACGCAATATTATAACATAATTTTTGTTTCTTCCATCGCCATTGAATACGGTATCAAAATAAAGGGCTTTAAAAACAATTTCATTAATTAATATTAAAGATGTAAAAAACCCAATTGCAAATTATTTATTTTCATTAAGCGTTTTATCTTTAATTAATGTATACTTATTGATAAAACAGATTCACCATAAGTCCTTTCTAAGATTTATATCGTCATGTCATTTGTTATATCGTAAGATAACACCGATGTTCAACAATTTGATTCGTTATTAAACTCTGATAGCTCGAACTGTGTAATAACATTATTACACAGGATCACATATCGGAATCTTGAGATTCTAGGCTCGATCCCCGATTTTCAGTAGAAATTCACAATATGTATTTCTGAATACCATTTTAAGTGACAAATCATAGAAAATTGTTATTTATTTTGCATTGCAGTAAAAATTTTTTAGAAAGCTTGTTCGTAACTGTCATTACATAAGAGCGTATTTACTCGCAATACATTTGATTATTCTGCGATTTCATCCCCTACACCTTTTTTTTCGTCTTCTATTCCAGTAAATTGCTAAAATGCGATTATAGTACTTTCCCTTACCTCTAAGCTCTAGGGTCCTTTCTCTCAAAGTCTTCTGGGGCAATTTCGTCCCATTTCAGGCAATAAGTTCCGTCCAACGAGTAATTGCGTCGCGGTATCGCTTATTCCCGTTTTTTAGGGTACTGCAATGAGATTTATGGAGCGAGATAGGGCCGACGAAGGAAGCTGAGGTGTCAGATAAAGGAAATGTTTCAAACCGTTTGTTTGATTGAAAAAGTTTCGGCTACAACATAGATAGATGGAATTTTTTTTTGTGTATTCCTTGATAAACTATGATATGGAGTATTAATGCTGCCATAGTAACGCCAGACAAGTAATTTGACTTCATATTGTATGTGTGTACATTATTACATTGAGATCGGTTGACGGCTAATTCAAAAATATTTAAAAAAACAATATGAGACTGATTATTAGTTTATGCTAAGCACTTATCAACTTCTAAATAAGCAGCTCGTTGTGCTCAAGTACAAAAATTAGAATTATTTCAGCGCTCGCCCCGAAGTGGCAATTATTTTAAAATTCGTCCGAAACGAACAAACAATCGCATAGAACATTGAGAAGGTTATTTATATTTTAATGATATAATTCTAATTTTGGATGTAAGAATCGTATTTAAATCCATTTGATGTTATTACTGGCTACAGAGATGAAACAGCTTTTTTTTATCTGTAATATAGCAAATATCATAAAATGTACATCAAATGTGCGATGAGTTGTTCTTATACATATTATTATTATTATTATTATGTTGATAAAATATGTTTATATTTGAGTATTTTGACATCTAAATAATACTTATGTATACTTTGTATATCAAATTCTTTTGTCTATGTTTTATGCGAGTCATCAAAACAACACAAGATTCTATAAAAACCATTCCAATTCCAACCTTATTTATAAACAAACAACTCTGTTTATCCTTCAACGGTAATAAATATCTTCACCCCTTCAAGAAAATTGTAAATACCTCAGCACCAGCTGTTGAGAGAACGCTGCGGACCATTAACCACTAGATCGGGGCAACATTGACCCCGGACGTAAATATTCACGTCAAAATTACGTTATTTACGTGCCGTTCCCGTATTTATAACCCCACATTAAATTACCAGGAGATGAAGATAAAATTTTACTGCAAAAGTTTCACCGTTTAAAGTGGGCCGATGTAAGTTCAGTTGTTTGTCCACAGTTTTTGTTGATTTTATTACGCAAGTTACGAACAATTTCAGTTTAGTTCAGTGCGTAAATCAAGGATTGTACTCGGTAGATTCATTTTAATTTTGTTTTCTAATGATAAGTACTTGCCTGTTTACTTTGTTCTTTGATTAGTTTAACTTCCAAAAAAAGTAGTTAAATTAGTGGTCGGTAACTAATTATAAAATTAAAGATGAAACGAAGTAAGTAAAACCTAAAATTACTTAAAACAGAACGCTATAAACCGAAATTCACTTACCTTCATAGAAATAAAGAAGTGCGATGGCTGTTTAATTGCACAATAAAACCCAAGGGGAACTCTCAAAACAATTAAAAAGGCCTGTTTTAATTCACCATATTACTCGAAAAATTTACAGTACACACGTAGAACTAGGTAAAAAGGCACATTTCCAGAAACAGTCCGCATTATGCGAAAGGTAGCCAATCCATACCGATGTATCATCCGACCCGGGACGGTGTTTAGCAAGAACGCCGCACGCATTAATCCAACCCGCGCCCACTTGGGGAATTTATTGGGGAAATGAGGCCCGGGTCTCGCAGACCAGATGTTATATATACGCGCACCGAATATTGAGCCGTATTTATGCATTTTATTTCCTTATTTTGTTGAAAAAGGTTGAGACCGTCGAGTGTAAAGACCCCAGATGTAATCCACCAGCGAAATGCCGCGTGTAATTTGACTTTCCGAGTTAAAAAGTTAAACACACCGTAAAGTAAATATGCCACTCACGTTGATCTGTTTGTAACTGAGCTTTAATTAAATGTTTAAAGCGTTGGGATCATTCAAGTTACGTGTTTTCCTCGGATTGTGGTTGTGATTTTATGTGGCGAGGAAAAAAATGGGATATAAAGGGAAGCGCACGAAACATTTCATTTTTATCACGCGGACATAATGGGAAATAATCTAACGAAACAAGCCACTAAATCTAACAGAAACGGGGTCGCCCAATCATAACGCCATAAATTACATGGGACGCGTATATGTGTGACGTACATTCGACCGGATCCGGACGCTCGACTCGCCAGGGATGAAAAAAAACGATTGTAAAGAATAAATATGTTATATCGAAATATTTTTGTTGGTGAGTTATTAGATTCAGACGTTACTTTGAGGAAGTATTTATTTATTAATAAGAAGTTCATCACTTCAGCAATTTCAGATCGACAGTCAATCAAAAAAAAAACAGAATCTATCAACAGTCTCCGGTGGGGAGCTGGGCTAGAATAGCATCCTCCACATGTTTCTGTGGGAGTCGTATGTGGTCACGAAAGGTAAAATACCAAAAGGTGGGCAGCAGCGTCTTCAGGAGAACTGCAATCTTATACTGCGATTCCCATGACGCCTGCCCAGCGTGGGGATTACGGCAAAACGATATTCTCCGTATGAGGGAGGCCAATGGTGGACTTAGTGGCTGACGATTTTTTTTTATGCTTGATAGGTTATCCTTTGACTACTATCTCACCTAATGGTAAGTGATGATGCGGTCGAAGTTGTTGTTCAGGCTAACCTAGAATTGTGATGGTTGATCAAAAAATCTAATACTAAAATATTGTAATTATTGCGTCATAATTATCAGAGTTTAGATACAGCGACGTGTCTTCCGAAACCTCGCGTTACCTAGAAAGTAAGAAAGGTCTCTCGAAGCGAATCATCCTCTTCACGCTTAGAAGGTTAAACTTTACACGTGAAGAAAGAAAATACCCTCATCGCTCGGAATCATAGCTATTCAAGTTTAAAATTTTACATGTAATCTGCTCACTTTTATCTTAAAAACCTACTATTACTAGTTTGTATAAAATACTTTACTTTTCAGGGTTCTGTACCCAAAGGGTTAAAACGGGACCCTATTACTGAAACTTCGCTGTCCGTCCGTCTGTCACCAGGCTGTATCTCAAGAACGGTGATAGCTAGACAGTTTCAATTTTCACAGATGATGTATTTCTGTTGCCGCTATAACAAAAATTACATAATTTTGGCCAAGTGCGAGTCGGACTCGCGCACGTTAAAACAAAAAAAGGTTAAAATATTAAGTCTAATGTTGTGTAGCTAATGGTATGGAACCCTTCGTCCAACTCACACTTGGTGGTTTTTATTTTTTTAATTTCTAAAAAAAATATGTGGAAGTATATTCTAATAAAAAAACATACTTATATTAAAATACTCCCTGTTTATCGAGTGTCGTTCCAATACAGCACGTAATTTGCTAAACAAGTTAAAACTTTAAATAGTATGGTTTAAAGCAAATTTTAGAATGAAAAGTTAAGGTGGTGGACGGCTCGTCGCCAAGTGCTTTTGTCTAGTAAACCACCTCATTTTAAAAGTCACTTAATTGCACAGAACTAAACGCCCTAATTTGAATCACAAGTTATACACTGTGTCAGAACAGTGCTGTTATGATCAGTGAAGAGTGCTTATCAACAATCGAATTGTTGGTAGGATTAGAGTGTCAGCTTTGCCTAGTAAATAGCAATAGATACAAACATACTACATACATAAAATTACGCCTATATCTCGTAGTTGTAGGCTGAGATCACAGATTTCCACTTGCTACGATTCTTATATACTCTTTCCTTCATCTACACTCATCAATCATTTCATACATAAGCATGGGCTTATGGTACTCAGGCGTTTTAACAGAACGTCTTAAATCTGATTTCGAAACGTTCGCCTTGGTTATCCCCTTCCAGCACTCCCGTTAACTTGACCCATGTATAATATACCTGTTCAGTCATTATCATTGCATTCATTCTCTCTAAAAGTCCAAACCATCTTAACATACCTTTCTCGATTTTAGTCACTACATCCTCATTTACACCACATCGTTCCCTTATCACACTAATCCTTATCTTGTCACTCCGTTTGACTGCAACCATGCTTCTCACTGCTCTCATCTCCACTGCATTTAATTTTACTTTCATGCTTTTCTGCCATACCCATCTATCGCTACATGACATTAAAGTCTGAACCAACCTAGAACTAATACTTTTCCATGGACAGCCAGACAAGCCTTCTTAGATACCTATACTACCAATAGATTCACACCGTAGAAAAAATTATAAAAATAAAATTGGAAAAAACGAGAAAAAATAGGTAAAAAATGTTAAAATATTAAAAAATAAACAAAAACTTTGATATTCATAAATTTGTAAATATAAGGGGTCAAAATTGTTAACCAAACAATACCTCAACATTCAGTGCTATCTGTTTAGCGTCGCTCTTACTTATCATACTTGTAAAATGCCTACATCCCACAACATGCCGCGCCTCTACTTATAACTTCGTTTATGAAAGCATAAAGGCATGATGTATATGCAATGATTAATCATTTTAATTCATTAAATCGATTAAATCAAAACCAATAACAATCAAATACCCTCGGTCCGGCCGATTTAGTCCGGTTCGATCGAGCCCTACAAATTATTACCGTGTTTGCGCCCTTTTATGAAGTGGCCCATAACTCGCGGGTCCCTTCCGAGGCTAACCTCGAAAAATGTTTTGCACAATCATGATTATGGTGGAGAGTCAGGCTTTGTAGAAAGATGATAATGGGGTTTGCACACAAATGTTGTTTTTCACGACAGGATTGATCGATGTTGAAGGGTATAAATATGAGAAATAAATTAAATAACGGTGGTCACTACTCAGATGTCTTTTTATAATTTGACATTGATCACATCAATTCGATCACGTTATAAAATAATGTTGCCACGTATTTTATCAATGAATTTTGACAGTTCGATTCCATGATTAGTTAAAGAAAACACCGACTTCCACTTAATGTTTCGTACATTTCAGTGATAGAAATCGGTTCTGTTTTTCTTAATTTTTATATTTTCAGTAATATTATAACTGAAAATACTTAAATTAAGAATAATTTAAACGTTATTTTGAAAAGGTCACAAGTCACACCTTTTGCTGAAATTGAGTCATGTATGAGGAAGTGTTTGTCTATGATTCCCGCAGGTTCTCTCAGAAAACGGCACTAGTCCGATGTTTCATTGCTGAACTAAAAGGATATGTAAATTTCTGTTTATTTAAAAAAAGGCATTAGTCCTGGACTTATGTCCTTTTCATAACAAATGTGTAGTGAGATTTCTCTTAGCTTTGATCCAGACTAATAGATTTAAAAATATACACCATTATTTTCCAACCGAAGGCCATTCCTTCTTGCCCTGTGATCGATATTTTGGTCTAGTAAAAAGAATGATTAAAAGATTTACCTTCCAGAAGAATATGAAGATATCACTGTATCAAGTGCATACAGTGGTAAAATATCTGTATTTCAAGTACTCAGATGAAAAGATTTCAAAAGCTGGTGGCCTAGGTTTTACAAAAAAACTGTCTTGCCATACAGTCATTAGGAAAAAAAGGACGTAAAAACGTGAAAATTAACTTTAATGTGTCATTGTATCATGAATATCATTATGATTGCTCAAACCCAGGTCTTGTGAAAACCAGTAAACATATAGATGGATTAGTTAAATATGATTTCAAACTGACCTCCGGGCGAGAAAATGTATCATTGACAACTAAGCTTATAGGGATAAGGTTCCAATAAATATTTAAAAAAATGGGGACATAAAGAAAGTCATGAGGCACATTCCCTAAAAATTTGTAAGTTTCTATAATGAAATAACTAATAAATGGCCCACCAAGACTTCTGAATCTATTGAAAAAGATGCTGAATGATCATTATTATAATGTGAATACATTTTAGTCAATTGAGTGTAACTTAAAATATAATTTACTGAATTAAATTTGATATTTTCAACTTTGAATCTGTGATGGCTCATTGGAATTGATTGTGGACTGCCACGCAGCAAGTCCATGGTTTGAAATTAAAAAATCTGTCACGAAGCACCTTACGGTGTGTTCCGGCAGCTGTCCTTGAGAGCAAGTAATTCTAGGATAAGCCTGTTAACACCTTCGACAACATCATCACTTACCATTAGGTGAGATTGTGGTCAAATGCTAACCTAACAGCAAGAATACAAAAATAAGAAATATATACATTATATATATCCCGACGAGCCGCTATATAATCATCAAAAAGTCAGATTTTGGGTCTGGTTGCTGTGTGCATGTTTCATATGGCCTTATTTCAATTCAAATTAATTCAATTAAAACAAGAATATGGATATAATACGTACTAAAAAAATAAACTTGCTTATAACAAAATACCTAATATCCAAGCTGAAAGTAACCTCTCACGTTGTGGAAAATAAGTTAAAACTGTAGCAAATAACACAATCGGCATACAGTGTTTCGTTCGTTTGTTGTGGTAAATAGAGCGCGAGATTAGCATTCAAATGCTGTGGTGCAAGTCACAAGCACCGAGACTCCGTGGTTACACTTTGCATATAATGTTATAATAGATCAAATAAATCCGCCTATTGCATCGATAACATGGGGAAACGGTTATATTCTTTTATTGATTTACGGTATCATAATACATATATATTTCCAAAATATCGGATTCATGTCAAACAGCGTTACAAAATATTTTCTTTATGCTTTCTGATACCTAAGTAGCGGTAAGTAGTAAAAAATGACTTAATTACATTACAAATGTCTTGCAATCCCCCGCCATTAAACCTTTAGTCCCCTTAGACGGCTAAAATGAATTCGGCTCCAAATATACATCTCTGCCGTAAATCTCGATGGTTAAAGAGAAATATTGCCCAGCATGTACGCATAAATTATGCAATTAGTTTTTAAGTATTATTAAAAATTAATAAGGTTTCAAAATTCACTCCTGCATTCAATATCTGCAGCCAGAAAATGTGGGATCATTTCAAGCGAATAAGAAAAAAAATGTGCTTGAAAACATTTGAATGAATAAATTTGGTCTATTATGGTCTATGTAATAAAATGCTTATTTTATTGTAAATAAAAACAAGCATATTGATTAAAAAAGTGGCAACCCCTTCGGATGTGGATGGCCACATGAATAAATTCCGAATACATCGATATAAAATATGTTCTTTAAAGATCTATTAGCTTATCTCTAAATACAACTACTTTCATTTTATTACAAAATAAAACATAAATTTATTATAACAGTATCGAATACAACCTCAGACATGAAGATCACTTACGATTGCTCTCTGATGACTTTTAAAGAGAGAAATTACAATATTTTTTATCGTCTTGCCCATTATGAAAATATATTTAGCAAATAAATATAATAAATGAAGCAGGTCCATGCTTTGAATCCCGCCGCGGGCTTGAGCTTCACCGCATGGTGGAAGGGCATATTGCGAATGCCCGCTTGGCTAGCTACCACCCTCAAGTAGAAAATCTGTCGCCAAGCACCTAACTGTGTGTTCCGGCAGCAGTCCTTGAGAGCCAGTGAAATTAAACGCACAAGAGACTTAACAACTATGTCTCAAGGTGACGGACGCAGTGTAATTAAAATGTGACGAAATGCATCTGGTATAGGCAGAGGTTAGCTCGCTTAACATCAGGTGGGCCTCGAGCTTGTACCGTCACAATAACATAAAAAAATATATTTGACTTAAATCGCTTTTGAATAAGCTTAAGAACGAATCGCACTAGCCTCCAACATGAGGCGGGGACCAAAAGCTAACAGCACTATCACTCCGGCGGGATTTCGCACAAATAAAGCTATATTTCGACGGTTAAGATATTTACATACCTCGCGATAATATACCCGAGTTGAGATACCTATTCGGGTATCTTCATATTATTATACTTACGTTTATGAAGATACCTTGAGGCATACGAGCTTATTAGGTATTATTTTGTATCGTTTTTTTTTTGTACTGTATAGAGGTAGGACACTTTGCGAATGCCAGCCTGGCTAGCTACCCATCTCAAGTACTGTACATGTCGCACAGATCCAGTAATTCTAGGTGAGCCTGAACAGCATCTTCGATCGCATCTTCAGTTGCCATCAGCTGAGATAGTTCAAAGGCTTCGAAACGTGTGTGTGCGTGTGTCCAACACATCCGCAAGTTTTAACCTCTTGTATTATCTCAAAGTGAAGGAGCCTCACTAAGAGCCCCATTTACTTGAAGTATGCCCCAATAAATAGTGGATCTCACGGACGGAGGTTCGCATTTTTCAAATGGCAACACAGACGCGGCTGTGCCTTATGTCAGACGTAACGCGAGATAGAGGCGGGATTGTAGCATGTGGAGCTTGTTAACGGGCAACACTAAGTGAAGGATCCATGTAAGAATGCCAGTATTTTCTTTAAAGTAGGTTAGGTACTTTATTTATTCACAAAAACTTTACAGAGATCTTGGAACCAAATGGTTGTCGGTACGCCTGCGTATCAGTTTTACGTTCAATCATTATTTCAATGTTTAATTATTTTTTTTGTAAAACCTTACAATGGTTCAATACCATTTTAATCTGTTACGTTAGTAACATAATAGTTAATGTTCGTAGAATACTTACAGTGCGCTCGGGATAATCTCGAAATATCAACGACTAAAAAACAATTGTAAATACACCGCAAATTATATCTGTTTAGTAACTTTCCCTATTTACACAGTATTTGTCGACGCAACGCCTTGCAGTTTTAAATGATGTCTAAAAACAGCATCATTTATGATGCCACAATCTTGAAATATATTTTAGTTCTATATTATAAGGGATGAGTCTAATAGTGATTGTCAGAAACACCATAGCTATTCAGCTATCTGAACTGCAGTCAAAAAAGCTGATTTTCAATACTAGGTACGTAAAATACCTATACGCATTTTAACCGACGACTTCCAAAAAAGGAGCTTATTTTGAAAACTAAAAATTAATACAAAAATTAAAAAACGAAATTAAAAAACTCCCAGAAGGTTTTCAATTCGGCTGTATGTTAATTACGTGCTTTCTCCGCCTATCATGAATTGTTTTTGATGTTTTTTTTTTGGAAGAATATACTTCTTAATTGATCCCATTTATGTCTCACTTACATATATAGAGTAGTTTTTCAGTCACAGTCAAAGAATTGAAAAAAGTAGGTAAGCCCCTTCATACATTTGCATACCTGGATGATGATCGAATGGAGTAATAGCAATTTTTATCGATGGTGAATAGTATTTTAGACAAGTGGCAATCTTTAAAGCAGTAGATAAGCATTACTCAATAACGAATATTATATATCTATAGTACAAATATGAAATAATTTTTGCCAGTCAGACTATGATAATGTGAGGTCAGTGTTTGAATAAGCATGCTATCGACTTCAACAAGTTATTTCTTACCTACTATTTAAATTTTTTATCAAAACACTACACAAAGATTCAAAACAAAGCTTATGATTCCGTATTAATTTTTATATACCTCGGTTGAAATAAAAACTTTATGTCATAATTTTCGTGGCTAAATATTATAATAAAAATGTCTACACATGCACCCCCCGCGCAGGTATACTGGCATTGGAACTAAAGAAAAAAGTCACGAGTGTGTTTTCCAATGAGCTGTGGACCGTGTTTTTAAAACAATGTTTTTTGTATAAGTCTTTGTTGAATGTTTCGAAAATTATGTCGCAATAGACTCTGCAATATTAAGAACTGAAAAACATGTTTTATTTCAAACTATATTTCAGTAGGTATATATCTTGCTGGAGATATATTATTTTACTATCACCAACTAAACTATACTAAACCAACACAGCGGCGCGGCTTATCAGGACCATTGGAACTATTCACCATAGGCATGTAAATTCGCGGTACACATATGTCAAGCTCAGAGATATTTGCAACCATTCCTGGCTTAACATTTCTGGTTGAAGGAAACAAACAAAACGTTTGAATCGAGACCGCATTCGGCGATCATTCGACACTGAGCGTGACAACTCGACGTGATAGTGACAATAACTCACGCTGTCACGTTGCCTGAGGCTGTATTCTGACTAGATGCAATGGACTTTCTTATCTGGAGTCAACGCTAGATGCCACACGGCTCCATTAAGATGGAAACTGACGTCAGTGGCGGGAAATACAAATATCGAACAGTTTTATCGCGTTTGTTGCGTTTCGTTTACTTCAAGAAGAAATGTTTTGCCGGAAATGGCTGCAAATATCTCTACGACACGTATAGGTACGTTTGCAAGTTTGCATATGTATGCTGATAATTCAAAACAGTTGAAATAGTTGTAATACGCCGCTGTGTTTGTTTAGTATTGGTGCAGTGGTGTTTTATCGCCAAATGTGGGTAGTTAGAAATATAAACCAGCATATCAAAATGCAGGCGCTTACCCTGCGATGAAATATAGGGTAGATCCTCGATCGGCGCTCGAAAACGGCACCGTCAAAACAAGGCATAAATCGTGTAGTATGCCTTGTTTTGCTCTCAGTCGCGTGTGACCGCTCCAATCGTATGACGTGTTAAAATGCCGAAGTGTGCAGTGAAAACATGCAAGAATTATACGTTAAAACTGCAAAAAAAGTATGGCGTTTCGTACTTTGAGTAAGTATTGCATTGTTATCCATTTATTTCCATATTTACTAATATTTTTGTATATTTATTGGCATATTTACTAATATTTTTCTTCATTTTCAACCACGCATTGTGTACGCATCTATCCCTTTCACTCTGGCTTGGACTTCGATGAGCAAAAGCGAAACGAAACTAGTGCTTTAGAACAAGGCCTGTATGAGAGGATACGGAGTCGTCATTCCCTTTTTATTTTTTTTGTGCGTAACACTTTTGTAATCTTTTTGAAATACTTCGTTTGTTTTAGTTAAATGAAATACAAAGGGAGAAATGGAGGTGTATCATATCACGAAACAGAGAGGAAGAATTTTATGAACCAAACTCATCTAGTGTAATTTGTTCGGAACATTTTTGTAAACAGGATATGTATGTCACGAAGAAACGATTTAACAAAATAAAAAAGACAGCCACACCAAATATACAAGTAAAGTTAAAGTATTAATCCGCCGAAGGTTGTAGTAGGGTCAATTTGACCGTGCTGATTTTATTTGATTAGAGTTTTTTTACTTGCAGTCGCATGCTATCGACACGGTAATGTTATCTATATAACATTACCGTGCTATCGAACTTCTACGCACCTCCTCTTAGTCGGGTGGAACACGTGCAAGCAGGTAAACGAGCGCAAACGCAAATAGGGCAATTTTGACCCTTCCGCAACCACGACGTAGTTCTTATATGCCATTTTTCAAATTATTATTTCATTGATTTTTGTCGTAGTTTAGCGTGTTTTTAATCAAAATGGACAACGAACGAACGGTTTTACTTATGTCAAGTCTTTACCACAATGCTCAAATTGATGACACAGCACTGCTAGTAATTTATTTCGACAAATCGGCATTTGTATAATATGTATAAACATATGTTTGTATCTTCGACACTAGGACGAGTATTTTCTTTCTCAAATTTTGTTAAGGTATATTAAAAACTACGTAGTCATTGATAATCTTTAAATTTGTTGTAAATTGAATAATCTATTCGTTTTTTTTAGCTTGAGGAATCAAAGAAAGGGGAAAACACAATATCATCTCGAGTTGTGATCGCCGCTCCAGTTACAAGAAATGATAAGACATTTGTTCCTAATGTTATGCAGGTATATCAAAAGCCATTTAATTATTATAATCATTAATTTAAATTTATTGTTTCTTAATTAATGTATTCGTTATTTTTAGCTAGAAGAATCATTCACATTATATTAAATACTATTAGTTGCCCGTTTGTAATTATGTGTCCTTATTGATCCATTTACCATTCACAAATAAAAAACAAACTAAGCGACTCCACGCTGCCGAATTACTTTGTTCCTAGCGGTCGAGATAAAGGTAAGTTCAAGTCCAAAATGATGTAACTCGCATGTTATTTGAGACTAATTTGTATTTTAGTGCTAACGATTAAGGTTGTTTTTACATTAAATATATTTTTAGATGTCTTGTTTTATTTCTGGGTATCATCATCCATAAAGCCAAAAGTAATAGTTACAGAACTCTTACAAATGTTTTACAACTCTACTACAGGGTATTAAGGTTCATTATTAAAATGATATAATATCCACTTGTGGACTTTTTTATATTAGCTGGAGATGTAAACATCTGTATATGTATGCATTAGCGCGGGGACACTGTTGAGGTTTGATTTTCATAGAGACTGGGTATCTATAGTATATTTGATTGAAGCGCTTACCTCGTGATTACGGTCGCTGGAACATCGAATCGTTAATGTTAGACACTTTCTTCTAGAGTCATTTTCTGTTAAAATGTCACTTAAAAGTGAAGTAATAGTTTATAAAACATTTACACGTAAAGCTTTTAGAAACAGTGACAGCCTGTGGGCAGTGCAGAGGCTGTGGGCTGCCCACAGGCGGGACTTCTTAGAATGTCTGTTACCATGCCATGGCAACAGACATTCTAGGAACACATAACTCACCCTCGTGTAGAAAATCTGTTGCCAAGCACCTAGTAGTATTTATCGGCAGCTGTCCATGAGCTCCAGCTCCCTAGGCTATCATAAATACTAAGCTATGCTTACTTTCCGACCTCTCCTTACCATCATTGTGAAGATGGTCGGTGACGTCTCATTCGTTGACCCGTTCTCGTATTGTCTCACATAGGGGAAGGGAGAGAGATCCTCTCTCTGTTCCGCTCCACAGAGCACGGACACGAGGCGAGCCGATCGTGCTCGCACTCCGTCTCCGCTCAGAAGACCTGGGGTGTCGGCCGTGGGGACAGCCGGCACAACCCATCAGGGTTAGATCCTCTTAAGGTGTGGATGCCCTCGTGTTCCGGGGCATCCCACGAAGCGGCATAGAGGAGATATCTCCGGAGGCTGGACCCGATCATGACATCGACGACATGATAATGACAATAAAAAAAGGCTATGTTTACTTACCTCCATTCTCAAATATATAATCACCAACCAAATAAGTAATAGTAATAATGATAATGAATCAGTATTTACTACCTAGATCAAATAGGAGAACACCACAAGCGGACTGGCATCGTGACATTTAATTTCACAATATGAAACACTGTGACCACTGCTGTTTGCAGTTATGCGAGATTAGAATCTGCATCTGTCCGTTTCAATAAGGACTTTTGTTTGTATGTAACCATGTTTGGTTGTATTATCTGCAAATTTATGATACCTACATTATATTTGACTGTCACGTCGGTGTAGTGGCGAAATCAACTCTCTAAAATCATGGTCCTGTGTTCCACACAGTTTTGGAATTATTCTGTTATACATATTTTACATGCAGTTCAGACTGAAACTTCTAAATAATAAAAATATATCAGTAGGTAGTAATAGACTTGTATCCTTGTTGTCGTTATACATACCCAAAATAGTCAGTACATACCCAATACAGTCCAAAATGGGGTGTTTAAACACGGTATATCGAGGCCTTCGGGTATATCAAGGTGAGAAGCTAAGTTATGTTGTAGAAGTTCTTTATAAAGGATATGGAAACATTGCAAGAAACTGCTCAATAACAGGTGAAATTTTAGCCAGTTCAAAGACGCATCAAGGTCGTAAATTAATATTTGATACTTTGACAAAATTGCTTCTATTCGCGCATAGAGGTATACATAAATACAATATTGACTTTTCTGATCTTATATATTATATTATATAAGATATATGACTATTTTATTAAGGTGCGTGTGTATACGTTGGATACTGTCGTAGTGTATTTGATCTCGAAATCTTAAGCTTAATGTTGTGTAGCACTTGCCACACAAAACGCAGTTTTGTCATATTTTGAATACAGTGAAATTTGAATCCTAGATTTTCATCACAAGGTAAAGTTTTAAACGGAATTTGAACATTTTGTTTGTCTCATAAACAAAACGAAACTGTTTGTATGTAAAAAGCTTACACGATCTATGCATACATTGTCCAGCCTTCAATGAGCTTTAATTTCTGATCAGATAAAAAACACATAGCTTATTCCTTTAGGTGGCTAGTTCGGGCCTAGCCTGCGCCGAAAGCCGGAAATTACATTCTGCTACCAGGGTTATATAACCTATCGGAGCCAATTAGTTGATCCTGTCTACAACATTGAAGTCGATCAAGTTAGTTCCACCACAACTGTTTGCAGACGGCCACATGCATCTTGCCGCGTCAATTGTCACCGTTTGCTTGCTTGCTTACTTTGTATACTGATGTATGTGTTACAAGCGAAACCCTCAATGGATTTGTGTGTCTGCTGAACTACTGGCGGGTAGTTAAGATTAACGGCTACTGATTGATGTTGTACTAGGTATGGTTAAGTGCAATCAGTGATCATAGGTCTTGAATTCACAACATGTGAGCAATATACACATCTAAAACTATTATCTAATGAGAGGCAATTTGCGGCTTATTAAAAGTAGGTGACAGTTTTATTTTGTTTGGGATTGTAATTAGAAAACAAACTTTTTTTTTACTGTGTAATCTATTATTTTCTGTATAATAGATTATTATTCATTAAAAAGTACTTACCAATCTTTAATTTTTTTTAAAAATAGTGGTGGATCAAGCACCAGACCCACCTGGTATTAAGCTTCTATATACAACAGGTGCAGTTCGTCACAAGTGGCAAACTGCACTGTGGACCTGAGACATAAAGTTGTTAAATCTGATGTGCCTGTAATTTCACCGGCACCCATACCCTTTAAACTGGTAAAACAGAGTAATGTGAATATTACAGCTTGGCAGTAGAAATAGATATGTTAGCAGTACTTCCCCGGACAAACTCGTACAAAAAGTTCTTCTGCTACTAAAATTGAGTATCTACGATTAAGTATATCTGACGTATATAGGTACATTAAGGTTCTCGGGACTAATTACACATTTGGACGACCTGCAACCCTAACCTTTGTCAAAAGTAGTGAAATCAGTTACGTACTCTTAAGTAAGTATTGTGTTGTTCATAAAATATATATGTCAAAGACATTATCAAGATACCTTTAACTTGAAATTAAATAGTTTGCTATGTTGTGAAGGTTTACTTAGATGCAAAAGGTAGGCCTTCAGATGATATTCAGATAATGTTTTGACAAACTCACCCACTTTTAAATGCGAGAATCTTAGGGCAAATAATCACAAAAAGTTTTGAACAAGTTCGTGTGTAAATTGTAGCCTTACAGGTGGGCTTAAGACAATAGTACATGTGAGTTGGTTTGGGCTTTTGTTTTTCTTTCTTGGCCTTTTAAATAGTTTTTGTAAACGTGACGAATGCTTCAAAAATGTCTCTACACACTAAAGATAGAGGCGTCGACTCTGTAGTTAAAAATGAATAATCTCATACACTTTGCTGGATTGTTTTCACTCTTATGTTACAAAACGAGAGAGCCAATTGAGATCCACTGAGTACAGAATTATAATACGGAATTTAGAAGATTTCGGACTTCCTGCAGCCAGTGACCATAACTTACTTAATATTTAGTACTGTAGCGGTTACCTGCCCTCCTATGCAAAATAGTTACCTACATAATGTAAATTTTTGTGTTTAGTTTATAAAAAATAAGTTCTATAAATAAAACAATCTCATAATTTTTTTTAGTATATAATCTATTTAGAAATAGCCCAAATTTCAAGTAACATTTCATGGCATTATAGAACATAGTCCAACAAATTATGAATCAAATTCCCAAAAGACCTCATACATATTTGAAGGAATTAAAGGCTGAAATGCCTGGGGAACATTAAGACTAACATTCATCCAAATAGAATTGAGGACCGGACGGTCCCATACTAAGTCTGGTGTCCACTACCAGAAGCGAAGTATAAATATCGCTATGCGTAGTCACAATTATATGACATTTATTTACATATTGATGGATCGGATAGAATGACAGAGTAGCCAGTGAAATTACTTGCATAACTCATTCAACGTCTATGTAACAGGTAGGTTCATTGTGTTCATTTTCACATCTGTTTTTCGTAACCAGGAATGTAATTTTGTACTACTTTTCCTAACAAGTAAAAATATAATTGCATTTTCCTGTTATGTTATTGAGTGCGATGAACCCATACAAACCACAGACGTGTTGAAAATTTTGTGGTTATTACATCAGAGGTAATTATAGTTTAACAAATGATATATAGTTATTACCCATGTTTATCGTATTGTAGCATGAAATACGGTTTCACAAAATTATTAGTCGAGAACGTGACGATGTCTTACTATTTTGTATAATGTGGTCTTCAGACCCACTTCATCAAGGAGCGACATGGGCGCTATACTATTGAGTATTGACAGCGTCCGCCCTCGAGAAAGCACTTGAATTTTAATATTGTTATGTTTATCGTATAGTTTGAAATTAACATCAATTCATGTCACTATCAATCTTGTTTTTTTATGTATTTTATTAGTAAAATCTACACACTACAGTATCGTGTTCCGTACTTATATATGATTATTATTATTATTTTTTGACTAACAATCATTTTTTAACTTTGAGTTCATTCTCCAATCAGTCTTGATTTGTCTTATCTCTTTTCCCATCTCCATATTACTGGAAACCAAGACTAACAGTAAGGCCTATTCGTCCCAAGTAACGGGCGCTGAACGCAAATATTTGCCCACTAGATTTACCCACTCGCACTGTGATTTATTATGTGAATATTTTGGACGTGGGACACGCCATAAAGTTCCTTATTCCGGGAGGGATTGACCCAATGTGACTGATTGACGGTTGTAAACCAAACGACTGTATTAGACTTAATTGTATTGAGGTGTTTCACATACACACATTGCCGTGTGTACAATTTCGCTGTACAGTCTTGTTATATGAAACTGCAGCTGCTAATTTTTGTACGGTTAAAATAAAATGAGCTAGCAATCACAAAATTTTACAGTCAAGCAAATAAAACCTCATAAAAATTTATGGTTCTGGTGACAAAATTTTATGACGGTTGCACAATTTTCTAACGTTCAAAACGGGCTACTGTCCAAACTTACTTTTTATTGCATGTAACATTAGTCTATTTGCATATGTATTTGTTCGGATCGTAGCTGTTTGTTGTGTAGTTTGCCACGGAATCGAATACCTATTTACACATTAACAAATTTTGTCCCCAACCTAATGCGACCCATACGCTATCGCGTGTTCAATCAGTGTTGCCAGCAGTCAATGCAGCCCCCCATAAATAAAGGTAAAACACGGCTGGTAAATTACGTATCGAATAAATTCACCGGCGGGCACGACCATCGGTTTAATCAAAGCGATAGATATTCGACATTTTAGCGTGAGATATGGACTCGTCAGCGTTTTAGAATAGATCCGAGCTTTGTCAGGAGTTTTGAAATTGCAATAGTCAGTTTGGCCTGGCTAGATTGTGGTTTGTGATATTAGCTGTTCGGCTTATAAAAGTTATTTCTGCAGACCATTTAAATAATTATACTGATAATAAATAATTTAGATTATTACGCTCATTATGATATTAACAAACACCAACGAGTGCACATCGAGGTTATTTATTATGTAAGGGTTTTTAACGATCGGATAGTTCATAACTTATATTATAATATTACAAAGATATAGTATAATGTCAAATTTGAATGAGCTTAATGGGGTCGAGGTAATGTCATTTGAAACTCGTTTTATATTTAGTGGGGCTATGTTTTATTTCTCAGATAAAACACCACCCGATAATTGATAAAAGATGCTACATATTATTATAAACGTATCCTAGAAGGGAAGATTCTGGCTATAATATCAAGATCTGCTATAGTTTAATGTATCTACGACTTCTCCATAGAATTATTTGTGTGTATATGATAAAAAACCGGCCAAGTGCGAGACAGACTCGCGCACTGAGGTTTTTTTACAAACGTGTAGGTATATAAATAATAGTTATGGTATTTTTATTGCTAAATGAAATCCACAACATGTTATAATTATTAAAAATATTTTTATTACACAATGTAAATAAAAATTTATGCTTTTTTCCTTTATCTGTGCTATAAGACGTCACTTCATACCAAATTTCAAAATTTTGAGTTTACAGGAAATACCCTGTAGGTTTTGATACCTTGCGAATGTCAAAAATTTGCGGCATAAACGACTGTATCTTTTGATTGCGTTAGCTTAGAAGTTTATTTTTTTCACAGCTCAGAGGGACAGTAGACTTGAGTATTTGTTATGAGTTCCAGCTTGGTCTACGCTTTCCTAAGAAAAAGGCTCTTGACAGACAGACAGACGAGAAAGTGATCCTGTAAGGGTTCCGTTTTTTTCCTTTTGAGGTACGGAACTCTATATGTTAAACAATTAATGACTAATATTTAATATTTATGTTTTCAATAACGTTCAAAATAGTTTAAAAAATTACCACATTCATATTCTATGGCAATAAGGTAAGTTACTAAAAGCATTCCTACCCTAGCATAATGAAAAGTTAATACGAAATGTAACATTTTCATGATCAGCTAATGACAGCACACGACACATGCAAAATTAATCAAAATCTGTCTGTAATACAATCGATATCATCATTAATCCATTATCCGTATCGATACTACATGCTAATTCGATATTAAATTAACCATTCTGGGGAAACTTATAAATATTGAGCAGTAAGGATTTCTAAGGCAACTAACGTAACTCACGTCACGTACAAAAGTTGGAACGATCCAACTATAGTTTTAACTATTTGTGTGGCTTTTTAATGAAGAGTTTGGGTTTATAGTCTTATAAGATAGTCCACGTGCTGCTCAAATCGCGACAAGAGCCTGAAATTAGTTTTTTTTTGTAAAATCATAATGTTTTATTGGCTTTGCAATTTATTCCGTCAGCAATAAATTGAATAAATAGATTGCTAAGAAAATATCTATGTGTAAGTGGGATAGAATATATGCTCCCTCTTTCTCTCTCTCTCTCTGTATCATTTAAGTTGGAAATGTTAGATAAATAAAAAATAATAACTTTACGCCCGTCTCGGGAGAGAGGCCATAAGAGGGCCTTTCCTCGCCCAAAGTTCGGTGGAGTTGAATAACCGACAGCGGGGGTAACATCTATGTCCTCCAGAAAAAAAAACAAATACGATCTTTTTAAGAAAAAAATATAAGATAGTTTTCTTTAGCAAGAGTCAGACCCTCATTTGGCCGGTTTATTTGTGTTTGGTCTACGTTAGATATTGGACTATAATCGCAATACGTTTGACAATTATTGTTATGACAAACCGACAAATAAATATTTTTAATAATAATCTTTCTTGATACGTTTTTCAGAATTGTTCCTTTACATGAGATGTAAATCATTGTTTCTTGTCAAACTTTATATGTCTAGTTCATGAGAAACCTATAGGTATCATAGTGGTTTTGATTGCCTTGTGAAGTCATATATAAAACATATCCATTGATTGCGTTTAACTACAAGTTTTATTTTTTCAAAATTGGAAAAAACCGCAGGCCCGAGTTCTTCATTTAAACTTCAATTTGATACGTTCACGCGTTACTGTGAAACAGTTCTTGACAGACAGACAATTTGACAACACATTAATCTTATGAGGTTCCCCTTTTCCTTTTGAGGTACAGAACCTAATTGCAGTTATATTTGATATTTTTGTTTTCAAAATATAAACGATATTTTTTTCATTCGATCGTTGGCGGAACACAGTCATTGCGTTTGAATGTACCGAACTCACACCATTCAATTTTGTAAAACCTTTTACAGCTAAATATTCAAAGTTATGTTACTGCTTTGAAATATATAGATTCAGCTATTGGACCGTTCGCCGTGTAATTGAGTTTCGGTTTATTGACGAGCACACTTGTTAACTCGGAATTATGTAACACGACGATTAACGCGGTTCTTTACCCACTGTATTCGATGTTTTAGAAGGAACTTCTGATATATATACTGAATCTAAAGAATGTACAAGATTTGAAGATAGAAAAGATTTCTTTAGCAATTGATTTAACCCTTTTAGATTGACTACCTCGTTGGTGTGTATGTGAAAACGCCACTTTTGGATTTCAATCTCCCTGGTTTGATTCCCGGTTATGTATGGTTATATTATTATTTGGGTGTATTCCGGTCCAGTCCCATAAAGATGTAGCTTAGTCCTTACCTACCAAACGTGTTTGTCAAACTATTTGATCGTTTATAGGGCACTTAGTAGCGGCGTTATTAATTTTTGCATGATGCTTATGTGGTGCATATTTTCCCCCGTGTCTTCTCTTATGACGCTCATGAATAGAGATGGCAGGGATATAAGTTCTAGCCCGATCTTACGGGCATGATATTTGTAATTAATAAAATATTAGTTTAAACGTAATCGAGGTTTATTGGTAATCTCTTTGAGTACGTTTCATTACCAAGTCTCACAAAATATGATTCAGTCGATTCTAGTGAGTAAAGGCTTCTCCTGCTACCACGTGTTATTGATTACAATAATACGTTTCACAGAATCGATAATCGATCATCCTGTAACATTGTGTTAACAATCGCTATTCGAATTACCTGTACCGTGCCTACCGATCGGTATTATAATCACAATTGTAATTAAATTGTTGGTAAACAGTTTCAAATTCCTTTGTGAATTTAAATGAAGCTCAAAGCCTTTAGTAATAATGTTATATACGTAAGGTTTATTAGTTGAAAACTATTGTATACATACTCAAAGTAAAGTTAGGGCTATGTACAAATCACGACTTCTTCAGCTTTTGTCATTCGATGACTTGTTGACTTCAAGCTTTTATACGATCGAAGGTTATTGAGGTTTATTGGGACGTCACCCAACGCGTTGTTCGTATCGCGATGTGAATCACCGTTAGCTCTTTTTGAATGGAACTTTTTACACCATTAAACTTAAGTAGTTTAAACCAAATCTTTGGAATGGATTTCTCGAATAACATCCATTCTAAACATATATTTTTGGTTAAGAATTATAATAAGCTTCTGATCTCTATATGAGAAGGAAAGTGATCATTGAATCGCCTCCATTACGACGTGACGTTTCAAATTGAACCCAATTTTGTTGACAGTAGTACAAATCATTTTTTTATTATTAAAACCGATTAGTTACCCCGGAACCACGATCACTGCAATGTGTTGCATTGAAAAGTTTAATAAAAATAATATCAGAAATTCTTGCTTCAAATCGTTTAATCTTGTTTAAAACGCCTTTTCGAATTTTGTTATGAGATTATAACGGAACTCGCATGAGTCTCGCCTGATATTAAGCGATTATCTCAGTCATAACAGATGCATTTCGACACAAGTGACGAATTACACTGCGCCTATCACCCTGAGACATGCAGTTATTAAGTCAGATGTGCATGTAATTGCACAATTACTTACCAGCTTTCAAGGACTGCTGCTGGAACATACTGTTTTACGTGTTTGGTGACAGATTTTGTACTTGAAGGTGGTAGCCTGCCAGGCGAGCATTCGCAAAATGCCCTTCTATCATCCAGTGAAGCTCAAGGCGGCAGTGGGGATCGAACCAAGAACCTGTGACATGGCAGTCCACAGTTATTACCGCTCGGCTATTAATGCGTTGAAATATTCCATTATCGTTAGTGTCATTCACAATCGCACATCGCTAACGCATATTACTCTATATGTTTACTATATTTTCGGGCATTACGTTAACGACTGTGTTAGTGTTGATTATCTTGTGTATACCATGTTCTTACCCTTCTCCCCCTTTGCCTCCGCTTCCCCTCTTAATTACAATATAATCCCAGGGCACCGTCCTGATCATTTGGACCTTCCGTATACTGATATCATTAAGTGTTTATGGATTTGTTGTGACAGTAGCTTTCGTTCAATCTAACTTTGAAAACTCGTTAAAAAGTTATTTGTTGGCAAATACCGTAAGGAAATAATTAATGTAGATAAAAAAAGATAACACTTTTATGCAAAATTTGTGTTACAAAAGACAAACAAGAAAATGACTCAATAATGCATTGTCATAGATATTTGAGCTGTGAGCTACTCTTAAGTTTTTATCCGGATTTCAGAGGGCTATGGGGGTGAGGAGGTAAATTTAGTGTAACATTTAACCCGTTAAAAATATCTTTAGTTTTTTGATCCGATTCATTTATTTACATTTACATAAATATGTAAATGTAAATAAATGATCAGATAATTTTGAAAAGAAAACTCTCCTACTTGTAGATTTTTTAGTAACCTCTTATACTGATAATTTGAGGTGTCATAATATGAAGTGTAGACCTCTAAAAACTACAAACTAAATTAGTTCTAAAAATATGTGAATTAGTTATAATTCAATGTTTTAACTAACCGGGTGCACTCACGAGTATTGGTCGATATTTTCGACCTAGGTTATGGGCATATCCGATGCCCTTCATCATGTGAGTTTAGACGCGTGAACTTTCCTGATGAAGGGCATCTTAACACAAAAAACCTAGGTCGACTATCGCGGCCAATACGAGTGAGTACAGCCAGTTATTTAAAACATTGATTTGTCTCATACTCACGGGAACCTTCAAACAAAAATAGTAATAATTTGTTGCTAATTTTTTTTAGGTATAGTAAGAATACGAGTATATAATGAGTTGATGTATTTTATTTTACTGGACACAGTTCATAATTGTCACACAGCAAATGTTTCATGTTTTTAAATGAGGTGTCTACCAATGGTAGTCCATTAACAAAAAGACTAAAACATCGCATCCAAGTTGTCCTAATTAGCAACTACGCTCGCCGAAAGTTTATTCAATAGAAGTTTCAGGAAGAGCATTCAACGCGACGGAGCCACGTAGTAACAAAAACTATGCTGACTATGTGTTTAGTTAAACAAATAGTTCTTGCATGCATTACGGATTAGCCAACCACCTCGCATTTTCCGGCACAGTTAAACGTAAAACTCAGTTTGTTTATTTAAAAGAAATGGAATTACTTTAATTCAAACACGTGCTTGGACCGCATCAACGTGTAATTTATATAAAAGAAGTACACTTATTTTGTTACGTAATAAATAAACTCATTAATTTCAAAATTAAGAAATAAACAACATCTTTGCGGCGGTATATCCAGGAAGAACTCAGTCAAAGTTGACAGGCTCTATCTCCCGTGATGGTTAGTGATGATATGGTCGAAGATTTTGTTCAGGCTAACCTAGAATTTCTGTCTCTCAAGTATAGCCACTGGAACACACCGTTAGGTTCATGGCGACAGATTTTCTACTTGAGAGTGGTAGTTAGCCAGCCGGGAATTCGCAAAATGCTCTACTACCACGTTGTTATGACTGCCACCCTTAGATTACAACAGTACTGTCTTCCGAAGCACAGGCACGCTCAATAGTAAAGTCACTGTCAATGTTACCGATCCAAGTCATGACGGCTGCGGACGTCAACTTAGCTGATCGGTAAAGGACGTCCAAGCAAGCTTCGCTACGAGCGCTAGCTAAGTTTCAATCAATGGTACCGTGTACGCGTGTGTGTGGGATGGGCTTCACTAACTGTACAGTCAAACTGAGTGGAATGAAAAACAAAATAGATAAATTGAATCGAAGGTACTGTACCGTTCAATCGAAGCGTGTTTGCTGCGCGGTACTCGTAAACAGTAAGTACGTAGAAAGTTCATGCTTTGAATCCTACCGTGGGCTTGAGCTTCACGGTAGTAAGGCATTTAGCGAACTTAATTTTTAAATTCGCTTTTTTAATTTTACTCTTACGATACCCACAGGAGTATATGGGAAGGGGATGATATACTAGACGGTAAACCACGAGCAACTCTCTCTTAGATCGTAGTAAAAGCTTATGATTATAAAACGTCATAAACATAATAATATGCTATTCCTAATTAAACTGATTAATGATATTATTATATAATATATTAGATGTAGCTGCTCTAATCCGTTCATTTATTAAAGCTGACCCGTGTCATGATGGTCTAATGGAGTCAGGTGTTTTTGATTGGCACGCAAGTAGCATTAAATTATTAATGATTGAGATGAATAAAAGATTTGATTGATTTAAAAATAAGGTTTGATGATTTATTTTCTAATACTAGATCTGTACATTAGATGCTGTAAAAGGGAAATAATGCGTCAAATGAGGAGCGTGCCCCTAATTGTATCACCAAAAGTAGGTAACCCTACAAAAGTTACAATAAGTCACTCAAAGAAACTCGTTGCCATCGTAACTACTGCCAATAGGATCTTTTGTCAGCCACAAAACCAAACCTTCTACAATGTATATCTAAGAATCATACGATACAAAGTATTCTTAAAAGTTTTGCGTTAAAAACTTATAATACTGATCCAACTTAATGTGGAATAAGGATTATGTATATCTTGATTTACTAATTTACCATCTTCGATAAAGAAAGTCAAAATTTTACCCCGTTTGATAACTAATCAGGAGACGTCACTAAATATATAAAATCTCTTTGAAGTTAATCATCTTCAAAGAGGCAAAGCTAATTCCGAAGTGCCACATGCATTCCTACTGCAGTATACTGCGCCTACACTATGCAATCCCGAAGTTTGATCTCGCGTTCATTACAGCTAGCGGTCGAGTCGACGAACTAAACTAATTTGCGCTAAACGCCACTGACACTGCCAGAATAAGTTCCGCCGAGAGAGCGTTTATTACGTGAACAATTGAATGTAGAGTTTGTTCACTGCTCGAAGTTTTGTGCGCTGTGGTTAAACGTGAAATTTAAAGAAGTATTTGACTATAGGTATGGATTATTCATCCTTTTGTAATAAATGCGAAAGAGAGTTTTATCAAAGTCAAAGTTAATATTTTTATTCAATTTAGGCGTCTACAACGCACTTATGAAGGTCAATTAAAAATATGTTAATATTGAAATATTCTTATGAATAGATCCAAGCGCTACTTTGTAGAAATCCACATTTAATAATAACAAATATTTTAAGAAAACACAAAATAAACATTTAATTAAAACAAAAAATTAGTCTAGTGACAATTCTGTCTAATTTTCCTTTTAATTTGACGTGACGTTACAAACGCAGCCAGACCAAAATATTTTTTGATGCGTTTCGCTTCTACACGAAACATCCTCAAGAGGTCTTGACTCTATGAGCACACGATCGAGAACTCTCCATTAAATTTCTGAACAATTTCTTGATCGTTCTATTGGTGGATTTAATCCTCTTGCACCAATCATCACATATCATATATTATTTTACAGTTACATACTACACTTTAAAATATAAAATTTGGGAATTAGATTAACATAATTAAACTACGGCTTTAACACCAAATATACTAAGTTAAAAATAGTTATTCTTTTACTATACTTATTAATTGAGATTTGGTTTTCGAATAGTTTTCACATTCGTGGCCAGAGAGAGAGAGAAAGCAGCTATAGAGCACAGTGCACACATAACAGTAATTCAAAATCACACAAGTTGTCCAATTAGAAAGTTTCGAGTTGGGAATGTTACCTGAATTACTTATTAGTAGCTCAGATAATATTCAGATCTAGAATAGGGAACTTTGTTTACAATAGAACAAGATGATAATATATAGTTATAAATAAATGGGTAGATCCATAAAACTTATCAGATATAAAAAAACTCTGTTCGATATCTGATATTTTGAGCCTGATTATTCTATGGCTCCAGTCATTACTTATTATAGCACCAACAAACTATCGTCACGCTTATCCGTACCCTAAAAGTAAGGCCGAGGCATCTCATCTTATTTTTTAGAAAGTATAAGTATCTACAAGAAAACCTTTACCGAGAGATCGAACCCAGGATGTCCAGCCACACGCGCCGCAGTTATAGAATTCATTTGGACATGCGAGTTCCAGCCCTCATCCGCGCCGAACTACCCGCATTTATGAATGAATTCACGCGTGCGTTTCATGCAGCGGGTCTAAATTAGCGTTCAACTTCAACATTGCTATAGATACTTTTTGTATATATTATTATTCTTATTAGTATAGGTCTCTAAGGCCATAGAATAATCATAGTTTTGCGAAGCTAAGGCACACGAGTACGTAGTGGTAACGTCGATAGTTCCGCGGCGAGTTTGCCGGTGGCATTAACGAGAATATCTGCGGCGTGCACCGAATGCACGGATAAGCTGCATTAGCATTCTGCATTTCAGCATGAGTTTGTTCTTTCCTTGATGTCTGCTCCTTTGTGAGCGGTAGACGTTAGATTAAAGTGAAATCTTAGCGGTTTCTTTTGTGAATTCTATATTGGAGCGTTGTATTACGCCCTTACTTCCACCCGTGCCTTCGGCGGCGGGGTACTTGGTTTTTATATAGCATTCTCTCAGTATTAGCGTGTTAGTATATAGGCAAACTTTGCTTAAAATCTATAATCATCATCAGCCGTCTACCGTTATACAAAAGCCCCACAAAGGCAGCTATTAGCCGCTTGTAACCATTGGCTACCCGCGACTTTTACGATATTGTCAGTCCACCTTGGGGTACCTACCAACTCTACGTCTGCCGGTGTATTGTGGTATCCACTCGAGAACCTTTCCTCTCCATCGATTATCAGTTCGTCGAGCAATGTGGCCCGCCCGTTGCCACTTCTACTTATGCTGAATGCTATGTCGATGACTTTTCTGCGAATATCCTCATCTTGAATTTTATCGAGAAACTCCGTGCATATCCCTCTATAGCTCGTTGAGCGACTCTGAGCTTGTTCATAAAAGTCACAGTTAAGAGCCACGTCTCAGTGCCGTCAGTTATCACTGGCAACACACACTGGTTGAAGACTTTTGTCCTAGATAAGATCTATAGACTGAAGAAATTAATATGACAAACATGAGCCCGTAAAAACGGAGTACACACTTACTAATCTTCCCACAACTGTTGTATCCCAAGTACGCCGACCCATAAATGTAAAAATAAACACGCCTCACGCACTAACTAACATTAAATTATAAGGTTATACCTATGATGAGGTGTCTCTGTGCACGATGCAAGACCTTATTTTATAATTTTGGATAGCGTTTATGTACCTCCGATAGGTGGCGAAGCAAACTGGTATATAAAATAGTATAGAAGACGCTATATAATCTTAATGTGTTATATATAATGGTTATTTATTCAAAGAAGGAAATCGAGGGCCATAAATATATATTTCTGTTTTGGAAAACTTTTTTTAGAAGGTATCTCTCAAAAACTTAGCATGGTGGTAGGGCACTTTGCAAATGCCCGCCTGGCTAGCTACCACCCTCAAGTTGAAAATCTGTCGCCAAGCACCTAACGGTGTGTTCCAGCAGCTGTCCTTGAGAGCCAGTAAATCTAGGTTAGTCTGAACAACATCCTCGACCACATCATCACTTACCATCAGGTGAGATAGTGGTCAAAGGCTAACCTATCAGGCATAAAAGAAAAAAAAAAAAAAAAAAAAACGTATTAAAGTATTAAGTATGGGGGTCTTCAAAACCCGAGTGAACAGGTATCTTCTGGGTAAGCGCGCTCCATCATCGACCGCATCATCACTTAACATCAGGTGAGATAGTGGTCAAGTGCTACCAAGTTCAGTATAAAAAAAAAAAAAAAAACGTATTAAAGTAGAACTTTAATAAAAAAATATATTGTAAATTTGAAGCTGCAAATAAAACAACTCAACAATTTTCTTTTGTGGGTTGTTGCAACAACCCTAATAGAACAAGGCCCGACTCTCACTTGGCCGATTTTATTCTCTTTAAAGTATTTTTTTATGTGATTGTGACGGACTCCAAACGAATTGCACTGCGCCTGTCACACTTGTTAAGTCCCATGTACTCGTAATTTTTCTGGCTCTCAAGGACTGCCGTCACACACTGTTAGGTGCTCGGAGGGTGGTAGCTAGCTAGACGAGCATTCGCTAAGTGCCCTTCCACCATGCGGTGAAGCTCAAGCCTACGGTGGGCATCGAACCATAGACCTAAGCCACGGCAGTCCATTTAGACTATCACTCAGCCATCATTGCTTCAAAAAAAGTTGTAGAACATCTGAAGATTCTCCCTTCTTTTGTATTCAATATAGTTTTCAAATCACTCATTCTCACTTGCCATAAGCAAGAGCTGAGCGTTTAATACCTTGGTCATTTTGTTGCCTGCTTAATGTAGCAAAAGTTTATGAGGGATTTAGGTAATTCTAGGATAAATAAGTTCTCGATATTTGAATTTTTTCAGCGAATTTGGTGACTATCGATAAAATAATTCAAATAATAATAATAACTTATTCATGATAAATACATGGTTGGTAAAACTTATGTAGCTAAAGAGTTATACAAAAATATATATTGTGCATATGTTGCGGAACTGGGCTCATCAGTTGTGTTTCAGCGTACAGCGCTCTCTCCCTGGCTTTGAAATTACAGGCACATGAGACTTAACAATTATTTTAATAGCCTCATGCATATTTATACGAGTAAAATTTTAAATGTTATTTTAATTTTAAATTACCTTTGCTGATACAGATTACAGATGCCATAAAAAAATAAAATTAGAGGTGTGTGTACTGTATCGTCTTAATTCGGGGTTCCGATGAGGTAGGCGAAGCACTAGATAAATGCTTTCAAATCAAAACAACACCTGGTTGTATCGCTCGTTGTACACCAAATGCAAATCGTTGAGGAACAGAAATCCGTCGTCGATCGGCCAACTTCGGCCCCGAACTAATTTGCATGGCACAGCTCTGTTGAACCCGGATTGTATTTCAATTAGAGTATACGGGTGAGTTGCTTCTAGTATTTGCCGATACTTGGTAGGTACTTTACAATAGCTTTGAAATAAATAAAAAAAAATATCGCCAAGTTGAAGCAGTGATAGTCGAGTGGAAATAGAGCGGACTGTCGTGCCGCAGGTCCATAGTTCGATCCCCACAGCTTGCTTGAGCTTCACCGCATGGTGGAATGGCATGTTGCGAATTCTCGCCTAGCTTCCAACCTCAAGTAGAAAATCTGCCCCCAAGCACCTAACAGTGTGTTCCGGCAGCAGTTCATGAAAGCCAGTAAGAGTTTATGAAATAACAGGCACATGAGACTTTATGTGTTATAAGCGAATGTATCTGCTATAAGCGAAGGATTCCACTTAACATCAGGTGGGGCCTCGCGATTAGTCACCATCACATTTAAAAAAATCATAATGGAAATTCTAAATATAGTAAGGCTGGGTAAAAGACATATAAGTAGAGACCCACATCAGCTTAATTAATCAGTATAATTTAGATTAAACATTTGAATCAAACCAAAATCGTAATCAAGTAGTACTACAAATTCCTAATTATTAATTCCTCTATGGTATAACATTAATTCTACCCACACATGAGCTACCTTGACTAAGTAAAACATAGACAGTATTTTCTCAGAAATGTTTTTAATCAACCCAAACAAGACAACTTAAACTGGAGATTTATATTCGGCACTATATTTTTATTAGTGATAGGTTGGCCTACGACTACAATTTCACGTGATAGTAGTGATTCGGTCACAATTCCATAAAAAAAGTATCGATATGTTTATCACTTAATACGAGTACACTCTTTAGAGATACTATTTATCCGATTCTATAAAAACTAAGAAGGAAGAATTCGAACTATATTAGTAACTGAGCTATGTAGGTATCAATACTTTTAGGAACGGTCGAACTAGTTTAATAAACGTGGTAAGTAGGTATCAATACTTTTATCTGATCTAAACAATTAAGTTTTTTTTTTTTATTGCTGATTGGTAAGCCTTTGACCGCAATCTCACGTGATGGTAAGTGATGATGTGGTCGAAGGTGTTAACAGGCTTAACCTAGAATGACTGGCTCTCAAGGACAGCTGCCGGAATACACCGTTAGGTGCTTGGCGACAGATTTTCAACTTGAGGGTGGTCGCTAGCCAGGCGGGCATTCGCAAAAATGCTCTTCCACCATGCGGTGAAGCTCAAGCCTGCAGCGGGATTCGAACCATGGACCTGCTGCGCGGCAGTCCATAGCCAAAGCCACTGAGCTATCACTGCTTCGGTACGTTTCATGTATCTGGAAGCGGGTTGAACGCGTGGCGTCTGCGGTGCCGGTGCGACACGGCTGCGACTCGGCTGCGTTTATTAAACAGGTAGCTGGGAATCGCGAGTGGCCTAGACAGTACGTGCTTGGCCAACACGTGTAGTTTATGTAAATCAGGCATGAATTAGTTCACAACGGTGATTGAGGCAAATGTATGTGAAACTGCAGCTTTGCCTTGACTGTCTTCTGTAGTATTCTGAGAACCTATTTTCTGATTAGAAAGCAGAGCTCACGTAATCCAGTTGCAATTATCATAATTCTACGGATTTGTGGCAATGTGGAATACAACCGTTAGTGTTAACATGGCAATATATGAATAAATAATTACCTAAAGAAAACGACTTCCACAACTGAACATAAACGCAATTTTGTTTTGTTTTCTTTGATAACATAGCTATTTTATTTCAGTTATTTTGATTATAAAAACCTAACTACTGAGCTAATTTTGATAAAATTTATTGGGACGTTCTCTGAAGTATGGGTATCAAACAAAGATGTCTTTATAATTAGCGGAATAAACGAATAACAAACATACAATTGAGCTGAGAACCTCCTTCTTATTTGAAGTCGGTTCAAATGTAAGTATATATTTTAGAAGTTTTACAACAAACAAATATTCAAACATGGTTATTACATATGATCGTCAAAATTCGAATCAAATCGGTTTTTTAAAGTATTTGTACTACGCATGTCAAAAATAGTTTCTCATTTATTTTAAGAATTATTTTCCGTTTGAATAGGATTTAAGTTCAAAAACTAATCATCATAAAAAATATTGGTTGTGTATGTGGCAATGTATTAATAACTGTTGTCTCGCAGTGCAGTGTCAACCTGGACGAGAGCGGTGTCACTGCAACTATAATGGACCCGCATCGTTATGCGCGTCCATTATAGTACTTACGATCAGGAGAGATGGTTTTCTTAAAATTACTTTCGTACACGCGTCCTATTTGCTATGTGACGAAATCCTCACAAAAATATAATAAAAATATTTAAACCTATTAATAAATCAGCAATTTTTAAATCAAATGATTAATTGCAAGAATACAATATGAATAATATAATACTATGTATAATGAGATAGTGGTCAAAGCCTAACCTATCCAGAATAAAAAAAAAAACTTTACAATTATTAAGATCGATAAGTCAAGTAGAGTGCAAGTAGACGACAAATATTAAATATTATTCATAAAAAACTATTTAATATATAAAATTTTAACATAGGTACTCCTTAATACTATAAAAACATTTGCACAACAGCCAGTCACTTAGTTGTTCTCAAAGCATTTTCCTTCCAAAATTTTAATATTATTATGTAAATTATATACCTACCCATATTGCTTACACTTTTCTTATAAAAAACTTTTTGCTAAATAGGTTGGTATGAGTTATCGTACTGTGATCTTGATGAGAGGCTTTAAAAAGTGGCTTGCAGACAGAAAAATAATGGACTTTAAACTTTAACTATCTCAAATTTAAATGGGACCCAATGACAAGAACCCACTTTCGAATATAAAAAAAACATCAAGATGACCCAGGAGTTATAAGCTACACACACAAAAAGAATTGAGAACGTCAGCCTTTTAGAAGTCAGTTAAATAATAAGATATCACGAGCCCAAATAAGGCTTTAGAAAACGGTATTGAACTCATAAAGGCATTTAATTTACAGCCACATTACGATTATTTATAGTCCATTATTCAATATCCCTATTCTTTGTTATATTTGAATAGTTATGGCGGCTGCCGTAATGATAAATTGGAAGGAATATCTCAAACTATTCAAAATCACTTTCTACCTTCGTCGGAATAGCCCAATATGTCTTTGCCAGGAATAACGATCAATTTAGTCTTTATCCATACGTTGTGGTCATTGTTCTTTTTATCGCGAATTTAGTTTTAAATAATGGCCCTGCGGCAAAAGCAATCATCGTGTAGAAGGTCCATCGTTAGACCCCCGCCGCGGGCTTTCAGTTTTAAAGCAATGATGGCCCTGAGCCAAAAACAACTGTCGTATAGAAGATTCATAATTAGACTCCCACCGCGAGTTTTTAGTTTTAAAGCTTTAATGGCCTTGTGGCGAAAGCAACTGTCGTGAAGAAGGTCCATGGTCAGACTCCCGCCGCTGACTTTATAATTTAAAGTAACATGGCCCTGTGGCAAAAGCAACTGTCGTGTAGAAGGTCCATAGTTAGACTTCCTACTCGGGCTTTAGCTTCACCGCACGGTAGTGGAGCATTTTGTGAACTTGCCTGTCTAGCCATCATCATTAAAAAAAAAACTATCGTCAAGCGTACAGCGGTGTGCTTCAGCATCTGTCCTGGAGAACCATCTAGTTCTTATGGGCTATCGGTAGTGGAGTCCCTATTACCGATGAACCCGACATAATGTTACAAAAAAAAAGTAATACACCACTTCTCATACATTTTCGAATAATTAATATTTTTTAGATAACTCCAATGATATCAATTTATGTTTAAACTATGTTTTCTCTTTTCAAAATAATTTAATCGGCAGCAAATACCAACTAACTTTTTTTTTAAACAATGATGTTGAGCCGAAGTAGCTATGACTTCCATGAGACAGGTCTATGGTCCAGTCTCCACTGCTGGCCGGCTTGAGCTTCACCATTTTGTGACGAAATGTCTCTATTAAAAAGGATATTTAAACAAAATAACATTCAATTACTATGTTAAATTACAAATGGACTCTACTGAAACTAAGCCAACAACAAAACATCAAATCACATACTTATACAAATTATTGGAGTTTATTTTAATTTTTGGAGAATTATTTTATGTTCCAATAATTTGTAAATATGATTTGCGCTAACCACGCGTAATAATAATGAGAAAAAAAACATTACATTTTAAATACGAAAGTTATATGAATGATTAATAGCTCCAATCAAACAAAAACATACGTGACTGGCTCATTTTTATTCTTTTACCCATCTTTTATTATTTCTAATCACAATCATAAAAGCACCCAGACTATATTCACAGCATAAAGTATACATAAGCTAGTACAAAACCTGGCAACGGAACTAACCAAGCCTTATCAGTCGTATTACTTATCAAACACACGCGCTCCCTCCTTGGCCACGACCCAAATCACCTCAGAATAAGTCCAGCTGAGTCCCATGTCCTTTCAAAATGAGTCTAATACCTCATACTGACAATGATAAAAAGGGGGCAGCCTGGATCGAACGCTGACCCCTGATCACAGAATACGAAGTAACTATACCGCTGGATATATATACAAGATTAACTAAATTATTACGGTTTTGGAAATATAGGGCTACTACTCTAATCTATGGCACACAATATTTTAAAGAATGTACACTATGTACAGCAGTGTTTAGTCTAGCTAGATCAATGTGGAAGCTCAAAGTCAAATTTGTTCCAATCAGATGGCCCTACATGTTTATAAACAAAAAACGTCTTTTTGATGTTTATAAAAAATGGGTTGATGTGTAGCGTAATAGATGTCGAGTAAGTAATAGATGCATAAAAAATCTGAAGTAATTCTAAAAGAGAAGGTGGGTGGATTCTTAAAAAAATATATGTTTATATACTACCTAGAAACATCTATTTAATTGAATCTTATTTTTTAACATACAGATTTTTTAAATTTGCCCGTTCCTTTCGCAGTGGCTCTATAAATATTTCATTTTGCTGAACGTGGTAACGTACAATGAATATTTCAATATTAAAACTTATAATTGACCTTTACAAGAGCGTCGTAGACACCTAAATTGAATAAACGATTTCGACTTTGACTTTAACATGAATTTTATTCAAGTAATAAAATCATTAAAAATTAATATTAATAGGTCTGTACCTATAACGAAATTAGTTCAACTTTTGTATTGGCCCTCTATGTAATCTACCTTACTCAAAATGTTTGAAGTAGCTTTTAAATTACCTTTGTAGATAACTAATAGCATATTTTTATGCAGGATGGAATGTCATAGTTAAAAACTGATTTTGGTTAAATTATGTAATCAAATTATATTAATTTTTAATGATTTTATTTCTTGAATAAAATTCATGTTAAAGTCAAAGTCGAAATCGTTTATTCAATCTAGGTGTCTACGACGCTCTTATAAAGGTCAATTACAAGTTTTAATATTCATATTTTTATGCAGGATGGACTCTCCATCCACCCATCAAATCCACCCATAAAAAGCATTAAGCGGGCAAACATAATATTTTGGGTATAAACTTTCGCCTAGATCAATATTTCTACAGCACCGTGACTAGACCAGTTTTGGTTCCAGCACCGTATTTTTTAACTTTTAGTTGGGCGATAAGGTGGGTGGAATAAATCTTCGGAGAACTTGAAAACTCTGTTTTAACGTGCTATTGAAATACAGAAAAATTAAGACCAGTTTATAAACAAGATGCCAGGTAACAAACACATAGCGACATCTGCGAAATAGTTTCCGGAAATCAACCCCATTGCTGCATTTTATAACGTATTCCGTTTGCGCTTTCAATTGTTTTATGACTTTTCCCGCACGAAAACCCTGTAAGAAACTTTTATCTATAATTTTGTTTCTATGGGTCACAGTAATCTTATTTGTATATAAGTGGTTTATAATTTCACTGATTTGTACAATCTAGAATGACACATAATATTTTTACATAATTACAAATTTACGAGAGGAAAAGTTAATGGCTACAATGGTTCCTCTTCTAAATTTATAATTTAGTATGTAAACCGCAGAGCAAGCGTTATTGCAAAGTCAAAATATTAAAATATAAAATGTTTAGTTGATATATTTAGTGTTTCTTATAAAAATACCTAAAAAAGTAGTGCAACTTACTCATTCTTTTCGATAATTCTAGCGCCAATGAACATCTAATAATGATATTGTTATCATTTATCATAAAAGTAGAATAAAACACATATTTTTCTAACTTCCAGGTCACATAGCCAAAACACCCGAATATTTTTATAAGAAAACAGCATCATCCGAATGTATTTACTAAATCTTTCTTGCTTCTTATCCTGCTTACTGGCATATTCACGGAAACAAATAAACACAGCAGCATCCGATGCACTATTTCTTAAAAGCATCACGATTTATGTGTTCCCAATATGTTTACGACGAAAAAGTAAAGTAAAAGATATTGGAATGGACCTCCGGAATTCCAAAACGGATTAAGGATGAAAGTTATAGGGGGAAAGCTGAAGGAAAGCATTTAACACAATTTTAACTTTGAGCTCACTGTTTCCTACTCTCTATCGTTGTCACTTATGGTGAAATGAGTATATGATTTTTATCAAGAGTAAACACCTTACAGATGCGAATAAAATAAATAAAACTCTAGAGAATATGACAACTCGAACAACGAAATGCCTTAATCGAAAACACGATTCCGTTTATTTCACTCGATAGAAAACATCATGAATGTAGCTCTGAAATTTCGCTTAACAAAGTTTTGTGTCTATATAGTAGATCGTGTCAATATAAAATTGATGATCTAATAATTACCCAAAAATTTGGTACTGTATTACATGGGCAATCATGTACTGCAGTACCTGATTTCAACTATTATTTGAAAATAAACGCTCACACTATTGCAATATTGAGTAGTCCTGTTTCGCTCAATTGCATTCGAAACGAAGTCTCTTTGTCCAACGCCGCCAATTGGACATTTTTCAAAGACCACTTAGTCTTAAAGCTGCCTAACTGTGTAAATTATAATATCTCCAAGCGAACTGGAGCTACATAATTAACTGCATTAATTATTATTTCTCCACGTAATGCCGATATCATTATAATTAATTAACTGAATTATCCGATTGAAATTAGCGTTCTGTAATGGCCACTGAATATAATGTTAATTGATTAATTAACATTACATTCAGTATGCATAGATAACCGGCATTTGACTTACCTTATTGCGTATCACACAAATTTTAGGCTTAAGTTTTTAATCTTTAGAAACAAAACTTCAGTCTGATAGAATGTTCACGGACCAAATTTTACACCAATATACTTTTATTTTAAACAACTTATGTTACTCTTCTAATATTGGTTGTTTATACATTTATTTTTAGAATAGTAACCTCCTGTTAATTAAAAAAAAACCTAATCATAATACTGTACGTGTCCATTATAACTGTATATCATGAACAAGTACGTGAAGTTAAATTTACTTTGATTTTTGAGTCAATCGCAAACCCAAAAGGCAAAACCTTAAAAAAGAAATATATTTGTTGTTAGTACACCCTCTGCTTTTAGATTTATCAGGGCGTCAATATTATAATTCAAATTTAAATTCATTTATTTCGAGCTACTTAGGACTCATATCATAGACACAATTACATATTTATACAGAATAGAAAATAATAAAAATTGAAATTGTAGTATAACTAAAACAATAATTCATAATAAAATAAATCATATAAATACACATCCAAAATTAAACTATGTCAATAATGAACTCTATATATATGAACATGAATATATAGGAAACTATATAATAAGATATAATAATAAGAATAATATATATAAACGGGAATATTTTCAGATTCGACGCTATTTCCCATGGACATCTTCGACCACATCATCACATACCACCAGGAAAGATAGTGGTCAAAGGGTAGCTTATTAGCTATAAAAAACATATCAATTTTGTCGCTTGTATCTATAACTGTTTTACAAAAGGGCAAAAAACACGTTTTTCTTTTTCTATTGTGACCCCTTTCATTTTTACATAAAGTTATTTTTATTATTTACTAGGCAATTCACCATAACATTTTAGATAATTTCAACCACCTATCTATTTATTATACATAAGTACAGCCCTTTAAAGGTCAGACAGACAGACGGACACCCAAACCTTAGTTATAAAGTTCCATTCTATAGTACGAAAACTAAAAATAAATTATAGACATAAAATAAATTATATAAAACACAGGATGTCATGTTTCAAAAAAGTGTATTTAGTTTGGGCCCTTCGATATATAACCATTTACCAAAAATTATATTGGAATCGGAAAGCCTCTCGGAGTTTAAAGTAAATTTATTTTTTTAATAAAGAAACAATATTATAAAGTAAATGACTTTTTAAAAGACAAAATCAACATATGTAACTTATTATTTTAATTGTTATTGTTAAATGGAATTGTATTAATATTATCGTATTGTTGACTTTAACAAATTAATTGTTATTATTTTATTAAATTAAATTAAATATTAATTAGATACTAATATTTTTGTATGTTCAATATGGTGGACCAAGCTGTTGTGACTATATAATAATGTGTAAGATCTTTCATGTAACATTTGTTTTACAATAAATATATCTGAATCTAAATCTAATAATGTAGCTATTTTACTAGTTTGTGCTCGCGTATTTATTATCTAAATATGCTCTTGTTTGCCCCCGTCCTAAGAGCATCTCTGTGGTAAGATACACTAGATGTAATTTAGAAGGAAGTGGATTTAAGAGGTGCATTTGCTTCGGCTCCACCTGTGGCTTATTTATTGCCCAGACAACGATTTGCTTGAATAATCTATTTCCGAATACAATCCGGTATAATTTTGTCGTTTTTGGAAAAGATGTAAAGGAAAAGGTACGAGTAGAACTGGGTCGCAGGTGGCCTTGTTTTTTATACTATTTCATTTTTGATTATTTAGTTTTTCCGTTAGACTTCAAAAAGTATTTTAGATAATTTTTTCATTTAATTAATTCATCTGACTAAAACATTATCTTTTTTTGAGTCTAATAATCATAAGCACTTTTGCTCTGGTCTCCAATAATCGTAAGGCCTCATAGAGCATTTTAGTTTTGTTGTTTCATTAAAAAACATATTAGCTACACTAATCCGACAATTCTATTATCTTTTTTTCTTTGATAATAATAGTAATCAATGTTTTCTCAAGAAATAAAATCTATTATAAATAAAATTATCAACAAAAAACAATACAAAAGGGTAGTGTACTTTTTGAAGAGGTAGATAAGTTGGGACATTGTCAGCCAGGAGACTAAGTTGCTTCATCAGTGCATATTACCTAGTTATCGTTTTTGGTCGTCCAAGCACTGCATATCCTTACTTGAGCACGTTCTAATTAGCATAGTGCAGTCACGTACGGCCCTGGAGTGAGACTATGCCGAATTTTAAGCCCCATTTGGTTGTCTAGTGGGCTAACCAGTACTCAAGGATTTAGTCCTTGGCAATTTGGTTACTATCTTGTGAGCAGTAAAGGCGAAATTACTTACGCAGCTACTTTCTTTGCACTTATGATGTTCTTTTTCTAAATGCATTACCTACAAGTACATAAGCTATCAATGTGGATTACGCAAATGTAAGCTCTGTTTGTGTTTTTATAACAAATCATCGTACTTTTACCAATATTCCACATTATTTAGGGTGGGTACTTTTCATCACAGAGAACGACACAATAAGAAATTATAGATATTTTGGCTTCGTTTTTGACGCCAACGTCCCATGGGAATGATTTTGTGTGTACTACTTATATCCGCTACTTTTCGGTAAGTGAGGGCATTAATATGTTATATGTTAAAGAACCATGATGTGCACCTAATGTACAGCAACACCTTTCTCTAGGCGCCATATTAAGTAGAAGGCTGCGTATCCGGCACGTTTTTTCCTTAGTCGCCATTTACGATATAACTCTTGAAGTTTCATAAAGAAACGAAACGCGTCCAATACTGTACCAGCTGAGTGCTCCCTAAAGTTATTTATGTTTATTTAAAATGTAATGTTAATTTATCGATTTCCGTGAGGTATCGCCTGAATCTGTTTATTTAAAGTTAATTGCATGTTTTAATTACACTTATAAGCCGATTTAACTTACGGTTTTTGACGTTGAGAAGCCTTTTCGACCGGTATCGCGGCTTTCAGAATCGCTTCGTCACGGAATATGTCTTTATTAACAAAATACTACGATCTATATACAATACTACAGCTACTACAATTAAAGCAAGACAAGACAACCTATAAGTCATTGCAAACTCACAGGCAATCCAAATGCTCCAGCCCACTACCAGTCCACAGCACGCTGGCAGCATTACCCCGTTGAATTGCAAAACTTATTCGTTGAGCCAGCATTTTGATCACGCGTCGCATTGATCAAGCGCTCAGGTTTTAGAAAATACGATGAGCTCCCGGTCTTCAAGAACATTTCATTGTAGGTCAATATTTTGCACAAGGTTTAAAATATGCAAGTTATGGGTGTCTAGCTACATTACGGGTCCGTTTCAGAATGTCGTAATAAAGTTTCGGGTTGCTAACCAACATATAAAATAACTGAATGATAAAAATTATAGTTAATATGCAGCGCATTTCAGTCTTTAACCGATGGATAGGCTAAATCAATGACTATGAAACGTAAAGATAGTGTTTATTTATAAGTTCTGGGTAGTATTACTCTTACAGGCAAGAGTACTCGAACATTCTGAAACAGGCCCTAAGTCATATAGGGACAAATAAATAAATATATAATAGATAGAAAGCAGAATAGATTTCAGAACGCAGAAGGGTATCCGTTTGCTCTGTTTTGCCTTTTCAAAGCATAAAACATAATACAACCGAGTTAATATCCTACCCTACCTCCAAATGTTTCCCCTAAGCGAAGGCCTACTAATTAGTAAAAATCTCGAGTTTCCATTTCTGTTTCAGTCTCATTATTTATGATATTCATTTAATATTATTCTTTTTATGCTTACCTTTCTAAAATATTGTTAGTGAAAAACGTGACGCGTTTTTTCCTAAATTCAATTCAAATCCAAAATCATTCATTCAATTTAGGCGTCTACGACGCTCTTATAAAGGTCAATAACTGAATTTAATATTGAAATATTCTTCATTGTACTGCCACGTTCAGCAAAAAAAAAAATAGAGCCACTGCGAGAAGAGGCAAGAAACTCGGGCCATTCTTTTAAACGTCTTTTAACAATGTGTTATATAAAATATAATACTGTAATAATTTTACAGTATTTGTTTAAATTTACATCTTGACAAGGAAAATGACAAGGTCTATTTTTAACCGACGTTAATAAAGGAGGAGATTCTAAATTTGACTACATTTTTTACTATGTTTGTTACGCGACTATTCCGTCAAAAATTAATTGATTTTGATGATTTTTTTTGTTCGATAACCATTTAAACATTTAGATAAAATTCAACTGGAGGCATGTTGAACAGTTGCTCGGCATACTCCCCAAGATAAATTCGGTATAAGATTAAACCTATAAAGAACCTTTTTGTTCGTATTTTAAACGAGTCAAACGAGAAATATTAATGTAAAAATCACGCAAGTTCTAGCCGGTTCCTATTTAGTAACTTATCGTTTGACCTTTATAAATAAGTATCTACCTATGACATTATCTGTAAACATAAATAACATAACATTATGCGTAGGTAAAAAAGTCGCTTCAAACTAAAAATATCAAATTCAACCTAAGAATAATGTTAAACACAGACGTGAACTCTGTTTCAAATCATAGCCTAGTATATAAGAAGAGCTACAGATAGAATACGAATAAGCAAAACATGTCCTTCATAATGTTAAAACAACAATTGTATCGTATCTACCGTGTCCTAAATGATGACGCAATTATAACGCTCAATTTAATCTTCAAATCGAAATTGCAGTTTCTAAACTTCTCGCTTAGCAATACGCGAGTTAGCACCTTGCAAGGCTTCAAACTTGTTCACGTCTCATGATACGAGATAACTATTACCGGGAACTAGCGCTTGTTGCAAGAGCTATTCAGAGAAGCTTTGTTATTGGTTGACGAGACTTGCCCGATTTTGTATTGTTCGCAACTGTTTCAAAGCCATCGGATAGGATTACCTTAGAGAGGGAAGATAATTTGGAATCGTTTCTTGAATTTTAAGATGTTACTCAATCAAGTATGACACTAAACGCAAACGTGAATACAAACAAGGATTCAATATGCGAAAAGAAACGTAGCCTTCAGGTTTACATTTTGAAATATGCGTTTATTTTATCATTACTGAGGATCTTAACTAATATCAAGCAATAACATAAGAAAATCTAAAGTTAATAATAAATACTTTTAAAAGTATCCTAAAAAACATTAAATAATATTTAAATAAAACCGGAAACGATCGAGATCTTTTCTCGATCGTGCGCTCGGTGAGTCAAGATCTCCTGAAGATGCTTCGTTTAGAAGCGAAACTAGTCGGGTATTCTTCCGGTTAGGCTGCGTGATGTTTGTGACGTCACGTAGATGACAGGAAAGTTAGGCGGAATTGTCACTAGATATATAATTTTATGCTTTTTTAAGTGTTTTATTTAAATATTATTTAATGTTTTTTAGGATACTTTTAAAAGTATTTATTATTAAATATGGATTTCCGCAAAATAACGCCTGAATCTATTCAAATCTAAAGTTATTTTCACTGATTATGAAAACTGATTAACAAACCTACTCTTATAGTTACTAAGATACTTTACCTACCTAAGCAACTATAAGTGTAGGTTCGACAACACTTTGTCTTTTTCAAAGGGAGTTTAGCATGGCCCGGTTGACGTCTCACATAGCACGTTTGGTAACTACGAGTGTAGCTGGATCTACTTGTCGTAAAATGTGAGACATGTATCATTGATTTATAAAAAATCAGACAACACATTGTTTTCAATTTTATAAACTTCGATACCATCTACGATATAAAGTTATCAATAAAAATTACAAATCCAAAATTTAAAAAAAAATGCTGACATTATTGACATCTCATTTACTTGATGTAAAGTGATGAATGATGTGGTGGAAGGTGCAGGCTTAACATAGACTAACTCACCCTGAAGTACAGCTACCGGAATACATTGGCTGCTTGATGACATATTTAACCTTCAAACCAAACAGGCATTCGCTAAAGGCCCTACCAACATATCGTGAAGTTCAAGCTTGCGGACTCAAATCATGGATCTGCTACGCAGAAGCCCATAGCAACAGGGGCGGTTGTTCAGTAAACACAGGTAAACAATGCTATCGGTTTATGAACGCGCGGACGCGAATCTTGGTGTCCGTGTTATCTGTGAGGGATTTGAATGCGCGCGGGCGCCGGCTGTTTACCTCTAATTTTCAAGGGCAGTCCGTTACAAGGTGAACTCGTCCGAGGACGTACGTTTATTCGAAGCAAACAGAGTGAATAAAATTCGGGTCGCGGTGACCGGGTGTGTTAGCAGCGAACTGCTATATATATATACGATAAACATTGGGGTTTGTGTGTGACTGTAATTTTGGGCGCCGGGCGTTCATTTTTAGTGTATGGGCGAGCAACGGATTGCTGTTGGCGGGCAACCACTTCAACATCGAGATCAAGGGACGTATCTTAATATAATTCCTTTCAAACTAGCTAAATTTTCATTAAGTCCCTATCGACGGAGCGACGCGCACATCGTCCGCAGGTAGGTCGTTTTCCCGCCCTTTTTCAACCACGTGCATAATAGCACATACATAGGCTGGTGTCTTCCTGTGACATTCCAGGAACCCAGTCGAATATATACCTAAGTGTAATCGCAAGAGCAGCTATAAACGTAGTTGAGCAAGTAGAAGAATTCTCGAATATTCTATAAGAACTCAGCCATCGAAGTAAAGTAACGCAAAAATATACATGAGCGATCTCCCTAAGTTTTCTCATTAGGGCAAGTTTGGCGTTTCGCAAACTTCTCTAATTGGTGCACCCACCCTCTTGGAAGAGTCAATTGAACGAGCAAGAGCGCATTTAATATACGAATATGAATACAATTGGGTTTTTTTTCTATACATATAAAGATGCTGAAAATAAATATTTTTATTAGATTGAGCCTATTTCGACACATTGTTTAAAATCTGGCAACGAGGTCAGGTCGGGCAATCAGTTTATAAAGTTAAAACTAAAAAAAAAATTTGGACATCTACTTAAACTTTCACCCATAAAATCATAGAAGAGAGAATAAACAATAACAGCTTATTTATTTGTAAGCTGTTATTGTTTATAAAACGTGTACTATTCAATTTTCATCCAAGTAGATTTTTAACAATTATACTCAGAATTGTGTTGAAATCAAATCGTCCGACCTATAATTTAAGTTATTATATTGTATTGAACCCAAATGGCAAAGATTTTTGCACTATTTTAGTACTAAGACATCTCAAGACATCTTATGAACACTTGGGTTAGCTTTTAAAGTTCTCAAGAGGATGCAGTTAAAGCATGTCAACACGTCCAAAAAGTGCGATGTCCAATTTCGCCTATTGATGGCACCTCAACAAAACAGGCCGCTATCCGCAAATAAAAACGAGCTAAACCAAACTGAAACAGCAAAAACATCGGGAGCAGCCCGCTAGAGGTTTAGACTGTGAGAAATATCCAATTTAGCCGCGTTTGCCCGGTAAATTGGCGCCATTTTTCATTCAGAGCCGCCATGTTGCGACAGTGGCGCTGCCGTCGCAGCGAACCGTTGCGGAAAGGTGCATTACAAACGTGGCCGTTAACAAGCTAGGGTGGACAAAAATATTTGCAAGGGATGACACCGCGGTGAGAATAGCGATAAGTTGACTAAAATATGATAAGCATTCACCTTGAAAGCATTACTTGTTATATTTTACGATTTGTCTCTTGAGGGTAGAGTAGGTAGCCATTTTGGAACTTTTTTTTATTTAGTTTTATAAATCTACACTCCACAGACTACAGGGTCCGTGACTTTTGTTTAATTATGTTTTTTTTTTAATTTAAAACAAGAATTAGGAACCATTGAACATTCTAAGGCGGGACAGTGTGAAAAGCTACTGGTTATTAATTAATTAAATGAGCATTTGAAGAGCTTAAAACCATAAACCACAGAGTTAAATAATTTCACCACTTAACTGCTTTTATTACGATTAATGAAACCCATATTCCTTTCACATAAAGTCTACACTCAAGAACCTTTTAGTGGCAGCACGGCGTGATTGGTTCTTTAATTCAATTTATCAGCACGCTCCTCCTTGAACGGGTGAATGGTACATCTTCCAAATGTTCTGAACCACTCTTTTATGCCAGTAATATGTTTTATTTATCATGTGTTCCTTTAAGTCCTAAAAGCTGCGCACCTCAATTTATTCGAAACAGTTTTTCCGGAATTGGGACTGGGCCAGAAATTTCGGGTTCTTATCTTGAATTGAAGAATGATTACACCTTTGGGGGTGCGTGTTCGTAGAGCAAGGGATGGGTTACATGACAAACGGAAAATGAAAGACTTAAACGGAAATTATGTTTCTTTTTTAGAGCATATCGGTGTTTCGTGACTAGGTCGAATACAATGCGACTTACTTAAACTAACTAAACCACTGACTTTGCTATACCTCAAAAATGTTTAGTTAATTGAAAAAAAAACAGTTTTTTTGCTAGTACATGAGAATTGCATGCATCTGCATCCCAAAGTCCTTGAGGGAGTTAAGTATTTAAAATATTTTTGTAATAAATTGTGGTCGATAAATGTTACTATAGTGCCCATCAAATCACATCAATAATATCCATGACTTTTTAAATGACATTTTTTAATTATATTTAAGTTCCATGACAGTGTTATTTAATTGCTTATAACTAGTATCTAGATAATATATTATCTTATTAAATTTTATTTTGCACATTAAATATATCTTCTCTTTATCTTCATTGCTTAGATTTTTTTAAATGTTTTCATGGTATTAATATTGACCGGCATAATGCAACATTGAAAATAACGACTTGTTTAATTTTAAAAGATTTTATTTGGCGTTTAAAATGCTTCTTATAACGCCTAAAATGTATATGACTGAAGGAATTTTGGTGTTTTTTTTTCTAGCCTTCTAAAAACAGTTCAATCTTTCATGTAGTGTCAGGCCAGAGTAAAAAACACAGCGTGATTCGTACCGATATTTTTTGCTTTAACGTCAAAACTAAATGGCTGATAACAAATCATATACTCAAATTTCAATTATAACACGAACACTTGGTTCTTTGGAACAATAACATATAAATAATAACAAGCATTGTTAGAGTCGAAGTCGAAGAACAAGCACGAGGCACAGCTGTAACCTCTGCCTATAAGAGTTGTACTGCGCCCATCACCCTGAGACATATATTTGCTAAGTCACAGTAATGTGAACACTGCTTGACGGTAGAAATAGGCATGTTGGCAGTAGGTACTTCCCAGACGAACGCGCACAAAGAGTTCTGCCGCTACTACAATTCTGCTATTACAGTGTAATTTAAATAAGTGAAATATCGAGAGCTCAAAACTATCCAAAAACACGGTAAATATCCCGTTGGTAATAATATTTATAGTGTATATACACCTAAAAACTACTGCGGAGATCAATTTTGAGAAATTTCAAAGATTTTGTAATATTTAAAAAAGTATATGTCTGATCGCGCTTAATCTAACGGGAAACGATCGGGGATCGCGGCCCGCGTGTTTTGATGCGTGGAGCTATTTGAAAAGGCTGAAAATAAATTTATAATTACAAAAACACAAGAAATTTTGAAAAAGAACGACTATAAAATGCTAATAACTTTGCGACTATTGACTCTACTGACCTAAATCCAACGTTAGTACAATTTAATGAACACAAAAACAACATACAATTAGGAAACAAACAAAAGACAACACGAAAAATTGAAAATACTGTCCTAAAATTTTTGCAAAAGTAGGTTTTTGCTGTCTGGTGTACGATTTTTCTATAAAACGATACAATTTAAACTGTTTCAATGAATTGCGCTACCAGAGATGCAAATTATGATAGGCTACACTCTATGTTTTACCGTGAGTTTGACTATGTTGTTTCCCTAATATATGGGGAACGGTACCCCTAAGGTGGATTTTCGAAGTGAAATTTAACAAAGATTTTGTAATACCACAATGGTTTGTTGTTCTTAGTTTCAGAAATCACTATATTAATTATAAACACTCCTACAGCAATGGGCTTTAGAAATCCATTGTGATATATTGTCACAATGTTATAGCTTAATTCGTACCACAAAACAGCCTTTCAAGGGACCGTGGCGAGGGTCTTGATTCAATTCAACCAGTAATACACAGGCGTACTTTCAATGGCGTATTGATGGAGTGCGTAGCGGTTGTATTCTCTTTGGATGGAGTGGTCTGAGCGAGACTCGTTGGAAACATAATGATTTAACAAAATATAACTGGACTGTAATGGTGATCGGGTACCATTACATAGCGAAATTAATGACAGAAGATTAGAAGAAAAACTTTTAATTAACTTATCTTAAGTATATAGGTACCTATTTTACATCTATAATTTTTTGTGTATATTTATTCAAGTGTTTTTCATTTTTTAATATCCATAGAAAAACCATTACTCAAGTATGAATAGAATGAAGAGATAAACTTAGATTATTTTTAACATAGACTTTCTTTTTAATAGACTACAAAAATCAAATGTTTTGGTGTTTTTGTTCTAACGTACGAGTAATAACGAAAAAGTGTATTATTAGACCATCTCTTCCAAAATAAAGAATCTTATTTCTAATGTCTACTGAAATACGTTATTAATCAATTATTTTTGATAATAATGAAAATTCTTTCATCAATTCATCACTTGTGACGAAATGCATCTGTTATAGGCAGAGGTTAGTCCAGTTACCATCAGGTGCGCCTCGCGCTTGTTCCGTCACAATTATATATAAAACATAATTAAAACCTTGTTCCTAAAGTCGACAATGTACTGATGTACTAATAAAATGCACACCCTGCACAGATTGCATAATTCAGTATACCCCAGCTAATGGGGTGGATGTCGCGGCTTGGAATCCCGCACATGATTATATTTTTTCCTGTAATTATTTTGTAATACTACAACACGCAAATGTTTGTTTTCCTTGCGAGATGTTACATATGTTACTAAAAACAACCACACAAAGAGGGAAAAACCAGAACGATGTTATAAATATAAAGACCTCCAAGCCAAAATGACTTCTAAGAATACAGATTATAATACTTAATAATACATTTCAGAATGTCACGTCTATTCACATTAGCCACAAAACATCGTCTCCTTTCACGGGACCGTTGCAAAGGCGTTAGTTCGATTCAGTCAAAGCACAGGCATATTTTCAATGGCGTATTGATGGAGTGCTTCACGAAGATAGGGAGCCTTAATGATCTAATCAAATACGACTGGACTATAGGACGTGATCTGGGTGTAAAAATAGGCCAGAGTGTGATTAAGGTGGAAGGGTTGAGTGGGAACTACACTATAAAATATGTTTTCTCAAACATGCTTGGAAATGTGAGCATTATTTTGACAACCTTCTACGAGATAAATCGAAATTGTTGTACTGGCCAAAACATGCACGCAGCGGCCGGCAAAAAATGTATGAAAATCTATATCTGTTGTGTCTATCGGCCAAATAAATTGCATAGTTAACTCATATATGTCGTGTAATTTAAAAATGGAACGATCTTTCACTTCGAAGCATGGCAACCAAGGAGGTAACTTATCAAAGGTTTTATTTAAATTACGATCTGGCTTGCAAATAGAACGCCGTTTATTGAAAATTGTACATTTAACAACTGTATCATCAAATAAAAAATTCTGCCTAGGTACTACTTTGTTTTAATTTCCGCGCATTATTTGAGAATAGCACTATACAAGCCTTGGCCACAACTAGGCTTTGATGGACTTACGTATGTGTGCCTCAGCTTCGCCTCGGCCCACATTTACACGTTCGTCCATCAATGCCTCCTTTGCTGGCCGCTGCAGTACTTAATGTACTATTGCTCACTACTAAATTACGTTTTACGACCACATATGATTTCGTTTCTGGAGCCCCTTAGATTTAGAGTAACATTGTAGGGTATTTTAATTTCGATGAAGAGGTTAATTCCATGAACTTATAAGTAATCAGCTCATTGATCTCCAGGTTCTTCAGTATCCTCGTCAGATCAGGCCCAGAATTTTGGTTCTACCTGGTGTTTTTATAACATTTTATGGGTAAATATTCCGTTTTATCTTGATTCATCAAAACCCACGCAGTTTCGGACTTTAAACAGTGCAGGGATTTCTGTACCCCTTTTTAGTTGCATTATTAAACCTACGTCTATATATAATAATAAGAGTATATATGAACAGCATAAGTTCTATGATCTTATGCTGTCCATATGTACTTCAAAGTTTAATGACTTCTCTGATGTCAAACTTTAAGTGCTTCGTTAAGTAACAGCATAGAAGACATAGCATTATTTGTCCCCAATCTTGATTACAGTCGAAACAAAACAGGCTAAATAAGCGCATATGAAACAAATTTGGGCATTATTTCCTTGAAAGATTTTAAGGTGCAGTTTTTTTTATAATTAAATATTATTGATACAATATTTTCTCGCCCCAATACTAAGTCCGGCACCTACAGAGCCAGCTGAAGTGATCGTTAATAGAGCAAGTTTTCGCAAGTTGCGCGTATTGATTGGCTGAATGTTGAATCTAATTCTGGGTTACCAATAATGTACAACAGGACCTAAACTAGAAACTGTATAGCACCTAGCAAGATTTGAAGCTCCAGACTTTTTCTATAGGTACTTCAGTATATTCCAGACATTTTTCCCTAATCCCAATACTAACACCGGCACATACGAAGCCTGCTGAAGTAATCGCTAATAGAATTTGCGCAAGTTGCGCGTATTGATTGGCTGTTTGGCCTAGTCATTCTCAATCGATCAACTAGGTGAAGCAATATTTGCCTTAAATATTATATATAGCAAAATTGGAATGACCGCTAGTGTTAGTTATTTACTACTGTGCGATTCCGGGCTTCGAACGGCACGTCTATCACGACGGTTGTGTTTAGAATGGCAGTCGTTATACTTTTTGTGCATTGCCCGCCTGGCTACCCTTAAGTAGAAAATCTGCCGCTAAAAAGCAAAGGGTGTATTCCGCCAGCTTCCTTGAAATCAAGTTATTCTAGCTAAAACTCTTATCACTTACCATCAGGTGAGGTAGTGATCAAAAGCTAGAAGTTTTCGAGCTACAACGCCAATAGACAGAATCAAACACACCAACACATAGAAACATAGACAAAAGCTTCAAACTTTTACCATCTTTCTTTTCCCGACGAGGACTACTCTGACATATAAACGAAAAGCCTAAATTAAACATGTTTGCTTTAAAATTTCAAATTTACGAGAGGAAAAATTTAAGTCATGTGCGGGATTCGAACTCGCGTCCATCCACCCCTTTAGCCGGGGTGTGACCTAATCCAATTGAGCTAACATGACAATACGACATAACTAAATTTTTTCATATCGTTCTTAACCATCGTATTGGGATGGAGCGACATCTATAGTTCAACATACGTTTTACTACAAACATGACGGGCTATGACTTTTTAGTTAGATGAAATTTTATATGAGAAGCCAAGTCATTTTTAATTGCCGATGCAAAAAGAGGTTGTTATTACATAGACAAACACAGTCTGTAGCATCGTAGTTCCTAAGCGAATAGTTGGATTTTGATGCTGTTGTTTTTTTGTTTGAAAGCTGACTTTATGGAAATGGTTTTTAGCTACAATTTATGAAGATCTATGTCGGGAATTTTCAATTTTATACTTTTTCAAGTTAGAATATGTGTCATATTATACTTATTCTGAAGTTAATGAATAAAAGTCTGTTGTTGTCGAAAACTCTAGACAAGGAAATAGATAGAGGATCACGTAGGGGTTATGGTAGAGGTTCGCTTAGGGTATGGTCATCAGGTAGGGCCTTAACGTGCCCTCCGAAGCACGGTAGCGCTCTGTAGTAATGTCACTAGCGGTCACCCATCCCAGTCATGACCGCGGCGGACGTTGCTTAACTTTGCGAATCGGCTAAGAACGGCTAATCAATCTTCGCTACGATCTCTTTAAAAAAGACAAAGATAGACGAAACCGCGAGCAAAAAGCTAGTACTACATTGAAAGTACTAGATATAGGTACCTAATATAGGTACTCTTGTGAAAGCAAAGTCTCGTTATACCTGCCAATATAATTTTCTAAGTTAAATATTAATTATTGAAGCAAATTGATTAAGAGGCTTTTAGGCTTCGTCGCTCTTTCACATATCGGTGTTCGCTTCAGAATACGAGTATAATCAGTTCGATACCTTATTAAATAGTCCACAGTATGAACGCCAATATTTTACTTTTCTTTTTAACAGACTTAATTAACTTGAGCAGGTTCTTAATGCGATGCCTAGACATAATTTTTTTTTAATATGCGCCTGTCTTTTACTGTATTAATTTTAACGATATATTTTATATACCGTGGTATACTAACAAGTCCCGTTTAAACTTCTTCGAGAGTGGTCGTGCCGTTTTCGCATTTATTGTTGATTTACTAAATTAAATAACTATGTGTCGTGTGCTTCTAGTAAACAGCATTAGCAATTGTGGCATAAAAATATTGATATAAAATATCCCGAGTGCGACGTCAACGCGGGCGCGTGGCTGAAACTATATAGTCAGAGCTATCCGACTTATTCACGAGAGTTATCAGGTATTATTTTTTAACATGTTTATTAATTTGTTTATATACCTAGTGTCACTTGATCTGTCAAGACGATATCTCATACGGTAAAATAGGTAAAGCCAGTTTGAAGTTATGGTGTACTAAGATTATACTTGTTTCTCTACGGAGGGACAAGTCCTAGTTAAAGTAATTAGCCATTAACATGATGTGAGAATTACGGGGGTGACATCGTCAATTATTAACAGAACCTGCAATGAAAAATAAGTTATGGCGGAATAAAGAAACTCACAAACATACATGTACCCTGAAAACATAATACTCCTTTTTGGGCAGTCGTGTAAATTAACATACGATTCAATTATCACGTAATGCAATAAATACCATGTCAAAAACATAAATTTTATATCGAATATCTATATTTCTTATATCAAATAAGTCAACTCATACATAAACAAGTTGAACAGACGAAAATCCTCTAATTAGGAGACTTCAAGGAGGTTATAACTCCCAAGGTCGTCTAGAATACGCCGAAGTCTCAACAACGAAATTAATTAATACAAACGATTTTGAACCTAATAGTTGAAGCGTTAAAAGCTTCTTAAGATTAGTATTGAAGCTTGAAAAATAGCCCTGTATTTAAGTATTTGTGCTGTGATTTAATCAAATTTGATTGTTTAATTAAATACTCAAAGTTCAAGCAAAAGTAATGAATGAGTTGTAAATATTTGATGTTTTTTTGTTTCTAAAGTTCTGTAGTCAAAGATATGATGCGATTTAGTGACTCAAATATTCAATAAAAGTAATTTCATGCTGTTATTAGTATTGCCTTCTAATAAACAGTTAAATCAACGAAGGAAATATTATTGAATACAGCGGAATTACTGACTTGGAATTATTGTCATTGTATTCATATGGCGATCTTTACCTCGAAATATATCGGAAACGTGAGTTTAGGGTACCATATTATGTGTAATTGCCTTACATAGATATATACCTACTACTATCATGGTGCACGAAAACGTTGATAAAAATAAAAAAGGGGCGGATGGATAGGCCAGCTTTTATACAAAAATGTTCGAACCACTCTAGACTATACTAACTTACAACGATTTCTTTTATCTTTAGATTTTGACCGTTTTTATCATCGAGCTTCCTCAAAGGGATCTATGTTTCACATATTCAAGGTCCACAAATCATTTCATATTTTTCAGTGTTTTGGAAGTCAGCTCCTAATTTTATTTTCAAAAAACTAATTATAACAAAATCGGGGGTACAGTTTAGTGTTGCATTTGCACATCTATCATCCCCATCCAAATCTCAATTACACCACTGGATAGCTAAATAATCAAAGAATTTATTACGCTAAGTAAGGACTGTAACCCACCACGCGCTGTGGAGGGTGAGCTCGTCATTTTGAGACGTATTCATGTACAACAAACGGCCGTGTCCATAACACAGCCCCACCTTTTTTTATGTGTCAGAAACTGTTATTCTGCTGCATTTTATGGTTATGACGCAGTCAATGTCCCGCAAAGGTTGATTTTCAAGCAAACAGCGAGACCGCGAAGTCCGCATACAAAATGCCTTCACGACCGTGGTTTATTAGGTGCACTACGGTAGATTACACCTTTGGTTCGTGGTTTCGCTGGCCCAGTGGATGAACCAATGCATCACTCTTTACTATACATTCGAAATTAAACTCTCCTATCATTCGTCTAAAGTTCAGATTTAACCAAACACATGTGTATACCGGTTTGTTCCAGCAGAAGCACCCACATGTGATATTTGAGGCGCGGACGAAGGCGAACAAGGGGTGCGCGAACAAGCTCGAGTTCAGGCCAAAAAGCAGACGGACGAAGCACGTGTCCTTCGTTGAAGAACCTCTTGGTGATGACCCTGGGACCATGTGAGTTATATTTATTTCTTTTAACAAGTTCTTTGCTTTTATCCATTTCAGTAAAAAGCTCAATTGATTATGTCGTCTCGAAAATCCTCTGAAGTGTGTTGCGAACATATTCTACATTTTCCTTATGTAAGTAGGTGCTTCATGGTTGGAGATTGTGACACATTCTCAGTTGTATTCGGTACTGACGATGCTTTTCAAATTCAAGTATCCTTTTGTTTTCGTTCAGATAGTTATACTTAGTTATTTTAAATTGACGTTCAAATAGGACGTTCTTTATTCGCCACGTATTCTTTTTAACATTTGTGACCTGATGAGTTAAAAACCGTCTCCTAAGTTTGTTTCTTTGTTCATTAAGGTATTATTTCGTATATAATAGAATTCCATTTATACATGGGCGATATCGTCCACGCAGATGCCAAGTTAAATAAAAAGTATACGAGGAAAAAGTCTTAATGAAATTCAACCTCTTTCGCCGTTGAAACTAAACGCGATCAATGCAAGCTAAATGGCATTTTAACTTTTTACTGAGCTCAGAGTTTTAATTTCGACAATACAATTTAAACTAAGTTCAAGTTAAACCAAGATTGCCTTCTAAACGTGCGATGTCCTACAATGAGCTCAACTAAAGGCGTTCACGAGCTTTAACTTCCTTCAACAAATTGGAGCCGATCGCATAGGAGATTCTTTATATTACACCAATCACAATAATCATGTCGTAGAATCTAAATGCGATCATAATGTAGCTGTTGAAATTGTAGATCAAAATCTACACATTGAACTCGTTTAAGCTGAACTTAGTTAAACGAATTTAGTAAGTGAAACGGTGAAATCGACAATTATAGAAGTTCAAATAAAAGAATTTTTAATAAGACTTTTTAATTTAACTAAGACAATAAATTAATAATAAAAAAAAACCGACTGCAAATTATTTATTTTTGTTAAACGTTTCATCTTTCCATAGAAATTTAAACTGAAAGTTATATATATATATGGAATAGTTTTTTAAAGCCCTTCATATTTTTGATACATTATGGATATGGAAGAAAAAAAAACTTACAATATGGCGTCCTAAAACCGCTTTGTTTTTCTTCTTTTATGTACCTAGTGTCACTTGCGCAACGATATCTCATACTATAAAATCGGCCATTTAGAAGTTATGGTGGAATAAAGAAACTCACAAACATACTTACATACATGAACCCTGAAATGGTAACAAACCTTTTTCGAGTTGTGTAATTATAAATATTTTGGTTATTTTGAGCGTATTTTGTTTTAGTATCTTCGTTTTTCTTCTATCAGTAACACTCGCGCTGCGCGTAAAGAGTTAAATTGAGAGAACCTCATTTAAAAAAAAAAAACGGCCGAGTGCGAGTCGGACTCGCGCACGAATGGGTCCGTACCAATAGCTATACCTACAACATTAGACTTCATATTTTAACCTATTTTTTGTTTTAACGTGCGCGAGTCCGACTCGCACTTGGCCAATTTTTTTTATTTTTTGTATATTATAGCGGCAACAGAAATACATCATCTGTGAAAATTTCAACTATCTAGCTATCACCGTTCTTGAGATATAGCCTGGTGACAAACGGACGGACGTACGGACAGCGAAGTCTCAGTAATAGGGTCCCGTTTTTACCCTTTAGGTACGGAACCCTGAAAATCGACTAATCTTGCACATTAAAGACATACAAACATCTTTCGAATCATTATAATAACTTTTGGTCCAACCAAACCACTACAAATATGTAAAAGCGCTCGTAGCGAATCAATCAGCAAAGTTAAGCAACGTCCGCGGTCAGGAGTTGGATGGTTAACCGCTAGTGACATTACTACTGAACGTGCACGTGCTTCGGAGGGCACGTTAAGCTTTCGGTCCCGGTTGTTGTCTTACGATGGCAGTCGTAACTGCATGGTGGTAGGGCATTTTGCGAATGCCCGCCTTGCTAGCTACCACCCTCAAGTAGAAAATCTGTCACCAAGTACCTAACGGTGTGTTCCAGCAGCTTTCCTTTAGACCCAGTAATTCTAAACTGGCCTGAATAACATCTTCGACCACATCATACCTTGCCATCAGGTGAGATAGTGGTCAAAGGCTAACCAATCAGCAGTAAAAAAAATAAAAAAGAAGGTCCTTTTGTAACTATTCCGAGGTTTTCTTTGGCATCCTATGAACAAAGTTTGCCCACCTCTGTTCTAAACAATAGTTTCTGAGAGCGCGATGTTTTGAAATTAGAATTGTTTGATAAATTTAAAGAGCTTCGCTTGCCGCTTTAATACGACTAGTTTCAATTAAAACTTACTTAGATAAACATAATTCGATCAGAAATTTAAGGGTATTAATATAGGTACAGTTTGCAAAGTAAATCATGATTGATGCTTGTTTGAAATATCTTCCAAAGATTTAATTAATAAACATCAATCACATTTCTGGAGAAATTTATTTAAGTATTATTAAAATCTTATCTTCTGAAATTCCGAAGACAGCCTGCCCCGTGGCAAATTATTTAATATTTTAGGGTTTCGTATGGAAAGAACCAATTGGAACCAATTAATGTCACTGTGTTATCTGACTGTATCAATGTCAATCCATGTGTCACGTGTATGTGGTATTAAGAATTTGTTTCAATGGGAAAAAATTACAAGCACCTGCTTTGGAATAAAAAAAAACATTGAAATCAGTACACCAAACAAAAAACTGTCCAACTGGTAACCTCTTCCTTTTTACACGACTGCCCAAAAAAGGAGAGTTAAGTTTTCAGGGTTCATGTGTGTATGTATGTTTGTGATTTTCTTTATTCCACCATAACTTCCAAACGGCCGATTTCTATGTAAGAGATATCGTTAGATTCGTCTTGACAGTGCAAGTGACATTTGATACATAAAAAATAATAAAAAACAAACTGGCGGATTTAAGACGCCATAATATTGTGACATATCTTTTTTTTTCAGACCATAGCGGACTTGCCATTACATATTTGTAAAAATGCACTAAAACTACCGAGCACTGGCATTACCAAGTTTCCCGACTCATTATTAATCACAAAGTCGAAACTAGACTTGAAGAAGTGAATAATGCAAGGAACTTCAGTAACTAACCAGTTTGAATTTTTTTCATATACTTTTAGGGTTCCTTGTCTCGACTTTTCTAACTTTAAAGTATGCCGTACGTCAACAAAATTTTCTATGAAATTTCTATGTGAAATTAACATAACAAACCACGACTCTTTTGAAGCAATGATGGCCGAGCGGTAATAGCTTTGGACTGCGGAGCCGCACAGCTATGGTTCGATACCCACCACCAGCTGGAGCTTCACTGCATGATGGAAGGACATTTTGTGAAGCTACTACCTTCAAGTAGAATTCTGTCACCAAGCACCTAACAGTGTGTTCAGGCAGCAGTATTTGAGAGCCTGTAAATAAAAAAAAATTAAAGGCACATGAAACTCAACAACTATACTCGTATGTCTTAGTGTCACGAGTGCAGTGCAATCCAAGATTTATGACGAAATGCATCTCTTATAGGCAGAGGTTAGTTCGCTTAACAGAAAGGCCTCGTGCTTGTTCCGTCTCTCATAAAAAAAAAATTCCGTAAAGGCAAAACGGCTAGTTTGCAAGTTGTATGTAAAATCTTAAGAAGTTTATTTCATTTTATTACATTACTTCTAATTAAGATAGATGTTTTAACCTAACATCATTAATCATATTATGTATATATTGTGGGGTTAGGTAGATAAGTATAAAACATCGACATATTATAGCCGCAAGCTCTTAGTAATTTAATAATAATTTATTTTAATAGTAATTTCTGATTAATATATTTTGAAGAAGGTACCTACTGACCTGCCGCGATTTTGTCACATAACATATCTGAAGATACTAATACTATTATATAATAATTTGTGTGATAAAGTTTTACTACGTACTTCGTTTCTGTACACCAGTGTCTAAATAAATAGGCTTTTAAAAGTTATCACCACTGTATATGTCCAACATTTTATGTATATATTTATACTTTCTCATTTTTACCACCTTTTTATTAAGTCACATTTTTTTGTCTTAGTGTCGCTTCGGGTTACCTTGCAACTCAAATTTCTATCTCTTCCCGATTAGGTATATTCTTCTTGCATAAAAACGTGGTTTATAAATTACATTTTATGAACAGAACAATCTATACTAACATTAATTTTATAGCTATTTTCAGGTAACAACTAACAAGTTGAAATTAACTTAGTAGTTTAGAAATACTATCTTTTTAGGAAGCCTGTTATTAAGAATCAAAATAAAAGCGAACAGACAAAATCACATTTTATTAAATATTAGAAGCGATAACTTATTTGCGGAAAATGGATTATAATTACTAATTTTGTTTGATACAAAGCGAACAAGTTTTTAACATTAAAATCACAGACAAAATACAGGAACTGTTCGGAACCCTCACTGCACAAATTGCAATTCACACCTGACCGCTTTTTTAGTTCTCTACATTTCAGCAGAGTACACAATGTAGTTTCATTATGAATTCCATTTGAATTTATGTGAGGAAATAATTTTAAAGTTGGTCCTCTGTGGGAATTTTCCTTTCGACCGTTAACCGTGTTTTGGCTGGATGACTACTGTGAAAATTTTGATTTGATGTTGTGGATGAGTGTACGAAGTATAATTTAATAGAATTTGTTACTGACTGGGTCAGTCTTGTAATCTTTGAAACTGCGTAGGGCCCTGCTAGTATAATGTAAGTTAGATTTGTTATATATCTCCATAATCATATGGTTATGAGACACAGAGAAATTTTCAACTTATATCTTAGAAGGTAGGTGCTTAATGCGTGTCAAGTTATGACATAGCTAGAATACTGATTAAGCGTCGTGTCCCTGATAGGAATACTGAAATCAACTTTGTTAATGAATACACCGCCAGGCAGTCTTTTTCTTTTTTTTTATATTATTGCGACGAAACTAGTTCGAGGACCACCTGATGTTAAGCAGTATCCTCTGCCTATAACAGATGCATTTCGTCACAAGTCGAATTGCACTGCGCCCTTCACCTTGAGACATAACTGTTAAGTCTCATGTGCCTGTAATTTCACTGGCTCTCAAGGATTGCTGCCGGAACACACCGTTAGATGCTTGGCGACAGATTTTCTACTTGAGGGTGGTCGCTAGCGAGGCGGGCACTCGCAAAATGCTCTTCCACCATGCGGTGAAGCTCAAGCCCGTGGCGGGATGCGAGCCATGGACTTGCTGCGCGGCAGTCCATAGCCATTGCCACTGAGCCCATCACTGCTTCAAATGCTCGTTTGAATATGTAAGTAAAACTGAAATACACAGAGCGAAATAAACACTTCAATATGGATTCGCGTCTTATCCTATTGACTACCTGGTTTCTAAAAAAATATGTGACAAAATAGTCTATTATATATTAATTAAGGCTCGGAAATTACGAAATAGTGCCAACATGATATGGAAAATCTCATAAACCAGGTACCGGATGGTACTGCAATTTAAATACACGATACTCAAGGATATAAGTAATACTATCATCGATTTCAAAACATGTTTCCTAATAATTGGCTCGATAGAAAAAAATCTCAAAAACACCTCTGAAAATAGAGGATTCCTACTTTTTCCGCCAGATTTTAGTGTATTAAAATTTGTTTTTTTTTCTAAAATATTGATTTTTTAAGTACAATAAATTTCATTGATTATTTTAATCCAAAAAAAGCACAGTTAATGCGTACTGAGCCTGTTTACAAAATGTCACATACGCCCTTTCATTCCGAGAAGCGTTAACATCATGTCGCACTATTTACTCCAGCGATCTACGTATATTGCTATCATCCTCGCTCATATCGCGGTCAGCCGCGTCATGCGTCGGACCTGTGTCACTTTTCTCGGCGATCTCAATTAAAATAAAACATGGGTAAAATTATAAATAAACGCTTTGGGAATGCAAAAAATCGTCAAAAACGCATGATGGACATAATAAGGTAAGCATCTATGGCTTCCTTTCTCCATGTTCCTATGTATATATCTCTTATATTAATGAAATTATGATATGATTGTGAACCCTAACGCAATATAAAAAACACTTCAAACATTTTACAAGACATGGGTACAACTTTAGCTACCTAAAATAATTATTATAAGCAATATTCAGAATTTTTCGTAATGAATGTGTTGTAATTATTTTAGATGGATCATGATTAATTTATACAGTTTCTGACAATAAGACACAAAGGTTATGTACATAATTTTCGACTAATCAATCGTCGTTCAAATAGCGCATAGTAAGTGACATCGCTTCGCAATTGAGAGGCATGTGGATCGAATCCAGCGTAAAGAGATTCTTTTTGGTCAAATTTTAATTTTACGACATAATTCTTAATAATACAATAATAATTTTACGTATGTACGTGGACCAATATAATGTGTCTGACAGTAAGGCATAAACGATATGTGTGTAATTTTCGACACCTTGGTCAATGATTGTATAGTGTGTAACTACTGAAGTCGAATCAGAAGATCGAGTACCGTGGATCGAATCTCACATACCTAGATTCTTTTTGGTGACTTTTTTATTTGTATTACTTTTTATTTGATACGTATTATATTTACGTATAATTAAGTTTTCTGACGCGTATTCAATTTACGATTACAATGCTTGCAAATTTATTAGGTAACTCGAGTTTCCATGTTTTCATATAATTAGAGAGTTTAGTATATCTAATGAACGTGAACATTAAATAGGTACTACCTAATCTAGCTACCTGAACACGTTTTTTCATAGATCTCGAAAAAGTATGTCTTTGATGGACACGAGTTGCCACAGCGTAATAGTTACAGTAGAACAACATTATCAATTTACTACAAACTACCTATACAAGTACATACATCAAGTGACGGCACGGGTGTCGTTTACAAACATAAACGTATCTTTCGTAATCTTTGACAAATACAGTTAATAACAGTAATACCACGGTTTTATAATCGATATGTAATAATGTGGTATTACGTATGAATAGTAATACAAAGTAATAAATTTTCAAACAAAATACTTATCTTTCTCCTTGGGTGATTTCAATAATGGTATTATTTTGTTAGAAGTTTTGTTGTTCCACCCATCTACACAATAGCATCCACGAGATGTATTTATTATTATTAACAAATTGAAACAATAACTGTACCTACCTACTACATTCTCCATGTGATTTTTTGTTAGTGAAATCTTAATATGACTTGTAGTAATGACACGAGCAGGTACCCTTGATTGTTAGCGGAAACAAAGCCAGGATCTGAAAGAACTACGCTACTTGATAAAAAAAAAAAATAATTGGAACCGACTCCAACACCCAAAAGTGTGAAATAACTTGTTCAAGTCGGTACCAGTATAGTTCAAAAGTACCTATTATCACAATATTGTGCACGTGGTACTAGTGTTGGACTTCGACAAGTTAATTCACACTTTTTGGTGATGAAGTCATTTCCATTTTTATTTAAAAAAAAAACACTTCTTTTTATGACCCTTCCTACTTACGGGATCGATTTTCATTCATTGTCAACGACTATATCATCAAGATAAGTAAATATTTTTCAGTTATTGGAGTGTATGTCAAAAACGGCTTGACCGATTTTGATGAAATTTAACTGGAACCAAACAACAAGTATCAGCTTTCAAACAATAAAAGATTTTTTTTAAATCGATTCACCCAGTCAAATGTTCTGAGGTAACAAACATATAAGAAAAAACAGACGAATTAAGAACCTCCTCCTTTTTTTGAAGTCAGTTAAAAATATCCAATAGTATAACCCGCAATTTGTATTTTGATCAGGGGTAAAAAAGTTTTTTTATGATTTTCTGTGTAAATTTTACACAATATACTTGTTTTTGTAATAAATAAACCATCTTTTGTGTAACAGCTTACGCCTTGCATCAAAGTAGATACATAGTTCATGTTCATCAAAACCATAGTTCATGTTCATTAAAAATGAACATACACAAAAACTGCAAAAATTAAACAAGTTGGTAATAATCAAGACTAAACTTGTTCTACTGTAGGTATGGTAAATTTATTAACTGGGTCACACTATGATATTTACAGCATACAATTAACTAATGGTTGGTATCATGTATGCGTACTAGATGGCGCTTCAGCACACATCACATTCGTGTGTGACAAGATAGTTTCTACTAGTTCTACTAGAGAGCGCTCTAAATTTTTAATCAAATAAAATATTACCGTTGACTTGCGGACGTGGCGCCATGTACACCGCGAAGTAAACACGCGAGGAGAAGTGGGGACAAAATCTAACATCTGGTTTTAGAATTCTGTCCCTTAAGTTGGTGTCAACATCTTAAACTCGCATGACATAACAATTAATCAGTTATATCGAGTTGTATTTTTTGTAATATAAAATCAGTCTTACAAAAAATAACATCCAGTAGGTAATAATTTTTTTTTTTTAATTGACGTTATTTTTTTATTGCTAGGCAAAATTACGGTGCTTGATGTCAAGTAGTTTTTGAAAATTCGTGCTTAGACCTTTCGTTTAAGCACAAAAACATACATATAAAATTTAAACTATGCTCAAATATAATTAAACAAAACTAATATCTACATCAAATATAGTTATTAGTTTTTGTTACTTTAAAGTTTTTATGTAATTAATTGAATCACAACTGATGCCTGATCGGAGGGCCGCGAAAGGGTTTGTTTGGAATATTTTTCATGCAGATATTATGGTCATGTGTAATAGCTATGGAATGCCTCGTAGGGCATGTACTGTTTGCATACCGCTATGGAATGAGCTTCACCGCATGGTGGCGTATTTTTCTAATGTTTGCTTGGCTAGCTACCATCATAAGTATAAGTACGTCACCGAGCACCTAACGGTGTATTCTGATAGCCATCCAGTAATTTTAGATTAACGCCTGGTTACTACTCTCCCTGATCTGTACACAGAATATCTAGGTCCTGGGAACAGCTGTTGCGATTTTTCGATATAAATTCTCAGTAATAGACTAGAGTCTAGAATGTGCCGGGTAGATTAGTAGTAGGCTCGCCTCTCTATTATGTAACGCCAACACATATCAGTTTTACGTTTTTTTTTTGGTATTACAATTACAATGCTTGTCCGTGGTAGAACTAATACGCCAGTGGCAATGTAACATGGACTGTGTACAGCAAAATACGCATTTGCGTCGGTAATTCCAATTAATTATGTGAGGACACGGTCGACGCAGGTGCTATGAATAAGCGTGTGTTTGCGATTATGCGAATACCGGCTATAACCGCGCATTACTGACAACTGTCAGATGCCATTATAAACGAGAATTTACGTGAGTGCTGTTCTATATATTTTTATTTCTAGCATTTGAAAACTATAAGTACTTAACAGTGCGTTCCGGCAGTAGTCCTTGAAAACCAGAAAAATAACAGGCACATGAGACTTAACAACTGTATGTATCAATGTGACGGGCGCTGTGCAATTCGTCACATAACGAAATGCATCTGTTATAGACAGAGGTTAATCCACTAAACATCAGGTGGGACTTGTGCTTGTTCCGTCATAATCACAAAAAACCATCAATACCTTGGTCGTGAGCTTGACTTGGAAAACGAAAATCAGCTGCTGGAGCACAACGTTAGGTGATCAAGCTATAGAATTGCTACCTGAAATTGGACAAGCATACATGCTCGACACATTTCTGTAGTTTTATGATGTTTTATGAATGCTCGCCCAACGGCAGGGCTAATGGTCCAATGGCCGGGCTAATTTCTGGCATCTGATCTTTAGAGCCAGTTAATTTAAGGTTTACATCTTAGATTACACCAATTATCATCAACTGAGACTGCAGTCGAAAGATAGCCTATCAGCAATTAAAAAACCACTACCATGATGTCGTAATAATCAAGGTAGGCTTTGAAACTAAGAGGGATCGATAAACAGTATTTTTATTAAAAATGGCATTATGTACCTACGACGCGACGTTATCTGAATTCCATGTTTACTTGCTTCTATTATTAATATTAATAAAATATTATACCAGAACTAGCGAACCGCCCCTGGCTTCGCACAAATAATCTGTAATATCTTCAATAATATTCATTTAAATAAAATGATTTACATGACCACATTGATCTATATTAAATGTACAATGTATTTAAGGTAAGGTACTTAATTAGATAAGGATTAAAGCTGCATTGCTTAAAATCACTTCGTAAATAGGACATTAGTTCTCGTAAAAAGTAAAGGACAAAAAATGGTTATTGTGGGTTAATCTTAAGAGATAGAAATATACCATCATGGACTTTTTTGTAGCTTTTTTCAAGCTGTACAATACATTAATACATTATCTTGATCTATCTCGTAGGGTTCAGCCAGCGTTTGCAAAGTAATTGCAAAATGACGCGTTTATTTACGACATCACATTAGAAACTTCTAAAATTATCAGTGTTTCTCTGTTATATTATGCATGTATTATATATATATATAAACGTTCCTGTTAAATTATTCAATCTCTTAAAAGTAACCGCATAAAAATCTTTTGCGTAGTTTTAAAGATCTAAGCATACATAGGTACAGACAGACAGTGGGAAGGACTTTGTTTTATACTATGTACCTATATATAGTGATTACAATTTTTATTATAAGTATGACTGAAATATCAGTTGCAATGAAATTAAAAATAATCATATGGGGCAATGCTGCCAGCATGCTGGGCACGTTGCCAACTGGTAGTAGGCTGGAGCATTTGGACTGCCTGTAAGTTTGCAGTGACTTCTAGGTTGTCTTAATGCTTTTATTGTAGTTAACTGTAGTGTTGTATATAGTTCGTAGCATTTTCTTAATAAATTCATAGCGGCGCGCGGCGGTTTAAAAAAAATCATATGGAACACTGTATATATATTTATACAACTCTTTCGCATCATAAATAAAACCGAAAGCAATCGCTAGTTGCTTTTATCCCAAGCTCGGCAAATCTAAAAATTCACTTACATAATATATATTTTTTACTATTCCTACCCCCAATATTTCTCATTCGGTCTGTATTGCGGCTCTGAATGTATGATAACTTTATTATCAGCCCGACCTACTTTAGCCGTGACTTGTGCATCATTCGAAGGCGATATTTACGATACAACAGAGGGCATTACAGGGGATCTGTAGACCATTGTTGGCCTCGGACGTAATCAGGGGGCTGGGGCCTAATAGTACATTTTACTTTTCCGTAATATACTTGTTGACCTTATTTTTTCGCCAAAAAAATTTGAAAACCTATGTCTGAGGTTTTTATCGATAAGATAAAATAGCTAGAAAGTTTATTAGAATCGATATAGAAAATTGTTTTGAATTTTGTAACTTAGTGAAATCCTATAATACTACAATGGTACACCCGTAGCTTTGCTGGCATCGACATTTTTTTATCACGCTTCTTTGGGAAATGCTCAGTAAATCGGGATTACAGTAGATTATGCTCTAATCTATGATGTACATTATATATGTTTCAAGTTTCATTATAATTCGTTCAGCCGTTTCGGAAATGAGTGGCGACAGAGAGTTAACGTATATCATATTAATCTAACATAGTCTACACATATTGTACTCACTTTAAAGTTTATTTTTTAATTTGTGGGGGGGGGTTATTATTCCTTCAGGTATTTTACCCTTAGTCACCTCTTACGACAGCCATGGGTAGAGATGGGGATGGGGCGACATTCTAGCCCTGTGCCCCACGAGCACGGGCATGGATCGTGATACCCCGTGGAAATTACATTCTTATTGAAGATTTGTCGCCATTTGTATCATTAACACTGTTGTCAATGGTAGTGGGAATTGACCTTTAATCCACTCAAGGTGAATATTTCTGTTGAGTTCTGTTAAAATTCTATATGAATATGTATACCTCGGAAGGTATTCTGAGCATTTTCCTCCAACACCACATTCTTGAGGTTGCCCCTTTATACCCTGAATACGTCCACTTTTTGACCATTGTGTGCCTTATTCCCACCACTTATATCTCATAAATCATTCAACCGCACCCAATTTGTTGGCGCCGACTGATGAAAAGGCGCCCTCTAAATATTCGGGAGGGGGGAGGGCCCCAGAGGAATGTACGGGATTTTATTCAATCGATGGATTTACTTACAACTCTCGGATATACACGATGCGATTTTCTTCTTCGACTACTTCTAAAACCGAGGCAGAAAATAAAGAAATTAGGGAGAAATATGGTACTTGTATTTTGGATTTAAAAAGATGCGACAGTTTTATTCCTGTGTAAACTGTTTCAGAAACCATAGTCATGTAATAAAAATATACTTAAGAGTACGTTTATAAGTTTGTTACAAGATCGAAAACGATAGCGTACTGTTACACCTAATAAGTCCTAACAAACATTTCGAGATAATTATTTATTCGTTTTGAAAAAATAAAAAACAAATTTCGTAATATTTTTTTTAACATACAATGGCATAATAAAAAATTACTATGCCATTGTTTCTTTGTGCTTTGTAGTCAGGTTTTTTACTTTTTTAATTAATTAATTTATAAATTAATTATATAAGGTAAAAAACTTGACTGTGAAATACTTATCCTAATTAAAAGATTTATCGTTCCATTGAAAAAGCCCTACATTTTGATACCCCATTCCATAGGTGTGGAAGAAAAATATTTGTTATTCTCATAATATGGCATCTGAAATTCGCCAGCTTTTTTTTAGCGACCTAGTGTCACTTTCGGTATCAAGACGAATCTTTTAATATTTCATAAATGAAAATTGGTTAAGCCGTTTAGTTGTTGCATAAAGAAACTCACAAACATACATACATATACAAACCCTGAAAACAGTACACTCCTTTTTTGGGCAGTCGTGTAAAAATAGCTGCTAATATCAATGAAGATGCTGTTATAGTTATCCGATTATTTTATTGCAAATCTAAGGTCGCAGGGTTACACCTGTAGTTACCAGACGGTCACGTTCTCACATGTCAAATGTGTCTCTCATAAGTTCGTTGACTGCTCTTATTGGTTGAACAGTGTGAGTTGGTTACTGTACCATTATACAAGGTATATTCGATTGTTTTAGAATTTTATTTTTGCCGCGCTTTGACACGATTATATTATAAAAAATATACGTTTTACAAATATGTCTTTACATAGAACCTAGTTCATATACAACTATGCAATATAAGTCATAGCTTCAATATAAAGCTAAAAATAGCACTTTCCAATCGAAAACGAGTCTATGTGCGAGTTGTGGCGTCAAATCAGGCAAGTGATTTCAGTGATTATTTTGAATTTGAATGTAGAATGGGAGAATGAAAAATTTATGGGAACAGTAGCGAATTCTATAATGAGGTGATAGTCTTTTTTTTATACACGGTTTTTTCTTAAAGAATATGCCACTCTTATTGCTTTACAGGATATGTTTCGAACGCAACTTGCGGTGGCGCAATCCACTTGTTTGACTTTGACGCTCATCTCTTTGGAGCGAAACTTTTGTCTGTGGTTACAATTTTGATGTGAAAATAACCTAGTGAATTTATTGAATTATGGACTTTTCACTTATCTTTTTGCTTTGTGTGTGAGAATTAACTTTTTTTATTGTTGTTGTATTTGAAGTAGTGTAGCTGTTGCATACAGACGTTATAGACTTGGTGAATTGAAGTGAAACTTTGAAAAATCATGGGGAGCAGGTCTTAAAAATTGGTTGATCTTCTTGTGTGGAAAAACTTACTCCAAGCTGCACAAGAAGATCCAACCAATTTTTAAGACCTGTTAAGTGCAATATTCCCTTACAAGATGCAGGTGTTTACAAACTTGATTGTGAATGTGGGCTGTCATACGTTGGGCAAACAAAGAGGAGCGTTGGTATCCGGGTAAAAGAACTGACATGAAGAACAGACGCTCGACCAAGTCTGCGGTTTATGAACATGCCCAGGACAAACCCAACCACTACATTCGGTTCGACAAGCCGCAAATCCTCGGTAGAGAGACCCGGTTTATGCCAAGAATGTCACGCGAGGCTATTGAAATCAAAAGTACCCAAATTTCAATAGAGATGATGGTTCGCAAGTACCACCTGCTTGGGATCCTGTTATCAAATTAATTAAATCCCAAGGCCGACACAAATCTGCAAGACCTCTGCACACTGTGAGCGAATACTGCGTGCGATTTAAACCGTTTAATAAAGTTGTTAATTACTATGTGTAACAATCGCGAAAACCGAAAAACATTAAGATAGACAATAAGTTTTTCTTGAAATCTGCCTATCGCATCATAAAATATATCCAAATCCGGTTTTTGAGCTAGCATGTCGCTAAAAAGTGTTATAAACGTAGCTGTAGGGGCTTTTTGGGCACTTCTTTGAAGTCTGGCTGAGACAGCACTCCATTACGACCCCCCCCCCCCCCCCCCCACCTGCCAGAAAGCATGGCCATAAACAAATAATCATCGACGCAGAGCATCGTTACGGGAAAAATCCCTTGAAACATGTTATACCTCTTCTATTTTGTCACATTCGTCACAATTTGGTCTATCCGTTTTCTCATCATGTAATAACTCAAATGAGATGATAACGTTATGAAAAAAAATTAATTCGTCATAGAATAACTTAGTTATTAGGCTTAAGGACTTGCATGTAAAATTTCAACGAAAAACTTATTTTGTATGAAAAACGCTAAGACTAAGAGGGAACAAAAATAGCGATTAAATTCTAATGAATCCCTTTTGAAAGCATAAACTTCAAGTATAAGACTTTTAAACGATTATTCGTAACAATTTCACTGTCGCCTGAGTTAAATACTAACTAATTTGACACGGTACCTTTTATTACCGATTGAAAACACATGTAACTACTGATCTTTTTGAAGGCGTTTTCTAGAAGAAATAAGGTCTATAAACTTTTGTGCTAGTCATTCAAGTACAATACATCAAGCTGATAAAAAAATCCTTAACGAGAGACTGACTTTGTAAGAATATTTTTCATTACAAATATGGACTTAAGGTTGTTTTTCAATGTTATTATATCAACTTTTAATATTTGCTCAAGTGAAGGCCACTACAACTTTGCAACACGTTCCCACAGGCTTACGGGGATCTTACAGTACATCAGGTTTCAGTTTCAAGATATGATAGTGCCATCCACGAAGACGCGCCCCACTCTCCTTCTTGATCGTTTAGTCGCAGCAAAGCAACTTTCTTGCATGTCTCGATTAACGCAATGTGAACTAGGCTACTCGTGTGCATCGAAGGGCCGCTGTTCGCGACTGGCGCTTAGTCTGAGACCCCCGTACCCCACGATCCCGTCTGTTGAAAAAGAGAGGGGCGCATCTACGTGGATGGCACTAGCTATACTTTTAATAAGATATCAGTGAACCAGCTGGGCTCGTCAGAGTGTTCTAAAATGTTCCCGAGATATTCTAGAATGTTTAAAGTTGTTTTACAATGATCCTGATTATTACTAACTGAAACAGCAAATTAAGGTGCGTTCTGAAAAAAAATTTAATACCATATAGCACACGAGTATAGCTCAGCGATAAACTAAATTTTAATAAAGGGTATCTACATCATATACATGTTTAAGCTTTTAAAAGCTTTCATTGAGTTAATGATTAACTACACTACTGTATTTGAAACTGTCAACTTATTTAACATAGATAAAGCAATTAATTTTAAATTGATTTCCTTAGATAAGCGGAATTAAATAATTCCAACGCTCAAGAGCCGAATCTCAAGAGTGAAATTTTAAAACCAATCCAAGAGAAATGAGAATCTTACTTCAAAGATAAGAGAAGAGCGCTCTTTCATTCATTTCATTTGACTTTGATATCTTCAGGAATATTTTAATGACGTCATTGACATTTGGAGTCCGTTTAGAGCTTATTCATTGGTATGGCAGCGGTGCGATCGGCGAGAAGGTAAAGTTAGTAGCTTCGTCAGGGTTTCAGGAAAAACAACGAAAAACAAATGAAATAACAGGAAGGGCAAATAATTTATTTTTTGTATTCCGAAACACGCTCTATGGAGAGGACCGAGAGTCTAAGTACTGAATAAGCTAGGTTAGTCGGTAAGAATATTGGACCTGATGTTTATAGTCTATATACCTATCTAGATAGTCATAACGTTAAAATGAAATTTTTATTCAAAGTTGTTATTTGGCGCAAGTACTTTAATTGAAACCTGAAGAAGCCAAGAAAACAAAACTTACGTATAAGATTATGTTTCGAAGGTTAAAAGGTACGAGATACAAAATAACTTTGCTGCCAAGTGTAACACACTAATTTTCACCTCATTCCAAGGGCGAAAAATCTAAGTGCAAGAAAAACAGCTCAAATAATTTATTAAATAAGCGTTAAGTGATATTAATAAACGGTCAAATGCGTGTCGTGCCACGCACAATGTAGGGTTCCGTAGTAGCCCGTTGTCATAACATGTATGTTAAACGATTCTGTAGTTCTTTATACTCCTCCACTTTTTTCCTGCTAAAGCTAAATAATAAGAGTACGATTGCCGCCAAGTTATCATTTCATATTGTTTGTTAAAAGTTGTATGTCATTTTATATATTTTCTGTAACAATAAATAATTATTCAATTCTGTTCTAAAATAGTTGATGTATATTTGAAAGAAAAATAAAAAGTATACACCGATAAATGCAAGTAAGCTTATAAAAGGGCTATCATACTATATAACTAGTCTGGCCATAAATACTGTCAGATAAAGTCTTTTATACTACACGAAAGTACCTTGATACTTTATCAAATTTACGGTAGAAAGTACGTCATTGCATATCGAACAAATATGCGGCGAGAAAACGCATCTGAGCGGGAGAGAAAAGTGTATGAAAATCCATTTCTTACGTGGTTTTTCTTTTTTAATTTTGGGTAAGACTATGCGCTGGTAAACTAAATATCAAAAGCCAAAAAGTTTTTACAGTGAGTTTTTATCTCCAAGTTCGCAAAATGACACTGGCCACTAGCTGTGTGTTGGATGGTGTCAAACAATTTGAAAAAAGAACATGTGAAAATTGCAGACGCTATTGGCGCCATTTTCAATTTGTGTGTTGTTTGAAGATTCAGTTTTCGTAGAAAAGTAAAATAAAAGGTAGGTGTAGTATAAAGCACTATGTATCACTCGAGAGAAAGTGCGATTCCCGATCTCGGGTGTTTTAAAGCAAACGACACCCTCGACGGTAATCGGTCACTTTCTCCTCTCGGTGAACAATGTACTATTACTTTTTCAACTAATCAAAAACAATTATTTTGAATTAGGAACGCGTTTATTATTTTTAAAGTTCTTTCGATTTCGCGCCACTCGCATATTTTTTCGTGTTCATTATCAAATTATGATATGGAATGGGTTGTTAAAGAAAATATGATTGCAGTGATCGCCTTGCACATAGTGGGTATGGAGCCGTCGGTCATATTCCAGACACTTCAAAAGCTTGGTATCAGCCGTATGTTCGTATATCGTAATATCAACAGATACAACAACATTTCCCCTGTCGAAGACCATAAAAGATCAGGGCAACCGCGTACTGTTAGAACTACAAAAGCTGTTAATGCTGCGAAAGCCAGAATTGGTCGAAATCTCATTAGGAAGCAAAAATATTATGACAACTAAACAATAATCTTACTGCAAGAAATGATGAAGATTTACGGTCGATGCCCTAAACTCAAAATTTTTATGGCCAGACAAGTAAAGGTGGCCATTTCGAATAGAATATTGCTTTTATTTTTTGCTGAGACTTTAATGAATATTTTCATATCAGTTTTAGTAATATTACATTACTTCATTAAAAAAAATGCATTTTCATTTGTAACTTATACAAGTAGGTTAGGTATAGGTTAGCAGTAAAACATATAATCTGGCTTCCAGTCTTGTGTTCGTGGAACCAACAAACACTTCTTGTGTACGGCGAGTATAAGGTCCAAATACTTATTGCATTAAGATTTTTTATTTATGATTTAATTTTCAATGCAAGTCTTTACCCTTAAAAAATACCCAACTACTTCTTCTTAGACATTTTAAAGGAATTATTCTAAGGATTTTATATTTGCTACAAAATTATCTAACACCCAAGTTCAACGACTATTACTGCTAAAGTAATAAAGTTATCTCAACCCCTATACTTTTCTTTTAAAGTTAATGAACTGCACTATCATAATTAATTTTTTCAGATTTTTGAACCCAGCAGTTTAGCTTTTAGAGGGAGGGGACGCCCTACTGAAACAAAAATATGCTCTTTAAAGTTTAATATTTCTTCAATGGAGCATCAAATCGAAAAACAATATTAGCAACCCCTAAGTTATTTTAAAACACCTATTCCACGATACCATACACGACGGGTTAGACGACAAAAAAAATTCTTCCCCACTTCATATGTATGGGAGCTATCTTAAAAAAATATATTTTACAAAATTTTATTTTACCACTTTCTTGGCGTGATTGATTTACGTATCTGTACAACGTTTTCAGTTTTCTAGCACTAACGGTCTCTTATCAAAACCTCGGACAGACAGATGGACATGACGAAACTATAAGGGTTCCTTGTCAGGACTACGGAACCCTAAAAATGAAAAGTGAAAATACTAAAATTGGTAATATAAATTATTTTGGTAGAGGTTCAAATTTAAAAAATCTTTTCCACGCTAGAGGACATAAATTTTCAACGCCGATTTCTAACGATAAACAAACTCGTTCCCGTCCTTGAGAGTAGGATATGTTGTTAATAATGCCAATGAGAGAGACCTTCACCCAGAAGTGGGATATTACAAATGAATAAAAAAGGCAATGAAACAACAAGCACATTTATTAAATAAAATACAATTGACTGACAAAAATGTAAAGCCACTCGGTATAATTTAAGGATTCTAACAATACATTCAAATCAGTACAGGAATTTTAAAGCTGTGCTGAAATAAAGAAACTCATAGGTACATGAACCCAAAACACATCGCACTCCTTCTCAGTCAATGAGGATGACCTTAAAACAGAAAATGGGAACAAGGCTGAAATTTGACAAGACACTGCATTACATAATACTCGACATATTTTCTTTATTTAAGGCGGTAGCTAGCTGCCAAGCTTACAAAATGACCTACAGTACGAAATAATTATAAAGCAAGTAACCTACAGGTTTTGTCGTGTGCTCATTTACTTGGGTTAATATTAATTTGTCACAAAGTAAGTTTGCCACACGTGCACTTTCAATTATTTCGTATCCTAAAAAATCTATTGAATTGTGACTGACTGACTGAATCTACTAAGCTGGGATTCGTAATAAATGGTTTATTATTAATATTATATTAGATGATTTCCTGATTTTTAGGGTTCCGTACCCAAAGGGTAAAAATGGGACCCTATTACTGAGACTTCGCTGTCCGTCCGCCCGTCCGTCCCTCCGTCTGTCACCAGGCTGTATCTCAAGAACGGTGATAGCTAGACAGTTTAAATTTTCACAGATGATGTATTTCTTGTGCCGCTATAACAACAAATACAAAAAGTTGGCCAAGTGCAAGTCCGACTCGCAATTGGCCGATCATTTTTAGATTTTTCTGATTGTGTGTAAAAAATATGTACCTATATAACGATGATCTGATTATTGGAAAGTTAATGAACGTCTCTTAACTTTGTAATGAGTTTAATTGATAGAATGTTGATTCGAGTGGATTAATTCAAACCTTGAAGTCGAGAGGGGGGTGGGCGGGGGGATTTAATGATTACAGGTTTTAATGAGTCTAAGCGGATTCACTCTGTTTTTGAACTTGTTAATGGAAATAGCTTTTTTAAACGGTGAAAGAAAGTTGGGACGTTGAAAAATTAAAACAAAATGAAAAATTAATTTTGGCTATTGCTTAACGATGTCAGTTCAGGTCGGAATAACATTACCTAGGATATGGATAGTCACGAGTTTTTTTCCACTAGAAGTTTAACATTTTCTTCCGTTGTTATTTTGTAAGCAAAACTGAGAGTCTAAGCTCGAGGGGAATCTATAACTCAGTGTAACTGTATGTCTGGCAGGACTCTGTCATATGTGCTCAAGATGTGGGGTGCAGTGCATATAGTACTTGAGATGAAATCCAATTATATATAGGCAGAGGTTATCGTTTAACATCACGTAGGCCTCGTGGTTTTTTCGTCACAATACCTACTATAAAAAAATACAAAAGCCAAACTGTGTGTCAACCAACAAAATCCTGCACAGATTGCATGAACCACATTTTTAATGGCTATTTCTCAACAATTGAATTAAATTTCCTTTTAAGTAATACTATATTTTACCTGAGAAATCTTAAGAGGTGCGCCGTATCACATCAGATAATAGTCACTATGATTTCTTGTATTACGCGTTAAACTGATCGTAGTGACTACGAGAGCCAAAAGATGGCGCTGAATATAATTTTGATATTTTTTAGCTTAATCGTTTCTTAATATACGAATGTTCAACGCTCGAAAATCTAAAATACGAAAAACGGTCGCCTATTCGACCATGCCCAGAGCAGCATTTGATAGCTACTTTCTTCCACAATAAGTGAGATGGTGCTCAAAACTACGAGTATTAATAAAAAGAAAATCAGTTCTCATTGCAACCTAAACAAACAACAGCCTGGCGCTCTACTCATAACAAGCTATTAATTAACCTACTTAATGACAGTAATAGCGACCGCGTAATGTAGTTAGTTTGACATATCAAACGTTGCTAATTACAACAAGCATCTCTCAATTAGCAGTTGGCGGTCGTCTATGTGTGTAATCTAGCTTATCTATCATTTTGTTGTGTTTGTCATATCTGTAGTAAATTATCTTTATGGAGAAAGAAACGTGAGTAGTGAAATCTTTTTTTTATTTTTTTTTATTGATGGATAAACTATCGTAGCGTATTATTTAATAAGTAGGTACCTACTTACTTTAGCTTCATCATTCACTAATTGGTTTTCCAGTTTAATGTTATTATTTATTTTATACATGCTGCGCCCCGCGGTAACACCCGCGTGGTGATGATGATAAAAAGTATCATATATCTGTTTATCCAGCGCCTCATCTACCTCCATACCAGATTTAATAAAAATTGGTCCAGCCAGAGACGTTTGAGCGTGAAGAAGTAACAAACATACAAACACACTCACAAATGTTCGCCTTAGAATATTAGTTTGTTAAAGATCAATTTGTAATTACCAAATATGCATTAGAAATAAAAATATTTTTTTTTTAGTGTTTATCGTTCACTATTTTCACGATAATGGCTCATACATAAGAGATATGCTAGCTCGGGCTTTTTTGTAGGAAAATTTATGATAATCATTTCCGTTTACATTATTGTACGTGTGATAAAAAGGTTTATGCAGCGCACGCCAGAATAGGTCGCATATGGCAGATTTTTCCCTACTGACTTGACACTTATCGTGAGATTTTGTGCTATTCATACAATATCTTTATAAATTATAGCCTATGTGTTATTCTGATGTATAAGCTTTATTATTGTAAGTTTGATTAAAATCTTTTTGGTAGTTTTTGCGTAAAAGAGTAATAAACATCCATAAATCAATATCTACAAACTTTCGCGTTTATAATATTAGAAAGGATATGTTAATTAATAGATTCAGGCGTTACTTAGCGGAAATCCATAATCAATCGTAATATATACTAAAAATATTCAAAAAATGTTTTCCAAAAATCATGAAAAGAGAAGCGCTTTCTCCCTTTGAGCGCACGAACTTCACCGATAGTCAAGACGCCCACCAACCGTGGGGATAATGGGAAACCTTCCACTAATGTGGGAGGCATTTGTTCAATGATGTTATTTATGGCCATTGATGTGGTGTGTGTGTGATGTGTAACTATTATAAGTAACGAAATAATTGCCGACTTGTTATATTTTCAATACTTCTACTCTGATGCTCAGTAGTTTAGCAAAACACATATGGTTTTTCTGCGGCTTAACACGTTCAATAAACAAATAAAAATAATTAACAAATAAATACAAACTCTAGAAAGCATCCACAGTTGTTCCCGGCATCAATTAAAGGCGTTGTTTGGGCGGCGAACGCAAGAATGTTTATCGGTACATTTATAAAGGCGCGCCGCGTTCGCTCTTGACAAATCTGCTTCGCTCACGCACACCCAAAGCTGAAGACAGATGGCCTAAAGGGACGTATTTTGCTCGAGAGGGAAGTATACACTGGCGCCCTGGGTAAATAACTCACGGGCAAGGAAAGTTCATTGAACCAGCATGAATCACGTACCAACAGGTGAGGTGTTTATTGCCTATACTTGCCTATCTTTATAGAAAAGCACGTCTTCTACACATTTCGATGAATTGTTGTACTCTGTTCTAATTTTTGTGATTTTTTGTATATCTTGGCCGATGTTACTTGCACTAATGGCATATCATGCATAGAGCGTCGGTCGTAATCGTTTACGTGATTATTCGTTTTACTAAAATATCAATTTGGTGACAGTTGCTTTAATTTAGAAACAATGGTAACATTTAAAAACCATGTGTGAGATAAGATATAAAATTCCAATAGAATTCGTAATAAAATACCTAATGTGCATCCAGGAAAGGTTATTGAATATATATTCCTCATAACACAACTAAATCCTTTCTGTTCAGTAATCTGGAAGAAATTGCTTTAAGCAATGAGACCGCCCTGTATACGTATAATATGTGTGTTAATTTTCACTGTAATGTTTTTAAGTAATGCAAATTAAGTGTTTTCAATGAATATTTCAATCTTATGTGCATTATTTTTATTCCATATGGAACACTTGGTCTAAACACCAACGTTTCAACAGTATTTTTAATATGTAGTAGGGGGCGAGCATATTGCCACCTAGTGCAGTTCCAGAGTCCAGACTGTAACCAACAATTTCTGTAGAAATAATATTAGTTAGAATAAGATTGTAATAATGATCCAAACCCAACTTCATTTATACTCAGTAACAATCAAATCTGAACCCATTCAAAATGCACCACAATTATTTGCCATAGAGTCATCACATTTCCTCCCCAACCTCCATAAATTCCAAATATGCGCGCTCCTTAAACATTTTCAACAGGACCTTAATCCCTCCTGCCCTTACTGTGCGAAAATAATCCCAAAGGTATTAATTCTGCCGCTAAATTATCCCTAAGTCCGCTTTTTCCAAACTCGATTGTCTGTGGAACGTATTGCTTGTGCCATGAGATAGGTAACTCTCCTAAGGGACGCAAGACAGCTGTCATATTAAGCCTGGAAATAAGAGCTCACTCGAATTTTAATTCTATTATATTCAGCGGGTTTTAGGCGGACAATTCTATTGTGCCCGAAGCAGACGTCAAATATTCTTCATTGTGGGTTTACACTGGCACTAGTTTTGGGATGCCTTTAGCTTATTTGACATGAGATTTTGAAGCAACGATAACCGAGTGGTTATAGCTACGGACTGTGGTGCCGCAGAAACATGGTTCGTTCCCCACCACCGGCTTGAGTTTCACCGCATATTGGGAGGGCATTTTGCGAATACTCGCCTCTCTAGTATAAATACTATAGAGTAGTACTCTAAAGTAGAAAATCGGCCACCAAGCACCTAAAAGTGCGTTCTGGTAGCAGTATTTGAGAACCAGGAAAATTACAGGCACATGAGACTCAACAACTGGGGGTCTCAGGGTGACGATCGTAGTGCAGTTCCTCACTTAAGATTCAATGTATCTGTTATAAGCATGGTTAATCGCTTAACGCATACGAGGGTAGTAAGGTAGAGGGTACTCGTCAGGTGGGCATCTCGTCCTGATTCCGTCAAAAACCAAAACCGTAAAAAAAAAAATCCATACACTACAATAAAAATAAAATAAATAATTAACGAAAAAAATTAAAGACTCATTAGTCTTTAATTTTGTATCCATCAATTCATCATGATCCTTCAGTTATCATGGCTACAAACACAAATATTATATAATTAGAAATTTCATACATTATTATTCAATTTAGAACCAAAAACTATAATATTATATGGTAATAACAAATATTGTGCGTTTGTATTATTATTTTTCGATCGTGCGCTCGAATTGTCAAGAACTCCTAATGATGCTTCGCGTAGAAACGACACGCGTCGAACATTCTTCCGTTTAGGCGAAGGCTATGCAGAAAAAATCGATGGAATTGTCACTAGATATATGAGTAAGTTTATATGGTTGCCTAAAATATTAATTTAATGTACTCCCAAAATGTATAAAAACTATTTGTTATATAAATATGGTTTCCCGCAAGATAACGCAGGAATTTTTTCATTATAATATTTGGCACTCACTAATGATGGGTAACTTATTAAGTTACTACATTCCTGAACTTTTATCCATACGTCTATAATAATATTGAATCTCGTGAAATTAAAAGCAATTTCGTTACACGACCACATTGAAATCCTCGTTATTCACCACTCAAAACCATTTGCGAGACCTAGACCCAAGCACAAAGCGTCCCCACTTTAAAGCCCATCCACGGCCTGTAAAAGCACTAGAGACCCACATCACATGCCGTCTCCATAATCACATAACATCTATTTATACTAGCAATTGGAGTTCCCCGGAAACATTTCAGGCAGGAAGCCCTGGTTCCCGATAATGGGAGCCCTGAAGGATGGTTTCAAGATAAACTTGATTAGGAGCCATCTTTGAATTAAGCGGGAAAAGGGACTCAGAATCCTTAATAGCTTTAAAACGGTTTTTTGTTACATTATAAATGGAGCCTTTGTGCCTCGATGTGATGTTCAGCTGAGTTTTTGAGATAGCCGAAGTTGTAATTGAATGTTGGAGGAAAATTTTAAACCTTTGTGATGTTAATATACGACTATTCTGATGCGGCATCGCAACCGTTTTACACGTAATTTATCCTGTATTTATCTTCGTTTGAACGCTGTTCTTTTGCTATCGACAGTATTTTATATGGGATGATGTGTTTACTACCACACACACCTGACTAGTTATGGTTGGGAATTATTTTTAAATGTTGGTATTATTTTCAATTCTTGGAATAGGATCTTATGTAGTTATAGCTAAATACTGATTCGAAGCCCTGCACTCTATAGAAAACTAAGCAACGAAGCTTATAGGTGGCGTTAGTGCAGATTATTTTCAAAGCCTCTAACATTGCCGCTTCTTATTAGTTTTTCAGGCTTCCCTTTGGAGAATGTACGTTTGATGTATATGAATTTCTAATCATTGGTCAAAAGACTCAAGGTATCCAGTCTGCACATGGTCGATATTCCAAAAAACAAACAAAGCGCTTTCGCTTGATATTAATAATCCGTCCGGCTGATGTATGGATCACCTACCAGCGTATTTATATTTTGTTTAAAGATTATAATTCAAGAGCTTTCAATTACAGAGTTAATAGGCACTAGTATCTTTTATGCAATTTATTTTAGTGTTACAAGATTGGCAAAACATGAGCTTAAATTTTTTTTGAACATTAAAAATGCATATTTTGGTATGTTTTATGTTTGAGCAAATAAAATTATCCTCATCTACATCGACCACGTTGAAGCTTTCGGTCAGAAAACTAATTAGAAGATAAAAAAAATAAACGGTGGTCAAAACTTTCATATCCGTTATAAAAAAAGGAACATTTTATCTCAATTTATCGAGAAATTTTCCTATAGAAGCGCGATATTACCAAGTTCCAAGGGATTGATATAATGATTGAGTGATATAGTAACCACGGGATTCAAACCATTAAAATTTGTTTAATTACTATTTGTTATACCTAACCCCAAAAACTTAAGGCAATATTGTATCTATATGTAACATTATGTTTGTACACGTGTAAATCTCATTAGTTGTAATATTCCAGGTTTAAACATATAAGAAAGTACCTATTATCACAATACTGAGCGCATGGTACCGACTTCGATAAGTTATTTCACACATTTGGGTGTTGAAGTCGGTTAAATTTTTTGGTAAAAAAAAAATTTCACAAGTTTTAGTGACCCTTGCCACTTACGGAATCGATTGTCATTCGTGTCAACGACTGTATTATCGAGATAGGAAAATATTTTTCAGTTATTGCAGCGTAACTCAAAAACGGCTTGATCGATTTTGATGAAAATTAAATGGGACTAAACGACAAGCATTAACTTTCAAACAAAAAAAAATTCAAAATCAGTTCACCCGGTCAAAAGTTCTGAGGTAACAAACATTAAAAAAAATTTTTTTAATAAAAAATGGAACCGACTTCAACACCCAAAAGTGTGAAATAACTTGTTGAAGTCGGTACCATGATGGTTCAAAAGTACCTATTATCACAATATTGTGGGCATGGTACCGACTTCGACAAGTTATTTCACACTTTTGGGTGTTGAAGTCGGTTCCATTTTTTGTTAAAAATTTTTTTTCAATCTTTTTAGTGTAACTCAAAAACGGCTTGACCGATTTTGATGAAATTTAAAATGGGACCAAACGACAAGCATCAGATTTCAAACAAAAAAAGAATTTTCAAAATCGGTTCACCCAGTCAAGAGATCTGAGGTAACAAACATAAAAAAAATAAAAAAAAAATATACAGACGAACTGAGAACCTCCTCCTTTTTTGGAAGTCGGTTAAAAACAGACCAAACTAGATCATTCATAAAGTAGGACAGAGGAGAGTAAGAGCGTATGAGTTAGAGGAAATCTACGCTCCCCAGCCAATCCACGGTTCGTTATCCTGGGGGTTTTCTACAGGAACACCAAAAAAATATTGAACGCAACCATTCAATTCTCATAGCTTAGTGCGGAAGATAAAAATTGCGTAAGCCAACTCACCAAGCTCGGCCTAGTTCCAGTCCATGCAATGGCACGTCGCTGTGCAATCCCTTGATATTAACTTAGATATGTGAGCACTTCACTTTGGCGAGAAATTGCGTTTTCACTGGGTATAATGCAGGAGTTACTAACCCGAGGTTTGAGAGTACGTATGTATATCACACGATGCATTTACGTGCGCTTCGGGTGAAAGGTCCGGTTGAGACTGGTATGCCAACCAGTGAGAGGCATTATGATTCATAACTACCCTCCTTTGAGCAATCGTGTCAAAACATAATATAAAACGAAGTACCTACCCTCGAAAGGTGTCGATACTGATTTATTATAGGACCCGCGTTATATTGCCGGTTCCTAATAAGTATAATTGATAACAAGTGATAGTATTCAAAGTGAGGCGTCGATACTGTTTCTAACAAATGATTGCGAGGTTTGTATTAAATACTTTAATAAAGGTGATAAGTTGCATGTACTTGCATATTCCTAGAATAAGTAGTTGTTTAAACATTTAAATTTAGAATGTTCTAAATAATGTAATTTGACTTGCCTTGTATAACATCGAAAGATATATCATGGTGAATAAATATTTATATTCTATTCCATTCCATTCTATTATATTCAACAGGAAAACTTTGACAATTATGTCCTGTGTTTTGTTAGCGAAATAATTTGTATAATAATATGTTTTTGTCCTTCGTATTACTAAAGAAGAATAGAAGTATAACTCTTCGTGCGTGCGTGGAAGTACTGCGACCATTGGTAACTACTTATTATTACCGTCAATCAGTAATGTTTGCATTACTGTCTTCCATCATCCTATGTTTGTAATGTTTGTATTTGCTGTCGGGTGTAACATTTAAGAACTATACTCGAATTCAGAAACCTAGATATTTGTTGTAAACAAAGGTGTTACCATATCAAAAAAATAGTTTTGAAATGGAAGTGTATAGAAGATTACTCCTTTTTCAAAATATTTATGGTAGGGTATATTTTGTAATCAATATCCATAGAATAGAAAATAGCAATGGTTTTGTGCTATATATTATATTTAATTTTATTAACAGTATATATGATGAAGTAATATTAGCAGACAATATTTTACGATACTGGTATCATCGGAGTAAAATGGGAACAAATCACAGAAGTTTGGAACAATTTTAACTTTTTGTCACTACACGCCATTTTATTTTCTGTTTACAATGAAATAATTTCATTCGTTTCATAAAAATGACGATATATTATACCGACCTTGCATACGCGGGATAAGGGTAGGAAGTTTATTACGAGTACATCTAAATCATATGTTCTATATTTCACCCAACAGAGTATCATCTTGCTTTGACCTTATATAGGTAGTTTATTAATTATGTACGGTATGAATGAACACAGAGAATATGTGATATCACGATACGGTAGCCCTTTGTGCCCTGTAGGTCGCGCTTAACTGCAAGTATATTTCAAGCCAACCATATCCCTCCATATCATGCTGTTAAATGTATCTGCTTTTTCGAAAAATATAATCGTCTCATATTATTCGTATTAGTTCATATATAAGAGCCAACAAAGTAGGTCTTTTCTGATAGAGAGTTTTATAGATGGCAGAAAAGAGTTTGAATTAGGAACATGAATACTGTTCTTTGTACGGCGTCTAGTTGGTCACGTGTCGTGACCAACTAGACTTATTAGGGTTGAGGTTCGATTTGCGCAATTGGTACCTTTAGCACGCTCAGCTCCCGAAGGGTGCCAAACGTTTGTACGGCTGATAAGTGTGATGTCATCGATGACGTCGCCACTCATAGCTAACAGTACTTACGGCCCCCCAGTTGGGCACCGTGAGCATTCCGTGCTAATAGCGCTGAGAGCTTGATTCAGACCAAGCATTGGCGAACAATTAAAAATTGTGCAAATAAGTCCAATCGTTCAAGTTTTCAAATTCAAATTCAAATATATTTATTGCATGAACATGGGTGATAAAAAAGTTCTTAATTGTAGAAAGTTCTCCATATTCCACCTTTATGGTATGCAAATGTTTGTAAAATTGAAGTTATTTCAAAATATATTATATATACATATATATATATATATTTATCGTCATTATTTCTATCATTGCGAATACTATTGGCATAATTCGGACCGCACTCTAAGATAATTATTGTTTGTTTTAATATTTTTATTTTTGCAAAAGCGCATGATTTGCAGATTACATTACAAAATTACAAATTTACGTATAATTTTTCTTCTCGTAAATTTGTAATATTGTAATATTATCGTTATGAAAAAAGTAACTGGCCGGTCGTAAAAGTGGCGCGAAAATAAAAAACAAATGAAGTTAAAGCCAATGCGGTCTGTTCGAGGCAATGAAATAAAAGTTTACAGATTCCTAAAGGAATTCCAAAAAAATTCCTTCATACAAATTTTGTGTTATTAATATAATTTTATCTAAAAATGTGAGAAGGTGTCAAAATAGTTTTTTCCCTCGGGTGAAGTACCTCGCACTAAGCGGATATAGCTTAAAATTTTGGGCATGGTTATATACGTATAAACTCGCAACAGCGATAACAGTTTGTTTGTTGTTTGCTATTGCTGGCAACGAGGTGTCCATATAGGTGAGTATTTCCATGTTTTCATACCCATTATTTTCCTTTCAGAGATACAAGCCACTCAAAAAACGAAAACAGCTGGAGATGGTGGCAAGACGCGGGTCTTCGTGCCTTGAACAGGAGGAGGCGAGATGTGCGAGAGACCACCAAATACATTGAGACTGCTTTGGTGATAGACAAGGCCATGTTTGATAGGAGAAACGGGAGCACGAGGGCTGAGGTGGTCCACGACGCCATTCAAGTCGCCAATATTGCTGATTTGGTAAGTATTATATTTTTATTAAAAGTTTTCTGTGTCGTTAAATACTATGAGTGTTTATTTACAATACTACAGATACTATAAGACAACTGAGCATCTTTTTAGCAGAAAGGATATTTTGCAATATATATACCGATATGGTCGACTTTGACTTCTGTATTATATATTGCCTCTTCTAACTGTAGTTGTATCGCGAAACTCTCTTAGATTGACTTCTTGTTGCACTTATATTTTTATATCTCTGATAAATACATGTAGACTTTCCGCTCTGTTGCACACTCTACTTTTTGTAGACATCAGGCGCACTTAAACATGTTTTTAATAAACGAAAGCTGTTTTCTCAAGTAAGTAAGAAAGTATTATAATACTTATCATTACAATGCGATCGGCATGGTTTCAGTCAATGAATGTGAAAATTATGGCTTGTAAAGAACGCGGTATTGTGGAAAATTCCCACTTAGCCGATATGACAGGTATTTCAGCAAGTTGCTTAGAGAACTACCAGTTCTTGCTTCAGTCTACATCGTGCTACAGAATTTCTCTAAAAGTACTCAGTAAATCGGGATATGATATTCATGACAATTCGTTCAACTCTTTAAGATGTAGCTGGCCATAATACAAATACACATCACACATACATTCAATTATATAAACTCAGCAATATCATAAAACAAAAATGATATACGCTATATATATTTGGGCAATCTATGTAGGTACATTACTAAAACAAGTATGATTCAGATTACGTATTTTAATCTTTCTCTCAACGAGTTATTGACATTTATCTAATATTCCCAAACTCTATATATTCATATGGAATTTTGAGTAGAACTCGTGGTGGGCGAGCGAGGCTATCTTTAGAATTGGTGGAAAGACAATGTAATGATACATAGGTATGATACAATTACACTTATATAGGAGGCAGATCTGGATGATAAGCTATCGTTTTATGCCAATCAGTTGAATGGGTTAATAACACAGGTCAGTTGGGACTTATCATGATTAATTCCGGCTCTCACAAGAGGTAACATCTCGTAACAATTACCTGAGATGAGATTAATGATTAGAGGCTTCGGATAATACCACCACAATAATGCGCACAAAAAAATCTAGAAGAGTATAGAAATCGTTAGAAATAGCGTTTTGAAATAGATGGAAATTATGCAAAATGTTTGAAGGAAACACGGCTTAAATGACCGACATATTTAGACTGCATTCATATTCCCAAATTTAAACTCAAAGTAAACGTTCTACTAGTGTTATGAAATGATAAAGCTCTCTCTGAACAAATTTTAAACATATTCTATGAATCATTTTCTAAAATGTAGACGAAATTGTTCTCTCTTTTTTCTTTTTTTTTTTAGGGAGGACATAGATGCTGGCTACCGCCTGTGCGGTCGTCCAGCTCCACCGGGTTTTGGGCGAGGGCCTGGCCCTACAATAGCCCGGGAGGGAGAAGTGCCGAAGGCACTTCTCCCGAGACGGGCGTAGAAGGCGAAAAGCGCTTTCTACCTCCGTCTCCTGCGGACGCCGAAAACGTACCGCTATTATAGGAGGGGTTGACAGCGAGCTCAAGGGCACCACTGTGGTTCGGACCTCGGCTTGTCTCGCTGTCGAGAGACATGGGGGGGATCGGAGCAAAATGCCTCTGTGCAACTGCAGTGTTGCACAATTGGGCCCTACTGAATAATACTCTTTGACTATTTGGAGAGTAATTTATCGTGACCTTGTTTTTGCCTCGAGCTCGCCGGCGAGCTCGGTGTTTGATTGTGTGACCTCTAATTACCTCACACCTGGGGATTTTACCTCGACGACTTGCGGATAACGCTAAAGCTGCCAATGTAATGACTGCGATGGGGTCATCCGGGTCGTCTAATACCTGCCGTGGTCGGCGACGGGGGGGTTTGAAAAATGGGATAGAAGAGGCGGTCGAGTAGTTCGATGCCTGGACAACCAAAGGGTTCGAGTGGTGGGGCGCTCGATCAAAGTATCGGCGGGCGCAGTCCTTATTGAACTGCGCTAAAGAGGGAAGGTTTAGGTCGCAATGCAACTCGGTGTTCCGGATATACCACGGAGCGCCGGTTGCACTACGAAGAAAACGGTTTTGAATGACTTGAAGCTTATGGAGATGGGCCTCACTAGCATGACTAAACACTACTGATGCGTAAGTCATGATGGGGCGGATGCAGGCAGTGTAAAGTGTCTTCTTATTTCTAAGAGACATTTTACTCTCTTTGCGAATCAGGGGACCAAGGCGACCCATTACAAAGGCCGCTCTGTTACGGACGGTTGTTATATGATCACTAAAGGTGAGATTCCGATCAAGGGTGACTCCGAGATATTTTGTTTTACTAACCCAGGGGATGGGTTGGTCGAACAAAGTTAAAGGTTGCGGGTAACGGGGGCGGCCCTTCTCAGTAAAGTACATAGCTGCACTTTTAACTGGGTTGACCGCGATGCGCCATTTACGGAACCAGTCACCGATCTCGGTGATGGCCCGTTGGAGGGCGGGAATGGACTTTCTACTGATATGCCACCCAGTGGTATAAATAGCGGTATCATCCGCGTATTGGGCTAGTAGGACGTTAGGCTGAGAGCGTGGGATGTCACTGGTATACAGCGCGAAAAGAATGGGTGATAGCACGGAGCCCTGAGGGACTCCGGCTCTGACTGGGTGGGGGGAGGAGAGGGTGCCTTCCACGCGATAGCGAAAGCTTCTGGCTTTAAGGAAGTCTTGTAGGATGAGCACAAGACGTTCTGGCACGCCAAATTGGTATAGCTTGTAAATCAAGCCATTGTGCCAGACTTTGTCAAAAGCTTTCGCCACGTCGAGGAAGACTGCTAGCGTTGTCTGGGGTTTGGGGTACTTGTTAAAGCCCTCAATGATGTGCTCCGTGAGGCGGTGCACCTGTTGGACGCATGAGTGTCCGGGTCTGAAGCCAAACTGCTCATCTGGGATAAGGTGGTGTTCCTTAGCATGGGACTGGAGACGGTTTGCAAGTAACCGCTCGTAAAGTTTGCCTAAGGCACTGAGGAGGCTGATGGGGCGGTAACTGGTGGGGTCAGATGAGCTTTTGCCTGGTTTGTGAATGCCAATGACATTTGCACATTTCCAGGTGTCTGGGAATAAGCAGTGGCTCATAGCAGCATTGAAGATGCTGACTAGGAGATGGATGAGAGGAGGAGAGAGGGTTTTAAGAACCCTGTTGGAGATGCCATCGGCACCGGGGGATTTGCGCGGTCGGAGGGCCTTGATCAGTCTCGCCACCTCAGCGTAAGTCGCTAAGGTGATTGGTGGGAGTTCAGAGGTGACCACAGAGCTTTTACGTTCGACTTCAGCATCCACCGAATCGAGGTGAGCTTGGTCAACGTGATCTACGTTAGGGGAACACTGAGCCTCTAGGCTATCAGCTAGGCACTCAGCTTTGTCTTCGTCAAAGAACGCTGGGACTAGTGGGACTGGTCTGTATAAGGGAGGCATGTCGTTGTAGTTACTTCCTTTCATACCTCGCGCCAAGTCCCAATAAGCCTGGTGGCTTGGCACGAGGTTTGAAAGTTTGTCACCCCATTGTTGATCACGCAACTCAGACATGCGACTTTGAACCATGCGTTCAAAGTGGCGTTTCTTAGTTTTGTTCTCTTTACTGGGGTAAGAGTCGTAATGTCGGGTCACTGCTTTACTTTCCGTCACTAATCGTCTCACATCCGCTGGAATGACAAGGCGCCGGTCGTCCGGCACCATGACCTCCTTTGCGGATGCACCTACTACGGTGGAGAGGTGATTAGTGAACGAATCGATCGCAAGGGTTACGTCATCTTTAGTCAGGATGTCGTCAGGGATCTTGTCAAGGTCCGGTGAACTGATAGCCTTTAGGGCAACGCCTAATTGCTTCCAGTTCACTATCGTCTTAGTGGGGCGGGGGAGGTCTGTTGTTGGGTCGGGACCTAGTCGCAGTATAATGGGTCGGTGGTCAGAGTGAAGCTCGTGAACCACTTCTATGGAGCGTAACTGGAGTGTTACGCCTCTGAGTAGTGCCATGTCAAGCAAGTCAGGTCGAAAGTCTTCCGTGTGAGGGTAGTGAGTGGGCTCAGTGGGCGCAATTATGTCAAAATTAAGTTCTGCGACTAGTTTTTCAAGTGCAATGCCTCTGGGATTGTTGACGTTACAATTCCATAGGATGTGCTTACTATTGAAGTCGCCAATCAGAAGGACGGCGCTTCCTAATGAGAACAATGCTTCTAAGTCAGCTCGGACGATCGGCTTTTGACAAGCTTGGTAACAGGACGCTATGACTATAGGTTGATGACCAGTCATAGCTAGAAGGCAACAAGATGCTTCCATATTAACAAGAGTCGGGGTAGGTAAGGGGATGCAGTGCAGGGACCTTTTGTAATAGATAAGAGTGCCTCCCCCACGGGAGTTCACTCTATCATCACGTACCGTTCTGTAATTGGCAAACCTAGGGTTCGCCTTCCCCGGTTTTAGAAGGGTTTCCTGCACGCATATAATGTCGATAAGGTGGGTGCAACAAAAGTCGTGGACAAGGTCACGTTGTCTAAAGAAACCGTTAGCGTTGAATGACGCTAACGAAACTGAGCGCGGTTTCGTGCGTGCGGTTGTACTACCCATAGTGGTTGTACTGGGGAGGGGCCTGGGGAACGAAGCGCTTAAGGGCGCTTAGTAAGTTCGCGTGTTCCAATGTGTATTGGATCACGTCCGCTGGGGATTGAGCGTATTGCATCTTGTGGAATAGCTCTTGTACCTCATTGATGTCAACCGACATAGCCAGATCGCTGACTAGGTTGATTGCCTCTTGAAGAGGGGCAGCCATCAATGGCATAGGGGGAGCTTGTGGCCGGGAAGCGGCGCGGGGAGGGGCGCGAACGGTGTTGGCAGCGGGTGCCGGGAGCGCTGGGCGAGCCGGGGCCGGTGCGCGGGCAGGGGCCGCGGCGCGGGCGGGTGCGGGTGCGGGCGCGGGCGCGGGCGCGCGGGCCGGGGCGCGGGCGGTAGCGACGGTCTTAACCATACTGGGTGGTTTAGACCATGCGTTACGGGCTGGGAGCGGCGCGGGTATTACCTGTGAGGCAGGTACTACCGTTAGTTTAGGGCTGACCCGTTGGTAACGGTCATAAGAGGGGCGGGTCGGCCTATGCCTTGCCACCCTGTGGTTCACTCGTGGTGCTTTAGGGCAACCACGGTAATTCGCGGTATGCCCTTGAGCACCGCACAGAACACAACTGGGTGGGTCCGGCGAATCCCGGGTGCGAGTGCACGCTGCTGTCGCGTGATCGCCTAGGCACTTAACGCACCTAGCGCGAGCGAAGCAGAAACGGGAGGCGTGCCCGTATAGTTGGCAGTTATGGCACTGCGAGGGACTTCCATTTTTGTATGGGGCTTGGACATCGAGTCCTGAGAGGCCACATACCTTTTTTAAATTAAAAATGGCCTTGCCCTCTGGTGTACGGTCTAGTACTACGAGTACTAGGTCATATGGACTGCGGTCCTTCCCGCTGTACATGCGGTGAACCGCATGCACAGGGAAGTCTTGTGCTTTAAGGTCGTCACATACCGCATCGGTATGTATCTCCTTAGGCACACCGCGAATCACAACGCGAAGGACTTTCTCCTCTTCGAGCGCATAAGTATGAAAACTTATGCTCTCTTTACGGAGGAGCTTTGTTAGCGCTCTGTGGTCGCTACTGGTGGGCACTTGGACTTTAATGCCCTGCTGCGTGGAGCGGGCATTAGTGTAATGGATCCCACGATCCGAAACTAAACGGGACAGCATGTCCCATTTGGTTTTGTCCTGAATGAACAGGGGTGGAGGCGGTTTTTCGCGGCGCGCGCTCGCGTCCTGAGGGGACGCGGCAGTAGTGGCCGGAGCGGAGGGAGGAGACGTGGGGCGCGGGGCGGGGGTCGGCTTCTTGCCGGAGGCGGGGGCCTTAGCGGGTGCCTTGGCGGGAGGGGCGGAAGTTGCGCAACTAGCGGCTTTAGGAGCACGCTTGCGTTTGCGGTCAACGACGGTATAGCCGTCGTTGTCGGAGTCCGAGTCAGTGCGTAAGGCGCGACTCGGATCTACTTCCATCTCCGTTTCGGAGTCCGAAGTGGGCTCGACAACGGCGATGGAGGGACGGGTGCTCGCTGGCCTCCCGATCGGTGAGCGCGAGCGAGACCTCTCACGGGGAGGGGCTGCCACCGTGCGTCTATTGTCCGGGCCCGGGGCGGGCGAAAGCGGGCTGTCCTCTGAGAAGGACCGGGTCAGAGGAGGGACGTTGGCCTCCGGGATTGAAGTCCCGGAGGGAGCAATAAGAGTGTCCGTGAGGCGGGCACTCGCTTCCTCTTCTAGGAGTTGCATATGAGCAACATACAGATCGGGGTGGCGGAGGGCGAAGGTCTGAAGGACCTGCACCTCACCGTTAGAGGGACGGGACTGCATCCTGAGGGGAATACTCAGGACGCCCTATCAAGGGTTTGAATTCCCTCACACACCTTGTGAGCTCACTGTGTGAGAGGGAGTGTGTACCTAGGGTGTGCCCTAGTTGTGTACCCTCTCCGAGCTTTTTTCTCGGCGGAGAGGGGTGCTCCTAAGCGCTACTCCGGGGTTGACTAGGGGTGACCCCAAGGCCAGTAATCCCGGAGCCCAGCTTGCTTCGGCTGACCCGTGAAGCGGGAAAGGCCACGGTGCAAGGTTAAACCAAAACAACAACAGTGGCCGTTGTCACCGTAGGGTGTCACACTGCGACCGCAGCAAATGGCGGATTTGATCGTTCAGACGGGTTTGGCTGACGCTACCCCACGCCTGAACGACGTCGCTTAACAGCACAAAGTGTGTTGTTACGCGACTGTTACTATGTTGTGTCGGGTAGTAAAGTGGTGAAATGCGCACCGAAAAGTGCGGTCAAAACAAGACCACCAGCCCGATATGATGTTGTTCGTCCGAAACAAGGGACTTGGGTAGGTGGTAATGCCTGACGTCTTAGAGCGCCTCTGCGCGCCGGCACGGCGAGCTCGTAGCTCACGTTGCACGGCGGTCGGTGGCTGCTCAGCTTCTGCACAGAAAACAAAACTTCGTCAGGACTGCGTATTCCAAGGCACTGGTCTGCAACTAGCGTCGGAACGATGACCCGAGTGAGACGGCAATAGTGCGGGGACTATTGCGGTCTCACTGGGAGATACTGGCGGAGCTGTAGACAGGTGTGCACGGCGTGGCGGCACAGGTCGGAATGGAAAAAGTTTGTTCTCTCTTTTTTTTTTTTTTTAGGGAGGACATAGATGCTGGCTACCGCCTGTGCGGTCGTCCAGCTCCACCGGGTTTTGGGCGAGGGCCTGGCCCTACAATAGCCCGGGAGGGAGAAGTGCCGAAGGCACTTCTCCCGAGACGGGCGTAGAAGGCGAAAAGCGCTTTCTACCTCCGTCTCCTGCGGACGCCGAAAACGTACCGCTACTATAGGAGGGGTTGACAGCGAGCTCAAGGGCACCACTGTGGTTCGGACCTCGGCTTGTCTCGCTGTCGAGAGACATGGGGGGGATCGGAGCAAAATGCCTCTGTGCAACTGCAGTGTTGCACAATTGGGCCCTACTGAATAATACTCTTTGACTATTTGGAGAGCAATTTATCGTGACCTTGTTTTTGCCTCGAGCTCGCCGGCGAGCTCGGTGTTTGATTGTGTGACCTCTGATTACCTCACACCTGGGGATTTTACCTCGACGACTTGCGGATAACGCTAAAGCTGCCAACGTAATGGCTGCGATGGGGTCATCCGGGTCGTCTAATACCTGCCGTGGTCGGCGACGGGGGGGTTTGAAAAATGGGATAGAAGAGGCAGTCGAGTAGTTCGATGCCTGGACAACCAATGGGTTCGGGTGGTGGGGCGCTCGATCAAAGTATCGGCGGGCGCAGTCCTTATTGAACTGCGCTAGAGAGGGAAGGTTTAAGTCGCAATGCAACTCGGTGTTCCGGATATACCACGGGGCGCCGGTTGCATTACGAAGAAAACGGTTTTGGATGACTTGAAGTTTATGAAGGTGGGCCTCACTAGCATGACTAAACACTACTGATGCGTAAGTCATGATGGGGCGGATGCAGGCAGTGTAAAGTGTCTTCTTATTACTAAGAGACATTTTACTCTCTTTGCGAAGTAGGGGACCAAGGCGACCCATTATGAAGGCCGCTCTGTTACGGACGGTTGTTATGTGATCGTTAAAGGTGAGATGACGATCAAGGGTGACTCCGAGGTATTTTGTTCTAGGAACCCAGGGAATGGGTTCGTCGAACAAAATAAGCGGTTTCGGGTAAGGGGAGCGTGTCTTCTCAGTAAAGCACATAGCTGTGCTTTTAGCTGGGTTGACCGCGATGCGCCATTTTCGGAACCAGTCACCGATCTCGGTGATGGCCCGTTGCATGACGAAATAGGACTGTCTGTTGATATGCCACCCAGTGGTGTAAATGGCGGTATCATCCGCATATTGGGCTAGGAATACTTTGGGCTGAGAGCGTGGGATGTCACTGGTATACAGTGCAAAGAGAATAGGTGATAGCACGGAGCCCTGAGGGACTCCGGCTCTGACTGGGTGGGGGGAGGAGAGGGTGCCTTCCACGCGATAGCGAAAGCTTCTGGCTTTAAGGAAGTCTTGTAGGATGAGCACAAGACGTTCTGGCACGCCAAATTGGTATAGCTTGTAGATCAAGCCGTTGTGCCAGACTTTGTCAAAAGCTTTCGCTACGTCGAGGAAGACTGCTAGCGTAGTCTGGGGTTTGGGGTACTTATTGAAGCCCTCAATGATGTGCTCCGTGAGGCGGTGCACCTGTTGGACGCATGAGTGTCCGGGTCTGAAGCCAAACTGCTCATCTGGGATAAGGTGGTGTTCCTTAGCATGGGACTGGAGACGGTTTGCAAGTAACCGCTCGTAAAGTTTGCCTAAGGCACTGAGGAGGCTGATGGGGCGGTAACTGGTGGGGTCAGATGAGCTTTTGCCTGGTTTGTGAATGCCAATGACATTTGCACATTTCCAGGTGTCTGGGAATAAGCAGTGGCTCATAGCAGCATTGAAGATGCTGACTAAGAGATGGATGAGAGGGGGAGAGAGGGTTTTAAGAACCCTGTTGGAGATGCCATCGGCACCGGGGGATTTGCGCGGTCGGAGGGCCTTGATCAGTCTCTCCACCTCAGCGTAAGTCGCTAAGGTGATTGGTGGGAGTTCAGAGGTGACCACAGAGCTTTTACGTTCGACTTCAGCATCCACCGAATCGAGGTGAGCTTGGTCAACGTGATCTACGTTAGGGGAACACTGAGCCTCTAGGCTATCAGCTAGGCACTCAGCTTTGTCTTCGTCAAAGAACGCTGGGACTAGTGGGACTGGTCTGTATAAGGGAGGCATGTCGTTATGGTTACTTCCTTTCAAGCCTCGCGCCAAGTCCCAGTAAGCATGGTGGCTTGGCACGAGGTTTGAAAGTTTATCGCCCCATTGTTGATCACGCAACTCAGACACGCGACTCTGAACCATGCGTTCAAAGTGGCGTTTCTTAGTTTTGTTCTCTTTACTAGGGTAAGAGTCGTAATGTCGGGTCACTGCTTTACTCTCCGTCACCAATCGTCTCACATCCGCTGGAATGACAAGGCGCCGGTCGTCCGGCACTATGACCTCCTTTGCGGATGCACCTACTACGGTGGAGAGGTGATTGGTGAACGAATCGATCGCAAGGGTTACGTCATCTTTTGTCAGGATGTCGTCAGGGATCTTGTCTAGGTCCGGTGAACTGATAGCCTTTAGGGCATCGCCTACTTGCTTCCAGTTCACTATCGTCTTAGTGGGGCGGGGGAGGTCAGTCGTTGGGTCGGGACCTAGTCGCAGTATAATGGGTCGGTGGTCAGAGTGAAGCTCGTGAACCACTTCTATGGAGCGTAACCGGAGTGTTACGCCTCTGAATAGTGCCATGTCAAGCAAGTCAGCTCGGTGGTTTTCCATATAAGGGTAGTGAGTGGGCTCAGTGGGCGCAATTATGTCAAAGTTAAGTTCTGCGATTAGGTTTTCAAGTGCAATACCTCTGGGATTGTTGACGTTACAATTCCATAGGATGTGCTTACTGTTGAAGTCGCCAATCAGAATGACGGCGCTTCCTAATGAGAATAGGGCTTCTAAGTCAGCTCGGACGATCGGCTTTGCGCAAGCTTGGTAACAGGATGCTATGACTATAGGTTGATGACCAGTCATAGCTAGGAGGCAACAAGATGCTTCCATATTAACAAGAGTCGGGGTAGGTAGGGGAATGCAGTGCAGGGACCTTTTGTAATAGATAAGAGTGCCTCCCCCACGGGAGTTCACTCTATCATCACGTACCGTTCTGTAATTGGCAAACCTAGGGTTCGCCTTCCCCGGTTTTAGAAAGGTTTCCTGCACGCATATGATATCGATAAGGTGGGTACAACAAAAGTCGTGGACGAGGTCACGTTGTCTGAAGAGGCCGTCAGCGTTAAATGACGCTAACGAAACTGAGTACGGTTTCGTGCGTTCGGTTGTACTACCCATAGTGGTTGTACTGGGGAGGGGCCTGGGGAACGAAGCGCTTAAGGGCGCTAAGTAAATTCGCGTGTTCCAATGTGTATTGGATCACGTCCGCTGGGGATTGAGCGTATTGCATCTTGTGGAATAGCTCTTGTACCTCATTGATGTCAACCGACATAGCCAGATCGCTGACTAGGTTGATTGCCTCTTGAAGAGGGGCAGCCATCAATGGCATAGGTGGAGCTTGTTTCCGGGAAGCGGCGCGGGGAGGCGCGCGAATGGTGTTGGCGACGGGTGCCGGGAGCGCGGGGCGAGCCGGGGCCGGTGCGCGGGCAGGGGCCGCGGCGCGGGCGGGTGCGGGTGCGGGTGCGGGCGCGCGGGCCGGGGCGCGGGCGGTAGCAACGGTCTTAACCATACTGGGTGGTTTAGACCATGCGTTACGGGCTGGGAGCGGCGCGGGTATTACCTGTGAGGCAGGTACTACCGTTAGTTTAGGGCTTACCCGTTGGTAACGGTCGTAAGAGGGACGGGTCGGCCTATGCCTTGCCACCCTGTGGTTCACTCGTGGTGCTTTAGGGCAACCACGGTAATTCGCGGTATGCCCTTGAGCACCGCATAGAACACAGCTGGGTGGGTCCGGTGAATCCCGGGTGCGAGTGCACGCTGCTGTCGCGTGATCGCCTAGGCACTTAACGCACCTAGCGCGAGCGAAGCAGAAACGGGAGGCGTGCCCGTATAGTTGGCAGTTATGGCACTGCGAGGGACTCCCATTTTTGTATGGGGCTTGGACATCGAGTCCTGAGAGGCCACAGACCTTTTTTAAATTAAAAATGGCCTTGCCTTCAGGTGTACGATCTAGTACTACGAGTACTAGATCGTAGGGGCTGCGGTCCTTCCCGCTGTACATGCGGTGAACTGCATGTAGTTGTTCTCTCCTCGCATAGCATTGTCATGAGTGCAATTTAGCCACTTCAACTCGTTATAGTTTGCTATTCTACAACCGTTACCTACTGACCGGTTGTTAGAGCAAAATGGGTAGTTTATACCTAGTTTTGCGGTAAGAGTCTGGCAGCTTTATTTCTCTATAATGAACGAAAGATGTTGCTCTGTGGGTTTTTTTAATACTGATAATTATCATTACAATAGGTTTGGCTTGGGTATCGCTCATTATTGTATTGATTACGGAAGATGATGGCTTCTGAAGAATAATGTAGGCTTCTGAAGATAATCCCACTCCACCCCATAAAACGGGTAAATCAGCTAGTTGCTTAGATTACATCTTCGTGGTCTGTCTAAATATGGAATCTCCTACTGTCCAGTAAGTAAGCATGTATCATCCTCTTTAGATCTGCTTAGGAAAAAAAAACATAGTACCAGACACAGATTAGAGTTAAGCCATTATAACTTGGTTATGGGAGGAAGGCTCCATATATCTATCTCTCTTTTTGGTATGACATTGACAATACAACATGAGATAGATATATATTTGGAGCCCTAAATTGCCATTTTATAGTCTGTGGTTCTTAACGCGATGCAGAAAAGTATGCACGATAAGATTTGTACTTAGTAATGTTGTAAAAGTATAGTGTGGGATTCATATTTGAGAAAAGCATTATACAAGCCTCAACCAGTAAGAAAGCCATCCTGGCCTCGTATATAACCGGACCTCGCCTACAGTTAGGTCCGGTTAACTCATACTTAGCCAGGAAGGCTTACTTACTTGATTCTGCAGTAATGTACTATTTCATCATCACTTTTAAGTAAGAAGGATAGTGGTCAAAGAATACAAAAAACTACTCAAGGTTTGTAATCAAGAGAAGTTGGATCTGTCTGTCATTTATATGTTGTGAAGGTTAGATGATAGTCAAAGTTCTCACTGTAAAATATCGATGAAAGTCTTTTCGGTAGGCTATTCCAATGTTAATTTTATGATATCGCACTACATTGCAAAAACTTTGTAAAATGGGATAATATTACATTCTCATTATAATTAGCATATTGCCAACCTGTTTTTCATGTGATTAATTTATTTAAAGTCTAAAGACACAAACACATCAGTTTGTTATTACGAACTTCGAAATTATTATGTACTTTTACCGTTGCGTATTATTTCATTCAAAGCTGACCTACTTCTCTAGCCAAACGGCTCAACAAAGGTATTATAGACATTTTCCCCTTGCACTTTGTGTTGTTTTATTTTAAAATATTTATTCTGTTTTGTTTGTATTTTTTTTATTAATGCTTAAAGCTTTTGCCACTATCTCATATGTTGAAATGTGGTGATTTGGTCGAAGATATTAGTATATATCGTTCAAAAACAAGTTTTGGAACACATTTCAAAGTACTAGCAACAGATTTTTGACTTGGTTATAATCAGGAAAGTTTTCGACATGTGCCCCCTTAATTACGCATGTTATGATATGTTCGAGGATGATAAGCAATCTGAACCTAGAATGTACTGGCTCTCAGCGTTTTCGAACGCATCATTACTTACCATCAGGTGAGATAGTGGTCAAAGGCCAACCTATCAAGCATAAAAAAAAATATAGTAGCTATCCAGACGAGCATTTGAAAATGGCTTTATTGACAAGCACTGCATATAGTGAAATTTGAACCATTAATCGCCGCAGTTTATGGGTAGTGCCACTAGTTCATCACTGCTTAAAAATATTGTCATATTAAAGCTCGCTGTAGGATAAACAGCGTCCTTAGTGATTTATGAGGCCGTCAGCGCAAAGTGGCCTAAAATGAACATAGTATACAGATAATGTTGTCCTAGGTTTTCGCGATTATTACAGATAGTAATTAAACAACAGTCACCCCGTGACCACGATCACTGCAAAGTGTTTAAAACGTCGGAGCAAATATAATGATGTGACGTGATTTAAACCGTTTAAACTTGTTTGTATAGAGATAATGAGGTTTTAATTTTCATGAATTTAAATTGACAGAGCATACACAAAAATTATAATATACTTGAATACCGATACTATCTATATTTAACTCTCTCATTCAACACCCTATAACCTAAAACCACCCCAAAACCCTTTAGCACAGCCACCCTAGCGACAAATTTTCCCCTGGGTCAGTCTGCAAGTACGGACTACGACGACGTGACAATAAAAACAACAAATTACTATTACGAATACTATTGTAGCTAGGGATGACACTCACGCCAAAGTGCTTTGAGTGCAAATAAACAAAACACCCCCTCCTGCTTTCTTAGTTATTGTATAACCCAAACTAGGGCCACGAAAACAATTGACGAGCGTCAAACACTATAGGCGTTTTAATATTGTTCACGCTACCGAGTCAACACGCAACGATGTCTCAGAGATCTTAACTCTAATACTTTCAAAATCAATATAAGAAATATATGTAAAAAAAAATGCTACTACAGCGTAAGCGAATTTTAACTGAACATGTATTTCTGCTACTGATACCTTGACATGACATTATTAATGTATATAACCTATCGAATTGTTTTAACAACATTCAATTTTAATGTTATTATTAATGTGACTATTATTATTATTGTAAAGACGGCCATCTCACCACATTTGTATGCCTAAAACAGGCGAACATGTTGACACAGACCCAGTGACCACATGCATGTTATTATTGTATAACATCACATGTTTTCGAAAATCAAAGTTTCTTATTTTGTCTTATGAATGTACCTTACGACTTATAAAAGCGTGCCCCTCCATATTTTTAAGTGTAGTGGAAACTACTACTGCTTACCCTAGTAATCATTAATATTTTATTCCTTTAATGTGTGTAGTATTAGTATTTAAATGCTCACTGAGATATAGTGTACCAACGAGACCCATCCGTACAAATGCGCATCATTAGTACAGTGTAGCTCACCAAGGTACGCCTCACATTTGTGAGTGAAAAGATACGTACCTGGAAGGATAAATCGACATCACCGATTTGCACTTCACACTCTTTATGACATGACGGTGGGTCTTAGGTACTCATCTACCGGCCTTATTTTAGAACGTCCACAATGTGCTCATTATACGTTCGATGATCTGTTGTCCTGCCAATTCTCATAGATTAAACCACTATCGGTTTGAATTTTTGACGTTTTAAGCGTAAAATAATTGTACACGACTTGTTATGGAGCTGGGAACCGGTTCTACCATAGGCTATAATAATCTTCCAGTAAATTGTCGTTTTGCTTTAAGAGAAGGTAGCGCTTGTAGCGTTAACACTGTGGGTGACGTTTGGCTATTCTTTTTGTGGCCCTCATAGTCTGGCGTAGCGTTTACGTTGTCCTGATTTAATACGGTCGGCCAAGCTTACGGATAACATCATTTCCTGACACTTGTTATGGATGAGAAAAAAATAAGCATTACGTGAAAATGGAAGATATTATAGACTACTACTATACTAATACATCCACCGAACAAATGCTTGCCCCATTAGAGGAGATTTACCATAAACCCCGTGATAGGCATCTTGGGGATCGCAGTGCAAGACAGAAGTTTCTTCACTTTCTGGTATTTTTATGTACGATCCCCACAGGAAGAAATATTTCCCTGTGGGATTCGTATGGTAGGTGTAAATCTATCCCGGCACCCCGTGGACGAAAGTACTAGCTTGGGGACAATTTTTAAGAAAATTATATTTGACGTTACAAATAATGTAATGAGATTTAAAGAAGCATGTACAGTAAGATCGTAATAAGTGAAAATCCGTGATCTCTGTCTACAAATCTGGTAAACAGGCGTCACGTTATGTAGCACAAATGCGCATCCAAAAACTAGGGTGGCTAGTTAGGCTAGTCGACAGTCGAAGATGCACAGAATAAAAAATGCGTTTTCGCCAGCTACAATCTAAATATATACCAATTACATATGTTTAAGTAGACCTACAAGATTACATTTTTTTTTAACTTTTGTGAACGAAGTATAACAAGACTTATATTTATCAAGATTAGTTTTAATTTTTGTCAAGGCATACAAAAATATCATCATAACAGTATTTCACAAAAAATAACACAAATTCAAAAACTTAACAGTTTTCTTAACTAGTTTTCTGGTCTAATCGAAAACGAGAATAAACTCATACAAAAAATAACGTTGGCGTTTCTGAGCTAGAAAATACCAGAAGGTGGGCATTCGGTTTCTGAAGACCTGCGATACCCAAAACGGCGGCCAAACGTGCGGATATAACACCATATCTACAAAACCAGTTGCCATTTAGGTTCAACAATATTTCACCACGTCATAATTTAACAACAACTGATTTAATGGTGGTTAGCCCATCATCAGTATAAAAAAGAAAGTTGACACCTAAGTATAAATTTAGTCTAAGACGAGAGTTAGTCTGTGTCTTTATTAAATATTCCATTTCTTCCACAGTACTTCCGCACCCTGAACACGAGGGTATCCCTGGTGTACATCGAGTCCTGGCAGAGCGCCAACCAAGCTGATATAGACCGGAAGCAGGATATCACGCGCGCCATCCACAAGTTCAGCGACTATACTGCGAGAAAACTCTTCAACGTGGAAAAGGACACAACTCAGCTGCTGACGTAAGTATTATTAACATTTCTGGATGTACACCTGGCAGAGCGCTATTCACAATTTCCGCGGCTAAACTTCCACATAGATACCTCTTCAACAAGGAAAATAACACCTTTCAGTTGCTTTCGAAAGATATTTTTATTGAGTGTATCTGGGGAGTTTTATCCAAGACATATTGCATAAGTTCTTACTTATGCTATATGTCTTTTTTTTTTATTTACGTGCACCTTCGACAAGATCATCCACTACAACGAACTACTCTTCAACGTGGGGAAGGTCGGTGTCGGTGTGTTTATACCTATAAACACACCGATACCGACCTTCTCATCAGCGAAGTTTGACATTGTGAGCGTGATATCTACGTCTTATTATCCTCAAACGTCTACGAATGTAGTAAACAGCATTTGAACAACAATATATAAACGTATCCATTGTTTAAACAGCTGTACCAGTACATACTCCACTCCTGACAGCGAGAGTAGATATGCAAAGCGAATGGCAAACCATAGGTGAATTATGTATCCCTCTGGCGTTAAAGTGGCATACCTTGCCATACGATTGGTCACGTGCCTTATTAAAATTTTATCTAAATGCCTTTCAGATGACCCTCCCAGACCAAAGTAACTTAGTATGATGGGGGAAAGCCACCGAAAAGTCTTGCGTTATTTGTTGGGAGGCGATCAGTACAGCAAGGCACTTATTGGTAGGATGCAAGGTGCTCCTTGATAGGGGTCATTATTCACGTCACCATGATAGAGTCCTCGAAATCATACGAGAAGCGGTGAGTCTCTCGGTACCTACAAAAAAAAAGGTTTGACCACGAGCAAACGACACGTCAATTTCGTAAAAGAAGGGTCATCTACAAAATTTAAATCCAAGCCTCACTCCATCTTAGGCGCAGCTTCGGATTGGACTCTTTTGATGGACGCGTATGAAAAACACTACGATGTTGGTATTTCGTCTTCCAGACCAGACATATTTCTATACTAAAAAAATTTAAAACTCATAGTACTTATAGAACTTACTATGCCGTGGGAAACAAACATTCCTAAAGACCACACATTAAAAACAAACTAATATTATGAGGTAACAAATGAATTGACCAAAAACGATTATGTGATTAATTTATATGCTGTAGAAGTTGGAGCAAGGGGTTTACCAGCGAAATCCCTATATAACTACTTAAAGACCTTGGCCTGCCAAGAACAACCGTAACCTCCATCCTAGAACGTGTATCTAAGGCGGCAGGATCTTACCAAATTTGGTTAGGTAGGGGAGAAGGCTCGAGCGGAAAGAGGAGCGTTGATGAATTTTCGTAAAGGGATCTCTTAACCCTACACCTGGGTTGCAAGCCCCAGGCCCCTCTAGCCTCTTCCTCAGCAACGCGATGGACCCGGCACCCGCACGGTGAATCCATGGAATGCTAAGTAATTCGTCTCTTTAATTAAATTCTAATATCCAATGTATCAGCGCTATCACAAAATCGAAAACCCACTGTAAGATATAGCCATGTTTCCATCGCTAAGTTTATAAAGCTCTTTGAAACGTAAGAGCAAATCTTCCAAATTTAAACCGGAAACATTTGCAAATATTTAAACGAAACAGTTTGAAGCTTCTGTAGCGGCAGGTGAATGCTAGAGTCTATGTATAGAAAAGCTTTTCCTTTGAAGTACGAATCGCTGAGTCGACAACTGACTGACCTGCACTGGAGATTACCTGAAATGCTGATTTAATCTCCACTTTTCAGCCATGTTGCTTATAAAGATATTTCAGTTAAACGGTACCAAAGAAGTTTAATAATGCAAACGAGAATGTTCTCAACCAAGAAATGTACTTTTCGAAGTTTTATTTAACTTGCTTCATTTGTATGCCTTTTGTTTACTTTCAAGTTTCCTAGCGAGCGGTCACGTATCAATGACAATACAAAAGTATTGTGACAACAAGCAGACAGCTTCGATAATTTACCAAATAGAAGCGCGAAGCTCGACAGTGACGAACCACTGACTAACAATCAAAGACGTTTTTAATATTATGTCACTTAGAAGATCCTTACCAACACTAGACTAATGTTTAGGACACACGAAGAAAATGTAAGTACCAATAACGTATTTTAAAAAAAATTTCCCAAACAAAATATATTTCCACATAAAAATCTTATTATTACGTTTATGATACTAGCCACTATCCTTCCTGCTCTATAATGGTATTTTTCCTTCTCAAAACAGGGATAACCACGCATAAGCACGTGGGTAGATCGTGATTTTGTTTTGTTGAGCGGAACACTACCTTTAGTAAGTTTTCCCATTTCAATGTCATCATTATCTATCGTCTAGTTTTTACATACACTCAATTAACCGAAAAAAATCGATGGTGACTATTATTGTAGCGAGTGACCATCAATATTGTAAACAGTGTGTACCACTGAAATAAGTGGAACTGTATCAGCCAGCAGTGGACAATCTGGCTAATACAGTTCCTCTTATTTCAGTACTCACTGCTGTACAGCTTAGTGGGGAACCACTAAGCGTGGGAATTATAGTTTGCAAAATCCTCACGCTTGGCAGGCGTCTTAAGGATCGCAGTGTAAGATAGCAGTTCCTCAGAAGGCGCTTGGCGCTTTCAGTTTTGTAAGGCATAACCTGACCCTCCCATCTTCTGGATCGTGTCATGCATGGTTATGAATCGTAGTTGTACTCATTAAAATAAAATAAACTAGGCTTAAAATGAAGGCTATAACATCATCATTTGTGGATGTTGTGTAATACGTGATCATTGATCATGGTCATCAAACATTTGGTGATTATATGTTACGAAATTTCATATATTTATACTTATTCAATTTTTGTATTTAGTCCTAAGGGCTGTATTTATAGATGATCTTTGTTACGGCTAAACGTATTGTATTAAGGGTATTATATGTAATATAAGAGCTGGTTTCCTATCACATGATTTCATAAAATACTCCTAATACGTGAGTCTGTAATCGAAGGTTATATATGTCTAGGATAGGTTAAATCAGACAATCAGTCGGTAATAGAAAACATAGTTTTTTGATTATTTGGCTACGCTATTCTGTCCCTATACCCACAACACGGTAATGTACCTGAAGCTTCGAATCACACCTTTTTTCCTATGTAAAGTGTTGTAAAAATTCCACCATAACCTTTTCATTTCTTATCGCATCTACAAATCGTAATCTATAACGATCACATTTCCGAACACATCTGTCGATTATAGCCGATTATTACAAATTACAAGTTCCGAGTTCGGAGATAATCGCTTCCCCTCCCTCGACTCTGTCATAATTCGAGATCGACATCTGGGATCACATGCCGATACCGGATTCACAGATTCTCGACGTGAAAGTACGCGAGAGTACGCAGAGTTACGCGATTTTACCCGATTCATGACACATTATTGATGCCGCGACTCCCGATGTACATGATGGATGCCCCATCAAATATTTACGGAACTCACGTCTCGATACGGCACGCGCGATTGTCCCAAGCCTATGGGAACATGTGTAAGTTGATATCGATGCCGTCAAACTTTGTGACATGTACATCGATATCAGTCCTGTTCCAAAATACACTTACTTAGTTGAAACTTATAGAGCTATATTTCTTACTGTATATAACTCAACAACCTCTGGTACTTACAGCCAATATATCATCAAAGGTTTTCTCGTAGCATCAAATTAGATTCGTGCTCCAAAAATATATCTCAATATAGTTTTCCGGTCGTTCAACTTTAGCGAACCAAAGATAATTTATTTGGCAATCAATTTATATTCGCTAGAAAATGTTCGTTTCTCCCCGGACCAGTAGGGGAACTTAAACAAACCAAGCTAATGTAATAACCGTTAGAAGTCGAATTAAATAGAGCGAAGGCCGAACCCTTCTGCCGGAGGCTCTCGTCGACAAACACGAGAATTTTATCCAATTTCTAGCTCTCTTGTTTATGTAACCGAAGGATAGCAGTCACTAACCAAAATTAGCGGTGCGCGGCTACTAAGGAGGGCTATTGAAAGTCACGGAGCGAAAAGTTTAGTTTCTACTCTTACTGAATTCTGATTAAATCTTACTTACCTGCTTTTATTGTAAGGTACACTTAGGATGAACTTCTAGACCTTACTTCTAGATATTGCTACAAGTAGAGTCACGTAAACGATATGTAGTTTAATTTTTTATTGCTGGTAGATCAGCCTTAGATAATATCATATCTATTAGTATGTGACAGGGTGACCTCTGGTGACATTACTACTGAGCGCTTCCGTTCTTCGGAGGGCACGTTAAGCCGTTGGTCCCGGTTGTTGTCTTAGGGTGGCAGTCGTTACAGCATGGTGGTAGGGCACTTTGCGAATGCCCGCCTGGTTAGCTACCACCCTCAAGTTGAAAATCTGTCGCCAAGCACCTAACGGTGTGTTCTGGCAGCTGTCCTTGAGAGCCAGTAATTCTAGGTTAGCCTGAACAACATCTTCGACCACATCATCACTTACCATCAGGTGAGATAGTGGTCAAAGGCTTACTTATCAAAAATAAAAAAAATAATGTTTTGGGGTGTGATCGAGAATAATGTATAAACTTTACCTAGACTGGGAACTGTGTCTTAAGGACAGATACCGTAACGCGCGGCGAAAAACGTGCTTGGCAAAAGATTTTCTTAGCCTGGGGGGCCATTTGCAAATGCCCTACTATAGTTGAAAATGTCCCTATGTAGTAGCTAGTGATACATGTATCAACTGCCACTTTAATCTAAGCCGGTAGAGAGAAAAAAAAGTAACAAAGCAAAAAATAATTACTAATTAATTAATAGAGAATACCCGCTGTTTCGTTCACGAGGCATGAGATCTTTGGGTCACGGTTATCCAATCAAAACCCACCCATTGTAAGGGACAGATTTGTACAGAGAGCTCAAACTATTGTTCTAGAGATTTTCTTATAATTGGGATGAAATACCGTTTAGCATAATCAAGATCTAACTAGGTGTCTGTTTGTTCTGCATACCATATTTAATTGAATTTCTATCGGTCTGATAACATACATACTGGTAAGATATATGAAAATCAATATTATTTCCAACCCTTTCAAAATAACCACATGGAAAAGAATATTTGGTTTTGATGCAATCGTTTAATATATTCCTATGCAGAATTGCCAACTTTTCTGCGCACCAAACAGAATGCCACATAATTTTTCTGATGTACTGTAATATCCGTCAAATATTTTATCACGTTCATCACCCCTCACCTCAAAGTTCCGAATTACCAGCACGCGCTAATGCTTGCTTAATCTCGGATATCCTGCAATCGATGCCCGTCTCGATACTCTCAATGTTCGTCTCGATGCGACGTTATCGATAACTCGGGCTTCGATTCCGACGTTATCGCGACTTGTTACCGAGTTTGCGAATTCGATCGATATGAGGTTATGAGGAGGAAATTCTTTCGAAAGTTTTTCGGGCGTTCTTAAAATATTCATTTCTTTCGATACTTGAAGGATTTCCTTTTATATTTTCCATTTCAACGCCCTCGGAGTTTTATTTTGAACCTAATTTCGTTTTGAATTGTTTATGTCTTTATTTTAAATTGTAAGGAAAACTTTCAGTAATTTAATTCCTTAAGGATATTATAAAACAAGTGCGGGAAACATGTTTCAAATATAGTATACTTTTAAATTATATTTAATTTTATAGGAATGAAAGGATTAGTTTGGATCTAGTATTCTGTTATCTGTAGTTCGAAAGATCACTAACCACAGTGGGTCAGATTGGAAGAGCATGCCACGGCTCTAGACCTTCTTTTTTTCCTGATAGGTAGAGTTGGACCACAATATCTCCTGCTGGTAGAGTTACTGGGCCTGGAATGGATAGTTAGTTGCTTGGCGCCATATTATATATTTAAAGAGCTACTAGCTAGCTGGGCGTTTGCAAAAAATCCCTACTGCTATGAGAAGCTCGCAACAGGTTTCAAACCACGGACTTTTTGCATGACAGTCCATAGCATTGTTTCTGGGCCAAATATGTAAAAATAGTTAAAAAAAAATGTAAAGGTATTGAATCCCACTCATTGTTAGTTTCTCCTTTTTTGTAATTTTATACGCTCATCTGTAGCTTAAAGGTTTATGAATATCCCAACAATAATATGAAGATTACTTATCAGATGAAGATTTTGGACACTAACACTAAGGTCTGGTTTTCCAATTGCTGGATATTTACTATTCATATGCATAATGTGTACTTACACTACTATTAAGAGTACGAATGTAGTTCATTTCAATTTAGTTCATCAGATAAGTTAATTTGGTCGGCAAACACCGCAGAGTATGCGAACTTTAAAATTGCAAACATAAAAATATTAAAACATTTTATCAGTCTGATATTAATTATCTGATGACTGAAAAAGCGTATCGTATCGAAAAGCATGCCACTAAGCTAATTGGTGACAGTAAGCTAGTTGGGAGAAAACTTCTGAGTCTGTCGCATAGACGCCAAGTAGCCTGTGTGTCGGTTTTCTATCGCATTCACTTCGGTGAATGTGCTCCTCTGATTCGATGAATGTGATGGGAACTCTCTCCCATCGTCAGTCTTTCCAGGTGCGTATGATCCTGGTGTTTTCAAAAAATCTAATGTAAAAAAAAAAAATTCAACCTATCACTTTGTACAAACGTAATTTTAATATATTTTGTGGTTTTAGGACAAGTTGTTATTTTTATGATAACAATGATACATCTTTAATAGAAAACATCAATAACTGTATTATTCTAGACCTCGAAATTCAAGCCTTATGACTTGACCCTACTGGAGGGAAGAAGAAGTCCGTAAACAAAAGACGCATCCCACAATACAAATCAATTCCTTAACATGTTTCATATACTCTTAATCAGCAATATACAACGATCTTGTTACAACGAGATTTCCGGGTGCATTATCGTTATGTAAAAGATATGCATCAATTTATATTAATAAATTGTTGTATCCAATAAACCAAGTAGAGCATACCTATGTAGTTTAAACGTTTAAATTCTTCAGGTTGGAAGTTAACACATTGTTTTAGTCTAACGAGTTTTGCATTTCACAACATTCCTGCATCGTTTCTCTTTGTAAACCACGCAGCGGTAGCTACAGTCCGTGCGCAGTCTGCGGTTAACAGTCTCAATGCAAAGTTAGTTTAGCTTGGTGAGTTTTTTTCAGCATTCAAAATTGGCCTCGAATGCTTTGTACATTTGGTTTTTGTAAAGTAAAATTTTACCAAAAGTTCATTTGCACGAAAACAGCCGCATTTAAGTTTCGGCCGTGTGGAATCGTGGCAATAAGCGAAAGCCGATCCTTTAGTGAGGTTACAATATTGAATTTTATAAGAAGATAAAGCGAGGATTCGATATATAAAACGTCTTGGTTGTACTTCTTGCCTACGCTCGTGAATGTTTACGAAATCTTAAGGATCAAAAATTCACCATTAACACACTTCAACACTCAAATATTTTGTGTAAAATTACACAATAACTTAATTTTTGAAGCAATGACGGCCGTGCGGTTATATCTATGAACTGCCGTGCCGCAGGTCCATGATTCAATCCCCACCGCCACCTGCTTGAGCTTCACCGCACAGTGGTACGGCACTTTTCTAACAGTATGTTCAGGCAGCAGTCCTTGGGAGCCAGTAAAGTAATTATGACATAACAGGTACATGAGACTTAACAGCTGTACGTCTCAGGATGATGGCGCATATGGCCATTTTTTTTCTGCTGATAGTTTACCGTTTGATCACAGTCTCACCTGATGTTAAGTGATGGTGTGGCTGAAGATGTTAACAGACTTTAACTTTATAATAACTGGCTCAATTACAGCTGCTGGAACACATCAATGTGCTTGACGACAGATTTTCTGGGGTTAACGGCTATCTTCTTGCGGTGGTAGCTAGCCAGGTGGGCAATCGCAAATTGACCTTTAAACTGGTGGCAAGGCTCAAGCCAGCAGCGGAATTCCTAGAATGGGCATGCATCGCGGCAGTCCAGACATTGTCACTAGATTATCATTGTTTATAACGTCACTTGGGTCTAGCACAGCATGTAAAGTTATAATAGAGTTTTAAATTTGAAACTCAAATCAAATACTGGATTCAAAAATCAATTAAGGGCGCACCGAGCTTTTTAGGCTCGCTGCGTATGTGTGCGTAAGTACTTAAGGCACGCCAACAGCATCCATCCCCGTCCGACGGCCGAAGAATTACTAAAGCGGATAGGGACAAAGCATCGCGGCTCTGACTAAAATGGGCGGAACATGCGTGAGTTTGAGTATTTCCTTCGTATGATAAAAACAAATACCTATTTGAAAAATGTAATGTGTATACGTTATAGAAAACATATTGTTTTTTTTATTATTCAAATACAGATGACTCTCCGTTAAGTATTTACGCCGTACTAAGGGTTTATTTCGTTTTTTAGATGTAACTTTGGATTTTTTCGATTGAGTAAATTTTAAGTAATCGTGTTTCCAAAGTGTATGATTTATACAAGGAATCCTATAATATATATACAAGAATATAATATATATTAATAACATAACTTCAAATTAAGAAATAAAGATACAGCAAGGGATCAAACGAATCACAATTACGTATCGCTGCCTCGGTGCAGGCTTAAATAAAGTTTTCAGAGATGTTTCAATACACGAAAATATAGCCAAAAAAATATGTTTGCACTTTAACGTGGCTACAGATTTATAGTTAGGGTATCTAAACCTCAATTATTATTTTTCATAATAACTGGAACGAGGTCACATCAGCTCGCGCTCTGAATTAGAAATTACGTTTCCATCCAATATAAACCAACGCGAAATTTACACAAAACATTACTAAACATGTGAAAAAATATATCAGGATAGTTTTTATACTTTTTCGAGGCTTTGGAATTAGAGTATCGAGCGTTTTTGTTATCACAACACCCCAGTGAAGAGGCAAAATAGACGGCAGTTTTTAAATTCTTTTGTTTTTACTATTGTAATTTGTTTTTGACCGGCGGTACAAAAGCCTTTTTTTAATAAAATACTACGAACTATATACAACACTACAATGAAAGCATACAATCTACAAGATTTTCGATTTTTTTTTATACCAAATGTCGATATAATACGTGTTTTTTGGATATAAGAAACACCTTCGCTTAAAAGTATTCCTATTTCGAAAATGTTCACGGTGAGCTTTGATAGATGATTTGAGTCTTTAATATAACCGCATTATCGTTGACCTTTACTAGTAGTGCATTTTATTTCAACTTGAGATTGTAATCTAACAAGCATACCTTGAGCCAGCAGAGCATTATTACTTTTTTAATAACAAAATGGCCAGTACCTTAATAACAGTGTAATAAAATTCTAGAAATACAGTTGAAACTAGCAAAATATATTTTACACTAGAGACTTCGTTGCGTGCGCAGAATACAAACTCGGCACATTTTGTAAAGGATATGCAATTAAAGTTGCTGATGAATAATTTATGTTTTTACATCACTCTCGGGTATAATAGAACCTAGGTTTTATTATACCTCTACATATATTTATGTTCTGATAGACTCTAGCTAGTAAAGTTATTTAATTTATACTGTGTTACTCAATATTTTATTACTACACATATTTATATTCAATAATTAACTAGATACCTAGTTCTTTATATATTTTGTTTTTTGTCGAGTTTTATAATACCTTAGGAGGTACCTTTATAGTGCCAAATTATTTAGTTGACCCTTGAAGAGAAAAAAACTTAAACAAACCGTGACGTCACGGCTGTTAGAGTTTTCATATATTGTCAGATTGTAAAGTAAATAGTGTTTATGTTGTTAAAGTAGATGTCGCCAACACCAAAAAGACGTGCATTCCAACGTGTGGAGAATATTCTAGTGGCCAAAATCCGTTAAAATAGCAAAATAATTGGAAAGACACCAGGATGGTATTCTAAGGTTGCGGGTTCAAGTCCCTCTGGAAGTTATCTTTTTCCAACCGAAATAAATTCTATGGGTTCACTTAGCAGGCGTCAATGCTCTTTATAATAACACTATTTAATAATATCAGAATTATTATTTTTTTTTTTTTGACATTTTTGTCGGTATACGCTTTACCTAACCATTTATGATTTAATAATAAATATTTGAAGAAGACATTAAATTAATATTCATAAAAAACCTAATATATATATTTATATTGTGACAATTCCGCCTAATTTTCCTGTTAAGCCGATATGACGTCACAAACGCCACGCAGCCTAACCGGAAAAATATTCGACGCGTATCGCTTCTACACGAAGCATGCTCAGGAGGTTTGACACTTCGAGCACACGATCGAGATCGATTTTTCTCGAATTCCCACTAGATTATTTAGTGAGTTACAAGAGTTATATACTTTCTAAAATATTAATTTAATATTTTCATAAAATATTATAAAAATATTTGTTATTATTTAATATACATTTCCGCAAAGTAACGCCGGAATCTGTTCATTTATAACTTCTAATAATTATCACGAATGAATAAAGCCTACCCAGAGTAGTAATATTGATACCCATGGATGATTCTAATAAACATTGAAAATACTCTTATAACAGATACAATAATGATCAGTAAATACTTATTAACGATTCTTACGTCAAAGTATTTCCGGCTTAGGTTTCGGTCTTCTTAGTTTCAGTATAATACAGAGAAAATAACACCCTCATTAACGACTTCCCAGAAATAATTACCTGATAAGTGTATGTTTTGCTTAATTTTATTATAATAATCATCATGATACCAACCCATCTCGTTTGTCGTTTTCTGTGCCAAAGTTTCGACAAGATTTAGTGGGTTATTATGGACACATATAAAATAAATTAACCACTAGTCTTTAAATTTCAGTTGGTGATTCCAAAATAAATGAAATGAAAATTAATAATATTTATGAGGTTAGCAACTGACACAAAATAAGCACATAGAAGAGTGACTTAGACTTATAACTAATTGCATTACATCATAAATTTTATTGGTCCCCAACTCAGCATGTACTGGTTTAATTTAAAACTAGCGATTGTCTTCCGATACCGTTGAAGCCATTGTGAGACAGGAAACAGTAGAGTTTGTAATTAGTATAATGCTATACAACTAATAAATGAATATTATTGGGCTCTCGTGTACCAAAATTCTCCTAGCTATATCATTGTCTTAGCAGCTGTTTGTATTCCTTGTAAAATAAAATAAAAAAATTATAAAAAATAAGTATTCAGCAACAGAAACAGAATTTGGACTAACAGAACCAGCCGATATATTTTGCAATAATTTGTAAAGTGACAGAACTCGTATGTACAGGCCGTGCTTCGGAGGGCACGTAAAGCCGTCGGTCCCAGTTGTTGTCTGAGGGTGGCAGTCCTTATAGCATGGTGGTACGGCATTTGCGCCTAGCTAGCTACCACCCTCAAGTAGAAAATCTGCTGCCAAGCACCTAACGGTGTGCTCCAGCAGCTGTCCTTTAGAGCCAGTAATTCTGGATTAGCGTAAGCAACATCTTCGACCTCATCATCACTTACCATCAGGTGAGACAGTGGTCAAAGGCTATCAGGCATAAAAAAATAATATAAAAACGTTGTTGTATTGATTCCTATCCAACATAAACGTAACAATTTATTTTCTTCACAGTGGGCTGACCTTCCCGGGAGGCGAGTCGGGCATTTCCGTGCCAGACACGCTTTGCACGCCAAAGTCCGTGGGCATCTCTGTGGACACGAACACGTATGAGCCCCATCTACTGGCAGGCACGATGGCGCATATGATCGGTCATAACATTGGTAAGTAAGACTTTTTGACATTACATTCTCATAAGCCTTATGATCTAACTAAATTTATATTGGAAATGAACTTCATTTATAGTTATAGGTATTTAACGGGACTTAATCGCGATAAAACATGTATATATTTATTTACCTCAACGTTTCGACAATTTGCATTGGTGATGGTAGCGACTCACGAGCCGACTCCTTCTTCACTATCTTTTGTACACCAGAATGGGTGTTATTTAAAAGCGATGGTGTAAAATTTCCGTCGTAATGTGCTTGGACTCTTGGAGAACGAACAAATGTAAGCAAATTAAAATATATTCTATGCATCGTTGAGGATACGTATCCATCAAAAATGTACAAGGATGATAGCTCTACGTAGATGCAAATCGAAGCTCTGAAACGGTCACCACTAGAGATATGTGAGGGAGCTGAGTGGTACTAATGCGAAGACTCTCCTCAGCTGTTTGTGGTATATGTGGACAGGATGCGGTGCAGTGGCCATACACATCTGCCTCTAAATAAAATATCATCTACTGACTGGTAGTGCAGTAGCTCCAGCTTACCACATCGCCTACCAAACATCCTCGTACACATTCCTTGCTCACGTCCCCCGCGCGGCATACCTCTTTTCCATATGTACAAAGACCTAGCTCCGACGCGAAAGCCGATTTCCGCAAAGCTGCGCTTATCGAAACATTCATCAACCATAAATTTACAAATTATTGGAATACAAAATGTTTTGCCCCGGGCGGGAATTGAACCCGCGTCCTTCCGATTTCGCGCCGTCCCCTATGACGGTTTAAGAAATACGATTGGAGTACGAAATTTCGGCGACACAGCCGTATCCCCGGTAGCTTAATAGATAAAGCATCCGGCGCGAAATCGGAAGGACGCGGGTTCAATTCCCGCCCGGGGCAAAACATTTTGTATTCCAATAATTTGTAAATTTATGATTTTCGCTTAGTACGCGGTAGTGCTTGTAATCATAATATATAGAAATTCATCAACCAATTATATTTTTTACTCTCGCATCGACTAGCAACTTCGCATATCTCTGGCGGATACAGAGCCTTATAAAGATTGAATTGAACAAGTTCGAATGATGGATTTCATCTCCGTTACCTTCTATTTAAACAATAAAGCCAGCCGGTTACCAATCGAATACGTCTAACCGTTTTTCTAGCATATTCAATTGTGATTGTAAACTGTTATATTATTAGACTGTTTTTTGTTTTATTATAGAAACTTATGCTCGTGTTTCTATTTAGTGTTTGAAAAACACAAATATCAGAGCGCAAACAGCTACCTAAGAGTCGATATCACAATGGATAATGTTTCGGCTTCTATTGCCAGGTATCTTTAGGGTTAGGAGTGTCGGAGGCCGCCGTGGTGGTGGACTCACTTTTCTGTCTTTTGTTTTATTCCTTTTATTGAATTGTTCGTCTCTGTACTAGGCATGGGGCACGACGATGGGCGCGAACAATGTTTCTGCCGCGACTGGCACGGCTGCATCATGGCTCAGTCCATCGTCGGCTCTGACAATGTGCAGCCGTACAAGTTCTCCGACTGCTCCAAGAACGACTACATCAACGAGCTCCGGCTGGGCCAAGGGCTTTGTCTGCTCAACAAACCTAATGAGGTAATCATCACTTTACAATTTTTGTACTATTCTGTTAAGTAAAGAGACGAATAAGGCATAGCAAGTATCATGTTTACCGAAAAGAGTTGTATCCACCATCGCAACTCTCGCCATCGACGGGGAGTCCAACCTCACACATTGAATCCAGAACGGTTTCGTACTGTGTGGGCTCAAAGGAGCTTGTTGCCACGACGCTCCGATTGTGGAATGAGCTCCCCGCAAATAAATTTGTGGATGTTACTTGAAGATTTCGTTGAATTAATTTCAATCTCTTTTTATGTGATGGTGGACCTTACTTAAGACCCACCTGGTGTCAAACGGTAAGCTCTGCCCATAACAGATGCATTTCGTCACAAGTGACGAACTGCACTGCGCCCATCACCCTGACATATAAAGTTTTTAAGTCGCATGTTCTTGTAATTTCATCGACACCTACGCCCTTCAAACTAGTGGCATTACTTCTCCGGACAAGCTCGCACACAAAGATTTCTACTGCTACCAAAAGTTATTAAATATCCGGAATGTTTCCCACGTCAGTAGAGAAGACATTATTTCATCTATTGAAAGCTGGAAAATCTGCACTACAATATGATTCTTGATATTAGGAATTATACTATCACAATATAAAACGTAGAATTCAAGGTTTAAGGTGAAGTGAGACTCAATAAGCCAAATTTTGTAAAAATTTTTTAGGAAAAGTGTACGCCTTATAGATATGAATAAATTTTAAAATATTCTTGAGAATATGGCAAATTTTAAGCTGCTGCGATAACACGATTCCATATATTTTTCTGGATAGAGAAAAAACATGAATGCAATTCTAAAATTTCGCGTTGTTTGTAGTAATACGTATCAATACATGTTTTATTTCTGATCATAATGTAGCAACCACGTGACATAGTACCTGAAAGAATTTATATTTCTTTACTTTTTTATGAATATATTTTAAAAAATGCGCAAAAGTTATTATATATTGCACACTTCTCTGCCCCCTGCCCCGTCTGACATTTTTCAAAGACCACTTTGTCTTAACCGACTATAACAACTTTGAACCTCTTTATAACACACCAACATACTTTAGAAATTGGTCAAATACTGAATCTGTCTGCGTCAAATACCTCATTATTCAATTAATGTCGAAATAATGAATATACCGTGTTCACGATTCTTACATTCAATCAAATATCTAACACAAATTCCGCACATCTCATACTGCCCGTATAACTTCTGTTCAATATTGTTGTTGACTCACCAGTATATCGTGCATACGTCCGGCACAGGATAGCGTTGAGCTAATCAGCCCCTACGTATTCAATCCCTTCCTTACAACCCGACAGCTCAATCACAAATCCGGTTTATGGGGACATCTCATTACCATAAGATACTCAGTGACTGTTACGGCGTCCTTGAACTCTTCCATCCTCTTTACGGTTTACTTGTTATGTTAACATGGCTACTAACAAATTGAATAGATACGACTAGATCTGTTCGAGGATGTTGAGCACCCGTAACGAACATTAGGGGTTTGAATTTCGAATAATCTTAACCTTCCTATATTACTTTTTAACAATGTATTTAGTAGTTAGTTTTGAAAGGAATATACAAAATGTTACGTTTATTATCTGTTTCAAACCGTCCAGGTGCACGTTTTCCAATACTGAGGCTTCCTTACCAAGAATGTACCGAATTTTTTTTATTCATACTTATACTTGGATATTCTTAGCGTAAGTTCGACCTGAACTTGCTGTTATTTTATTATTAATTGTTATACTTTGGACTAATTACAGTCCAAATATAATATTTAGTTTAACGCATGTTTAGATTAACGTTTTTACCATAGAACAAAAAACTAACTTTAAAACACGTTTCTTACCTACCTTTTATTTTCAACTTTCATTATTATTATTTATCAAACAAACGCCATACTAACACACATAGTTTGAAAATTTCAACTAGCTACCTATTACAGTTCCTAATATACAGTCCCTAATATACAGTCCCTAATATACAGTCCTTTATAGGTCAAACAAACAGACAATGACGGATTAGTAACAGTCCGATTTTCTAGTACGAAATTTAAAACGAAATAAATAATAATGATAAACTTATATTCAAATACTAAAATAATATACGCAAAGCTGTGAACCATATAATAGAAACTCGTACCAACTCCAGGCACTATAAGTTAGACGAACGGTTTGCTAAGGCTTAGTATTAGTCCTATTTTCTAGTAGGAACATAAAACTAAATAACTAATAATATACGCTAAACCAGCTGTGAACCATATAACAGAGGCTCGCACCAATTCCAAGTTCCTAGCTTTCTAAAACTTCACAAGTTCCAACATTAAACAGTTGTTCTATTAGCATCAACAACTCCCAAAATGTGATAAGTTTTGAGAACTGAACCGATTCCCAAATCACATCGAAAGTTGAGCTTGACACACGGCTTAGTTGCGAACTCGCTGCATTTTAGATTAACCTGCTACCAGCTAGTTAATTCCCCGAACCCTTGTAAAATAGTGCTGAGGTAGCATCCTGCTTTTCGTTATATAAATAATTTTACATAATTTTTTTTGTAATAGGAATAAGGTAGGCTTTTTTAATTTTTAACATACTTTTTTTATTGTGAACCTGTATGTATGTAATGAAATCTACGAAACTGAATTTAGTAGGTAACGAAACAACGTATTCTAGCCGTGATTGTGATTGTAGGAACTTTATCGACCTCTGATCATAAATGATATAACTACACTCGAGAGCAATGAATCCGGGTCACTTAAAGAATGTTAAAAATCTCGGAAACTAAAAATGATAGGTTAATGCAATAAATTGTATTTAATAGACAATGTAATACTCCTTAAATGAAAGTAAAAAAAATATGAGTCACCATACATTTTATTAACACAAAATTACATAAAGAAAAAAACTGCTGATCTCTCCTTAAAACAAAAATAGGAAACATGAAATTTTTGAACTTTATTACGATTTTCTTGAATTTTAATACTTCGTATTGCCTCCTCGTGCTTCCATTACTGCGTTTACGCGGTTTGGCATGCTGTACACCAAGTTCCTTATACGATTTTGGGGAATATTCTCCCATTCCTCTGTGAGAGCAATTTTGAGCTCACGAAGCGTGATTGGGGGAGGGTTTCGTTGTTTTACGCATCTGCCTAGCTCGTCCCAAGCATGCTCGATCGGGTTGATATCCGGGCTGCGCGCTGGCCACTCCATACGAGTAATGTTCATCTCTTGAAGGTAGTCATTCACAATCCTACCTGTATGAGGTCGGGCATTGTCATGCATAAATATAGCATCCTCACCTAAATTGACCATAAATGGACCAACGTGATCATTGAGGATTTCTTCCACATATCTTACGCTAGTTAAAGAGCCGTTTTCTATGATCACCAGCTCTGTGCGACTTTCAGAAGAAATTCCGGCCCACACAAGTACAGACCCACCACCGTAGGCTACTTTTTCTTCGATGCATGCTTGCTTGAATCTTTCCCCTGGTCTTCGATACACTCTGTGTCTTCCATCGTGCTTGTAGAGCATAAATTTTGATTCGTCGGAGAACATAACTTTTGACCAATCTTCAATACTCCAATTTACGTGGCTCTGGGCATATCTTAGTCTCGAAATACAATGCCCACGCTCCAGTTTAGGGCCGTTTGCAGGTCTAAGGGGTTTTAAGTTAGATTCAGCAAGCCGACGTCTTACTGTCCATGCACTTGGGTTACTTCCTCCGAGGCGTCGAAACTGATTGGTGAGTTCAGTTCCTGTGAGAAAGCGATTTCGAAGCATGGTGTTCACCAAGTATCGGTCTTCTCGTGCTGTGGCACACCTGGTTCTGCCCGTTCCTGGTCTGCGTAGGTTAGAACCAGTTTCTTCGTAACGTCGGAGAACTCTTTGTACTGTTGACAGCGACACACCGACAGTCCTGGCTGTATCGCGCTGACTCCGGCCGGTTTCCAGCATTGTAAGTATTCTGGTGCATTCTTCAGGCGTAAGCGACATAATTTCAGCTTGAATAATGAATATAGAGCACTATCAACATGGTTTATGTACCCACATAAATGACAGATTACAAACAAAAGCAAAACCAAATGCTGTAATTTCGTAGTTCCATCTTCGAAAGTGGCCCTTTTTCAAATTTGATTTTTTTATGATATAACTTTACAATAACTAAGAAGTTTTAATACCTTCATTTAAGGAGTATTACATTGTCTATTAAATACAATTTATTGCATTAACCTAGCATTTTTAGTTTCCGAGATTTTTAGGATTCTTTAAGTGACCCGGATTCATTGCTCTCGAGTGTATTAAGATGGAGTGGTCTTTGAAAAATGACAGGATGAGGGCGCAGTACGGAGAGACACAACTTTATACAAAAGTGAGCTTTGTAAAAACGGCATAGTACATTATGCAACAAGTGCGCGAAGTTATTTATTACAATCGAGACGGGTTTTAGGAAGGTCTTAATGGAGAAGAGATTGTAATAAACAACGCGCACGAGTTTCATACGACGTTTTTCAACACACTTGCGAGGAACGGATACGAAAATTTCAATACGAAAATAATTTCTTGATATTTTTGATAGCAATAATAATCTGATTAAGAAGGTTTATAATTAAATCTTCCAAAGCTCTACTTCAGTAGGTAAAAAACTCTTTGGTTTGTTTATATATGAAAAACGAATGAAACAAACTACAATCTCCTTGGTGAGAAGTGTGGAAACGTTGTTTTTTTTATTTAAAGCACTAGTGCGGTAAAGTAAACAAAAAGCGCGAGTGCTTAATATACTATATTATGACACTAAAATCGGTGCATTTAAAGGCACGGTACGAGTGAGTGTGTTAAAAAAAAATCTTTCAGGTGCCGATCACATAGTTGCTACATCATAATTAGAAATACAATTTTATTGATAAGATTTATTTACTATATAGCCTCAAAGTTTGATGATGAGTTAGACTGTATTGATAACTTATTTTCTTTCGAGAGAACTAATTAAAATCGTGTTTTGGGATCAGGCATATTATATGCCCTTAAGAATATAACTTAATTCATACCTGATAGACAAAAAATATGTTCAAAATTTGTCTGTCAAAATTAGTACTTACTAACGAGACCCATTTTTTAAATCTTTATATATAAAGTACGGGATGTACTCCTAAACTATTGAACCAATTCAAATTGATTTGTACACCGTGTTCTATTTGATTAAAATTGAAAGATAGGATAGCTTACATCTTAATTTATAATCGTAAATATCCGTGCGAAGACGGCGGCAGACCGTTAATTTAGTTTTAAAATTTGATAAATCATAAAAGAGGCTAAAGGTACTATTATAGCTATTTGATACAACAAAAAGTATTTAAGCATTATATATTTAAAAAATAAAACAATAGTAATCTATATTATTTTTAGTTGCGCCAAAAACCGTGTCAAATAATGTATGGTACTACTAAATACTTGTACTTATATGATAATTTAGCTTCTCAAACGGAACGTTACTCTACACAAGCCAGCAATGCACAGTTAATTATGTGCCGACAGTAAAAGTAGGCAATACGTACATAATGTCATTGACTCCCAATGCATAAAGTATAAGAATGTTCTACGATACGGAACGGGACCCATCCCTGAAAGCGACGAAAGTTCAACCCATCGCGACGCCAAACGCTAACTCGTCAACAAGGGCTGCAGCGACGTGGAACTCGGAGACAACTCAGGCGCGTCATCGGCACACTTTCCTTATTAACACGCCACGGTTCATCCGAATGCAAAACAGATTCCCACGTTGGAAATTAATCAGAGCTCCACCGTATTGTTCCCAACGCTCCTGAGGCCCACTCCTTTAATAAAAGTTATGGTAATGCGGGCTGCCCGCTCGCAGAATTATCTCTTCGTTTGCGAATATATAATAACACGGACGAGACTCGGCAAGGTTTATTGGAATAAATTTACATACCGCCGAATGATAATGCTCCTTGCTTCTCCCACTTCGATTATATACGCTTACATATTTATCGGAGAGATGATTGTGACGGCATGGATGTTTCTCGCACGCCCTGATTCAGGACGTACAATGTAAATTTGGTGCGATGCCGAGAGGCTTACCGTACCAACGCTCTCGCGGTATATCGCCAACACTGAAATGTTTCCCTTGTTCAACTGATGCATCTTTTATTAGTACACATGCTTTTCGTACGTTTCTTTGCCTCTTTCGATTCCTTGTACTCAAGACACAAGAATAGGATTTTAATCATATAAACTGCGTACCGAATATATTGGGATAAATTGTACAGAACTGGATGCTCCTGTTTAGCCTTTCTTTGCCTTATTAAGAGCTAAGTATATTACAACATAATACTATGCCAGTTCGCGTGAAATTTTCACACAACTAACCGCAAAGGCAAACCCTTCACATAACTATGGCACTGAATTATCCAGACTAGCAATGAATTTAATCAGAAGAAAAATTGACGGCGCGGGAAATAAACTTTTCAACTTCCTCGTCAGCTAAGCGGGGGGTTACCAGATGAGCATCCGATAAACTGAAGTATTTTTTCGCATGAAAGTCGAAGAGCAAAAATTGTTTTCCTGAAGTTGGGTAGTAAGTTACGCAAGAGATTCTCCCTGTTTTCCAACAGAGTACTTGTAGAGCTATTATATCAAATGCCAACTAGGCAACTTTGAAACCGGCGTAGCATGAGAAGTGCCTGTTACAACGTTCAGTGTTGCTTACGTTTTTATTTTGTTATGCTTCATGACTGTCTTTGACTACGTTTCATATCCATTTGCTGACTCTAAACATATCAATATCTGTTATAGTTTTCCCTATTCCTAATATAAAAAAATAATGAATCTTCTTTCTCGTTGTTATTGGACTTCATATATCGAAAAAGAAATATTAACCATTTTTGGATCTATTCTTTTGACTCCATCAATTTTCTTACTCAGTTGGTGATCCACCATCAATGCGGTAATGGTCGCCTAGATGAAGGTGAGGAGTGTGACTGCGGCACCATCAATGAATGCCAGAATACAAACCCTTGTTGCGACCCCTTCACCTGCAGACTGACAAAAGAGGCACAGTGTGCATCGGGAGAATGCTGTGAAAGATGTCAGGTAAATTAAACAGAAGAATATTTAACAATGTCTTAAAATCTGTGTAAAATTGTCGACTATGAGACAGAGCTAATAGATAATTAATTCAACTTTACTTACAGCTCAAACCACGAGGCGTGACGTGTCGCGATGCGACCAACGAATGTGATCTTGAAGAGACTTGCACCGGTATGACCGGCGCCTGCCCACCTGACGCTTATCGCAAGAACGGTGAAGCATGTGAAGATGGCAAGGGATACTGCTTCGCTGGTCAATGTCCCACTCTCTCCCTCCAATGTGAAAGGATATGGGGCCCGGGTGCTCTAGGAGCCGATAAGGAATGCTTTGAGCAGTTCAATTCGAAGGGTGCTGTGACTGGCCATTGCGGGAAGGACAACGGTGGGAATTACATCAAATGCGAGATGGAGTGAGTATTTTTTGGTTTGATTTTGGATAATTCTTGATTTTATAAGAATTTGAAGAGCAAATCGAGGCAAACCACAACAGATTTTGTAATTTTGTACCCAAAAATATGGTTTGCAAGTAAATAGTTTCTGTTCATACAATATATGGATACAATGTGCAGAAATTAAAGTTCAAGAGTTGTCTTTGATACTTTATTTTCCAATGTTAAAAGTAACTCTTAATCAAGTATGCCTTATTGGTAAAATACGTCGCATTGAGATCTCAAAGTCGATTGTTGATGTCGGTTGTCTTTGTTCGATCCATTGATTGAAAATCGAAAATGACGAGAAGGTATATTGTCCCATCGCATGCAACTTCCGATTGTTCACGTATCTTCCACACAATATCACAGGGAGATTACCACGACTCAATTCATCAAGGTTGTTGAAAACCATATCTGGACGAAAACTGTAGTTCAGCTTCACTAATGAATAGTTCTTAGTTTTAAGCAACAGCCTCGCCCTTTGGCTACATTTTTCGAGACAAAAAGGATTGTTGGTCTGTGTTGTGTAGATCCAGAAGTCCTAATATACAAAAGCCTGCTATCTCACCAGCTAAACCAAACTTGATGTTTCCAGAAATGTAAGATGTGGCTCGCTGCAGTGCCAGCTCGGGAACCGCTATCCGATAGTGTCGGGAATGGACGAGTACTTCACGAGAACTGTCATCAACATCAAAAGCACAGAGTACGAGTGCAAGTAAGTCGATTTTAGTTAATGTTGATACACATCGAAATCAATACGTTCAAGGCCACAGTACTCACCTTACGCGGGATGTAGAATTGACTTATTAAATTGAAATTAAATTGGAATAAGAGTTAATGTATGTTGATATGTATTTTGTGTGGGTAAAGTTATATTATTGTAATTCGACATTGAGTAATATGGTCGTTTTAACCTCTTATATAACTTCCAGTTATTTCTCATTGTTGAGTATCAGCTTAGAAAAATACCAGCATTGGAATTTAATACCTATTTATCTGAAATTCATAGAGCTGATACGACAGCATCCAATTTCTAAATATTCAAGTTCGTCCGCAGAAGTGGTAGCTGTGTTAACATCTATAATTATTTAGTTCGTAAATAGTTATACCAGCGTTTTCAAAACAAACAAGACTAAAAGATAATTAAGCAGAATGTCAGCATAAAAGTTTCATAGAAGCCGTGTTTGAATATTAAAGCAAGTTACAAACACAGTGAGTCGACTTAATCTTGGACTTGGTGATAACATGACGAAGGTATTACTATAATATAGCTACCGATCGGTCCTATAAATCATACAATTGAAAAGGCGCTGTTCAATCCTCCATAAAAACGTTATCCCCTATTTTGTTCGTGGATAATGCCTCTAGAGCTTTTGTTTTTGTATTATATCTAAGCCAATTCTAAACATGCCTCTGTCAAAAAAAAAGTGTACCGTTATTGCTGCAACTATTTATTATTTTGATTTATTTATTTTCTCGATAATCGGATGACATTCAAAATTCATCCATATACGATGGTAAAGAACGAGATGACAAATTTAAGTTATGATTCATATATCATGTTGGCTTAGCGATCAGTAATTTATTATTATCAAAGTAGGACCCAGTAAATCGGTAAAATGCCCCTTTCTACAGCGTTCTATCAGAGGATCATTCCAGTTTGAAAAGTTTTAAAAATAGTTGAAAGAAAATGACATGAGCGTAGACAAACTTTTCTGTAAATTTTTAATACCAAAACAAAATGAATCGGCTCAGTTTTGGTAGAGAATACAGAGGAATATGAAACATCGATTTCGTGAGTTATTTTTCCGTTCATCGCACGCTCCCTCTAAAGGTCTTTTTGCACCTAATCCTAGCAGGCTTTGTAAGTTTTACATATGCATTTCAATGCCTTATTATTTTTCTATGTTCTGTTTTTATTTTTTACTACGATGACGAATGTTATAAACGAACTATATATATATACTAGCCATATTCTCTCCTCAGTCTCTCTAAGAGTTGCGCCAAATCATTTTTTTTTAACTCAATATACTAACAAAAGAACATATTATATCAGCGTTAAAACAATCACATGTAGAAGAATATTTTTCATCGTTATTAATTACAGCTGAACTGAATTAAATTAGATTTGCTACACTAATATAAAAAATAAGGCCTATTTTGTCTATATAGCCTGCAATATATTATTTTTATTCTTACACCAAAAGATAGAACATTTAGACCTTTATAATCTGTCGTGATTAAGTACTCTTTTTGATTCGGTAGTCTTTCCGGTTTCAGATTCACACAAAACATTACAAAACAAGTCATATTTTGAGTGATTTTCGCGCATTTTGTTCAAAAATATTAACGTAATTGCCACGTGGTCGTGGTGCGCGCTGAAATGACCCTAATTTCAACGCCAGTTTGTTTGATTTTTGTACTAGCTGACAGCGAGCACCTATTTCAGCCGCTGTAAAGCCTTTAAACCTTCAATGTTATCGCTGTCATAAAACGCATTAATTTACCAATTTCCAGAGCCACAACAGGCCTCCCCAAACACTCGGAGATAGCCCCGTTGGGTCTCGTCAGGGACGGTACGCCCTGCGGAGACAACCTAGTCTGCGTTAACCAGAGCTGCACCTCCATCTTCCCTTTCATCGATCACACCAAGTGCCCTACCGACCACAACAACAACGAGTGCTCTGCTAAAGGGGTGAGTGTTCAATTAATTCAAAAGATATTAGAAATATTGTAACATGAAATATGAGAAAAGTGGGAGATGCCTGAACATAAACCTCACGTATGCACTATTTGATTGATTGATGAATAGTTAATATTTATTAAGTAATTTCCAACAATGATCTGTTATAATTTCATCAGTTATAATAAGAAGTTAGTAGCATTCCGTTTTCTCCCCTCGGTGTACAATGTACTAGTCTGTGACTATAGTCAGAATTTGTTACCTTCAAACTTGTATTAAGACTTTCACCATAGAGAGATCAAAGAGATCCAGAGGAAAATTAAGCATACAGTTCACGAACAGCACTAAGGAGGTTTCATCTAAAAACTCGTATAACCTAAACTAGCCTTACCTCCTTTTTATTAATAAGCAGAACGAAAAATAAGTTAAAAGCCACGAATAAAAAGAACCACATACTATTAAAATATCAAATAAAACATGAATTGTTGAAACACTGATATTACTAATTTTATATACATATTTGTCATAAATTCTAATAAAGACGTCGAGTGACACAAGTTATTCGAGTATAATACCTACTCCTTAGATATGGTTCCCTTAGAAAAGTGAAGGAAAGTACACGCAATAACCTTTATTTCCAAATATTGAGAGCGTCCAGTTTGAATTTGTGTTTACCGTATTCGTCACCTAAAGAGAACTAAGCTTACGTTCCATCTATACAGTGCCCAGGTCGACAATATGCATTCCTATTATTTTCTCGCAGAAGGTGTAAAAAGTAGAGTATCTGCCTCGAGGTGTAGCTGCCTACTTTTTGGGTGAGCTAATACCCTCACGACTCAGCATTCTATTCTTAAATCCCTCACTGTACTCGGGACTTAACTCTAAAATCTATTATCATACCTTACGCTCGTGATTAAAATATCGCCATGTAAGACATATCTCTGTCATTGTAGCGGGGCATTGGAATTAAAATTTGAGGTAATTTAAAAAGAACCCACCTCGTATAGTTAAATAATATAATTGATGTTCATTGTAAAACTGCAGAAAACTATATTGAAAATGGGTTATAGTATATTAAAAATCCATTCAGGCGAATCAAGATAAAAAACTGGAAGCTCGATTAACTCCCATTGTTTATATTTAAACTCAATTGCGAGAAGCGTCATATTATTCATTTTGTGTTTCGCAAACTGTCCATGGAGTTGTTTTTATCAGAGTGCGATGGGCGGAAGTGACGTAGGGAGTTTATAATAGTTTGAGTGGCCCGGTGGAGTTTGTTATTAAATTTTTGCTTTACAAACCGCCACCGGGAGAAGTTGCGAAATAATGTGGAACTGTCTCCCCTTATAACCTTAACTTTTCCAATGAATGCTGATGGTGCCACGAGGTCATGCCGTCGACTAGCGGAAAGACAAATATGGCTACTAAAGTGTTGCTTAACCCGTGTCGGATACTCTACTTTTTAAACCTTCTGCGAGAAAATAATAGGAACATAATATATTTTTATAATACACATTTACGTACTATATGGTTGTTAAAAATATTTTTACTATTTAATTTTCCTAATATGTAGGAGCATGGGATCAAAAATAAAAAATACGAGACGCCGGTTGAATATATCTTGGAAATGCCTTTCTAAAGTTTGTTCACGGTGCGGGGTCAAGAACAAAGAGTGAATCAGTTGATAGCTATAAAAAAGAGTAATAAGTAACAGGTAATATAGGAAATTAAGCCATGCACCCTTATGGCGCATGGTGGCTCGCTGCTCCTCCAAGTCTGCACGCCGACAATAGGATACAAACTTTCGACTCAATAAAAAGAAAGATTATCGGAAGATTTTTATACGTTCAATTGTAGCCAGGTCTTATCATTAGACTTAGCCGATTTCTTCATTAGCGGCTCCGATGAATAAAGAAGTAAAGATGGAGCACAGTACATGATAATCAAATAAAATCCAGGCTCCTATCATTCTCTCCCTTTCTCTCTTTACTTGCCTGATTAGCGGTTGTATCGACGAAATACTGAGGCAATGGATGCATGGCGTGGTGCGCAAGGCGATTAATTTAAGGCGCGCGTACGTAATGGGTTAAAAATCCCTAATGTTGGGTTTAACTTTACGCAGACAACTTTATATACGTCTTACCAACAAAATGTGATAGGCTTTTTCTCACCATAGACGTTAAACCTCCTAACTGTTTTTGAATTTAGGGTGATTTTTCATCTGTAAGCAAAGAGGGCAAAATTATTTTTAGATTATGGAGTTAAACCGCCAAATTCGGCAGTATATTTTTTTTATTTTGAAATAGAATATTTATTTGCTACAGCAGTCCCCTGATGTCAGATATTTTTTTTATTCATAGCTGACATACATACTAGCCTTTGACCACTATCTCACCTGATGATAAGTGATGAGATAGTAGAAGATGTTGTTCAGACTAACCTAGAATTATTTACTTAGGTGCTTTGTGACTGATTTTCTACTACTGTGGTAGCCAGGCGGACATTCACAAAATGCCCAACCACCTTTCTATATAGACTGCAATCATAAGACAACAACCTGGACGGACGGCTTAACGTGCCCTCTGAAGCACGAAAACCCTCAGTAGTAATGTCACTAGCGGTCACCCATCCATTTCATGATCACGGCGGACGTTGCTTAACTTAGCTGATTGGTTACGAACGGCCAAGCAAAGCTATTCTTAAAGTTATCCTCGAGGATTATACCCCAGAAGATTGATAGAATTCACCCTAAGTATTAAAAATAGTATTGGCATTTTCGTGTCGATACACCGCATCTGTTCGACTATAACAGTTGCCGTTATTGGGCCTCCACATCGGAATGACACTCGTTGCACCGATCGGTAATCGTAGTGTTCTGTTTAATTCTGCATCAGAACCAGAGATGGCACAGAGAATAGATTCATTGGGGGCATATTTATACTAAAAATTATTGACGTTTTCCTAAAATAATAAACAATTATAATATCTCGTAAGTTTTAAAGTAATGATGTGGTTGCTCTTAAGGACAGCTGCTCTATTACATCGGTAGGTGCCAGAGGATATTCTACTTAACGGTGGTGCGTAGTAGCTAGCTAGATGGGCATCGCAAAATGCCCTACCAAATGCATTTGCCAAAATTTTAAGGCTGTTCGAAGGCTTTTGACAAAGACTTTTGTTTGGCAAAAGTATAAGGTCAAAGTCTTTCTTATAAACTAGATAGTATCTCATCAGGAAATTTTACTTCTACCATAAAAATTCTTAGTAATCCTATAGAAATTAATATGATTCACTTACCCCGAAAGATATCCTCCTGATCCATCCCATGTAACACCTACATGTCGGACGTCCGTACCGTTGAACACGCGTTTGTGTAATTGGTAATTAAAGCCTTGATTAAAATACGTTTCACGACGACCACTGGCCCCGAACGAACAACACTGATGCCGAATACAAATAAAATAGGTAATAATTGTATTTTAAATTTTAATTAAATGTCATATACACGCCGAAGAATAGTTCGTTTATATATCAGTCTTGTTATCATTTTAAAGCAATCGGACCTAAAACGCAGTTTTAAAATCAAATTATTTGAAAAAGTAATTGTATATTTTTTTTATGTGTGACAGAATAAAGGGCCCACCTGATGTTAAGCGGATTAACCTCTGCCAATAACAGATGCATTTCGTCACAAATCACCAATTGCACTGCGCCCTTCACCTTGAGACATAGTTGTTATGTCTCATATATGCCGGTAATTTTACTGGCTCTCAAGGACTGCTGTCGGAACACACCGCTAGGTGCTTGGCGACTTGAGACTATCCACTTGAGGGTGGCTAGCCAGGCGAGCAATCGCAATATGCCCTTTCACCATGCGGTGAAGTTCAAGCTGGCGGCGGGGATCGAACCAGGGACCTGCGGCACGGCAGTCCATAACTATTACCACTTAGAAATTATTTCTTCAAAAACGTAGGTCTTTCAATAATTAAAAAACGAGAATTTTTGATATTTCATTTGAAGAAAATATAATTGATATGAAATACATAAAAGAGTTTCATTATTTTATTTATAGACATGAAGGGAAAGTCTAGTCGCTCCGCATGATGGGAAGTGTATCTGCTTACACTGCACTGCGATCATCATTCTGCGACGTGATTTTTCACCCAGTGATTTCAGTTGCTACAGTGCCTTTAAGGACATATACCCGTCAGCCAAAGCGTAAACCTATTTATAACTCGACTTATTAATTAAAAAAAATACTACTTAGTATGTATATATAGCGTATTATTAGACCTATCGTTTCCGGTTTGAATCCTTTTTTTTGGACTAATAATTACAAAGTTTAGTTTGTGTCGTTTAGTATATAGCACTCGTTTTTAGGAGTTTGAGCGCGTTATTCGAGCGTATTTCGTAGTTCCTGATTTATTAAAAATATATAGTACACATGTATAAATAACTTCCCATTATAGGAAGTTCCTTATATTTCCCATGTTTGTGGTGCAATAGAAATATTAAAAACATGCTTATTTTTCTTGAAAGATGTGCTTAGAGTTGGGTCTTTATTTTATCTAAAATTACGTATTTTGAGCTAGTGTAATTTCAAAACTGCATAATTTAATGAACATCTGATGCACCACAAACCTAGATATAAGGGTAGTGATTACGTAGGTAAACAATCATTGAGATGTATTCGCTATTATTAAAATGAGATTGGAACTGCGTTTGTATGGGGGCGTTCGTCTAAGATATACCCTTAAGCCTGAATAGATTAGTATTGATCTCAATAAGCATTGATATTGCCTAATTGTAACCTATAATTATGTAGGTATCTTATCCCAATAAATGTAAAGAAAATGCAATCATAGCAAAATGAGCTTTAAACTCTCCTGGATATCCACAAGCCACCCAATTCGGGTACATAATAGAATCACGTACAATATTCCACGTAGCATATTAATAATGGCCACTGCAGGTAAAGTCGGTAACAGTTTTAATTCAATATCATTTAATTGGCGGTCGAAGGCGAGTTTGGACATCGTTAATTATAAGTTAGGCAATGTGGATAGCTCATAATAAAGCGGTGCAAGTTGCCGTGGTAAAGCGAGGACTACGTTTTGAGAGCATAAGCTTAAAGTTTTATATTCGTAGATATTTTACGCGCACACATAGTTTACAATCAAATATATATTAACCTAGAAAACTTCAACCGAGTAATTAATATCCAGCCTTTATATAGAGATGGTTGCGATTGGAATAATTTCACTTCTTGATGTAATCCAAACCATTGGAAGGCATTTTGGGGTTTGTAATCTTTAGAAGACGTTGCTGCCCGTCTTCTAGTTGATGGTGATCCCATCGTTACGTACAAGACTTATATTTATAAATGTTTGATAACCTTTTGACAATCTGAACTGATGGTATTGAGTGATATTGCGGTCAAAGATAGCCAAATATCTTAACCGAAAATGGGAGCTGTCTCTCAAAGGTAGCTGCCGTAACACACTATTGGGTGCTTGGCTACAGATAATCTATACATGTAGGTGGCAGCTTGCTAGAAGACAATCGTAGAATGCCACCATATACTTCTGTGAAGGTTCTGTAAAAAAGTATACGATACTTGATACGCTAAGAATAACGAATCTAACAATAACTGGCCTACCAATAAGAAGCAATGCTTTGTTGTAACCTAAATTAACCAATAGTAGGTATATATAGCCAGAGAACCCCGTTCATTATACTTAAATTTTTCTTCGTAAGTAAATTAAGAACAGTTTTAATTAACCACCCTAAACGTAAAATAAAACTAAAACAAGTGCTACAATATTCAATAGAACACAAAATAAGTCGACCGCACCTCCCCAGATCTAAGGTAAATTTTAGAGGCACCTCTGTCTCTATTTACTCTTGACGTAAATGTACTCTGGACTTACGCTCGGCTAATTAGCATCTCACTGAGAATGCTCTAAATTACCCAATCCACCCCGAACCACCCTGGGTAACTACTCTTGGTTTTAAATTAACTTTTCTCTTAAGAATAACACCCATACTTACCTACAACGTCTCACTATAATTGAAATTTAAGGTTTAATAACAGGTTTTAATTTTTTAATTACTCTGCTGTTTTAAGGCGAACGATGAAGATTTAAGCGGGTTATAAAAAAAATATAAGTATGGTTTTGTAGCTAGATCGTCTAACCACGTAATTCAGATAAGAGTTTTTTACAATTTCAATGGAATATATACAAGTGCTATATTGTTCTTCACCTGCTTGGGATCCTTATCAAAATAATTAAATTCAACAGGCGACACAAATCTACAAGACCTCTCTGCGAGTGAATACTAAAGGATAGGGAACGTTATGATTAAAATAAAAATGGCTTTATAACTCAAGTGACAAATAAAACCGACTAGTAATCCCGTGACCACGATTACTGCAAAGTGTAGTCTAGAGAATATGGCTTCCATTTATTAAAAAGATGGTAATGATAAGTACCTAAGTACTTCGTGGCAGACAAGAAAAAATACGCCCCGATTCTATTTGACACTATGACCTAAAACCTATTTTTAACTATAATACAGAGTTTTTGACTTGTCAAAACTCATAAAAACTACAACGAATTCAGATCGCAAAAGTGTACAAGCTGAGATTTTGGTACGTTTTCTCTCTCTACATAACTAAAATTGACATGGGTGTTCTCCACCTGACCTTAACTAAACCTGCGGAAGACGTCAGGGGGCAAATCTATGCTTGCAAATCGAATTGTGTCAAGCGACAAGTTCGAATATAACAAATCTCCGATTCCAGTTTCAGAAGCTACACGATTTTAGTCCGTATAGCTACACAATAAACCACGGAATTGAAGCAAGTGAAACGATTTCTGAATCGTAGGTGCGAACAAACCAGGTATTGCAGATATCTTTGGGTTTTGGGGTATACGGGCGGATTGTTCATTTCAAATTTATGCTGGATGGGTCGAAGATTGTGTCGGAAATGATAGCCTTATGAGAATTATACGTTTAATATACAGGTAGGTCTTTATGTATCTTTCACCTCGAAGGTTCCCCTTCGCCGTACGTACTCAAATTTCTAGGTATATTGTTGGAGACATCTACATTTTGTGGGCTGTTTATTGCTGTTATAATTTATTATTTACGTATTGCGTTCTTCTTGGTCAAATTGTAAATTACTTTAAAATTAAGCTATTTTTAATAAAATATTCTAACCATATCAAACTTATTCTAAGCTATCGCGTTTGATGTTATTTTACTATACTGCATAGCTTAGCTTTTAGCCATCATCTACAAGCTTGTTATTATAAGAATAGGTTATTTATTTTAAACTTCTCGTAAATGTCCTGGAACCGTTATAATAGTTAGGACATAGGCTAGGTGAGTTTTAGTAATGTCACGCATTCAAAAGATTTGTGGTTCTTAGGACACAATGTTTTTAGTAACTACATAGGTACCACTGCAGGATTTAGAAGTTAGCAGTAATTAGGGTTTCGTTCCAAAACGAACAATGGAACCCTAGTAGCGGGACTCAGCTGTCTGTTCATCCGTCTGTATAACACGGCTCGTAAGCCCATAAACAGAATAAGTTACAAACCTGAAATTAAATATAATATGATGTTAACCTAAAGTGGAATATTGGACTAGAAATTCAATTAATAATTTTTCTGGAGTTATTTGTCCGAGAATAATTTTGTTACCTAGCATGCATCGTCTAGAATTCATTGTAAAATATAACTATTTAACTTACATTTTTTTTTTAATATATATAAATGGGTACATTTTAGACCATTTTGTCGACCAGAGTCTATCTCAAAATGTGAAACTATTTAGGAATCTGAAATTTGTGTATATTATGAACTGTACCATCTATTTAACCAACAAATACTGCAAATGCCGATTTATAATGAGTTTTTTTTACCAAACGGGCAAAACATATTGCCATTAAAACTCTAAAATAGCAAGTCTAGCCTCGCACATCGCTAGATTTTAACATAACAGCAGCGCAAGTACCGAACTTACCGATCGCTAAATTTGACGTTACTTTAGCCGTTACTTAATTATTAATTACGTTAAATTAGCCGGTCTTACTACACGCGTAAACATTATTATACTCGAAGTAAATTCGGTCGTAACTTCACACTTACTACACTAACACATTTACACATACGTTCATAATTAACATCGTTATACTAACTCGTATAAAACGCTAACTAAACCTAACATTCTAAATCATTCTCTAACTTTGTCGCTTGAGCTGGCGAACCTGTGCTAGTGAGAAACTGCATATCAACTTATCCCCTATGCTACATCTGTCGCAATAGAAGGACTGAAACCATAGAGAAACAAAACAGTACAGAATCTATTTTAAGTATTATATATAATCTCATAACGTAAAATTTCACTTACTAACGAAGTGGTTTTTGAAAAATATCAAACTGAAAGCGAATTACGGAGATACCCCTTTTGCATGCGAGTGAATGAAACAAAACTATGCAATATATAATATATATTGTGTAATTTTGTTCCACTCACTCGCGTATACATATAAATAATATATAAGATATTGAGCGAACAAATTTTCTTATAAATTCATGTCAAAGTGAGCTTTTTAGAAACGGAAAAAATGTTTCAGAATCTTTATCACATGGTTCCTTCATAATAATTAGAAATAAAGTGTGTGTTGAAACGATTTACTGTATAAACACAAAATTTGACCGAATTTTTATAGCTATATTCATGATGTTTTTCTTAAAGAAATATACGGAATCGTGTTTGCGTGTAAGGCACACTATTTGCCTAGAACATTCTATATTTTATTGATATCTGTAAAGCGTACACTCTTTCAAAAAGATGTTAAAAAATGTTTGGGGCTCACTTCAAATTAGCGATGATGCCATGAGTAACTTTGTAGTGGTATATATCTAGTGCACTACCGAATATGCAGTCGTAAATTGTAATTATATTGCGACTTTGAAATCCTCAGTTAAAAGGGTATTTTAAGGAACATTTTTAACTTCAAAAACAGGTTAATAAATGTTTGGGGCTCACTTCAAATTAGCAATGATGCCATGAGTAACTTCGTAGTGGTATAGATCTAGTACACTACCGAATATGCAGTCGTAGATTGAAATTATACTGCGACTTTAAAATTCTCACCTTGTTGAAAGGCGATTTTGCATAGGCGCCTGGCCCTCAAGTCAATACTTATACTATTAGATGCTTACTTGTGGACTGTTAGATGCTTGGATCTGTTGGCAACGTCCATGTTCAAGGCTTTGCCTGCTTATATTTTCTGAAACATTATCAATAACCAATTGTAAAGCTAGCAAAAAAAATGTATTATACTAGCTAATCCTACGTGAACGATAGGTCGCGAGTTATTCGTCAATTGGTGAACGTGAAAGATGCAAGTGTGCGCGATTAATTACCTCCCGACCACAGGCAGTACTAAAAACAGCTGAGTGATTCCGTGTTTCTTATCCGTCAACTTTGGCGTGACGACGCTACGACGGTCATGTAAGGAAAGATTTTTGGCGATCCAAAAAAATCCTTAGACCAGATCTTACAAATAGCTATATCAATCGATATTCCTGCCCTAACTGTACTGTACTGTAACAGCTGGATCGTCCACTGCTGGACACAGACTCCCCTATTAAGGGGGTATTTGCCATAATCCCCACGCTTGGCAGTCGTCGGGGATCGCAGTGTAAGTGGGTAATTCTTTAGAAGGCGCTGCTGCCCACCTGGAAGGTGGTATTTTCCCCTTAGTCGTTATCTTAGACGACACCCACGGGATGATATGGGGAGGTACAATTCTGACCCGGCACCCCACGGGACCTGTCTAAAATTCCTGTCCTAAAATATTTATTTACAAAACTATCAATATGTTGTTACAAGAACTGACGAGTAACTCAATTTCAGGACCATATACCTGTATATACGGTATATTTACAACTGAAATTTCCTTCAATTGCAGACACTAAAAAGGCAATCTGAGTTATTCTCTTTAAACATACACTGTTGCACTTAGAATAGATGGTAACTTCGTAACTGTGAGCAAGACGTAACTCACGACATGGAATAACTAAAAGCGTGCTCAGAAATAGCGTACGCGATACGTGCACTTACCTACCCACTTTTGAACATCGCTCCACGCTGAATGTAATTTACAAACTTCTAAGTTGTAGGTTATTCTGCAGCGTAATTCAATTATTTGTATAGGCACTTTAACAGGTCTATACATGCGTATCTGTTTAGTTGTCACTGTTTTTAGTATATTGACTACGTATAAATATCATTATTCATAGTGGAGTGAGATCGAATTTGCAGTTTTATGCATTTACTCTATGAACTTTATACAACACTACAGCTACTAAAATGGAAGCATTTGGGCAACCTGAGAGTAGTCCAAACGTTCCAGTCAAACTAACTACTACTACTTCTAAAACTATCCCAAACTGTCATTGAGATCTCATTGAGGACAAAAAGCTATCAACCTATTAGGGTTTTTAGGGACACTCGATAGACAAGTCAAAAACAATCATCACGCATTATGTACAATCCTCTCAAATAATTGTTAGAGGTATTGAATATCTACGATACAACAAATATGTTTTGGTTTTAAAAATACTTTATAATAGGCAAACCTGCACAGTTCTATGCTCCAAACTGCTTTTTCTCTATGGTATAGAAGGACAAACAGCCAGGTAGGTGGCTCAGCTGGCGGTTAGTGATCCGCAATACCAGAGGACTCGAAGATGTGCTGCCGGCCTTTGAGGAGGGAACATGTTCTCTTCTTCAATGCCTCTTGGTTCGGAAATACTTCACATAGCAGCTGGTTCCACATTGTGGCAGAGGAGACACAAAATGCCATGAAAATCGCACGGTTATGGACTTCCGAACGTCGACGACATAACTTTCATGAAGCTATATACCACTTTACCCATGAGGTAATCACTGACATAATGGTATTATAATGCGGTATATAAAGTCGATAACGTAACTCGATAATAAGTGCGAGATGAAAAATATCTCCTGACTGTAAAAACTAACAACATATTTATAAAATGCTTATGGTAGTGATTCAGAGCACAAATGATACATCGTTTTAGGTGTGCTTTATATAAACCATGTGTGTAAAATTATATTCATCAAAATATGATTACTACTTGGACCAACTAAATTTAAGTACTTTCCAACGTAGTTAAAGTGGATTCGAACAGTGATTTCATACTAGAAGTAATCAATTTCTACCTAACTCGATCTACAATTCGACGCGGTAACTCATGAAACTCGCTTTGTTTCTACAATCAAGTCGAGCGGCGCGGCGCGGCGGCGATACGTGGCTACCGCTCCTTACTACACTCACTGTATCAGCCGGATTGTCCACTGATGTAAACAGCCTCCCCCATTTAGTGGGGATTTGCCATAATTCTTCTTGGATATCGTAGTTTAAGTTATCAGTTCTTCAGAAGACGCTGCTGCCCATTGAAGCGCTCGTAGCGAAGTTTGTTTAGCCATTCTGAATCGATCAGCAAAGTTAAGCAACGTCCGCCGCGGTCAGAAGTTGGATGGGTGACCGCTGGTGACATTACTACTGAGCGCTTCCGTGCTTCGGAGAGCACGTTAAGCCGTCGGTCCCGGTTGTTGTCTTAGGATGGCAGTCGTTACAGCATGGTGGTAGGGCACTTTGCGAATGCCCGCCTGGCTAGCTACCACCCTCAAGTTGAAAATCTTTCGCCAAGCACCTAACAGTGTGTTCCGGCAGCTGTCATTGAGAGCCAGTAACTCTAGGTTAGCCTGTACAACATCTTCGACCACATCATCACTTACCATCAGGTGAGATAGTGGTCAAAGGCTAACCTATAAGCATAAAAAAAATAAAAAAACCTTCCAGTATTTTACCTTTAGTCGCCTCTTACGACACCCACAGGTAGCAATGGGGGGTGACATTGTAGCCCGGCACCCCACGGGGGCACCTGGCACTTACTACACTTACGGCAATGTGATATGAGGTGTAAAAAATATTATTTGTTATTTGTACATTTTAAGTGACCGTATACCTATTGTATTACATTACTCAAGTACAACTTAACTCTACTCACTACAACTTAAGCAACTGATCATTTACAAGTTTAAAACCAATTGCAAAATTGGTCTTGTTTGTAGTACAATGCAAGTTGGACTATAGGTGTCGCTCCATCCCATTACGATGGTTGAAGAATGAGAGCAAGAATTACAGTTATGAGTCATTGTGTCATGTTAGCTCAATTGGTTAGAGCATACCCAGGCTAAAGGGTGGATGGACGCGGGTTCGAATACCGCACATGACTATAATTTTTTTCTCTCTCATAAATTTGGAATTTTGTAATGTAATTCGCTTAGCAGGCGTTATTGCAAACTTAACAATATTAAAATTAAGCAACTGAATATATCAAAATATGACGAGGCATAATATAAATTTACTTATATTAATTTCCTACAAAATAAAATCAATTTTTTTATTGTGAAAATATATTCTATAAACCCAATCAACATTTTTGGAAAAGGATTTTTAATGAGTGAATCTTCTGATATATCTTGTTACAATCAGCATTTTTGAACAAGCCACTTTAAGGGCAAATTTAAATATTTATCAAGAGTTGATATTAATCTCTTGATATTTTAAAATGTATATTCTATTACTTTCAGAAATTTCAAATGTTAAGAATTGTTAGCGCAAATCTTTTTACCGTTTGTTTTTAAAACATTTGACATTACTTATTTAAGTGTAATGTTTGCTATAACCCGTTATTTACATGTAACCTTACAGTTATTTTTTACAATATTTAATGAGAGTTAGCTTGTAGTTTGAAAGTTCTCGTGAGCATATAGTAGTTGGGTGGAGTCGTCCGCAATTTAGACGCGTGAACTCACCATATGAAGGCCAGCAATATGCCCAAAACCTAAGTCTACTCTGCCAATACGTGTGAGTACAGCCGGTTATTAAAACCTGTATATTTAATAGGTTAACTATTATCTTAAAATTTTTTAGTATTAAAATCTTTATTTTAACGCTTATAAAATACGAAAGGAAAAAATTAAGCTCAAGCGGGACTCAATTTCACGTTTATTTTTCCCTTCAAAGAATCCTAGTACCTTAATTATCTCGATTCAGGTAATCTGGTGGTTCTTAATCGAGTTGACAATAGTACCATTTCCTAGTCCAATTTGTGGCAGTTAGGTAATACGATTCGATTCACAACTCGAAATTAATTCCGTAATATCGGAACTTGTTCCAAGTCTCCCTGGATTTGCGGCTCTAGCTTGAATTAGAATGGGTTGACGTATTGACGCAGACTTATCCTTACAAAAATCCGCATTATACATATGTATTATACATACATTTATGGCTCACTAGATATGTATTCACATATAAACAATTTTTATCTTAACTATAATGCTAAATTCCTGGAGTTATTTTGGAAGCCAAACGGAGGCTATAAAGCTATTCATTATCGACTTCCTACTTTGTCTTACGTCATGTAAATGTATGTATATTTGTGAGTTTTTTTTTCATCGTAACTTCTTAAAATATTATAATTTATGAGATATCGTTAGATTCGTCTTTATAGCGCAAGTGACACTAAGTACATAAAATATAAAATACAAATTAGCGGATTTAAGACGCCATATTGTGAAATAAATTGATTTTCTTATCAAAATGAAAGACTTTCAAAAACGATTCCATAAATATATATATCTAGCAGTTTTAATTTTTGTGGAACGATAAAAGTTACAAGAAAATAAATAACTTGCAATAGGGTTGTTACTTTTTTAAATAATTTATAAACATCGACTACATTTAGTTGGATAGTCTGGATGTACCTATACATCCACATATATATAGATCCAGCTACTTGTTTATTAACACATAAAATTAAATACCTGTAGATGGTAAACGACTAATGCAAATAATATGTCAGTGAAACATGAGGGTGCTCTAGTTACGTACAAAAACAAAAGTGAGAGAAACAAATTTAATCCCTTACGTTCCATTACCGGCCTTCACCGAACCTCGTATAAAATTACAACTTCATTCGCCCAGTTACATGCAAATTAAGGAACGGAGCAATTTAACTTTGGAAACCCTGTGTCCAGTTATTAAGGGCGGTTAAGTCTCTGGATTCGTTGGAGCCTTTTAGTTATGCTGGGAAGCATCGATTTTAAAATAATTGCTTAGATTCGGAAACGACTGACTGGTGTTTTTTAATTGTAATTAGCTACGTTGCAATGTTTGGTGATATTATGAATTTCGTAGCACTTCGTAGATCGTCCACGTAGGACCAACTCCGTAGTAGAATAATAATGTCCTACGACGTAGCTGTCTACCTACTTCTCTGTATTCATGGTAGAACTAAGTAATGAATACAGTTAATAATAATGCTTTATCAATGACTAGAGGCTCGCCCTTGCCTAGGAAAGGAATTTTAAAAATATATAAAAAAAAACAAGTTATTTGAAAATATTCTAATAGCCTATGTTTATCAGGGATAATGTACGATTCTACTGGTGAAAGAATTTTTCAAATCGGTACAGTGGTTTTTAAGTGTATTCATTTCATACAAAACAGTACATTACTGCAGCGGCCAGCAAAGGAGACATTGGTGGACGAACGTGTAACCATCAATGCCTAGTTATGGCCAAGGCTTGTATAGTGCTTTCCTCAAATAATGCGCGGTAATTAAAACAAAGTAGTACCTAGGCAGATTTTTTTATTTGAAGATACAGTTGTTAAATGTACAATTGCATTGAAGTCAGATTTGGATACTGTTTCAAATTCACGTTATGTTTCATTAAAACTGTGAATTTTAGTATTGAATAGATGACCCATAGCGTTGTCGGCTTTTTCTTGGCGAGTTCGCCGAAATAAGCCAAAAAAACGTTTTCGTATAAGGATTTCAATTTTCTTTCATTCTTCCATTGAACAAAATTTTCATAGGTTTTCAAATATTTTTCTCTCGATTTTGGCGGTAATTAAGATCATCACACTCATTGTCTTCACTTGAACACATTTTGTCGAAACAATTACTTTTCAAAATCAATGACTATCAACAAACAACAATCAAATTGCCTGCGTTAAAGTGTTCATTTGTTTTTTTTTTTTTCAATAAACAGCGTTCTATTTGCAAGCCAGATCGAAATTTAAATAAAACCTTTGATAAGTTACCTTCTTGGTTGCCATGCTTCGAAGTAAAAAATCGTTCCATTTTTAAATAACACGACGGTATGAGTTTACTATTTTTTTTATGTCTGATAGGTTAGCCTTTGACCACTTTCATGGTAAGTGATGATGTGGTCGAATATGTTGTTCAGGCTAACCTAGAATTACTGGCTCTCAAGGACAGCTGCCGGAACACACCGTTAGGTGCTTGGCGACAGATTTTCTACTTGAGGGTGGTAGCTAGCCAGGCGGGCATTCGCAAAATGCCCTACCACCATGCTATAACGACTGCCATCCTAAGACAACAACCGGGACCGACGGCTTAACGTGCCCTCCGAAGCACGGAAGCGCTCAGTTGTAATGTCACCAGCGGTCACCCATCCAAGTCATGACCGCGGTGGACGTTGCTTAACTTTGCTGATCGATTCAGAAAGGTTAAGCAAACTTCGCTACGAGCGCTTCAAACTATGCAAGTTATTTGGCCGCTAGACACGACAGATATAGATTTTCATACATTTTTTGCCGGCCGCTGCGCGCATGTATTTGGCCAGTACAGCAATTTCGATTTATCTCGAAGAAGGTTGTCAAAATAATGCTCACATTCCCAAGCATGTTTGAGAAAATACAAATATTTTCTCTTTATAATATTAGAAATGAAATATATTCTACTCAACAGAACTAGAATCTTGCTATTGGATGGTTCAGTAAAAAGTTATTTATTTATTATTTATTTATTTAATTAATTATTATTATGAGAGGTGAATATAATAACGCTTCGATTTGATAACCTTCCTCCTTTAAAGGAGCCGGTGAAAAAGCGTCACTTTGTCATTGGATTCGATCTCCCGTTCAGACCAGTTATTGGACTTTTTCAGACATATTAATTGTCAGTATCATTCCATATGCTGAAACTGTGCCTTGCAATGGCATCGCTTCATTTGACTGTTACGTCACGTATGTAAATAGACCACCAGTTAATCTTGATCCTCTGTCGACTTCCAGGAGTGCTCAAACCTGAACAAGTGTGTGTGCCACCGCGGCTGGACAGGGCCGGACTGCTCTCAGCACGACGCGCTGCCTCCGTCACCCACACCATATGTGCCCGATAACTCTACCAAGGCGGCCTACAACATGACCAAGAAGGAAACACCGTATGGTGAGTCAATGCCAATGCGGACCTGCTGCCAACTAGTTCAGAACTCGTGTAATACCTACGGTGATAAAACGCAATGCGCTCGTGGTGAAAACGCTTAGAATTCTAAATATTTCAAACCGAAATAGGCACTAACGATAAAATTTATTTCTCTTGCACAAAGTATTTACTTGTTTCTTGGTTCTTGGTCTACATGGTTTTGTAAGCGATTATTTGAATGAAGATGGTAATTTAGTATGCTCTTAAGGAAAATAGGTTAAGGACATCTAAGTGATCAGGTTTTTTTTTTTGTAACGTTAGTAATGATATAAAATCTGGATATTAATATGAGATAAAAAAATATTAAAGTTTTGTAATGAAGATTGAAACCTACTCGCTAAGACCACAACTTGTGTTTAAATTTGATAAGGCAAAAAATTGAGACGTGTTGAATAAATTTTATTACATACGGGTGTATGTGCATTTGCTTTATAAAATTTATTCGACACGTCTCATTTTTTTGCATTCTATGGTTAAATCCTTCTTAAAGAACCACGCGCGCATTTCGATTTTTCACCTTAAAGAATGTTTTGTGATTTTGAATATTGATTGTATTAACTTGTTCTTAATATGAATGCAACCTTCGTTTAAATTTATCTTAATTTCATTGGCACCACCAGCCTACTCTCAGCCGCTTAGAATTCAGTTTTGTTGAAAACTTGCAATGTACTAATTGCCAATACAGTGACATGTGCATCGCAAGGGAATAAGCAATGTTAATGCTGATATAAATGCCTATAATAATGCCATAAAATCTAGCAACTTGTAACTGTAAATTGTAACTATGAAACGGATAAACCCATTTTCTAACATTTCACGTTTCAATTAATACTTTTACTTACGAGATAAAGTCCGTTATTATTGGTTTTTATGAGCTCCCGATATTTCAACGCTGGTGCATTGCAAGGGCATCATCGACTTTTGCTCTGTAAGTAAAAGAACATACTATTTTGGCATTGTCTTATACATCTTGATGCGGCATGTTTGCTGAGTGAAAAACCTGTTTAAGTAAAGAAGAAAATTTTTAAGTACATACTATTAATAAATTTGTGTTCTATATATATTTTTTTACATATTGTTGGTACTATTTGTACCAAAAAAATATGTGTATCATATATATACTTTTTATCGTAACATTTAACATGTTTCTATATTTTTCAGGTGTCTTGATATCCCTATTAATATTCCCCCTACGTGTAATGTGTACAATTGGCCAAATTAATCCGAGCACTGCCGTCTAAATTCAAAATTTATATATAAAATCGAAACGCCCGGTGCGACATAGTATGTACTTAGGACGACAATTAAAGGACGAGGCTTAGCCAAAGAGAAAATACAGTTAGCGTGTAGAGTAACGATTGGTTGATGGATTGGATCAGCATTGCTCGGACGGGCGTGTCTTGCGGGCGGCGCCGGCGCACTAACGCGCGGGACCCTCTCTTGCAGGTGACCACGAAGGCAATGATACTATGAGCACCATGAACATGGTGATATTGTTGCTCGCCGTCGTGCTCTCGGTGTTCGTGGGATTCGCCTGGTGTGCGTACTGCTTCAGGTAACGGCCGGTAACTCGGTGTTGTCGCACTGTGTCTGTCGCTCGTGCCTGTCGTATCGTGGTCGTGCATTCCGTTTGGTTCTTGTCTTGTCGTGTGGCGCCGGCGCCGGCCGCCCGCCCGGCCGCCGCCGGCCGCCCGCCCGGCCGCCGCCGCCCGCCACCGCGGGCGGGAGCGAGCGACGGGAGGCCGAGGTGCTCGCTCCCGCCCACCCGGGCGGCGACGACGCCAGCCGCGCCGGCCTCGACTCACACTCTTCTCTTTGGGCGCAGAGAACTACCACGGCTCGAACACGGTGTTCCTCGTGGCGGTGCTCATGTCTGTGGTAGGGGGGGTATTCATAGTATTTGCCCTGAGCGCTCTCTGCTACAGGTCAGTCGTAGTACACAAAAACTTCTCCCTGTGCCTAAGGTTAGTGAGCAGAAAACAGACCAAAGGTAGTCTTTAAGAAGAAATTTAAATCGTCACCTTCGTATACTTGTATGTTTATTTTAGACGTTAGCGTTGGTGTTTCTGTTCGTTTTATTACGTCGGCGATTGGTTTTTGTTTGGTTATTACTCTTTGGACGTTATTTTATGTCGTTTACGTTTGTCGTCGTAGAGCTAGAGTTGGATGGTGGCGCGTCGGCGGCCGTCGGCGCGCCACAACTGCATTTGATCTGTGGTTCTGTGTCCCGCGCCGTCCGACTCCCGCTGCATGCCGACAAGGCTTTCCTCGTTCTACTCGAGACCTGTACCTCGACTCAAACCCTTAAGATTCTGGGCTCTTGGATGTATGCATTGGCTTATGTGAACTGTGACTCGTTTTTCGTTTCCTTTCTTTGGTCGGAGCGGCGGCGGGCGCGAGTGCGACCGCGCCCCGCCGTCGCCTCGCGTCTATATCTTCCATCACATTTATACCGAATTAACCTTAACTAACTGACGATCGCGGTTACAGATACCATTCAATCACCACTTGCTAAACACACCCGAGGCGTTGCGCTCGAGGTAAATACGGAAACTGGACAAATAAACAGAAGAAGATATAGATTGCTCGACTACCGTCACCACTCACTATCACTCCACTAAACTCTACTTTTGCACGAGAAGCGAATGTGCGCTGCACGATCTTCTTTCAAGCTGCTGTCTATCTAGTTAGCAACGCCTTATGTTACATTGTAAGACATCGGTTCTTTCCAGTATTAAATACGTCAGTGCTTATTAATTTTATTAACTTTTGTCGCCTGTTTTGCTCCTTCTTGATAAGCCATTATAAACTCATCATTTAGTAAAAGTACTTCGATTGTCAAACGCTTAATATCAGGAGTAGAAACAGGCTTTGTGAAATTCAATTATTATTTTGCTTTTGCTACTTGTTTACATTGTCATTTTAAATGTGCTGGAACGAACTTCTTTACCATTAAGCTAATATCAATCTTTTTGATTAATATCCATACAACATCAAATTCCCACGAGGAATGAAACGAAAAGTTGAAAAAAGTCCAAAATCCAAAATTGATAAATTTTTGAAATTGATTGACATATCCAAAAGCCTGGGTGCTTTCAGTCAAATCTTCTTTAAATACAACCAGGAACGAACGGTGAAGTATAGATACTATTTGTTTTCTAGTTTATTTGCAGACAATCTTAGTCAGAGTCTTACAGAGGTCTTGAGGTAAGGAACTCAGAATCAATTATCCTGCATTGACGATGTGTTTAAAGATTCATTTCAATATGTAACAGCTCATCCAAACCAAAAGTTCGTAGAGACTTGCAGATGTCACTTTCTAGCTGTATACTACCAGGCACCTAATTGTCTTTGAAATTACAAGATGGAATGAGTTATTTTTGAGAGCTAATGAGTAACAATTACCTCTCAAAGAGGAACTCTTTCCTGTTCTAAGACAGTCAGTCGCCTGTTTCTATATTCGGTTCATCATTCGTTCCTACAAAGTTTGAAGTCTTGCTAACTTGGTTTACATCCCGTTCGATTCGATGTTGTAAACGTAATCGATTGATCTGAGTGTGCGTTCCCACGCCACGCCTGCTCCAGGAAAAAGAGTACGTCGCGGAAGTATGACCCTCCTTATGTGAAGAAACCAATCGCGAAGAGTTTTGCTGGAGGATCCACCACCTCCAATAATTCACAAGAAGACATCTCAATCGACGGCGGCAAGTTGCACTCCTTCAACAACACCTTCAGGTAATTCCTTTAACCAGATAAATTCGAACTATTAATTGTTTTGTGAGATTTAGTTTTTCTTTGAACTTATTCTGATTTAAATTGAATGATTTTCATTCAGAATTGTGCATATTATTTTAAAATAAAATTGAGTTATGATTTTTCTGTACCTCTTTAATTTAATTATAGTTTAGCAGCTACCCTGTTAAAGATGTTCTGAAAATATAATTAATAACTTACACAGTTCAACGTGGTTGCATCGTTGTTTTGGTATTATAAATATAGTACAGTATCAGTAAAACTCATATAAATGAATTCAGCTGGGGAAGAAGTGATTCCGTACCTATTTCTATGGCCAGGTAATACATTAGTAGCCGTAGAAATCTGTGCGAGTTCAGGAAGTTTTACCACCATTCTACCGCCAAGCAAGAATGTTCACATCTCTATGTTCCAGTGTGAAGGGTATGGGTGCCGGAGAAATTACAGGCGCTTGATACTTAACAACTTTAATCCTCAGGGTGATGGACAGTGCAGTTTGCCACTTGTTGCGAACTACATTTGTTACAGGCAGAGGTTACCGATTAACATTCTGGTGGGTCTCTCGTGCTTGTTCAATCGCAAAAACTCTCTGTACTGTGATGGTTTTAAAGATGAAATTAAAGGCGCATGAGACTTAACAACTTGATGTCTCACGCTGATAAGCTCATTGCAGTGCATCTGTAATAGGCAGAGGTTATTGCTTAACACAAGTTGTGCCTCGGGCTTATTCCTTCCCAATCCCATAAACACAGGGTAGTTGCTCCGTTATATTTTGAAATTAAAATATTCTTTCCTCTTTTTATCGGATCTGGTGTTCTCTCAGAAACCTCTTGAGGTATGTCAGAAGCTTCGCCAGTCTCCCCACGCTTAGTTTTGTTTGTGCTCTCATGGTTTAGTTTTCCTTTACTACTAGATACAAAAAGCTTTGGACAGCAAACATATTTTGAAGTATAAATATTTAATTTAGTGTATTTCTGTAAACTAGCACTGCCACATACATCGAGGACACGCTTTTTAACTTTTATACATTTGATTTGATTTTAATCTAGATTGATTTTATCCAGCTAGATAATGCCAGCACAAAATGGCACTAGTGTCCTAATTGAAATAAGTACATTTAACCATGTAAATATACATTTTCATTGACCAAGTCAGAACTTATTTGGAATAGATGCTTTTTCTAGTATTTCTGTATTTTTTATAGCAATCCAAAATAGAATCCTATTGTGTGGGAAAAAACGAAATTTGATATAACTTGTTTTATATTGTGTATCTTTATATAATTTGCTGACACCGACACAGGCTCATGTAAAGATATAGGCTCATGTTGAGTAGGCTTTTGAGCTTCAATTGTGAAATTACTGGGCGTGATATTTATTCGAATGGTCGTTTTCAGTCGCGGTGATTCTCAGCGAGTCATTTTCAAGCACGGGAATCATATGGCCGGCGCAGGAACTACTAGTAGATATCCGTAAGTTATGAACGCAATATCTACTTACTAATGTACTTACAAGTGTACATGTGTGCAAATTTTTGAGCACAAGTAGCACGTATTGTAGTTGCTGTAAAAAAGTTTGATCTGATTGAATAGTTGGAGAAACAGCACCTCCCAAAAATGCTATAGAAGGAAGTGAAACAGGAAAACTATCCTAAGTGATGTCATTGATATGAGAAAGAATGAAAATCTTAATGCTCTACCTCACTTTTGCAGGCTTGGTCATCCAGCTCCGTTCATTTCAAGCGGTCTTTTTTACCGCATACCCTAAAAATATAAAACGACGTATTCAATCTTTCGTCATAACTATGACATGGGGTCTTTTAAAAAAATGATTAACAGAGTCCTTAGGGATCAGCGACGTATTGACAGTACTGATAGTATTGCAGATGTCTATGGGCGACGGTAGCCGCTTACCATTAAGGGAGCCGTATCATTGTTTGATAAAAAAGCTATTGCTCAGTTTTATTCATTAAAACAAAAAAAAAACAAACAGGATGGTAAAATAACAAAACATTTTCCTTCCTTTTATGGTTGGAGTTGGTCAAATAAATGTTTATCCAAATTACGTTGCCGTCATATTCTATATTTATTCATTCTTTATTTTATATTCTAGATTAGTTACCGTATTTTGTTACTATGAATTGAATTTTGTTATGGTTTCAGGGACCACAAGCAAATGAAGCGGGTGCATTCAGGAAGTGAAGATGAACCTACTCACTCAGGTTAGTGTGAGATGACATATTACGTTCATTATTACAAATATGCAAGTTTGTGGGTCACTATTGGCCTGTCACCTCCAGAAGGTCTGTACAGGAACATGATGTTCTTTTTTTTTAAATATATCGATTTCTAATTCCTTTTGTTTTTCACAATGTTATTTTTAACATTAAACTAATAAAATTAAAATAAAAACTTAAAATTACTACGAGTACAAACTAATCCAATATTCCGCTACCATTAGGCAGTGTTCCCAAAATGCTGACCGCATTGCCACGGCATGCTTATCCTCTGTCCAAAGTATATGCCAGCATTTTGGTCACAAGTAGCGTCGACCAGACGTTTTGAGAGGTCTTTGAATAATAGTTTGGCGCTCGGTCCCCACGGTCCCAGCGTTTCGACTCCAAAAGGCACAAACATGTAACAACTACTGAGATTACTATATTTGCGCCTTTTGTGGCCTTTCTGCTAGTTCAGCCGCCGCACCGGCCACTTTTTGGGTAGCAGGAAGATGAGAAGGTGCTAAGGTATCGACACATGTAGCGTCCCATACCAGAGGCCTGTTTGCCATTTAGTTATAAGCATTTAACGGGACTTAATCAATGCAATTTGATCGAAACGTCGAGGTATATAAATATATACATGTTTTATCGCGATTAAGTCCCTTGTAACTATGTGTTCAAGTCGCGAAAGTCTTAACGTTACTTTTTGCCATTTGAACGTAAGGCCACTAAACTCTAGCTTAAATAACACAAAAAAGGAACTTGAAACACTAAACTCGAAGCATCTAGCTGAAATCTTACTACAATGTAAATAATGGTAAAAAAAATCGGATCATATTCTATACAAATATAAAATGCTTACTTGCGAACAAAAAGAACTGGCCAAGTGCAAGTCGGGTCTCTTTCTTCTAAGATCATCAAGGACCACAGCTTCAAAAATATAAAATAAATCGGTGTTTTAATACTTGTTTTTCATTTAATGGGGAATAGGGTACATGGTATACCTACAATTTTAGATCGTTAAAATTTTGAGATAGACACTGTAACAAATATGTTCTAAAATTAACAACGTTGATGGACCCATTTTTATTGATTAAAATATCCGTTATTATTTATTACAAATATTATTTTTATTATACGCAATAAGCTACAGACGATGACACTCCCACATGCTGGGGTACAAAGTTTTTTTGGCTAGGATGTCATTTGTTGTAGCCTAAAAAGTAATTTCATTGGATATCCAGTTCACTATTCATCTTTGAGTCTGCGTTCTTCTCAAAATATCAAATTTCAGTTTTGTAACCAGATTTACTTACGTACTAGAGTCTACTCGGACAGACAGACAGCAGCGCCTCATTAACTGGGCTCCGTTTTGTCGTTGGCTACAGACTAAAAAGCATCAACATAGAAAAACACCTCCTAGTTAGGGCATCTAACGCCACCCTGTTTTCACAGTCAGGGATCAAAAAATCAATTAAAATAAGTTGATACATCCGCTTTAAATATAGCCTGTTCATTCCAGGTGAAGAAGACATAGCGTTTATTGACGTGCAACCCAACTCAATGGCAAAGCTGCCGGAGAAGGGCATCCTCAAGAAGCACGGCTACGGTGCTGTGGACGGCAAGGACAAGTGGGGAGACGACTCACAGTCGGAGCAGCTGGAAGCTGGCTCGCAGTCTGATGGCCAGGAACCTTCGGGAGCCGTCGCTGATATGGAATATAAGTTTAAGGTAATGCAGCTTGTGTAGAATAACTCGTAAATAACGAGTTCACCTGAAGAAGTTGCCACTTATTGCAACTGCCGTGTATGCCAGTAATGTGCGCATTAGGTACTGTGTTCCGGTTTTAAAGGTGCTGCTGAAATTTTAACAACTTTATGTCTCAGGGTGATGAGCGCAGTGCAGTTCACTAATTGTGATAAAGTCTCATCTCATAAAAGTGGAGGTTACCGCTCCACACCAGGTGGGTATTATGCTTATTTTTCCACAATCCTCTATACTGTATCAGCCGGTTTGACCACTGTTAAACACAGCCTTCATCATTAAGGGGAGGGTTGCCATAATCCGCACGCTTGGCAGGCGTCTTTGGGGATCGCAGTTTAAGATAGGTATCAGTTCCTCAGAAGGCGCTGCTGCCCGCCTTCCGTTATTTTACCCTTAGTCGCCTTTAACGATACCCACAGGTAGCAATGGGGGTTTAATTCTAACCCGACACCCCACAAGGTATTCTATATAAAAAAACCTTTTTAAGAACATTAGGAAGCGATTCGGTCAGTAAATACAACAATTCGGTCAGTAAGTATGGTCAAAACTAGTGTATAATCGATTCACAGGCGGAACAGCTAAAAACAGGCTTTAATTTGACGGGCACGAGTCTTGAGCTGTTGCTCATATTATAATGGGATAAACAGAAAAAAAATGATCTTAACACCCACAATTGATCGATGGCGTTCACTAATCAGAACATCCAAAACTCGTGAAATCTGTTCGTTGCTATGTTTAGTGTACAGCAAAAAAAAAGAATGATACAAAAAATCTCCTTGGTGTCAAATAGACTACTAAACTAGAACATGTTTTAATTACCAGTGTATTGAATATTATATTTTGCTCACATGCTTCCTTTTCCTGTTCCAGGACCTTAATGGTTACCACGAGAATATAATCGTGGCACTAAAGACTGCGGCTGCCCAGCGAGCCAGCGCTGGTGCTGCTGTGGGCTCTGGAGACCTTCGAGCACTCCAGGTAAGATCATATTCTGGACCATCCGGCAAGAAGCAAACTTGCACCCACTTGGATATGATACAAAAAAGGACCGCATCCCATCCTAATCTACATACCTGTAATGCCACACGTGACGACAGCCCACGAACCAGATAGATGTATAAGCATCACTAAGCTCCGGATCAGGCAATGGCTCAATGATCCGAGGCGAGAGTCTGCAGTTTTTCAGAGGTCCGGAGAAGGATCTCTCCTTCTCCGGACAACAACGTTACTGCCAGTAATGTTCGCATCACTGTGTTCCGGTTTGAAAGGTGCTGCTGAAATTTTAACAACTTTAGGTCTCAGGGTGATGAGCGCAGTGCAGTTCTCCAATTGTGATGAAGTCTCATCTCATTAAAGTAGAGGTTACCGCTCCACACCAGGTGCTTGTTTTTCCACAATCCTCTATACTATATCAGCCGGTTTGAACACTAAAACACAGCCTCCATCATTAAGAGGGGGGTTGCCATAATCCTCACGCTTGGCAGGCGTCTTTGGGGATCGCAGTGTGAGTGGATGACCTCTCGGTCATCCAGACTAAACACCTTCACTGTTGGACCTATCTAGGATTAACATAGACGAGGGACCATTTGTCAGATGACCCGACAAAGCGAAGTTCCCGAACAGATCTTCCCGCTTGATCGATGGTGCACAAAACAAGCTATTCAGTATGGTGGGTGCAGAAATCGCCGAGTATCAAGATTTTCGGATATCTGCTCAAGCCTGAAATCTGTAGCCATCTACTTATTGGTCTATTTCGGCATTACCACTACTAGGGGCCCTGTAGAGACACTCGTAGATTTGCAGATTGTTATCGCTGTCTATGCGCAGGCAGATATTAGATAGGCTCCGTCCTCCAAGGCTGCTCAGACGAGGAGCACAGATATCCGCTCTGATATACAGGATGTTTGGTGGAGGGTTAGACAAACTTGGTGGGGGTGTAGGTACATCCCCGCCGGCTTTAAAAAGGAATGCTCCAGTTTATACCCCGGGGAAGTGAGAAAAGGTGTAGGCGTATGTCGCCAGAGGCCAGATTAGCAGCCTCCAAGTGGACGTCGAGTGACGGACGAGGAGAAGAAGAATTGAGCACTGGTTTGCTCCCTCCAGAATACGCATGGCAGCTGGAGCATCAGCATCACTTCAAAAACAAGTATAGGTGTACTTAAGGATGGATGCCCGGAGTGGGATTACCCAGTGCTTTCGCTGCTGGTACACGCATGGTACCAGCATATCACTTATTCAATCGGGTTTTTTATCAAGTCCCCATTTCAAGTCGCTCATGGCTTACCACGTATAATTTTTCGTGATTACATAAATTTTAACTTTAATACTTACTCGTTAATCAATTTAATTTAATCAATCGAAAAAAAATTCCATACTTACATGATACTGTATATTTAGTCTAGCTCAATTAACTGTTCAATTGATATACCTATTTACATCTACATATGGAAATCATGTTGTACATTCATTTCCGCAGAGTAATGTGCATTATACACAGGAGAAAAATCATATGTTCTGTAGTGTAAAGTGTATGTATTATGTATTTACAGGAGTACGAGTACAAGCGAGCGAGCGAGCGCGCGCCGAGTGCGGAGAAGCTGCACGAAGCGGAGGCGCGCCGCCGGGACGAGGACGAGGACGAGGCGCCGCCGTGCGGACCGATCCGCATCCGCAACCTCGAGGATCTCATCCGCCAACTGGAGCATCACTCCTCCAGGCACATGTCGCCCTCCGGCTCAGAGGACATCCGCATGTCCGAGACCGAGGCCGACCGCCACTACCGCATCGATCCGCAGGAGTTGCAGCCGTACGTCTTCTCTTATATAACCCTATTTCATAACAAATTTAATCGGGAATAGTGCCACTCTTTCGCGCACTATTGCTAGCTATGTGTGCGAGTGAGAGAGTGGCAGTAGTGTGCCAAAGGATTTTTCACATTCGTTTCGATTCCTACCTAATATCCAATCCTACCTTTTCCCTACCTCTAGAAACTATGTTATCTTTTGTTACAACAGATACGCTGGCATTTGACTACTACCGAGTTTGATGGTAAGTGATGATGAGATCAATTATCTTGTGAAGCTAACCTAGAATTACTGACTCTCAAGGCCAGCTCTCGGAACACACCGTTAGCTGCTTGACGATCGTTTTTACCTGAAGGTTATAACTAGGCATTGCCCTACAACCATGCACATCTGATACTAAATAGTATAAAAAAGTTTGATATGTGATAATAGTTACTTACGACTACTTACTTACTACGAATATACTTACTCTTAAATTACACTTTTGGGGTACAATCACGCAAAAATTACCGTCAAAATAACACTTTTAACTGACCTCGACTTTAAGATCAAGTTGCATCAACCACGCGGACTAATACCAGAGTTGAAAATTTACTTTGAAATTTGCTGAACGATAAACTCCCATTAAACATTTATTACTTTCTCTTAAAAAGGTTGATTATTTGACGCATAATTTATTGTATTAAGTATGTAACTATTATGTATATAATGTTAGAGTCTTAAAATAAAATCATAATACAAAGGTCTAAAAAGTAGGGTAACCATGGACTGAGAATATTTTTAACACTCAAATAATATCAAGAGCAAGTGAAAGAATCTCAACCGCTCCAGGCAACAAACATTTATAGAATGATTGTAATGTTTTCAGGCGGTGCCGCGGGCGCATTGGTGGCGGGGAGGATGAGTCGCGGTTCGGCTACGGTCGGTTCCGTGGCAGCGGGCGGCACCACGCGGCTCTGTTCCCCGGCGGCGCTGCCCCCCCTCACCCCCCGCACGCGCCCCTGCCGCCCCTCGCCCCGCACGCCGCTCACTCCCCGCACGGCCGCCTGCCCGACGACGACGCGCTCTACGAGACCGCTGACACCGAGCGCCTGCGCGACGCGCCCGACAGCGAGAGGTGAGCGCTACCCTGACATCCACCCTACCCACCCCACACGATTGGCACTAGACACGCGTGGACACCACACGTACTTATCAAAATTATTACATTGCATGCATGTGCCCAGTTAAATTGCTTGTTTCTATGAATTGCTGTTTGAATCAATAGTTGCGTTCTGCGACGAGATGACACTGCACACGAACACTAACCGCTCCGAGGCGAGCTCTGCTGTAGTGGCGAGCTCGCCGACGAGACAAGCCGCGCATCGACTCTCCGTTCCTCTTCTCTATCATTTTCTAGTGATGAATTTATTCAAGCTCAACAACAGTTAGCCCGGTGGGCGAGTGAAGACGCGGTGCCGGCGGCGGCGCAGCGCGAGTACTTCCCGTCGCCGGCGGGCTCCTCCAGCAGCGAGGCGACGATGCGCGCGGGCGTAGCGGGGGTGGCGGGGGCGGCGGTGGGAGCCCCCCGGGGGGCCCCCGCGCGCTCCCAAGGGCCCCCTGAGTACACGCACTGACGGCGCCCGCGCTGCCGCCCCCCTGTAGGATCCTAGTATTCGATATATCGAGCTCTGTAAAGGCACGGTTAGGGTAATCACGATAACGAATAGTTTAACCGTTAGTAATGAACACGATAAAATTTAACACGTGTAGTTAATCTAAATAAAAGTATAGTGAATTTGATCGCCGGGCGCGGCTCGCGGCCGCCGCTTGTGAATACGTAGTTATCGTTAGCGAAGTGAACTGTAAATATTATGAACTATGAAATATTAAAATCACTATTTAAAAGATATGACTGACTTTAGTATTGGACAATTTAGAGTAAACTGTTGAATGTAAGTCTCGATTCGGTGAAGTGTGTAGCCTGTCGCGCCTCTAGAGGGACGCATCAGTTACGTTGAAATGTTTAATAATTATATTACTTAGTTTCATTAAATCGATACGCTTTATAACTCTATATCTGTTCGAGGTGAGTCCCTCGGTGGTGGCGCGTCAGTTTGTATGTCTAAAGTAAATTATAAGTCACTTATCGTTGTATGAAGTAGCTTTAAGGTGTTGTACGGTGGCGAGGTCCTGCCGCCGCGGCCGAGCTCGCCCGCGCTCCCACACGAGGCTCAAGTAGCTTGCAAATTAGATAGGCGATTAACAAATTCTGAGCTCAGGTTAACATAAGCGAAGCTTTAATGTAACGATGGTTAGTTCGAGGGCCGACGGCCTTCGGGCGAGCTCGGTGCCGCGGCCCGTCACTGTAAATTTTGTCGTAGACTATAATTTAAGTGTATATGTTTCAAATTCAAACGCAATATTTTATAACGAGCTGATGTCACTGTTGAAGAAGATGGGCGACAAGCAACCGTCCCCGGAGAGTAACACAATCGTATTCATTCTGTATCACCTCTCCGACATACGCCCAACTTCTGTCCTCATCATTGTAAACATCAACACAGGGAAGCGTCAACGTGACAACGATGTCAAATTTTGTTCATAGCCTTCGCTTCCGTTCTTTCAGTTCATAAAAACAATTTGTTAATGGGTTAGGTCCACCCAGTGATCTCGCACCACCGCGCACCGATAATTTTATATAACTAGCATGTAACGTACACATATTCTAAAAAAACTAAATTGTGAATAAAAGTTATTTCAATTTTATCAGAATATTTATTATTATTGTATTTAAATTTAAACGAATTTATGCCGGAAGTTGATGTCGAAAGGTGTAAAAATGACTTGTTATAGTTTTCATGTTCATTTTATTGTGACAATTTAGAATGTTATGTTTCATTCGCGTTTACGCTAGGTTAGGTGGCGCGGCCACGAATCGAATATTTTAGCTAATAACAGTTAAAATATTGAATAAAAGTAAACACAGTCACATATCGACTGCCGTTTTGGTTATAATGGAAGTTTACTGGCACTGTGAGGTGGCTCACCCTTCATTTATTTCTATAGATATTTGTTAACTTTAAGTAAGTCTTAATAAAATTACTAACACGTACAGGGTAGATGTTATTGCAATACTCTGTAGCTGGGCGCGACACTCGCTAGCGCCAGCGGAGTCGGCCTCTGTCCCGGGACCGTCCGCTTCGTGGTCACCGTGGCCGACTCCGCCCGTCCGCGTCGCGTGACGTCACGCGCCCCAGGTTTGCAATAAAACTCTCAAAGCTGTTTCACTGTCACTACTGTAACGTGTATCGCTAGTGACGTAAGGTAGAACAGAACCTACTGCATGCGAGCGAGTGTTCGCGGCCAGCAGGCGTCGCGTGCGCGCGGTCATGTTCAGAACCACGCTCGGGTCGGCCATGCGGTCTTTTATTTATTACGGGTTAAATGAGTCGAGCTAATGGACGTAGGGTAGGTCATGTTAACAATACTCTCAAAATAAGTTTCCTGTCTGGATTACACTAATATGAACGTATGCATTTAATTTAGAAATATAAAAAACGAAAACTATGCAATTTGATTCGTACCTCAAGACATTACGTTTTATATTTGCTTGCAACAATTTATCATCACCATAAGAACGTATTCTTTTTACCTGCACATTTAGCTTCAAACGGTGATGTGCGAACATAGCTAGTTTTTATTACAGTTAATAAATAAATAAATAATTCTTTTTTATGTGAAATACTGTGTTTGCTCGAAAAATATCAATTGTTTTTTTTTTACAGTTACGTACATTGTTTTAGAACAATGTAAAATAGCGAAATGAAACTAACATGCTCTCACCCCTTTTCAGACCCTTTTGAGCGCAAATTCTACATCCATTAAATTTGTTGTTACGTATCTATTACTACACGGTCAAGATAATTGTTTCACCTGTTCACCTAAGAGCCTGACGCAGACTAAAACCTGATTTCCTGATGATTTGTAACAGTACCTTAAATTGTCACTGTCTGTGTCTACTATTAAAACTATATAAATACTTTTGGTTACTTGAATGTTTAATACTCGATTCCGTTTCAATAGTAACAAATAACAGTTATTAAAAATCTTCATAATTTTCTCACATTACTCAGTCAAATTTTCTCCTAAAGTTTTTCAACTGTGCCATCGCGTAAGCTCTGTGGGATGTCTGAAAACATGTCTTCTATTGAATCTACTTTTTTTGGGCAAATTAATAAAAGCCGAGGTCTCTCAATGTAAAATTTCACTAGAGGTGATACTATGAGGCAGACTAAGAGTCTGCGCAAACAGGGAGTGGTTAAGCGATCTTTTCTTATTCGCATTAAGTTCTATAAACGAACCTATATGTAGATCCTGAAGTACACAGTACGCAGCTGTCGTTCACAGTCACAAATGGGAATGTGGGACCGCCTACGATGATACTTAAATATTAATCGTAATGAAAATGATATGATTATGATCTTTAGCTTCACCGACATGTTTAGTAATTTTATGGAATGATTCTGCAGAAGTAGCTGGACCGCATCGCCGATCGGACGTACTATACGCGTAGGCCTAAAACGTCAATTGCGGACGACGCCATACCCCGACATTGCTCACGGTAGTGCTCTGTTTCTTTGTACGAATTGTCGTAATTTTGGATGATTTCAAGAGTAACGCATATTTGCATCGCATGCCTCTCCTAAAACCACAAAGAAATAAATAAATTTAATTACACTAAACAAGATTTTACCCTAATAAAGTGCAAGTAACTCTTATCAATAATTATGTAGGTACTTACTCATCAACGCATGTGAAATTATTTTTAAAGGAAGTTCTCACTAAATCTTGTGATTTCACACATAGACAATGATGAGAAGTGATGTCGATGACGAGGTAAAGTATCCTTTATGATACTCCACGACTTAAACGTTTCATCTAAATCGCTTTTAGCTATCGCACATTCTGATTTCCACACATACAAACTCCCGCATTTATAATGATTAGTGTGATAACCTTAGACAAAAAAGGGATTTAAAGCTATGTCAATAAATTTCGCAAATGTGGAAATGCACCACGTTTATTGTATTTAGTGAGTTTAAATTGAAAATCTACAAAGGACCTATGAGAAAAAATGGCTTTGTTTAATCTCGTGGGTCTAATGGGACAAGTGAAACATTCTCACTGGTTCCATCATGGAACTGTCCAATGGAACCAATGAGAACGATTCTTTTTTACGACCTGTAAATTGAACATTTTATTAATTCAATGACGTATAGGCAACATCCCCAATGCATATAAGAATAGATATAAATAATGTTTAGGTTTAAGTATACGTTAGTTTTCAATATCTCTGAAGTCGAATTGAGGGTCAACTCAATGTGATCATCTGGGTCATATCACCTATGTGATCGTAATAACTTACACTTCGAATAATAAAAACCCGTGAATATAATCATGTGATTATATAATATGATCACATAGGTAGGTGATCATAGGCGATTCCAATCAAATAGTTACTTTAGTATCCTTAAGTCACCTGTAACTGTAAATAATAATAAAAAATTGTTCGATTAGTAAAAGTCAAGTACCTATATGTAGGCACAAAATATTTATTACTGAATTGATATGAAATAAAACAATGTAATAGTTGTCACACGTATATAAAGACTATACTTCGTAACTCATGTCTTGCCATGACAAGAAACAATACCATAGTAAGAATTGGGATATAGTTATTAAGCAAGCCCCTATTCAAGATGACTTGAAGGGACTTCGATTTGTGTTCAAGTATAGCTTAACTAACTTGTAGTCAAGCGCAGATTACATCTCTACCTTTAGGGAATTGATAAGAATAATTTTAGACGTTACCTAGTCATAATGAAACGTGTTTAAATGACTTAATAATAATTGTGTGTTGTTTTATATGTGTGAGAAAAGTCAACTTGCTCAAATTCAGTGAATCCCTGGATGTATACATAATACTACGACAATTCGTATAAACTAAACACCACTACCGAACTACTTATTTAGAAATGTTATAGTTAAGTGATATTATGTAATATAAAATACGAATTTTACGAAAAAAAAAACGTTAAGACGTTGTAATTTTCCGTTTGATTTGTCCTTGTAAATATATTTGCTATATGATTTACTAAATGAATGTAACATATTATTAATGAAAAAATAGATGAACACACATTTTAAGAGTTGTTTTATTGCTTTAGCCTTATCTTTAACCCATCGATAGCGAGAAGAAAATATGAACAATAGAAATTTATTAATAACTTGATTACACGGTAAGGTTAAAAATGATGAGATATCTAATAAACACCAAAAATGTAAAGAAAGTCAATAATAGCTAGAAATATTATTAAAATATTTCATCAACACCAAGATTATCTTATCGATCAGATAGTTAAATTTGACAATATCAATGCATTGTGTTTTCTTATTTACTTTAGTATTAATAGCATTTTTAATATACTATCCGAAATAATCTAATCCGTAACTTTTAATTAATTACCTACTTAAGTGGAAACATCAGTACTCTCGCTTTTTCTTCTTATTAGGTATTTAGCGAAATCATCCTTTTGCGGGTCGAAGGCGGTAATCTTCTCGCATTGAGCTGCTGCTGCTGCCTGCTCAATCTGATCTCCGTATGCCTTGACATCGTCTCTCTTCTGCTCTACCATATATTTGCGCGACTCCATAATAACGATGGCATCATCGCGAGCCATGGACCATACGCTGGGCTTTACGCGTGGCAGTACATTGTGCCCAACAAACACTCCGTGGAACAGCCCCTGAAACTGCGGCTTGTGAGGGTAGTGTTCCAATGCGGACAACGACAAAAAATGCACCTTTCCATAATCAACACTAATATACGTATCGCGATCTTCACGAAGCAATACAGGCGCCTCAGGCCCGCTCTCAGAGATCTTAGCGTCAATCTCAGCCAACACTACCATTCCCAGATTTTTATCGTTCTCCAAATTGAAGTCGGTCACGTCGAATTTCTTGCGGTTCTCTAATTCATACAGCATGCGCATGACGTTCCGTTCAGATATGTCTGTGGCCCGCTTGTAGTTGGTTCCGTGGGAAGACTTCAACATGTCTTTGTCTTCGCAGTCCAAGCCGTACGATATATACGGGGAAGTCACCATATCGCCCAAATACCCCCTGTGAAGATACCTGTCTCCACACTGATAAACTCCTGCAGCTAAGGTCACATTCGGGCGACAGACTTCAGTCTCGAGCCAAGTGAATGCCACGCCGTGCTCTCTAAAATGCTTATACTCCTGGAAGCAAATCTTCTGGCTCGCCACTTCTTTCATCCGCATATGATAATCCCAGTCAAACACTCCCGCTCGGTTGTCATAACGAACCCCGAGGCTATGTCGGACTCGGTGTTCCCACAGCTCGCATGCGTTAAACTGATTCGTATTTCCAGTAGTCCAAAAATTCATTAGATTCTCCATGTAATCTCGCTCCCTGTATTTCATTTGATCAATAGATATGCAAGGCAAGAGACAGCTCATGTAGTCGGGGTTAGTGACCATTCCGACAAGCTGGCGTGCTTTCGCTATAACATACCTGGATGTAGGCGGCCGAAGAAGGATGTTTCCGTATACTTCGAGGAATCGTCTCGTTTTCTCAAGCAAGCCGCAGTATGTGGTCTTTTCGAGAGCGAGTGACATGAGGAGCACCTGCCGAGCGATGAGTTCAGGGCAACCGTCGACCACGAAAATATTCATGTACCGACGCGTGTGTCGGTATGCTTGGGATAGAGTCTTGAGCAGATGACGTGCGTCACACCCACCGATGACGAGGAAATTGAGTTCGTATGCAGCTTCGTCTCCATGTTTGAGGTACTCCTGCTGGAGGTCGAGTGCAGGGCTTATTCCCCAGAACATCTCGTTGTGTTCCCTCTCGGAGTTTCAACAAAGAAATGGCAGATTGGCCAATGTCATGGCGACGTAAATAGTTTATGAAGCATGATGTGCGAAGGGCGTTGCTATGACTACGAGCTATTTATGCAGACCGCCTGGTTTTATCTATGAGGTTGAAGAGCGTTAGGACACGTGCACACTGCAGCTACAGCCACGGATAATTAAATAGCGAGTCCCTGATACTCGATCGAGTGTTAATAAAGGGTCAGTTAACGAGTATTGATTTTTTCCACTTTGAAGTTCATTACTGTCGAGGCTAGAAGTGTTTAATATTTTGCCGGCAGAAAAAGGTTATACAAGGCTTATAAATAAAACTCTTTAGTTTAATTAAATAATATTTTATTATAATAAATGCCTCTGCGCTTACATTAGACTTTTCAAAAAATAGTATGTAAATACTCTGTTGAAAAACCACTGGGAAGTTTTGTTCTCTACAATTAAATTTGCTTTTTATATTTACAGTACATTACATGCCTATCTACAATAATTATTTAATTTACACGTTCTATATCGTGGTATGTTCAAAATACCTAAATAAATAAATAGAAAAAGAAGCTGTTCAAGCGAAATAGTCAATAACATGTATTTTAGTCGTCATGACATCGTGAAAGATTTATATGTATCACTTGTATATAATGAAAACAATTATTCATAGATACTAGAGCTCGATACACTTATTCTTAAATTCATCAACAAACTAAATCACACACTGCAAAATGTTAATCATTAAAAATGATTTCTGCAGACGAACGTGCGCGTGAGAAAAATGGATGTTTTTCTGTTTAAATTTTATTTGATTGAATGTAGTCTATAATCTTATATAAACTAACGAGGAAGATAAGCAATTGTTATATGTTTAGATAAAACAAACAAAAAGCTACAAAACTACTAGTGAAAAAATTATCCTCATATCTCTAAAACTGAATGATTAACATATGATAATTTTTAGCTTTTCAACGTGCGTGCATGCCTTAGGTTACAGTTACTAAATAATTATAGCACGCATCCGCAGCGGTGGCAATGTGACGTCATATCGCTGAATGCTGACATAATAATATTTATATAATCGCATTCGGTAATATTCTAATTATGAAATGAAATACAGACCTTTATTGGCATATTTTATTTACATACTTCTTTAATAAAATTAAAAAATTAAATTAAAGCATTATCCTCTTAACAAAACAATGCTTTAAAACATTTTTTTAATTATTAAAGTACAATGTGTCCCGACCAAGGAGGTTTCAATTCAATTTAAGTACACATTATCTGTGGTGAGCGCACTGCGCGCGCAACGCGCTGGTTTTTATATTGAATTTTATTTTATGTAGCTATGAGATTAAATAAAGTAGTGTATGTAACTGCATAGAATGAGGTATTAGAACATTCGTGTAACCTTATTTTAAACTACACTCATGTTTTAATTCCCCTATTATATGACAGTTGCGTAAACTACTATTAAAATATTGGTGATATTATAATATATTTATAATCATATTATTATGTCAGCATACAGCGATATGACGTCACTAACCATTGAACCAATCTTAGATGCCACAGTTCATGATATATCGTTTAAAAACATTAAGTTTCAAAGAAATCGCGATTTTTTACTAATTAGCTATATTGCTATCACTTATTTTTAATTGAAAGTTTAAAATAAATTCACATCTTTCTCATCAAATTTATTATAATCTATTTATGGTACGTTAAAAATAAATACTTATCAGTTAAAGAACCTACTGTCCAATTTGGTATATTCAGCTCACAACTTCATGCGTTTATAACATGTTTAGATATCAACAGCTAAAGAAAAATGTAAGAAAATTTACCTTTACAATATATTTGGTAACTATCTTTGATAATCATTATTGACGTGGAAATATACATCATCAGCGAGGCAAGTTATAGGCAAAATGGGACTAGATAAAAATCCACCATAAATATAGAATCTTCCCTTCATAGAGATTAAACAATCATTTCCTACTTATACCTGATGCATAAATTTCTCCAACGCGTTATATACTGAGCACAAGAGTTTTGTTTTGCGCAGTAGAAATCACGCTTTCTATAACAGCAACATTGGTAAACATATACATAAAAATTAAAGTTCGATTCGAGTCTATTTGTAATGAAGCCTCAATCAAGAATTTTAGTTTTTGCAAAGCTTATGTAACTACCTACACATAAATTATTTGTTTTCCAGCTGCTTACATAACCTAGTGATCAAAAATGCCAAATGATTAATGGATAAACTCAACACGTCGTATATATTGGAACAGTGAAGAATACTAGAGCAGTAATTAAAATCATAAATACATCCATGCTACAGATAAATAAATGATAGACTAGAACAAGGATACAATCGTTAAAGAAGCGGGTACTTTTATATTGAAAACAGGTGATTCAGAGTACATTCTGAAACGCCCGTACCCTCTTCCCCGAGCGGGGCAGCATCTTTCGTCAGGAGAACCTCGAATTGTCCAATGAACTTAACGACCTCGGCTTCGACGCGTTCGCTTCCATAGAAGCAGCAGTCTGAACACCTCTCGATGGAACATTTGCACCCGTACTTCTGTTGGTATAAGTGGAAGAAGTCACGGGTACTTTCCTGCTATGTTTTATCTTCAACTTATTCAACCAGAGATCCCTGGTCTTCTTATTCCCCAACACAAAGAATAAGAACAAGACAAAGCCTTGGAAAGTGACGAGGATTGTGAAGAAATAAGCGGCAACGACGTTAAAAGAAAAGAGGCCGAATATCCACGGCAGACCAAATAGGAATACAAGGAGACAGCTGACGGAGGCGCAGCGTAAAGCTTCGTTCGTGTCTCCATGTCTCTGGATCCTTCGAGATGCGAACACGGAGCGCACTATCAGAACGAATAGCGTCCAGTTCGCGAGCAACATGATAGCAATAGGGGCGTACACGCTCAGCCACAGCGCCAGCCCGGAAGGATAGCAGAAGGCCCCGCTCGGAGACTTGTCTTCGTAGCGTCCCGCGTAAGATTGCGGGGCGATCGAGAGAAGGATCCCCACGATGGCGCAGGGGGTTCCCCAAGCAAACGCTGATGCACGCAGAAGCTTGTGAGACGCGTCACGTGTGAACACCGTCACCAGCCTTCTGTACGACAAAATCGCGGCTACTAACATCCAGCAGAATGAAGCCAGCACCGTGTAATGTAAAGCCACTCCCGTAAGAGTGCACAGGACATCATGTTCTTGGAATTTAGCAAACACAATGATCAGAAAACATACGGATAGGAAGAATATTGATATGCAGAGCTGGAGCCAGATTTTATTGCTGAAGTCACGCCTCCAAGATCTGAATAGTATGGCAGTCAAACCTACGAGTAACAACCCAAAGATTGATGTAATGCATCCAATAATAGATAGTATTTCAAGTGCTGCTTCGTTTTGTTCGGTGAAAACTGTTCTCGGGACTAATACCTCTGCAAAATGGGTAAGGTGGTCACATCTACATGTATCCAGTAGACCCGCTTGAGTAGACCGGATGAAAGTACATCCTTCTTGAGACCAGTAGCCCGTCCCGTTTGCAGTAAATTGCCAGTAGGCGCAGGCTCTGCTTTGGTTACGCTCTAAGTCTGCTGTTATCGGCATCAAGTGAATGTCAATTACCTGTAAGGAGAAGTATTTTTAAGTTTTTTTTTTGTTTTCTTGCGAATATGATATGAATATGAACCTATCTAATAATAACAAATATTTTAAGAAAACATCAAATAAATCAGTACTTCAGTACTAATATTATAAATGCGAAAGTAACTCTGTCTGTCTGTTACGCTTTCACGCCAAAACTACTGGACCGATTTGAATGAAATTTGGTATGGAAAAAGTTTGAGACCCGGGAAAAAACATAGGATAGTTTTTATCTAACTGCGCAAAAAGAGGTTAATGTTTTTGCGCGATAACCGACACACGCGCGGGCGGAGCCGCGCCCGGAAAGCTAGTATTTTGATAAAACGATCGATCGTGCGCTCATAGAGTTCAGACCTCCTGATGATGCTTCGTGTTGAAGCAAAATGCTTTGAAAATTCTTCCGGTTTGGCTGCGTGGCGTTTATGACGTCACGTGAGCTGAACAGGGAAATTAGGCGGAATTGTCACTAAATATGTTTTTTCATTTTTAAGTGTTTTATTAAAATATTAATTTGTTGTTTTGTTTAAATATTTTTAAAACATTTGTTATTATTAAATATAGATTTCCGCAAAGTTACGCCTGAATCTATTCATGAACCTATCTCATGACACCAAGTTCAATCTACATATACAAGACATGGAAATGAAACAAAAATATAATACATGACAAGTAAATTCAAATCAATTTTTCGTAGTGACGTTTGGCGAATGCTCAGTAGTTACTACCCTCAATTAGAAAGTATGTTACCAAGCATGGTGTGCTCGGGCTACTATGCTTAGGAACCAGTTTTTATTCTAGAATAAGCCTGTTCACCAACTTCGACCACATCATCACTTACCATCAGATGCGATTGTGATCAAAGTCTGACCTACTACAGCCTCGCCTATAGATAGCTAAGTAAAGTTCTCTTGAACAGAGGCCAGAACATTTGCATCTTAAAAAAAAATAACCATTAAATAGAACCGACTTCAACACTCAGAAGTGTGAAGTAACATGTGATATCATAGTACCGACATTAAAAAGTTATTTCACACTTTTGGGCATTATTGAACTAGGTTCCATTGTAAGGAAAAAAAAATTTTTTGTGACTCATTTTAGAGACCGTTGGTACTTACGGGATTGGTTGTCATTAATTGTCAACAACTGTATCATCAAGATAGGAAAATGTTTTTTAGTCATTGGAGTATAACTCAAAAACGGCTAGACCAATTTTGATGAAATTAAATGGGACCAAATGACAAGCATCAGCTTTAAAAAAAAAATAATTATTCACCAACCAACCAGTTTTCTGAAAGGGTAATGGTAGTCTAAAAGGTCTTTTCTAAAAGGTCTTCCCTATTGGAGTTGGGGGCATAATCCTATAATCCCCGCGCTTAGCAGGCGTGTTGGGAATCACAGTGTGAAATGGTGGATTTTCAGAAGGCGCTGTTCCTCACTGGTATTCTCCCTTCGTCGCCTAATATACTCCTACAGGAAGATATGGTGGGGGTTGAAATTATCTCCCAGTTTTGTTTGGTACCTACCTCAAAAATTTGAGGTAGGTACCAAACAAAAAAAACAGACGAATTGAGAACCTCATCCTTTTTTTGACATCGGTCAAAAATAAATGACATCATCACACCAACAGGCAGAAGGTATCTACCATTGCACAGAAGCTTTCCTTTAGGAGGGGGTGCCATAATTTCAACATTAAGCAGGTCTTGAGAAATCATCAAGCAGGAGAAAAATGGGAGTTCTTCAGAAGGCGCTGCTGCTCACATTCTGGTGTTTTCCCTTAGTTGCCTTTTACGACTTTTACACAGGAAGATGTGAAGGAAGCCCTCCCCCGAGGGCATTTCTGACCCGGCAGCCCACGGCTTAAAATCTTTAAAAAAATTGGCAATATTTCAAATAATAGCGAGAATGATTAGGAAATGCACCAAAACCTACTGTAATCATGAAAATGGAACCTATCCACAATCACAAAAATAGGATAAGTATAACTAGACTGTTTTTTTTTACCAAATGTCATCAAAATCTGCTCAAAGACAATAAAAACACTGAAATTTTCTCTGAAGCTCATTGAAATGCGATTGCCCCTCTCGCTCCCCCTTCACCTCCTCGCACTCCATTGCAAACAGACTGTACTAGAACACCGATATGATTTCTTCGACGGCAAGTACTCGGTTAAGGGGCCCTTCGGAATTTATAATATATGTAAGATATACGAATATAAATATGAGAATAACAACAGACCTCTCCTTCGTGGAACTCGGTGACATTTTCGACATTGATGCTGAGGACTCTACTGTTGACGGAGTATGCCTCGTGTCCGCTGGAGAAAGCTCTGTCATTCCGGAATACAACGAAACTGACGCGGCGAGGGGACGTCGACACGGAGGGGGGCAGGGCCACTACAACTTCGCTGTTGTCCGTCGATAATTGGGTCGAGTTGATGTTTTCTGAAAGGGTAATGGTAGTCTTTTCTAAAAGGTCTTCCCTATTGGAGTGGGGGGTATAATCCTATAATCCCCGCGTTTAGCAGGCGTGTTTGGGATCGCAGTGTGAAATGGCGGATTTTCAAAAGGCGCTGTTCCTCACTGGTATTCTCCCTTCGTCTCCTAACATACTCCTACAGGAACATATGGTGGGGGTTGACATTCTCTCCCAGTACCCCAAGGTCTTACCTGTTGGTAATTGATGGTGGTAAACAAGTTTAACCAGCAGATGTCCTAATTAAAGGTGATAGCTAGGGCTAGGCTAGCCTTGCAAGTATTTACAAAGTGCTCTACTACTGTGCATATAATAGTATATATTATAACGTTTTTTAAAGCAGTGATGGCACAGTGGCATTGACTATGGACTACCACGCAGCAGGTCCATGGTTCGAGTCCTGCCGCGGACTTGAGCGCCTGGCTAGCGACCACCCTCAAGTAGAAAATCTGTCGTCAAGCACCTAACGGTTTGTTCCGGCAGCAGTCTTTGAGAGCCAGTGAAATTACAGGCACAAGAGACTTAACAACTATGTCTCAAGGAAACGGGCGCAGTGCAATTCGTGACTTGTGACGAAATGCATCTGTTATAGGCAGAGGCTAGTCCGCTTAACATCAAGTGGGCCTAGAGCATGTTACGTCACAATAACATAAAATATCATTTATATAAAAAGTATGGAGACTCATTGAGATTTATCTCCCATCACTATCTTCACTTTAAAAAATAACCTAAGAAGTAAATTTATTACAAAAGTATTTCTTATATTACGGTAGAGATTTAGTCTAAAAATGCACGCCCCTCCAACAGCATTACCCATTAATTATTAACATATATTCAAATTAATTCTTTCACAATACTTTATAATACTTTTTTAAGCTGTAATGTTGCATTTTTTTCACTGAATAAACAAATACTTAGTAACTGTAAAATTATTATTTATTTCTTTATATAATACTTTAACCCCCATTAAAATAAATATATTAATAAAAATTAATTTTATTATTTATAAATATTTATTAATACATGCAAAATAATGTATAGATGCAATCCACGCCACCTCTCTCAATACTATTGTCGGTTTTATTTTCATTCGTGCATTTTTAGAGTTAAAGATCTCTAGCTCAACGCATGGACATGTTAGAATCCCGCTCGACGCTCTATTGGTTTAAAACAAAAAATGCACTGTCCTGTCCCTGTACGTACTAGGACATTTTGCGTTAAATTAATTAATTTACATTTTAACATTAGGCTAACTACCAACCCCAAGATAAGTAGAAAATCTATCCCAAAGCACCTAACGGTATCTAACGGCAGTCTCGGTAGTACCCAATATAAGGGTCAACCTATTTAAAACCTTCGACCACATCAGTACGTAACATATCTCCGTTGAAAATTATGAGAAAGACTACCCATCAACAAGAAAACAACTAAGCACCTGACAGTGTGTTCTAGTTATCCTAGAGAGCCAGTACTTCTCGGTAAGACAGAACAATATCTTCGATCACATCATAAGGTAAGATAGTGTGGCTAGCAAAAAGAACTTACCTCTGATGATCTCAAAAGTATCATTATTAAACACGTCCATGTCTCTAGCGGCCACCCTTAGCCCCCTGACCGGCAGCTGCGGCTGGGCGTCAGCTATCAGCAGCGCGATGTTCTCCCTGATGGTGGACGCGTCTCCGGAACCGTTCAGGTCTATCCGGGCTCCGATCTCATCCAAGAGGTGAAGCAGGTTACCAGGGATCTGCAGTTCTGACATATCTAGTAGCTCGTCTACCTACATAGTAATTAATTATTTTAGTAATATATAAATAATATACAAGTTGAGAGCTAATTGCAAAATTAGTCTTGTTTGTATTACAACGTACTACATCCCAATACGATGGTTAAAGAAGGATAGGAAAATTTGAGTTATGACTCAATGTCATGATAGCTCAGTAGTATCACCATACCCCGGCTATAGGAGTGGATGACGTGGGTTCGAATACCGCACATCACTTTAATTTTTCGTCTCGTAAATTTCTAATTTTGTAGTTAATGAATTGTTAATTTATGGGCTGTATTGACCTCCTATCGTGGTCACGTGGAAAGTTAATTAATCTAACTCCGTAGCTTAATTCACTTTCCACATATACTGGGAAAACTCAGTAGACAAGATTAAAGCTTTAAGGCCCAAAAGAAGTGTGTAAAAATCTAGTAGAAATTGGTTTCAAATGTTTTTTTATTAAACGTGTGCTAAGCTGTTAAGTTTACAAATTTACAACTAATAGGTAAAATGTGTACCTCAAGCGAGATTCGAACCCGCGATCCAGGTCCAGTTATGATGAGGCCACACCTACATGTTTCGATTTCATTGTTTTTGTTTTGCGAAGCAGAATTGTAATATGACGTTACATACAATGCTAAGTTTTAACGTGTATTACTGCATTATGTATTAGTAATATTTGAAATAAAAAAAATAAAAAAACAATTTTGAACTGTGCTGTAGCATTTGGACTGCCTGTAAGTCTGCAATGACTTGAAGATTGTTTAAATGCTTTCATTGTAGTAGCTGTAGTTTTGTATACATCATAGTATTTCGATAAAAAAAAAGGTGTGTGAAGAAATTGAAAAAGTAAAAATTCACGGAATCGACATTGCGTGTTCGTCTGTTTTCTCCTCCAAAACGGAGCTTATTCATTATTATTTTTTGCATTAGATCTAGTCTTGCTATAGACAGGCTCCTGTCATTACCATTTTTTCATCAATTAATAGTTACTAAAGAAAATATGACCCTGAAAATCTCTCAAACGTTTCATTTTACCGACATGACCACCAGACAAACATGAAAAGTTGTTAATATATAATAAAGTATTAGGAGCCTAGATATATTCATTCTTAAAATTTTAATGATAGAAAATAATTGAACCAGCTCTGTTTTAGATGTTTTAGAATCGAATCATTGAAGAAATATCAATTATATACCTGAGTGAAGGCATCGGAAATGTCTTCTACGAGCACGGGCAGAGTGCTGTTGTGCAACAGATCTTCCAGGTCATCCATCACCTGCTGCAGCTGTTGGTCCGGCTAGAAAGAGACATCAGAACAACTTTGAGTCTTTGTTATCACTGTGTTTGTCTTCCATCTCACCATCATATCATAATTTCCATAAAAGTTGGCTAAACTTGCGATATATCTATTTGCATCCCGCGATGTAGAATTAAGGCTAGCTTATCGATGTCTACTGAGAACCGTTCGATACTTTACGTTAATACTTTAATTTAATTAAAAAAGTCCAATAATACTACCCCAAGTCACGAATAGAATCCAGCTCTTCAAGATTTCAACGCAGAGCTCTACGGCAAACAATCAACAAAGCAGTTTGTGCTTTTTTATGTGACACGATTTAAATTGCCATTTTAATATTACAGAGATATTGAATAGAGAAACTAATTTAGGGCCCGCATGAAGCCAGGCTTTTGTCGCAGCTTGTAACATGCGGTTTAGAACACTGATTGTTCTGCGTGTTATTTAATTGATTTACCATTCCCCTATTTTATCTCACTTCCTTGTTATTTTACTGAGTACTGAATCTTATTCCACCGAAAAAGACAATGCACACAATGTTCTTTTAAATTATGAATGATTTGGATAATTTTGTGATACCAATATATCTGGATAGGTGACTTACCCATATGTGATTCTACTATATAGACAGGTAAGATACTACCCCTACGGTTCAATTCACGCAAATATGCGCTATTTGCACTATATGCACGCAAACGGTCGGTTCATAACTTGCTAAACAGTCACCACGATAGCATAATGACGTCATCTTTGACGTCACCTCCGGCCGCAAACAACGCTCACAGAAAAGTGGTAGTGCACTGTATGCACAAACGTCAAACTCAAATCTTGACAGATACATGAGGAGATTTTTATTGTTGTGGTTAGAATGTTTTTTTTATTGGTTGTTTTAGATTAACCTGGAATTCAAGCTCTGACTATAAACCATCTAGAACGCATCACAGTTCCAACATGTGTTTATCTTCCACTCTATCTACATGACATTGGCGAAATTGTGGTAACCCCGCAGAGGCCATAACCTTAAAGTTGAAGTAGAATGTTGAACGTACAAAAATCTGTTCACAAAAGAATGCCTTGAAATATTGCATTTCAAGGCATTCTTTTGTAAACTTCTACTATCAATAATTGATGTGAAGGGATTTTTTTGGGTCAATTGCGAAAAAGCAAATTGACAGTTAGCAGATGTTATAAGCGCGGCTACATATCGGTTCACATCGTTTGCGCGCAAACAGTGCATATTCTCGTATTTCAGTTATGAACCAAGCTTTTGCAATGTATGCAGTGACAGCAGTGTTTGCGTGATTTAAACCGTAGTGTACGTATCAAAACAAACATTCAACATTTATTTCGGTCAAAGATTGTAGGAAAAAATATAATATTAGAGAACAAGAAGACGAGTGATATAATTCAAGTAGGTATACAGCATAAACCAGCTGAAAATACCGCCATAAAACTCACAGGTGGCCTTGTGGTAGGTTCTGGACTTTCTGTGGTAGTAAATATTGGTGGCGTGGGCGCTGACGTGGTCGAAGTTGGCCTGGGCCGTTTTGTAGGCTCAGCGGTCAAAACCTCGTTCGAAAATGTGGAAACCTCGTACGTGGCCTCTGTGACTACCGTGGTCCATTCCGTGGTAATTGTTCCTTCGGGGGGCACTGTCGGGTTATGATGGTCGTTGCATTCCTCCGAGCTATCGCAGGAATCACTGCGTTGTCGCGTCCGGGCTTCGTTTGTCTATAATGTTAGTATGTTAGTTATATTAGCACATTCAATCATGCAATTTGATGCATTAAATTGATAAACAATCAGTGTACAGACGTCACATAAAAGCGATGGTAGTGAACATTCTAGCCGGATCACGTATATAAACGTGCAATATGTTTAGTGTAGTATATCACGTAATTATACGTGACGCACTTCCAGTATTATTTAAAATGGTCTGCTGTATAATTTTTAATAGTTATTGACGTTTGATACATATATAGTAAAGTAGTGAATGGTAGATTATTTGTTAAAGTATTGATGTTATAGATGACACTATAGTACCTAACACCATCTTCAAAATTATCATCCAAAAATAAAAACAAATGGTAACAAAGACATCAGGAAAGATTCACATTTCCTGGGCGTGTTTTGATGTCACTAATGCTTACATGCATCGTTACATAATGGGTTATTGCGACAAGTAGACCAATTGAGGGTAAGCATACTTCTCTGTCTTAATTTTTTTAAGTAGCACAGACCTATTTCCAAGTCGATTTCATCTACCTTACGTGTTAATCTGCATCCTAACCTAAATTGTCAAATTTTACTCCGGCGGCACGCGCGCGAATGCGTCGTCGTAATGAAATGCGAACAATTCATGAAATTCTCGAACATTTCATGATATGGACAATTCTACGATGTGGCCACAACATATTATGCACTTAGGTCTGTTAAGGCCGGTGGTGCTTTGAATCAGGTCTTTGATATAACTTCACGCGGCTTCTCATACAATTTGAAGCACATGTTTAATCTACTTGGATATAGGTCTGTGGTTGGTAGCTGGCTGCACTTACTGTAGAAGGAGTGACCGTCACTGTGGCAGTGGGCACGAGGGGGGTGACGTCACTGATGTTGAAGGAGCTTATCAGCGTGGTAGGAATAGGCGTGAAGCATCCCTCTTCAGGAGTGATGATAATTTGAACACCGTCATTGTAGTCACCGATACATGTGTAGTTCCTGCAGTCGGTTGATGAACGGGACATACCTGTAATGGCATTTGAGTTGAGTAAAGAACAGCAATGAGCTTACTGTCAATAAATGCAACGGTCTATATATTTTCTTAAGATGGAAAAAGGTCCTAGAGGTACGTGAAACCGTAACCCCAGAATACAGTTCTGTCGCCTTACCATTTACGCTATGGCAGCGGGTGCTGGACAGTCGTTATTTTTCGTCTGGAAGTAAGGAATTTTTACATTTTGGCTTAGCATGTGTATCAACACTGTAAGTCTTAAAAAACGGCGTCATCGTATTATATTATGTAACCCCAGAATACAGGTACGTTTTATTGATGTATTTATGGTTAATATATATTATTATATATTATATATTATTTTATATTATATATATATATATTATATTAATATATATATATTTATTTATTTATTTTTATTATGGTGCCGGGCTAGAATGTCACCTCCCCGTGGGTATCGTAATAGGCGACTAATGGTAACACACCAGGAGGTGGGCAGCAGCGCTTTCTGAGGAACTAATATTTCACTGCGATTTAAGACGCCTGCCAAGCCTGGAGATCCCACTTCTATAGCATAACTAATAACGCGACAGAACGGTATTCTGGAATTTCGTGTTCGAGTGACGCTGAATATAATCTTATTTAACCAGAAAAAAAACTATATTTTTTCATGTGTCAACGGTCTATAGGTTGCATAACTCCAATTATATTCCTAGAATAAAGTGTCAGCATAGGCACCGCTTATAAAAAGACTAAAAAACCCAAGGTGGCAACGCGGAACTACGATAGTTCTTCTAATTAGAACAAGCATTGATTTGCATGGAGATTCTCCAATGACGTCATAACAAGCAAACAACCATTAAAATAATTAATATCATTGTACGGTATAAACTATACATCGACAATTAAATCATTTCCATTGATCGTCGCAGATCACGCACTTAATTATCTAAGTGGTTCAAATGAATAGGTAACAAATGGCTCAGGAGATGAATGTAGATATCAGCTCGATTCTGTTACTTTGATGTCTGCGATATTATAATGTTAAGTATATTATGCCTTATAACCTTGATATGCTATTTAATTACGTAAAGGGATCCACTGCTATTTTGATTTGATTGCAGTTTCCGCGCACGAAGAAAGTAGTATGTTGGGTAGAGGACAATCGTAGAGCAATTTAAATACCAAGTTTTCAAAATCTTGTAAAGTGTAGCATGAGCCTTATATCTATGCTTCTATGGTTTGCTAGATTTCCGTAAAATCAAGTACCTATTTTAAAAAATATTCAAAATTAGGGTCTTGTATGGGATTTCCAATTTCACATATAGGGATAAAATAAATTGAAAAACTGCCAAACCAGAAGCATATAGGTTAGACTCAGTTATATGCATGTAAAATTGCACCTAGTTAAAAAACTTAGTATTGAAAATATGACAAAACTACGTTTGTATTGGAAACGCCTTAAATTCATTTGTAAAAATTTTCATTGTTGTTATATTGTCATTTGGAGGTAAAAGTCGTAATATCTGAAAAATCGAACCCATTAAAATTGCATGAATTATGAGTATATATGCATTCAATTCTATGCAAATAATATTTCCTAGGTTCTTATTTGACTATTTAATACAACGCATTACATATAATATTACAAGAAAAAATACATTAATTAATTATTTAAGTTGTATATTATATCTATTGGCATCGCAAAGAAATTCTGTTTTATCAAAATAGTAAAATTATCAAGTATTAAATTAAAAACACGCCGAGCCTTCTTCTGGTGAAAAAGTTCGAGTTACACACCTATTTATACTTTTAGTAACATAATAATTAATAAAAGCAGTTATTCCGTGCAATATTTGTACTGACTTCTAATAGATAGACAAATCTACCTTCGAATCGATTTAAAAACTAGTATCTACATACATAATTATTTCAATACAATGGTTTGTTTAATCATACAATTGCGCACGATGAAAGTGACATATTTGGGTAAAGGACACTAATACAAACAAAAAATATTAAATAATACAGTATCCTAAATCGTCCCGTTTCCGAAGTATTTGCGTGTAATAATCGCCATATCAGAACAATTATATACTGTATTATTTAATATTTTTTGTTTGTATTAGTGTCCTTTACCCTAATATATCACTTTCATCGTGCGCAGAAAAATTGAAGTAATGCCAGCTCCCATTGATAAATATTCGAACCATCTTTAAATAACAAAGTGAATGCTTTAATTCACAACACACCTCTCAACTCGAAATTAATAACTTTTATTGCTTTAAAAGGATTGCCCTTGTGAAACTTAGCTACAATATTTAAAAAAATACTTAGCTCATTTAAAATTAAACACTGAAATATTTGAATTATCGCGTTTTACTGTTCTAATACATCATACTATCATAATATATCTCCATAGAAAAAAAATATTAAATGATATAGGGCTAAATCGCAATAGAACAGTTTAAAGTTTGATTAACGTTTATATAAATTCTTATTACTGTCCTACAGTCAGACCGTCTTAGCAATATAAATTATCTTCAACTTGGTATATACATCACTATTATCATACACAACTATGAAAAAATATTACTAACCAAGGGCAAAAATTGCATATTACGGTTACGCTAAACGCCATTTCTTTAAAAAAGACGTAAACTTTGTTGCTACATACAAAACAACATCAAAAGTCTCCGTAGGAACACGTGAGTACAACTTACTGTTATGGACGAAGATAAACAATCAAAATGTATCTTAGTCAATGTTACCTTTCAAGGTTTGGTGTAAAATATTTAAATACAATTGTGAAACGTTTTTACTTCCTCATTGAATCCTAACATAATTATAAAATTAAATAGCTTTTATAAAAAGGAGAACACTTGACCGGAAGATAATACTTGATTTTACATTGCAAACATTGAACTTTATTTTTAGGATTCCGTCTGTCCATTAGATCGTCATACAAACCCCAAATTTTGAAATGTTGTGTAGAACGTTGACTCAAAGATTTTTCACTGAGGTTCCAATGCATGAAGGTAGCGGAAAAGAAACCTTTTGCACCTAAGCATGTGGTGTGTTATCATCAAGGACTAATTGAATAAAGTATATTTTTAACATGGAAAAAGCCATAAATGAATGGCTATGGGTCTTTCTCAAAAACTTAACTATGTAGTTAGAAATCTGAAAACGCCAATTAATAATGTAGGCACTTTTAAAGCTGTGATGAAATCCAAAGTTTTTTTTTCCTATACAGTGTTGCAAAGTGGAATCAGTACATAGAAAGGCCGAGTTACTTTTGGCCAATACTTCACACACGTGTGTATTTTGAAATGGAACTATATGGCTAGAATTATAACTAAGGGAAACATTATTATAGGTAAAATTGGAACACTGTTACCATAAAAACAGAAAAGCCCTCATCTACCTTGGTGGAGACAACGGTCCCAAGCGTAGTTTACAAAGAAATATTGAGCTCAATTATAGATAAAATGAAAATGGCATTGTTGAGATGATAGGATTCCAGTATTGCACAGATGCAGATATTATGACAATAATAGCATTGTCACATTTTTTGGACGATCTATCTAGCCTGTTACTAACTAGAATAATCAATTCACAAACATTTTGAGCATGAGATTTTTACTATGCTTCCTTATTATGCTTTGAATTACCACATCTTCGGGTTATGGGCACCGGGCGCCTTAACCCCTTGGTCACAAAGACTGTGGAACAAGATGCGAATTCCACTATTTCAACGATTTAATTGGACTTACGACACCATTTCCAAGTACTACCTTACTGTACCGTATCAGCTGGATTGTCCACTACTGAACACAGCGTCCACCATTAGGGGGGGGTTTTGTCATAATCCCCTCTATTGGCAGGCGTCTTGAGGATCGCAGTGTGAGATATCAGTTCACAAAAAGCGCTGCTGTAACCTTCTGGTGTGTTACCCTTAGTCACCTCTTACGACACCCACGGGTAGAGAGAGATGGGGGGGAGGGGTAATAATACATAAGTATGAAAGTAGGTAAAAAAAATGTAAAAAAAATAAAAGTAATAATACATATTATTATTATTCTTATTTATACTTCTATTAAAATAAAAAAATTATAAATCACACAAATATACATTTTCACCTCGGCAACTTAAACTTGCAGGTTTCGCAGCTGGAATACACTTGTGAAATTGTAATCGTAATCATAATAGTACCTAATTATGTAATTATGATCGTAATCGTAAAGGTATATGTGCCTAGTTAATTCTTGCCGAGTCACCGCAAGGCTACTACTGCTTGTAATCTTCCTGCTTTAAATTCACAAATGTTTAGCTACACTGAGTCAAGACTTCGAGTTATGACCGTTTTTTTTTTGTCGAATGGTCAGTTTGTTTTGAATATAACCTAATAACATCAATGGTCCAGTTTTTGTGGCAAATTGTAAATATCTACACATAAGTACAGACATTCTCATTAAATTTCACTTGTGCACTGATTTCAACACACAGATTAAAATATTTTCGTATAACGGTCTCAAATTTGTTTTTGATTTACCACCCGGAATAGAGTCACGTATTTGGCACTGAATTTTTACTGGATAGGTATAGGATACGACGTTTTGTAGTGCTTTAACACTCACACAATGTAATGGTACACTAACGACACTTTTAACTGCTTTTAAACTTATGTTTTGTGCATTTTACAAAATTACAAATTTACGGGAGAAAAAATCATAGTCATGTGCGGGATATAATTAATACTATATATTTTCAACCATAAATTTGTAATTTTGTAATATAATTCGCCGAGCAGGCGTTATTGCAAACTTAACAATATTTAAGTTATGTGCATTTTGTTATCGATATTTTTGTTAGTTTTAAGTTAGTGCCGACCGCGTGATGGTTTCATCTGAAAACTAGCGCTGAATGTCTATGACACTCGGCATAATGCTGAGATGAGTCCAATTTGACACATCATGCTTTGCTACAAGTATAATAATATAAATATTTTTTCATTTCATTATGATTTTTAAAGATTTTTTAATGTGTCGCCGATGTTGATTCTAGGAGCGAGATGCTTGTCTTTTCATAAAAATCAAGCCATAGCTCCTAGTAACACTACATCTTTCTCTATTTCTCATAGGCGTCATAGGTAATGATTTGGAGCCAAATACGTAACCGTTTACGTCACCTAATAATAATCACCTTTCTACTCTTATATATTATAAAGAGGAATGATTTGTATTTTTGTAATTTAGTATGCAACTTAAAAATTTTCGAACCGAAATAGTTTGAGATCCGGGGAATAGGTTATTGGCTTTGCGCGATAACCGACATATCCTCAGGCGGCGCCGCAGCCGGAAAGTTTATTAAATTAATAATTACAGATTGTATTTTTTTTAGTTGTTAAGTGACTATTCTGTTATAATTTATATAACTGAATAGTCTGTAACTTCCCATCAAGGTTGACCATACCACGCTCATATCTCTATTTTACTTTATTATAATAGCAGAATTGTTCATTTACAAGCCACACAATGATCGAGCAATTAGAGTATTAAAGGACACCTTGGAACTATCTTTAGAAAAAAAGAAGGGCAATGTCGTCTCCTTAAGAGCCTTTTGATCTTTGAACTCGAAACCCAATGAAATAATTGCCTACATGACTGTACCGCATAATTGGATTTAAGTCAGATGCGGAATTGCTTCGTCAGAAGTAATAGGAGTACAGAAAAGATTATGGTTTTAAGTAGTTTTAATAAATATAATCGACCAAGTGCGAGTCGGACTCGCGCATGAATGGTTCCGTACCATTAGCTGTATAACATTAGACTTCATATTTTAACCTTTTTTGTTTTAACGTGCGCGAGTCCGACTCGCACTTGTCCAACTTTTTGTATTTTTTGTTACAGCGGCGTACATCTGTGAAAATTTCAACTGTCTAGCTATCACCGTTATTGAGATAGTGACAGACGGACGGACGGACAGCGAAGTCTCAGTAATAGGGTCCCGCTTTTACCCTTGGGGTACGGAACCCTAAAAATGGAAGATAGGGTACGCGAGAATATCACAACAATATAATGTGGAGAAAATTGATTACAAGTATAAATGTACAATGTTTTGAATGACAAAGATAAGAAGACACATACGCACACTACTGTAACTTTTGATTGCTCTTACGAGTAAGATGTAGTTTTTGACAGATGTTTAATACATTTTACGTCAAAACCGCATCTTGATCAATCTCAACTTTAAAGCATTTAAAATTCGAGTCAAAATTAGAAAAATAAATTTTTATCTAAAATATGGAACCGACTTCAATACTCAAAAGTGTGAAATAACTTGTAGAAGTCGGTACCATGTTAATTCAAAAGTACCTATTATCACAATATTGTGCGCATGGTACCGACTTTGACAAGTGATTTCACACTTGAGTTTTGAAGACGGTTCAACTTTTTGGTAATTTTACCCTTTTTAGTGACCCTTGCTACTTACGGGATCGATTGTCATTCACTGTCAACGACTATATCAAGATGGGAAAATATTTTTCAGTTATTGCAGCGTAACTCAAAAACAGTTTAACTGATTTTGATGAAATTTAAAGGGGACTAAACGACAAGCATCAGCTTTCAAACAAAAACATAATTTTTAAAATCAGTCAAAAGTTCTGAGTAACAAAAAAAATATACAGATGAATTAAAAACCTCCTCTTTTTGGAAGTTGGTTAAAAAGTTGCTTATAGTGGCAAAACCCAAAACCTAAGTCAGTAACATATCTTTTTTACCACATATACTATTACAAACTACCTTCTAACAAAGTTTTCCAACAGCTGTACTTTAGTGCCAGTTCCCATTTAAAGCCTGTTAATCTGCTAACAAATTTCACTCCATTTTTCGTAACCTACGGGGTAGGTTACGAAAAATGGAGCAATGTGGAGTATAGCTAGCCTATTAGAAATAAAAACGACTCACCCAAACTCAACTTCTTCTCCTTGTCGCAGTAGTAAGCTGGCTTCATATATTCGATGACAATGTTCTCCCATTGCCCTGGTTTAACTGGTTTCATATCAGGGTAGAGTTCCACGTGCAGCAGAGCAGTTCTGGCATCCAGGTACAGCTTCTTAAGCTTCAACTTCTGGATGATGTTTCTGTCTTCCCAGTGTAATCCTGGGTGCTCCTTCCTGGTATAAATACAGTGTTAGATTAAATGAAGAACATATTAAAGAAAGACATACAGTAGTTGAATCTATGATGAGTTTGTAAAAAAAATATCAAAAACTGACACGGAACCGGAAGACCATCACAGAAAATTATGTAATAAATTGTTGAAGTCGGACCATGCTGATTCAAAACACTGAGCTCAGATTATCATGGTCCGACTTTGACAAGTTACTTCATACCTTCAAGAACAAATAGGTGTAAAAAATATTTTAAAAAAACTTAACCGACTTACACTTAAATTGTATGAAATTATTTGTGGAAGTTGAACAAGACAATGTGAGGAAAGTGTTTTGAATCGGCATGGATGGAAAGACGATTACGATTTTTTATTTTAAATATTCTTTTACTATTTTTAGTCATGCTTACAAATTATTGACTTGCCTAAAATACAGTTTATCATTGGCAAAAAAATGCAAGTATCATTAAATCATCTAAGTATGCATAAAGCAAAATGTATATTCCAGTTAATTGAGTATAAATTAACATCTACCAATTTTGATAAAATTTAAATGGAATTAATTTGGAGGAACTCTACACGACAAAAAAAAAATCATCAAATTCAATTCCTAATTGGCGGAGTGATCGCGTAAGAAACATACAAAAAAAAACTACATTCGAATTGGAAACCCTTTTTAGAAGTCGATTAAAGACATTTTACTTTAATGTCTTAATGTGTATTACCAAATAATTCATAAACATAGAGCGTGCAACAAAACAAACTTGCAAGTAAAGTGATCAGCTATCAATACTCAATTATTTGATGCATCTCTTATAAAATATGCAATAAATGTAGTCTATATCTTAGAAAACATGTTTAATTACAAATACGTATGACCCTTTCAGGCCATAGTCCGATTGGAATAATCTATTTTTATGTCATCTACCTTTAAATTCTTTTGGAAAATTTGTCTAACTTTATATTGCTTCAATTATATTCCGCTCTATATTGCATTTGGCTTCTAGTAAGAATTTTATTTATATATTAAATCATTCAAATCTTTATATATAAAAATTACGTGTTACGTTGTTTGTCCGCGATGGACTCCTTAACTACTGAACTAATTATAAATTTGATTTGCACACCGTGTGCAATTCAATCCAAATTGAGAGATAGGATAGCTCAATTTATAGTCGTAATAACCCGGGCAAAGCCAGGGGGGCCGCTAGTTATACTATATATATTAATGTATATGGCAGTGTATTAAGTTTATCTGTAGCTGTTACTATGTTGAGTTGGATCTACTTCCGAGCATTTCTAGATTGTACTTTGGCATTATGGAATCCCTTTTTTATTCAGTAATCTGCAGTCTTTTGTATACAACATTTCAAAGACCGTTTTATCAAACAGTATTTCGAAACAACAGATAGTACTTCCCAAGTTGAACTACATCTGGTCACAACAATAACAACTAATATCAATAAACAGATACCGTATCGTGCAGATAAATCTTTCATTTTGCTGATAGGCTAGCTGATTGACTACTATCTCATATGTTATACACTACTATCTGTTATAATGCGATCTAAGATGTCGTTCAAACTCACCTAGAATTACTGGCTTTCAAAAATTTTTGCCAGCCGCTATTAGATGCTTGGCGACAAATTTATTACTAGGATATGTCTAACCCGGGATACACAAAGTTCCCTAGCACCAGCAATCTGTATTGTGTGTATTATATGTGCTTGTATTGGTATAAACAGTTATAGGGATTATAAAATAGTTAAAATGGATTTCATTCTTGTTAAAAATAACATCGTGTTTAGTTATGTTCAATAATATCAACCGAATCGTCCACTGCTACACACAGCCTCCTCCAGAGAAGGTTTTGTTTTGGCAGACAAATTTTAGGTCAATGATTTCAATGTAAAGATATGCCTAAGCTAAGAAATTAAAAGCCAATAAAATTCTCCTTGACGAAAAGTCAACGCCATCTCCTGGGTTTTGTGGTCACTAAGTTCAGCGTCATTAATACGACGTGAAACCTAGTAACTGTTATGTCATATGGGATGAACACTTATAATGCTAGGAAAAACGGCCGCACTTTGATTAATCGTTTGATTGTTTTTATGATAAGGAAGTTTAATTTTCCAAACTGTTTTTACTGCTGTTTAAAATTAAGTTCCTACAACCCTTCGCCACACAGTTTGGTATTCTGCATATTGTATGTAAGGTTCACATCGGACTTACTTCGCAAACTATGTCCACGTCGGGGTCACTCCGTTGCTAACACCAATAAATGTTCAACATTTAATAGAATCCGGCCTGTCCATACGAAATAATATATCATTCAATGATGTATGCCGACAATACTCACTTATAATTCATTATGGTGTAGTTATCATAGGAGTCGGAGTCCACGTATGTCTGGCTATACTTCGTGCTGTAGAACACATACTCCTCAATCTTCCTCCGCCAGACATTTTCCAGCAACTTACTGATTTTGTCCAACTTATAGTCACTGAACGTTCGTATTTTCACTGCGTACAGGTTCTCAGTAGACTCTTTGACTTTGACATATAAAGCTTTGTTAGATTCCGAGATGTAAAAGTTCTGTGAATCAACGTGTGTGCACCAGTAGTACCCGTTTTCTATAGCCTTTAGTATGTAGACCTTTCGATTCGAAGGATGAGGCTTGATCGATACCTTTTGGGGGTAATATCTTGAGGAATCAGTGAAACAGAAGATATCATCCTCTTGAAGTAATGTATTGTTCACAGTTAATGTTATTAATTCGTCTCCACTGTAACCAAACAAAAATCATTTTAATAGGTACATAATTGTTCAAACAATAGTTTTTCAATTAATGACTACAAAGCGAAGATCTGATAAATTAACTATTAACGGAAAAAAAAATATCCACGAGTAAGATTTGAACCCGGAACTATCCCTGGAGCCGGGATGTGCTTTGCCAATAAGAGATCAAAGTGAGTAACTATAGTTTGAGTGTATTCTTGCCTTCTTATAGGGACTGAGCGATGTTAGCTCTTATTGTATACTCGAAAATATATTGTTTTTTTTCTATTGCAGCATTGGTGGCATATCATGGACACGTGTCGTCTCTGTTAAGCTACGGACTGATAATGTGGGGCAACTCAGTCGACATAGAAAGAGTGTTCATGATCGAAAAACGATGTGTTAGGGTCATAAACAAGGCATGGTTCTTAGAAAGCTGCAAACCCTTTTTTAAAACATGTAACATACTTCCTCTACCGTGCATGTACATAAAAGACATTTGTGTCTTTACTAAACAACACCCTGATTTATTTAAGAAACGTGGTGATGCTTTGGTGACGTCAAAAAAGGACAAAGTTCACCAATCTATTATATGAACCACGTGCTAAGAAGGACTTATATAAAAAAATATTTACAATATGTGTTTATTTATAACTGTCTACCTAACGACATCAAAATATTGGATGGTAACAAATTTAAAAGATCATTGACTCAGTGGCTTCTTATAAACTGCTTTTATAGTGTTAAAGAATTTAAAGACTTTTGTAAAATGTAATATTGACTGAATTCATACAACATTAAAATTTGTACGTCTGCTTGCAGACTAAATACATTGTATCTTAACAATTAATATAAGATCTTATATGACATGTATTTTAGCAAATAAATTATTTGATTTGATTTAATATTTAATTCCTGATAGGTTTGCATTTGACCACTATCTCACCTGATGGTAAGTGTTGATGTGGTCGGAGATGTTGTTCGGGTTAACCTAGAAGTGTACTCAAGAATATGTTGTATACTCAAATATATATTATACTCGAAAATACATTGTATACTCGAAAGAACTTAGGTAAATTGAAATCAAAAGGCGAGCACCACGATTACTACACAAGGGATAAAAATAAACTTGCGGTGCCAGGTAAAATTTGCAAATTGGCAAAGACAAATAAAAAGTATTTCTTAGGTAATTGTGTGCGTTGTTGAATATTCCATGATATATTACATTTTCACCGAAGGAAAATTCAAACTGTATGTAAAAAAGATTTTAATCGATAAAGCGATAAAATTGGTAATTATATAGAAGAAAAAAATGCCTTGGGTTATTACACCTCTGCCAAACCAGCGCCAATCACGTATGTAATAAAGATTGTAATAATCTTATAATACACTTAGAAATTATAAAACAGTAAGGTAGACTTCGATTATTAATTCGTTACCTACATATAAAAAGAATGGCCCCGAGTTTCGTGCTCGAAGTGGTTCTATTATTTATTATTAGAATATTTAACAGTAAATTATATAATGCATACGGCATTAGAAAATTTAATTTATGTAATTGACGTACATAAGAGCGTATAAACGCAAAAATTGAATAAATGAATTTAAGTTTGACGTTGATTGACTTACGTACATAGGTATCGCTCCGACCCCATAAAAAATAAATTTAAGACTAAAACTATAGATTTGTATAGCCGCAATACCTTCTTGCACTTTTATCTATTAATTCAAAACTCCTAAAGCTTACCTATTAATTGAGACTGTTAACTCGACGTTTAAAAGTTGAATAGGTCTCTCGCAAATAACGTTATAAAATATGTAAGAACTATTGACTAGGTCCCAGAAGTCGTTATTGTTTATTGCACCCAGCGACGTGTCCTTAGTTATGATACCACTGTCGAAATGCCAATCCCTGGATGAAATCTGAAATATAATCATTATCTTTCACATTTGTACATTCAAAATAGAGCTAGTAAACAGTCATGAGTGGTTATCATTCATCTTTGACCTAAACATTTCATCTTAGCTCTAAGTATAGTTCACACTATTGTCATTGTTTTAACTAATTTGTTTTTATTCGTGAGGACCTATAATTGGCCCATTGCTTTATATACATACTTCTATTAGACATAATGGCTGTTGGTCTTCCAAGTAAATAAATAAACCACATAGGGTTTGTACAAGAAGTTTTCTTACATATTGTAAAAAGTTTTGGCTTTGGTTTATGATCGGTGGTCTTCCTGACACCGAACCTCCTTGGAAATACTGTTGTTGGTAATACAGCCCTTTTGAACCGTAAAGATTATTGATGTTGCTATTAAGATGTTGTTCATCTTACATGCAGTAATACCATAGTAAAACCAGACAAGCAGTTTGACTTTGACGTGGCAGTGTTAGCAAACGCGTCCGGAACGTGCGCGCCCGAACGCATATTACATTACACAGCATGCACACTTTATAAAATATCTAGCGTGTCGAGATTGCGTTGATTTATTTAAAGAGAGTGTAATTACTAACAAGTATAAAAATCCTGTATGTAGGTAGCAACGAATTGATTCGCCATAGTATTCATATATTTTTTTTTATGAGTAAATAGTACACACTACCTACTCACGGTCCGTACTATTATTTGTTTTTATTACATATATTTTTTTTTTTAATTTTACATCATTCTCCAACTTATTAATATTCTTCCTGAAGGGAAGTTTTAGTGTTAGTTAAAAAAATATCTTAATGTTAAAGTGAGTCCATACACATATAATCTATATATACATATATTTTCTCCTTATATATAGTTTGTTAATATTACGTTATTCAGTTTTTCGTTGAAAAAGGCCAAAGATTCCGGCGATGTTCTTGATCTTTTGATTAGAGCCTCCATAGTATTCATATTACATAGATAAACTGAAATAAATTTTGACATATGCATAAACTTCGTATCTAGACTAGAGTAGGTAAGTATGTAAATCTCCTACGAACCTCGACGTGACTAATTGAATGCTGCTGATTCTTTGTTGTCTTTTTAGTCGCCATTTACTAAATTAGGCAGGAGGCTTCTTAAGCTGTTATCAAGCTCGGCGATAAAACTAGCTTGACATGACAATGAAAGTCACGCGTATGACGCGATTCCCAAGCGTGGACTCCGTAAAGAAAACGCGTTTGAAAATCCGGTGATTAGATAATATTAAAATAAAAATTTAATGGCGGGACGTGATAAAAATATATAATGTTAGTCTGAAGACTAAATCATTAAATTTTTTACTTTTCAGAACAGTACTCACCTCTGTCGATTCATTATCTGCATCATATCTCAACAAAGTATTATTAGGCGTTAATACAACATTAAGCGGATACATAGGCAGATCTAAGTCTGATGCTGCAGATGGCTTGAAGTAGTTTGAATATCTCCAACCTTCTCCAATAATAGAACCTCCTCTTCTGGTGCACATTCTTTGAGACTGACTCCAGGTGGCTCTTACAACTCCTCTCCCGCCGATGGCTTCTCCTGTAACTGCGGATAGACATGTCTGCATCGGACTCCAGAATCTAATACCATCTGCTAGTTCATCACAGCCATCATCCGACATATCACCAGAGTAAGGCTCTACAAAGCAGTATCTGTAATGCAACTCATCACATCTCACTGCAGTGAAATTGTTGACAGGATCGATGACCACGCAGAGTTCTTCATCGACGCTCAAAGTTGGATCTCGATTCACCTCGTACGTTGTGTCCAGAACATCGCCCGTGGAGTCCGTGAACGACCAGTCCACGAAAGGACCCCCAGGGTAAAGCGACTTGTAGTCCGTCCATAGCGTCAGTTCAGACTTTGGTAGACTCAAACTGTTGTATAATTTTAATGTAAACAGATTTCCAGTACATTCTTCAAACTTTCCTATGAAGGGTTCTGGATCTCTTTTCAAGGAATAGCATACTTTTTCTTTACTTTTGGTCAATCCCAATTCGAAACCTATAGGGCATTCTGTTTTTGATTTCTTAGCTTCTATCACGTTTAAATGGAGGTACAGGAGCAGAATCAGAGCTACAGCGATATTGAGGATATTTTTTTGTACATCGACCATCTGTAAAAAATAAATAATATTATTTAAAAATCAGATATACAACCAAAGAAATTAAAATAAGCCGCGTAAATTTTGGTAGAATTAGCTCGATAAGATATCTAATCGGGCCGGTATTGCCGTAGCTATCAACAAATATACCATCAAATAGCATTAGAGATAACGCGTGTAACCGATTAGATGTCAAATTGGAAATGGCTGTATTGAGATATTATGAAGCTAAAGGTCAAAATGGCATCAATGAGTTTCTAATAACGCTACGCTAATAGATGGTAAAGCGTGGAGTGTTGTTCTGAAATATAATCTTTGAATACCTCATAGATTGTATTAAATATAATGAATACTTAGATTCAGGCGTTACTTTGCGGAAATCTATAATTAATAATAATAAATATTTTAAAAATATTTTAAGAAAACATCAAATTAATACTTCAATAAAACACTTAAAAAATAGAAAAAAATATACCTAATGACAATTCCACCTAAGATTCTTATTCAGCCGACGGTTAGGTTAGGTTACGACAGGTTAGCCTTTGACCACTATCTCACGTGATGGTAAGTGATGATGTGGTCGAAGATGTTGTTCAGGCTAACCAAGAATTGACGTTAATTTAATCAGACAAATATTGTCTGACTTGTTTTGGAATGAAAACATCTTAAACATTAATCAAAATTAAGCAAATAGTCTATGCATGGCTGATAATTTGTATTAGTTGTTTAATTAAATATGTAGGTGCATGTATTTTTATAAAATAATGTTGCATACCTCAAACAGGTTGGAACATGGCGATCGAAACATCGTTAAGAATAACATATGTCATTTAATTTTACCCATGTTTAAGCAAATAAAGAATTTGAATTTGGCGTCATAAACGCCAAGCAGTCAAACTGGAAGAATTTTTGACGCGTTTAGATTCTACACGAAGCATCCTCAAGAGGTCTTGACTCTACGAGCGCACGCTTGAGAAACGTCAATAAAGAATATTAGGCGGAATCGTCACTAGAAATATCAATAAAATATTAGTTTGATGTTTTCTTTAAATATTTTTTAAATTTTGTTATTATTAATTATATTAAAAATAAGGTAATATAAATCTAAAATATTTAAATTAGTAAGTATCCATAATAATAGTAGAAGGGGTCGTATTACAATCACCAGAGGAAAATATAACAAAACATCTATGTTTTGATCTCAACAAGGGCCACTAGCACAATTCCAGACACCAGACTGCTACTAAAAGATATTTGAGATTTATTTATTTTAGATTTTTTGAGATCCCAAAGCTAAGCTTTTATTCAAATATAAATTATGTACACATTATTAATTTTACAATACACTAATTTCATCTAGTAGGTAACTAAATACAACTGTTGCTTTCTCAACAATAGCACCTCGCTGACTATATCATATCTATAAAGCTGTTTTTTTTTATGCCTGATAGGTTAGCCTTTGACCACTATCTCACCTGATGGTAAGTGATGATGTGGTCGAGGATGTTGTTCAGACTAACCTAGAGTTACTAGCTCTCAAGGACAGCTGCCGGAACACACCGTTAGGTGCTTGCCGACAGATTTTCAACTTGAGGGTGGTAGCTAGCCAGGCGGGCATTTGCAAAGTGCCCTACCACCATGCTGTAACGACTGCTGTCCTAAGACAACAACCAATGTCACCAGCGGTCACCCATCCAAGTCATGACCGCGGCGGACGTTGCTTAACTTTGCTGATCGATTCAGAATGGCTAAGCAAACTTCGCTACGAGCGCTTCAATATATATATATATATATATATATATTTGAAGCGCTCGTAGTATATATATATATATATATATATATATATATATGCGCTGTTATAATACACATGGTACAAATTAAATTTGTGAGAGTAGTAGATACCTGTATATTATAAATTACAATTTACACTGTAATATTTATTTTACAAAATTACAAATTATAGGAAAAAAAATTTTTTTCGCTCAATTTCATTTAAAAGATTTTTTTTGTTAAGAATAAAATGGTGAATTTAGGAATAGTTTAGTTCTCATGGAAGTGACTCTATGCGTGTCCTTTTGAGAATGTCTTTAAAACTATATCGAAGCCTAGTAGCATTTACAACATGTAGAACTGATTAGAAAAGTAACGCATACTGATGTGACCTTTCTTCATATCTGGTTCCCCTACAAGCCGGTTAGCATCTGGGACAGTTTCATTGTGACAGCAATCAATACTACAAGTGCTCATTGACAAAGTATCTATGTGAGATGGGCGTGTCTTGAACCGTATTCAATATGCATGATGCGGTTTGCCATACTGATTTATTGATTCTGTAAGTCACGGTGCTTTGTTGTTGTTATGCAATTTTGAGGTTCATGGAAGAGAACAGGTTCCTTAGAGGAACAGCGAGGTTTTCTCAGTGAAAGTTTTACTACCTCCAACTTAAAACAAATCTTTTAATCAAAATCTAAATAATTAATATCTAAATTTCAGGTTTGTATCATCCGATTACGAGCTAGAGACCTGTGCCACAGGTACAGATGGACAAACAGACATACATTAGAGCATCACTGTGGAAGTCGCTGTTTTATATTCAGAGATAAACAGACTGCGAAGTCTCATAAATAGGGCTCCGTTTTGCTTTTTGGGTAATGAACCCTATAAACTCTTAAGACGCCTACTGTATCAGCCGAATTAGCCACTACTTAACACAGCCTCCCCCATTAACGTATTACCAGGATTATGTCAAACACCCTGTGATATAATCCCCACGTTTGGCAGGCGTCTTCAGGATCGCAGTTCTTCAGAAGGCTCTGCTTCCTACCTTCTGATATTTTACCCTTAATCGCATCTTACGATACCCACAGGTAGCAATGGGGAGGGTGACATTCTGGCCGGCACCGCACGACGCCTATTTCACACAAAATATGTAATTACCAGTTTACCTACTTATTTATTTATAAAGACTATTGACATAATGCAAAACGTAGGTAACCAGTAGGTCCTCGTTACATTTACGTATTTAATAGAAACAAATGACGCCAGTATACGTTTTTTGCACAAAACAATATAAATGTACATGATCACCGAAAACGTAATAAAAAAAATATAATTATGATAATGACACAATAGGCGGTCTCTTCAGTTTTCAGACAAAAAATGCAATCGCAAGGCAAGGTGAGCCTTAGTGATAGTCAGGAGTACAGTCAGCAAATTACTTTACATTCTGTTGATGTTTGTATAAAATTAAAAATGATTTCCAATACATATTTGATATTTCAGGCGTTATGTCCAGGGCATTAGCAACCCAACGATCTTCCTCGTTTCACTCGTCGTCGCACATACTCGTAAACATACATGATTTTGATCTGGCTAGATTTACCTCGAATATGAACATTAAATTTCATTATAATAAAGGTTTGGTTTCCCATTCTTCCAGGTTTTGTATCCCCTAGCCCATACTATTGTTGAAAACCTATTCGATGCCTGTATAAACAAATTGCCGTTTATATCATAAGCTACTTGGCTTATTACTCGGAGTATTAATAAAAAATAAAAAATTATCTGTATATCTAATGTATTTATATGCTTGAAAAAAATTTTGTTCATAAGAGAATTGTTTTATGTCAAAATTTTTTATAGGGAATGTTAATTTATGAAACTATTTATATGCATGTTGTGCATCAATATACATTTTGTCTGAATATTTGTTAATGATAAATAAATAAAAACAATAAAATATGGAACTTTTAAAATTAAACTAAGTAGGCAGTTGATTATTTATAGTTCCATGGATTAATTACACAGTAATCATTTTCATTTACTTGATTTTCTTGAAGTTAAATAAAGTTTGTAATTTTATCGTTATTTGTTGTGACAGTATTATTTTGTCTTAAGTAACAGTTAATATATTCATATGTTTTTTTTGCACTATTTTATATATTAATAGTGAATAATTTTAAATCTGACTTGCATTTCAATTTAAAATAGCACCTGACATTAATAAATTCTCGTGAACACTGTTTATGTTGGCTTATGGCTACTTAGTTTATCATTATCTCAAATAGATAATGAATTTAGTTATTTATGTATAATATGGCACACATAAATATATTTACGAAACATTTTTCTATGAAAATCAAATTCAATTTAAAATTGCACCTGAAACCTTAAATTCTCGTAAACACTGTTTATTTTGGCTTACGGCTTATACTTAGTTTGTCATTATCTCAAATAGATAATGAATTTAGTTATTTATGTTTAACATGGCACACACAAATATATTTACTAAACATTTTTCTATGAAAATCAAAATATCAAATTAATTGACATATTGTAGCTGTGGCTACAGAGGGTTTTGAGGCCATCATAACATTGGACGTGGTCTATATTACCTCCCCTTACCCAAAGCAACAAAATCTGCCAAACACCCTACATATCCTTTATTATTTTAACGTATACATAAAACAAACTAATTTATATATGCAGATCATTTATATATGCTAGAAACAGAAAGGGTCCTAAAATTGATCCTTGCGGTACTCCTATTCTTCCAAAGACCCGGAAGAAGTATTGCCATTTATTCTAACCTTCTGTAGCCTGTCTGACAGATATGACTTTATAAGATCCAGAGCTTTTCCATGAATACCATAATGTGAATGTTTTCGAATCAGAGTGCGGTGGTACACAGTCAAATGCCTAAGAAAGGTCACAGAATACGGCAATAGCATCCTGTGAACTCTTTCAGGCTTCAAGTAAATGTAACATCAATTGAGCACCTGCATATGTTATGGATCTGCTCTTTGTGAAACACCAAACTGATTCTCATTCAATATATTATGCTCATTAAAATGGGATAGAAGTTGTTTGAGCATAATTTTTTCGAATACTTTACTCAGAACAGGTAAGACAAAAATAGGTCTGTAATTTCAAGGGTCAGATGTAGCCCCAGATTTCAAAATTGGAGTGATTTTACTTTGTTTCATTAAGTCGGGGAAGTTTCCTTTATCGACACAAAGATTGAATATTGTTTTTAAATATGGTGCAATAATGCAAATTATAGACTCTGCCACTTTAACTGACATACCCCACAAGTATTCAGTGCTCTTAATGTTTAAATTTTTAAATGTCGTTATAATTTCAAATATTGTTGTGTGTCTGAAAGAAAAGCGCGGCGATATGCAGGGGAAATTATGTATTAACAGAGTTGCTGCTACATCGGGACATGCATCCAATGGCTTAGTGACTTCTAGGGGTAAGTTAACAAAAAAATTGTCAAATATATTTGCCACTTCTATTGGATCAGATAATAGATTTTTATCAACATTTAAGACATATGTAGAATCTCTAGGTGTATTTTTACCGGTCTCAGTATTTATAGTCTTCCAAATGGTTTTTATTTTGTTTTTAGGCTTGCTAATTTTGTTTCTAATAAAAAGAGATTTAGCACACAAGCAAACAGACTTAAACATTTTTGAATAGCTCCTAACATAATTACGAAACTGCTTGCAAGATGTCAAATTCTGCCTGCGATACAGATCAAACAAATAATTCGACAGAACATCTGACTAAGTCATGGCGTTATTTAAATTTTAAGTTATTTTTAACAAGAATAATACACCCTCCTCCTTGTGCAGATGATCTGTTTAACGCACTGCCTACACTAAAATTCTTAACATTAAATAACATTGTATCTGTTCTTAGCCATGTTTCGATGAAGCATAATATATCAAAAGGATATTTATCTAAGAACATTTCAATTTCAAGTATTTTGCCAGGGAAGCGATTTATATTTTGGTAGTACAGTGCTATGTCAGAACACTTCCTGTTGTCTGTCTTATAAGTTTAAACAGTTAAATAAAAAAAAAAGCAATCAAATCTTTTAATCAAAATCTAAATAATTAATATCTAAATTTCAAGTTTGTATCATCCGATTACGAGCTAGAGACCTGTGCCACACGTACAGATGGACAAACAGACATACATTAGAGCATCACTGTGGAAGTCCCTGTTTTGCCTTCAGAGATAAACAGACTGCGAAGTCTCATAAATAGGGCTGCGTTTTGCTTTTTGGGTAATGAACCCTATAAACTCTTAAGACGCCTAATGTATCAGCCGAATTAGCCACTACTTAACACAGCCTCCCCCATTAACGTATTACCGGGATTATGTCAAACACCCTGTGTTTGATATAATCCCCACGTTTGGAAGGCGTCTTCAGGATCGCAGTTCTTCAGAAGGCTCTGCTTCCTACCTTCTGATATTTTACCCTTAATCGCATCTTACGATACCCACAGGTAGCAATGGGGAGGGTGACATTCTGGCCGGCACCGCACGACGCCTATTTCGCACAAAATATGTAATTACCAGTTTACCCACTTATTTATTTATAAAGACTATTGACATAATGCAAAACGTAGGTAACCAGTAGGTCCTCGTTACATTTACGTATTAAATAGAAACAAATGACGCCAGTATACGTTTTTTGCACAAAACAATATAAATGTACATGATCACCGAAAACGTAATAAAAAAAAATATAATTATGATAATGACACAATAGGCGGTCTCTTCAGTTTTCAGACAAAAAATGCAATCGCAAGGCAAGGTGAGCCTTAGTGATAGTCAGGAGTACAGTCAGCAAATTACTTTACATTCTGTTGATGTTTGTATAAAATTAAAAATGATTTCCAATACATATTTGATATTTCAGGCGTTATGTCCAGGGCATTAGCAACCCTACGCTCTTCCTGGTTTCACTCGTCGTCGCACATACTCGTAAACATACATAATTTTGATCTGGCTAGATTTACCTCGAATATGAACATTAAATTTCATTATAATAAAGGTTTGGTTTCCCATTCTTCCAGGTTTTGTATCCCCTAGCCCGTAATATTGTTGAAAACCTATTCGATGCCTGTATAAACAAATTGCCGTTTATATCATAAGCTACTTGGCTTATTACTCGGAGTATTAATAAAAAATAAAAATTTATCTCTATATATAATGTATTTATATGCTTGAAAAAAAATTGAGTTCATAAGAGAATTGTTTTATGTCAATTTTTTTATAGGGAATGTTAATTTATGAAACTATTTATATGCATGTTGTGCATCAATATACATTTTGTCTGAATATTTGTTATAAATATGGAACTTTTAAATTAAACTAAGTAGGCAGTTAATTATTTATAGTTCCATGGATTAATTACACAGTAATCATTTTCATTTACTTGATTTTCTTGAAGTTAAATAAAGTTTGTAATTTTATCGTTATTTGTTGTGACAGTATTAATTTTGTCTTTAGTAACAGTTAATATATTCATATGTTTTTTTTGCACTATTTTATATATTAATAGTGAATAATTTTAAATCTGACTTGCATTTCAATTTAAAATAGCACCTGACATTAAGAAATTCTCGTAAAGCACTGTTTATGTTGGCTAATGGCTACTTAGTTTGTCATTATCTCAAATAGATAATGAATTTAGTTATTTATGTATAATATGGCACACATAAATATATTTACTAAACATTTTTCTATGAAAATCAAATTCAATTTAAAATTGCACCTGACATTAGTAAATTCTCGTAAACACTGTTTATTTTGGCTTATGGCTACTTAGTTTGTCATTATCTCAAATAGATAATGAATTTAGTTATTAATGTATAACATGGCACACATAAATATATTTACTAAACATTTTTCTATGAAAATCAAAATATCAAATTAATTGACATATTGTGCTGCTGTGGCTACAGAGGGTTTTGAGGCCATCATAACATTGGACGTGGTCTATATTACCTCCCCTTACCCAAAGCAACAAAATCTGCCAAACACCCTACATATCCATTATTATTTTAACGTATACATAAAACAAACTAAATCATTAAGACCCCCACAAAAACTGAAATTCCATAACCACCGTGCTGCGTAGGAGTGAAAGAGAAGCAGCGAATGGTGAAATTGCTTTTAGTTTTGATGCAAGACAAGAACTTTATTGATCAAAACTCGAAATCTAAATCCAAAGTGCTAATATAATTTTTGATATTATTTATTATTATTTCTCTATTTTGACATTTGTTAATTTTATTATAATCTGTATCTACGGCATTAAATTTTTTGTGCCTATTTTATTTGTACAATGGAAAACTGACTAATTTTTTTTATTTTAGTAATTTTAACTAATTGTTCCAATATGTAATTTTAAGGACTGAATATGTAATGTAAATAACAAACATTTATACACCGGAAAAGATCTGTATTATGTACAATATTCATATAAATAAATAGAAATTGAATTGAGTGTGAAATAACTTGTCCCTCTTGATAAGGTTAATTTAATGTTATATTTTAAAGACATACATAGGTACATACATAAATAATTAAGTTATTTTATTACATGATTATTTTCGAGTCCACTTTGCAATTTTATGGGGAAAATTAAAGGTAACATATTTTGGAATTAATTTAGCCTCAGAACATATTATCGAAACTGACACATAATGTTCTTGCAGCTACAAACTAAATACATTTTGCTATAAACATGCTCAAGTAAGCTATATAGCGTGGTTCATGATTCTCTAACTTCGTTCACATTTTTATATAATCTAATGTTACTTAAATGCCTCTAGCTCAGAGTACCAGAGGCGACAGTACGTAATTCAACGTAGAGTACGAAGTAGATAGTACATTCTTTTTTCCGAAACTATTAAAATTTTAATGCAGGGAGGGTTAAGAAGAAGATATATTTAACTTGTTTATAGCATATCATTCAATCATCCAATCAATCAACTTTCACTTCTGACGATGTTGAGTCTGTCAAACTCTAACCTAAACCTTTTTAGCGTAACAGCAAATTAGCTTTCAAATCTGTCCAAATATACTATCTTAATCGTTGTTATTTCGAGGATTTTTGAACTAGTGATGGTTTAGTGGCTTTGGCTATGGACTGCGGCGCAGCAGGTCCATGGTTCAAATCCCGCCGCGGGCTTGAGCTTCACCGCATGGTGGGTGAGGGCATTTTGCGAATGTCCACCTGGCTAGGGACCACCTTCAAGTAGAAAATCTGTCGCCAAGCACCTAACGGTGTGTTCCGGTTGCAGCCCTTGTCAGCCAATGAAATTACATAAGACTTAATAACTGTCTCAGGGTGACGGGCGCAGTGCAATTCATGACTAGTGACGACATGCATCTGTTATAGACAAAGGTTAGTACGCTTAACATCAGGCGGACCTCGACCTTGTACCGCCACAAAAACATAAAAAACCACTAACACAGAAGGTCCTTAATTGAGGCTATATCCTGGGTAAGCAATAATATAAGTTGAGACCATTGCTTCAGTCATACAAGTGGCATAAAAGAAAACATTGTTGCTGACGGTACATAATTAAAACTGAGTGTAATGACAGTGACCTTAATCGAGTAAACGGCGACCTGGCAAAAACTCTCACCTTCGTTTTGTGTTGCCATCATACCTTTTCCCCCAAAACGTTCCAAAAATCTAGTAAAAAGAAATTAGACTCTCAATGTTTGGTAATTTTTAGGGTTCCTTTCCCCAGGGGTAAAACGTTACCTTATAAATGAGACTAGACTGTCTGTTTGACCTTCCGTCAATCTGTTTATACAACAGTATGACACTCTTTTTGAGTAACCAATCTGCAAATTAGATTTTATGTGGAATGCTGATCCAAAACCAAATATTAGAAAAAAAACATAGAATTATTTTTATTCTAAGAAGGTAATGTATAAAATAAAATTTTTGCTCCTTGTCATTTGATATTCAGTTCCTTATCATGTGACAGCTAGTCGAACAAAAAGTATAAAACATATTTTGAGGAAATTTGACACAGTTGCTTTTATCCTAATTCAACAAGTTTCCAAAATGTTTTAAAATTTCAAACGGACCAAGTCATCAAATAAAATATAATATTAAGGGCCTAGTTTCAGAATGTTCGAGTAAGTTCCGGTTTTACTACCCAGAACAAATTTATTAAACAAAACAGTATCTTTGCGTTTCACAGTCATCGATTTAGCCTATCCATCGGTTAATGCATGAAACGCGCTGCATGTTAACTGTCATTTTTATCTTTCAGTTATTTTATGTGTTGCATAGTAACCCGAAACTTTATTAGGACATTCTGAATCGGACCCTCAATAAGTAACAGATACCATTCTAGAAAACGTTTATACATTATAGTCAGAGGTTAGTCCACGTAACATCGTGTAGACCTCGAGCTTTTTCTGTCACAATAACATCAAAAACAAAAAACTTACATCTTCACCTTTACAATGAATGTTTGACCTTTGATAATTTAAATCAAAAGTGATTGTGACATTATAAAGCACTCAATTTCAGCCTTACGTTACGATATAAACGTGAAAAATTCTAATCAGCAATAACTGTGAATTTTGGGTAAATTTAATACAGCAGTGGTAACCCTACCTTCATCGGTTCAAGTGATCAGCAAGTAAATGTATCGTCGTGCACCGTGACCGGGCATTTTACTTCAGCTTTATTTTCGAGGCATAAAGGCTGGATTCCTTTGGCAGAAGTCCTTGTAGATGGTTTAAATACCTGAAAAGAACAATTCGTATGTTAAAATTACGAAACTTTACCGAGAATATTTCGATGGCGATCGTCAGGAAATGTCGCGTGGATAATTACAGTACTTCGAAAGGGCGTAGTCGTATCTTGATTCGTGTCATATTTAGCTTATGGAGTTTTAACGATTACGGTGAAGTAATATGTCTATTAATATTTTTA